>JAYESA010000018.1:57170331-58370331 GCA_036927795.1 Iris macrosiphon
ATATATAATGATGGAATTGGGGATCCCTAGTACCGCAGATTGGTGTACATATCGATCGATAGAAGATTAACATGTTTAATACGTTATCTAACCTTTCAAAGGCGGAAACTAGGGTTCACGAATTATACCTGAAGTAACGAGAAGAAGATGAAGGTTTTTAGCAACCTTGTTCAGTTAGCGACTCTAAGATCTTCTGCACGTATTCCTTTCTCGGATTGGACGTCGTGTGGGCGACGAACTTCCAACATTTTCTTCTCCTTGGCCAACCCTCTCTCTCCTTACGTGAAAGACAAATTTAGAGAAAACTGCTCACTTCTGATATTATATGACGACCAGAGAATAAATGATATATATAGGCTACGACAGGAACCATGAGGAGAAATTAGAGTTAGGTCTCCCAACGGATCTCGGTATCCTATGTTCAGTCCGAACACACACCCCAGGCCCGTTAACAATAGCTCGGTCCACTAAAGAGCTATTGTTGTACTATCTTCCTAATCCCAAATTACGTTTATGAGCTCCTTTTTATTATGTCTGTTCGTCTTTCCATGTTAAGATATCGAAGGTCCGTCGATCAAATTAAGTTACTGACAACTATATTGATCGACATCTTTTATCCTTAAGGTAGTACCACTCAACTTTATTTGTCATGTCAGATATAATCCACCTGCAGGGTTTACATGACAATCCTTATGAGTTTCTTAAGGGGACATCATCAACCTAATGTATCGGGACATGGATTCTTTTTATAATCAACAATTTATCATACACACAATGCTATTACAAAATTCATAGAGGTATTGATCCATAATGAATCTCACTCTTTTATGAGTCAAAGTAATGCATATTGCATATACATATCTGTTATTATATCCGGATTAACTTCACAAGCATCCATAATAACATAGGTATTTGTTCTCTTATGTAGTCAGTACAAAGAGAACAACCTTATGTAGTCAGTACAAAGAGAACAACCTCAAGTGGTCATATTCAATACACACAAAGTGTACTAGTGTAAACCTATAGTCAAGATAGACTAATACCAGATTACACTACAACCTTATCAATGGTTTGTCCAAATCCATCTAGGTTGTGAACTATTTATATATTCCACAGAAAACTGATGATATGATCTTCCGTGTGACACCACACACCATATTATCTACAATATAGAATATCAGACACTTGCATTAACATTATAACAAATACAACATGCAAACATTTGTCCATATGATTCTTATCAAAAAATAAGAAAATATAGTTAATACAAAGTGATGTTTTTAGTATATAACCCTAACATATAATTGTTTAACATTACATGTCAAATTACCATGTATTGAAGCAACAAATGTACCATGTGATTCATATCATAATAATAATGTGTTCGTGACAATACCAAAATTCATTATAGATGATGTACCTTAGTTTATTTGTCCAACAATACTATAGTAGATTCCAAAGTCTTGTACTCAAATCTCGAAGATCTTGTTTGCATTAAAGATTCGTATAGTAGCAGCTTTGTCTTCCCTAACAGGGCCTGTCCTGAACTCATGGGAGTCCGAGACGAACTTCCAAAATGGGGCTCCCCATACGTAATGTAAAAATATTAAAAAACTAAAATAAAAGTAAATTAAAAAAAATGTTACCACCAAGAATTGAACTAAGGACCTATTGTGTGCAAGTATAATATAATAACCACTACACCACAATTTTTGTGTGTTAAAGGGGGCTCATGGTACATACTAGAATACAAGATTATTAATATATTTATGTTTAAACTGATTTTTTTAGGCCTTCCTGGTCCGTGGGCCTTGGGTGGTCGCCCTGGCTCTCCTGGGGCCCTGTCCCCTAATAAGATCTTCAGTATGAAGCACTACCCATGCTCATCATCCTTGTCATGCTCCATTTTCTTGATAAGCCATTATTGCTCAATAATGTCCTTAACTTCTAATGTTTTTCTTGGTATGTAAACAATTATAAAATCCCTACCAGCAAACTGTTCTTTCAACTAGAGATAGTAGCATTCATAAGTAGTTTATTTATGTAACTTTTTTTAGTTGTAGGAGATCTGGAACGTAAATTGGGCACTATACTGTTTACGACTGCACTGCTAAACCATATTTACAACCATTTTACAGTGGATAGGGATAACAAAGTGCAAAAACTAACTTGGCCAATTGAGTGTCGTTTTCCTCCTTTCCTTCCATCCTTTGGAACCAAAAAAGAAGAAGATAAAAGGCATCACATATATAACCAAACCAATGTTGTCAAAATCGGGTCCAAAAAAAAAGATAAAAGTCATCACATATATAACCAATCCAATGTTGTCAAAATCGGGTCGAATCATAAAGTTGTAAAGGGGTCTGGATCGGGATGAGATCGTGAATCATAAGATTTTTGATTAACTTTGTAAAAATTTAATAAATATGAAAAAAAGTACAGACAATTCAAATATAAGAGATATCATGTATACTTGATCAATAGATCCAAAAACAAATAAGTTTTAGCATATATCATACCCAAAATAAGTCAACTGGCTCAAAATATAAAGTTGGTAGGATCTCAAAATATAAAAACCAAAAAGCCATAATATTTGTATTCCAGAAGTTTTCGATCATTATCCACAACCGTGCAATGCTTTAATGCTATATCCTTTTTTTTCATTCACCATCTTCCAAAACCAAAGAGATAAGGAATAGGAAAGAGAGCAAAATTTAAGTTACCCAAACGGAATTCCGTTAATCACAACAACCAAGTTCATTATGTCTTTTCTAAGTCGTAGAACGCATATTCAAACAAAACAAGAGGAATAATTAGATTTTTTTTCTTTCTCTAAATCCTAGTTTTGGGAGAAGAGTAAGAGCACAATAGAGATATTTGATCTAATATAATAGAATAGAAGAGTCAAGTATATAACCACTTAAAATTGCAAAAGAAAAAAGTCAAAATATAGCCCAACTACAAATTAAGTCAACTTGGATCGGGATCATCCAGTCCAGATTGATTCCCAATTCCATGACCCGAATCGTACGAACTATGTGATCCGCGTAAGATTTTTGTCCATATCCATGTCACTACTTAAAATTGCAAAAAGAAAACCTCAATTTCAAAAGAAAAAGTCAAAATATAGCCCAACTACAAATTGGGTCTACTTGGATCGGGATCATCCAGTCCGGGTCGGTTCCCGATTCCATGATCCGAATCGTACGATCTATGTGATCCGAATATGATTTTTGTCTATATCTATGTCAGATCATGAAGAGTCAAAATCATACCCGATCGTAAGACGTACGATGACAACAATGGAACCATGCATGGGTTCCGGGTCGCGAAGAGTCAAATTGGATCCGATCGTATGATCATGACAACAAGGAAATGGAACCCATTGTCGGAAGTTCCACACCCCCCCCCCCCCCCCCCAACCCACCCACCCACCTCTCTTTTTCTCTGTTTTTCACTTTCTATCTCTTAACTTCCATCCTTTTGGCCCAAAACAAACAAAACACGTCACATGCTTCTCGTATATATAACCTAACAAACAAGGTAGGGAGACCTATTATCGAAAGTCTCTCTATATTCCAATCATGTTCATCACCCTCTCTTTTCTCTCTTTCTCTTTCTTTTTATTTCATGAGGTTGGTGATGAGCACGATTGGGTAGAGAAAAAAAAGAAACTTCCAATATCATGCCCTTCTTTTCTTTTCTTGTTATCGTTTGGTTATGTATGTAACATCTTTTCTTTTGGTTAGAAAGGATGGGAAAGATCGGAAGGAGGATAAGAGTAGCACTCAATTTGGGCGGTTGGTTGGTCCACTTTGTAGTTCCCTCTTCATCATAAATATGGGTGTAAGCGTAGTTGGCTTTACAGCCTGCACATATTATTGGGCCATCGCTAATTTAGTTGGCTTTACAGCCTACACATATTATTGGGCCATTGCTAATTTAAAAAGTGAGATGAGGACCTCAACACAGTTCAATCAATTAGCCAGAGATATTGTAGGCATCTCAGGAATATTTTGGTGCAAAAAAATGTGCAACTAAAAGTGATATTCCTTGATTTACAGTGGAGGTAGGCCCTCTTGATTGCTGCAAGTCAGGTGCATGATGTAGTTTTCCTCCATCAATGATGTTGAATCATGTTCTTTTTCTAATAAAAACAATCAGAAGTGTGCATCTATGAGTAATTATGTGTGGCTTGAGTTTAGGATTTTGGAAATGCTACATTTAGCATTAGGAACATAAATGTTCCACTAGTCTTAACCAAATTGTCAGAATACAAAATCACCGGGAGTTGTAAACCTAATGAAATATTTTAATGTAAGTAAAATCAAACTTAAGCTGCTATTAGAAATTTATAGAATATAAAGTATACACATGAAAACCAAGGTTAAAAAAAATTCTTCTGATACAGATATGTTGGCCATTTCTTATGGGGTTTTGATACACTTTATCGGAAACTTTCGTAGGAATTTTATATTAACTTCATTGTTGACCTTGCTTCCAAAGTTTCGGCTAGTTATGGTCAACTTTCAGCTGAAACTGAGCATGACTGATTAATTGAAATCAACAAAAAAGAGAATGTGATTCAAGGATGGGGTTGTAGCCAAGTTCTTAGGATCAAAGACGCAGATAGACGAACATGACAACTATGCAATCAACAATTGATGGTGGCATCGAATACTAATCCCCATATATTAAGGGTTATGAGTTGGGTTTGGTTCAAAAAGAATGAACCCATCAACCCTTTACGCAAAGAGACCTACATGGCAACCATGCCATCTACAATCGATGGTGGGATCGGAATTCTAGTCCCATATAAGGGGTTACTAGCGGTGTCTGGTTCATAAACAATGAACCCATTAAACCCTTATAATCAGGGTACAAAAGGGCTTGTTTGGGTCTGGATAAGCTGGAATTTATATAAAATGAGTTTGGTTTGACCATATTCATATAACTTTGATTTGCTAAGGTCCTGAATTCATTTTGGATAGCCAGGTTTGATCTGAATTCATTGGGGGCAGGATTTGGTTTTAAGCCAGAATTGTTTTAAATCGTTGAACTCGAGCTGGATTAATTGTGAATTAGATGGGTTTGGGAGGAATTCTTCTTGAAGAGCGTTGTCTTTGAGCCAAATTTATTCTTGAAGAGCCAAATTTATTTCTGGCTCCATGGTACTTGCAGACAAAGCTAGGAATTATTCCCATCAACCTGCAATCTAGTATATAATAATGTGTTTATAAAACAAAGATTTGAATAATGATATTCCAATTGTATTTTTTTTAGCAGCGTTGACCTTTATTTCACCAAAAGTAATATTGAGCTAGCACAATCCAAAAGCAATACCAAGTAGAGAAGGTTCGATAATGCGAGTGTCTGAATATTTATGGAAACAAACACAAGGTAGTAGTTTTGATTTCTAAAATAAAAATAGCATATATGCTAGAAGCTTGACGTTCATCACCTGTTTATATTGTCCCTATTGGATAAGAACTTGGATCCATATTTCTAATTTTTTTACAATTTTTTTATATGTTAGAAGGTATTGATACGTTCCGAAATATAAATAGATATAGGAAGTGCTTTGTGAATAACTGTAATCATTAAACTAGATAGTTTTTTTCTTCTATTAAGATTTTGTATCTCAATCATCTGATTATGTTAAGTGCTTTCTTCATGCTTCCATATGTTTGAAGGAAAAGAACAGAATGGGGTTAACTACTTGAAACTGTAGGGCAAGGGGAAAAGTTCAATTTCATGTTTTAAATGTTTAAACCAAAAAATAATGGTTGTGATGACATTTATATCAAATTGGAATAGTAATTAGAGTTTACTAATGTTATTGCCCATGCTCTTTGGAAGTTGTTTATCAATTCAGTATATGTACTTTTAGTTTTTTGCTCCTTAGCTTCATTGGTATTTTAGTTTACACGCACAAGTTCCTAACGATGTATGTGTTGATTGGCTCAACTTAAACATAAATTTTTAGTGAAAAGTAAAGAAGATGTGAGGTAGAGAAAAAATATTGGATTATTCAATCAGTAGAGGTCAGAGAACAAGTATTCTGCCCTCTACTTGCTGCTTCATTTTTTTTTCAGCATACTAATCATTCTTCCAACTTCCTACCATCACATCTTTACATGCATAACCTGCCTTTATGCTCGTTGTATGAGAGATGCGTAGTAGAGATTTTATGGTTTTATCATTTTAGATGGACTTTTAACAACAACGTTTTTGCTAACAGCCGGATTGCTTGGATGATCTGTCTTTTGCAATTATGTCTGAGTTGAGCAAATTATCTTATCGGGTTTCCGATTTTGATCTTATCCGGGCACGGAATCAGGTATTTCATCATTACTTTTTGGTTCTTTTTTCCCAATCTGGTAAGAGTAAAAAATGTAAGCTTGAAAGCATCATAATGGAACTAGGATACAGTTGTCTTTTTGTCTTGTTCTGGATATTGTTTCTTGTTCTTTTTTCTTCTTCTGACAAGTATATGTATAATGAAATAGACAATCATGAGAAATGTGCAAAAATATGTATTCTCGATCAGTAAAATTTGTACTTAAATCATGGTTGTACGATTCTGCATATTGAAACTTGAAGATCGATGATCATCATTAATAGCAGAGAAGTATTCTCACTAATCAAAATATCTTGAACCCTTAGCATGTGAAATGCAGAATCTCTCCATTCATTTTCTTCTTTGCTAATCCAAGATATCACCAGAGCAAACTCATTACCGTCCAGGATCCAAAACATTCAACTTTTTTCTCATATTTCCATTTTCTTTATATTGTTTTACTAAGTTTGATGCTTTTTGCAGTTAAAATCTAATCTCCAACTTCATATTGATGGAACTAGTCCTGTTGCTGAGGATATTGGTCGTCAGGTAAAAACAACTTGGAAATTTTTAGCTCAATCTCATATCTAAATATCCTCGTGTTCAATCCTTGATTTAATTTCTGTATCCTTTCTGCCTGCAGCTTCTTACATATGGCCGCAGGATCCCTGTTGCTGAACTTTTTGCAAGGATTGATGCGGTTGATGCTAGCAACGTAAAACGTGTTGCAAGCCGCTTTATATTTGATCAGGTACGGTAAACTTTTTGCAAGCTGCTTCATGATTTTTTCCTACTTGATTGGACTTATCTATGCCATCGGTCATTGCTGCATTAGTGGGGGCTATACTAACTCTGATGAATTTGAAATTGGTTACTTTGATACCTAACAAAACTTTCCCATTGAATGGCACTTCAAGTCTTTTGCTATTTACCTAATCTCAAGTGCTCTGAAGATCAGACAGCATTTGCTATTGTCTTGTACTTATAGTTGGTTGTATTTGTGTACTTGCAGGACATAGCAATTGCTGCCACGGGGCCAATCACTAAGCTCCCAGACTACAACTGGTTCAGGCGTCGCACCTATTTGAACCGTTATTAGTTTTCCTTTTTTTTCCCCACCTTGTGTTTATCTTACTCATTCCTATAAGCAGAGAAGTATTCAGGATCTAGCTCCCAATGGACTGAGTTATTTTTGCGGTTTTCTACTTGATTTTGTGCCCTGAAGCTTGTAACATTCCAGCATTGCCAATAATATGCTTGGAATAGCACGGTCACCAATTTTTCGGTGTCCAATGCTTTTATGTTAAAATCTCTCGGCCATATATGTGATTTCACCAGTGATTGTAATAGTGATTTTTTTAGAATAATTTCATTAGAAAATCACATGCAATCTTATTTACGAGTTCCTAAGAAAATTACAATGCAATCTTATATATGTGATGTTATACATTTAACCTTTTCATTTAGAGCATTATTAGTAGGGTCCATCCAACATTCTAGATTCTAGATTTAAAATATAGGAGCTCATTTTGTAAAATAGTAAGTCTCATATATAGTTCCAATTTCTAGATTTTGAGTTCCATTCCACCCATGAGAGCTATAGGTTGGGTTTACAAATTTTTAAATTCTAGATTGTAGGAATCTATTTTGTAGAATAGTAAGTTTTAATTTGGAGCCAAATTTTTTAGATTTTAGATTTTAGATTTTAGATTTTAGATTTTTTTTTACATCAATTTTTGACCATAATCTTTGGGATCGAAGTTCACTTTATCATTTCCTACTATTCTCATACAAACCTAGTTTTTCTACATTTAACTTTTTTTTGAAATTTTGGGTCCCAAATTGTATTGGAGAGTCCCAACTACTAATGATGTCCTTATATGATAGTTCTAGATTGAGAAAAAAAAATCGTTAAAATTTGTTAATTTTTATATGATTTCTAATGTCTGTTATGTTAATTGAAACAACATAAAATGACACAAAGTTCCATATTTGACCATAAATGAAGATTCATATTGGATTGTCTCCGTGCATAATCCTTTATATGATCCATCAATAAAATATATGATCATCAATAAAATATATGATCAAGTTGGATGGTAATGTCACGTCCCGGTGAGTCGAGCACGTAACATCATCTCTAGGCTACGTGCTTAGAATTCGTCCCCTCTCGCACAGTGAGTAAAACTTGTAATTTTTAAACTTGTAAACTCTTAAATTCTTGTTTTAATACAAGAAGTTCTGGAATTCGAAATCTCTTGGTGATCAGTTTGAATCCGGATCCCGATTCGTGTATTTAAATATCACGAATAACGAGAGTATAATTCAATATTTTGCCACTTTTCACAATGATCATATCATACTGAAATCATGATTTCAATACTTGTCCTTTTTTGAATAAATCAAAATAGGACACCAGATTCAGATTCTATTCTCCTTCTAATTGAACGATAAAACACATAATATCATAACCTCAATATCTTTTTCTATTCTTAGATGAACACATGATAGGATAAAAGAAATTATTTAGTTTGATAATAGCATTTTCCTCCAGCAGAAACACAGAATATACAAAATTGGATTTCGCTTGCGTGTTCATGTGTCTGAATCCTACGTATCTTAAGTTCTAAGGAATTCGACCCCTATGATTTAAATATATAAATCAAGATATGTTTCTAACAATAAAATTTCTATGAATTGGGTTAAATAGGTTTAGCTAATTTTTCGATTCCGAAAATTGCTAACTCTGGGAATTCTTGAAAATTTCGACAGTCGCCTTTGTATTTTGAACTCCGAAAATTTTCACAATTTATATAAAGACCCGGAGCAACCCTCTGTAGAAATTTCTAGATACGCCGACCCCTTTGGTGGAACACTCAACACCGAAAATCACATACAGTTATATATATATATATATATATATATATATATATATATATATATATATATATATATATATATATATATATTCAAACAATAAACATAATCTATTACCAATGCGACATTTTTTTCCTTAGCAATTAGCTATTTTGTATTTGGCATCGATCCAGGTTAGCCACACAAATACAAAACTCATTACCAGTCAGAATTCATAATTTATACAAATATTTAGATAGTATAATTATACAAGAATGAGAATGTAATTTCTAGTAACCCGTATATCAATATCTTGTTTGTAAGATATTAATCATTCCAATTCGTACTAATGCTGAAATTTTTAATTAAATAGGTCGAAGTTATCTTATTGTCCTTTTCTCTTTTGACCAAAGTGTCCTTTAAACAATCAGGCCAATCACACCCTTATTTGTGTACTAGGTTTGTCTTATCCTAAGATGTTATGCCAACAATTTTAATCCCACTATATATTAAAATTTGATTGAATTATAAAGTTATTAAATTTCAAGTCCAGTCCGGACCCGATTAGCTTTAATTTTCGATACTAAAAGTATTCCTATCAGTCCTATAGAACTCATCTCTAGGAACTTTATATGTGGGTCCATAACTGTAGTGAACCTAAATGATAATAAGAATTCAATTTTATGGTCGCAATCAGAGCCTGATACGATCGTTGTGGTATTCGAATTCCAACCTAAGCCTACCTAAGTATCCATAGTATATTTCATCCTTAGGGTTTAAGGTTGGGCTTTTAGCTACTAATTAGGCTTCATTTCAAATCTGGACAACATAATATAGGTTTTGAATTTTACCAAAATGCTTGGCATTATGAGTTTTACAATACAAGAATAATATAGACACATTCTAGTATTTACCCATAATATGCTATACATATGAATATATGGCAAAGTCTTGTGTATATTAGTCAATCTAGGCACAATTCTATTGATACGTGGTTATGTTACCAACATATTGTTGGATATGACATGTATTCATAGAAACTTTATTATTATTATTATTATTATTATTGTTATTATTATTTGTTTGAAAGTAAAACTTGGCATTATCAAACCACATGGCAACATACCAATTGTTTCAGCATAAGTACCTAAGAGTTGATTAAGTTAGAAAAATTTAAAAACGGTTTCGACTTCCAATATGAGTCGAGTTTGGTTTCTAGAAGGCTATCACACAAAGTTAAGATATGAAAATCTGGGTAGCTAACCAACATAGTCATGCTTGTAACCTTTAGGGAGCACAACCTGGTTTGTAAGGAAGTTATTCAACAGTGAACAGATCAAACTCTTGGGTGAAATCTCAAGTTATATTACTAAACTCCAGCTTATAGGGACGTATTTATATTCACCCATATATATATATATATATATATATATATATATATATATATATATATATATATATATATTTGTGTGTGTGTGTGTGTGTGTGTGTGTGTGTGTGTGTGTTTGTGTGTGTGTGTGTGAGTGTCACGTTCCAATCCCAAAATATACATGACCGAACCATGTGGCAATGACCAGCTAATACGACTCCAAAGGGTTTTCCAATTTAATGGGCTCATCATAGCGTACTATGCTGTCCTAAAACAAACTCAAGTCTATAATGCTATGTTAACAAGCAACAGGAAAACAACTAATCTCATCCACAAAAACAATGTAATAAAGACTGAAGTAAGTGATGGTAATGAAACACAGAGTCTGAATATCCATAATACAATTGAGATAAGTTTGATGGGGACAAACCCACTGAATACAACGATGGAATGAAAGTACAGAAAAGTAGTAAGATAACTAGACTAGAACCTCAGCTAACTAGATAAAGATGCTCCAGTCCAAAGGGCAGCATACCCCAAGTCAAGGGAACTCCTCTAGAAGAAACTCGAGGTCCTCAGCTACGAACCCAGTCTCCACTTCTGGTCTGTATACAGTCGAGTACAAGTGCTTGTTTGGATCTGGAAAGAAATCATGTCCTCAGAGGGACGTAGCAAGATACAAAAAGTACATGCCACAAAGTAAATATTGTGCAAACATAAGAGCGAACTAATAAGCTAAGTGAATGCACTTTGAAGACAACCTTGGTGCGTATGGGTAGGTAAAATAGGTGTAAAGCGTAGCGTCGAGCCAGAGGCTAAGTATATATACTAGCATACATCCCGGTCAATCATAGCGCACAGCTAGTGACTACTGCCGGATATATCTACAAACATATAAGCCCATAACCGGTAACCAGAAGCCCATACCCGGTAACCAAAATCCCATAACCGGGTAACATTGAGTCTCACGACCCCGTACTTTACTCTGAAACTACGGTACCCAAATGTCTGTCCCATACGCCTACTATGTCTTCCCCGCCCAAATGCCAACGTAGTACAAATCATGAATACGACGTGGACATCACGTAACTATAATGCAAGTCACAAATAACCATAAGAACTATACAACTATGCTATATACTGTCATACGTGCTACTCGAACTGATGGTCAGTCAAGTGCGTAAGGTCGTGTCCTAACATGAACTCACTCTGTGACGTGAAATAATACGTGACAAGGTCTCAGAAGTATAAAGATAACTCCACAACTGTAGGTACGTCTACTAGAAACTAGGCCAAACACAAGTCCTAACATTGACTCCTTCGTCGACTTCACCTGAGGCATTCTCAGACGTGCACAATTTTATAATATTCAGAACAAAATCATGTGAACAATAATAACTAAATTTAAACAGTACAACAATGCAAGGTGTTACCTGGAACTCCGATGTAAGAAAATAAAGATCCGGAACTCGCAACCAAGATCGAACCGTCCTAGGTGCCTATATATATAATAACAACATATCAATCACTGTGTTACGCTACGCTAAGCATGCACAAGGGTACAACATACGCAACGTCATGAGTCATTTAGGGTCTAAACCAAACAAGGGTTCTAACTAAGTAGGTCGTCTAGGGTTGACAAAACAAGTACCAAGAAAGTGTTTAAACACCAAGCCTACTAGTCACATAACATCTCTAAGTCCTCTAAATGTATAACTTATCACAATTACATTTACATGGTCATAACTAGGGTTCATGTAGTAGTAAGTTGCTTCTCAAACATATAGGTACTAGGTATTCTACCTACTAGGTTTCCAACCTACTAGGGTCTTCTTGTACAAATATGACATACACATCCTCAAAGTACATGAAACAAGTGTTATCCTAACTCAAGTATATATTCAAAGCATGTTCTAAGGTCATCATCAAGTTCATGGATAGGTGAAACTCACTAACACTATCCTCTACACATGCAACATTATGTATAAAAACCCATCCTCAACATTTATATATAACAAGGGCCAAAATAACACAAGTAGTTATTCTAGTGTAATCATCCTCATTTCATACTTGCATTCTCACTATATACATTCTAACACAATGAATACTAACTAACATGGCATATAATATACTTTAACATGGTGTGTATATACCACAAACTATCTAGAACAAAACCTAGGCAAGGTGCACAACAAGTTGCATAATATTTCTCCAAGTCTCATTCATGCATATATATATATATATATATATATATATATATATATATATATATATATAAAATACCCTAAACACATTTATATATTCTAAAATTTTATGGTAGATGGGGTTAAAATCATGTTTGACAAGTGTTTACATGGGTTTTAGTCATGGATGTGATAATAACAAATAGATGTGCATACATACATTCAAAGTTTTGTCATAAAGAAGTAGTAGATGTTCATGGTAATTATGGTGAAAATTACAAAGAAAAGGGTGAAGAACCTAAAGGGGAAGATGAAGAACATGAAGAGGAGGTTGAGGAGGAAGAGAATGTGCAACATACCAAAGTGAAATGAGAGTGGAACTATTGTGTACACAACTTGCACAATTTTTGGTTCATCCTGGAACCTTCTTGGTTGTAGCTGCTGTTAGGACTGTTCCAATTGGTCCTAGATGTTGTGGTTATTAAGGGAGGTATGGAGGAGGTAGAGGAGGAAGGTAGGGAGTTTGTGGAGGTGGTGGAGTGGCTATGGTGGTAGTGAGGTCGGAAAGGGAGGAGGAGCACTGGCGGGTTCAGCTAGGTAGGTTCGGTTGGGAGGGAGTTTGGGGGCTGTTGTGGGGGATTTTGGTAGTGGAGTTGTGAAAGGAAATGATAGAGGAGAGGTAAAAGATGAAGTTAGTAGTAGTTTGGAGTGAGGAGAAAATATGGGGAGGGGATTAAGTGGCCGGCCAAGCAAGGGTGTTGAGTGTGTGTGCATAAATACAACGTGATGTGATGTAATAATTGAGTGCGAGTCTAGTATTAGGTTAAGTCAATTCTTGTGTTGATAGGGGAGTGTTAGGGAGGGTGACGGGTACCCACATTTAGGTATGGCCCTAGATAGGTTGTCATTAATGTTTGAGGAGAGGGGTGAAGTAAAAGGCTACACACATTTTAGGTAAAAGCTTAAATTGAATTTCCAATGGGTTTAGGAGTGGTTTTGGATGAGGGAACATGGTGTTTGGTTTTTTGTAGAGGAAGATTGATGTATGGTGTTGTGTATGATCCATGTGAGGGTGTGTGGGAGTTTGGGTTGGGTGTTTGGACTACTTTAGGGTTAGGGTGGTGTAGGTTGTTCATCATGACTAAAAATTGTGTCATGGTGATTATTGTTGTGTTGGAAGCATGCATGATTTTATTTGGGTGTGACATAAGCGCCATGGATATAGTAGACTTAGTGTAGGTCATGGCCATGTAATTGGTTGTAAGGAATGGGTCTAAGTTGTGTCTCCAATTTTGATTGTACTGGACATAGGTGCAAAGCTTATGTTTGAAATGTGCATTGTGCCATGAATGTTGTATAATTAAAATGGGGCACAAGAGAGTGTGTTTAAGAGTGATACAAAGTTTAGGATAGAAGATTGTCTTGTCTAGGTCAAGGATGTAAAATTTATTGGAAGACAAAGGTTAGTGTAGTGCTCCAAATATCGAAGCAACGGTAAGGTGCATCAAGTGTTACAAAACTAAATAGGTAATATTAAACTCTAATTCCTAATCCTACTCAATTCTAAATCAAACCATAATCTCTCACTAAACTAAGTATACCTAAAATTGGGTTAGGGGATTTACAATCTACCCAACTTTCAAAAAATTTGTTCTCGAAATTTAAACAAACATATAATAAGCTGCAAACTGAAAAGCAACACTACAGACATACCTAGGCTCGATGGAACTGGCCTCTGGACTATCTGCTGGGCTCTGTCGGCATGTTGTGGACACTCCTGAGCTTGATGTTGACTCAACCCGCACCTCATACACTTTCCTAACTTTCTCCGATAATCTTTCTGAACATGCCCCTTCTTTTTGTAAAAGTGTCAGGTCGGAAGCTCTCTCTGCAGATACGGTGTAACCCTCTGTTGTTGTTGCACCCTTGGACGTCGGATCGATCCTCCTTGCTGTCCTCCAGCCGGTACGACTACTGAAATAGGACTTCTCTGAATCGTTGGCTCCTTGGTAATAGCCTCATGTACTCTGGCCTCTGCTAACACCTCTTCATATGAGATCCTCGCCTGTGAGCTGGTGTACCTCTGAAGCTCGAGAGTCAGACCATGGTAAAACCTTCGAGCCTTCTCCTTCTTGTTTGGTATCAGAAGGGCAAGTCGGCTGAACTCCGCATCATACTCATCCATAGTCATGTTTCCCTGCTTAAGGTGGAGGAACTGATCGTAAAGTGCATCCTTGATAGTAGCTTGTAAGTACTTCGCATTGAAGTACTCAAGAAACTTCTCCCAGGTCTAGTTCTTGCCCACACTACACTTTATCGACTCCCACCAGTGATAAGTGTTGCCTTCTGCCATATCCCGCTTCTGAAATACAATGAACGACGCATATAACACATCCCCAGGCTACACGATAAATGAACCTCCACTAGCCATATTCACGATTGTCGTCCGTAATATCTAGGATATGATTACAAGAGATGGTAAACATATTATTTATATTGATATAACATAACTAATGTATATAATAATTATACATAGACGAGTGCTAGTCTTTACATCCGAAACCATTAATTACATATAACATTCAACTACGACACTTTCTTGCTTCCTCTAGATTGTAGATATTTACTCCTCCGCTTCGTCCACATTGTATAAGGGTAATATCTCTTCCGAAATCTCATTTTTCCCTAGTGAACAATACTAGGTCGTTAGAACGACAACAAGTCCTCGATCAAGAACAATAAGAAACACTACTAGAAAAAGCGGGATTAGCGACGTATTTTAGCGACTCCAAGTAAAAACGTCGCTAAATTAGCGACTCCATAAAAAACGTCGCTAGACGTCGCTAAATGGCGACATTTAGCGACGTTTAGCGACTTTTATTAAGATTTTACAAGATTAGTCGCTATAAGTTCAATTAAGGTCGCTAAACGTCGCTAATATATCTGATTTAGCGACGTATGTATCAAAAATATTTAGCAACGTATTTAGCGACGTCTTTGACGTCGCTAATTTTATTTTAGCGACGTTTTTATTTGACGTCGCTAAACGTCGCTAAATTTTGGTTAATTAGGGCTCAGTTTTCTTTTCCCCCATCTGTCAAAAAATTCAAAACTTTTTGATTTCCCCCGTCCCCCCTCTCCGGCGACCGACTCTCCACGGATGCGGCTACTCCGGCATCCCCCTCCTTCTCCTCGAGCTCTAGGTAATCTCTCTCTCTCTCTCTCTCTCTCATGTGACACTGACACAAGACACACTTGACAAACATGACACACGCACACAGACACGACACACGCACACAGACACTGACAGACACACACGACACACACACACAGACGCAGACACACACACACACACACACACACACACACTCACACAGACACTGACAATGATACTGACACAGGCACAACACACACACACACACACACTGACACACACACACAATATTTGATCTATTGGATGTGTCCATATGAATTGAGGGTTGGTATCATGGTGGTGTGGTGTATGGAGGATGTATCCTAAAGTATCTTGGTGTTCCACACCAAATGTTTGTGAATTGGACTAGTGGTTATGTGTGTGTGTCTATTTATGCCTTAGAGTATCATATGATATGTATATATAAATTGGTGTATTATCTATTTGCATATGAGAGGGTGTATACATATATAGGTGTATCTCGATATATATATATATATATATATAGCTACTGTTATCTGTGTTGGTATTCATAGTGTCTTCTAGCTGTGCTTGATGTGGGAGAGGGTAGAAGAGTCGAGTTGTGTGTGGGTGTCACTACTGAACTATGAGGCTTCAGGAACAGAACTCAATTCAGTTTGGCCTAGTGCATTAGGCAAGCTGACAATGTGTTGCAGTGGTGTCGGGTTGGCATTGTGAGGAGGGGATTGGTTCCTGTCATCTTCTGTAGTGGGAGAGTGTTGGTGCACACTTGAGCAGCATCAAACACATGCATGCTTGAGCAATGGCAAGGCAGCAACAAGCACTGCTGTGAGCCATGGCAGTAGCTAAGGGCAGTTGGAAACAACTAAGTGAAGGGAAGATTTAGCCACTGCAGAATAAGTGCAAAGTATCAAAGGTTACAAACTTAGTTAGGGTCTGCAGGCATGTGTTTGGGTTAAGGTATAGACAAGTATCGGGTAGGTGTTTACCGGTCACTTGTTGCATGCCAATACAACCCTTAACTTGGTTGTAGTCCAGTCAGCAAGTATAAGGATGAAGTGCAAGGTGCCAGGCCAAGGGTAAGAGGCTCTCAGTGTGGATAGTAGAGTACTTAATTTCAAAGCAGAATATCCTAGTACGACCTAGAAGACATAGTGTAGCAAGATATTAACCTAGTATTGACTAGTATAAACTAGTATGGATCTAGAAGTGGCTTAGAAACATCACCATGAACTAGTTAACCCTGTTTATCATTTCAAGGGCTCTTGAACTTTGATAAATGAAAGTATGTATTATATCAGTTATGAAATAAAAATATTGCTTATTTTAGACTTTGATAAATGGTCAGTTGTTTTGAATATTACTTATTTTAGACTTTGATAAATGAAAGTATGTATTATATCATTTATGATTTTATAGTATGGTTAAGTTATGAAATTAGGTGTTAAACCACTGTATGTAATGATTTATATGATACATACTGTCATTTTTGTAGAAGTATCTAGAAATGGATATGAATTACTATCTGTGTCATCGTTCGTGGATGTACAACCGTCATCCTGATAACATGTGCGGTGTGCGGGATGAATTCATTGAGGGTGTACAATAGTTCCTGCAGTTCGCCAAGGCTTTCCCTCAGTACATGGACGGTACCAAAATTAAGTGTCCGTGTGTGAGATGTCGCAACAGGAAATATCATCCAGAAGTGGAAGTTACATATCATTTATACTCGAAGGGCTTCACGCCGAATTACTATCAGTGGACCGTGCACGGAGAACTTGTATCTCTAGCATCGGAGTCGGAGCCCTATGTGGAGCCGTATATGGATGTCCACGACCACGATGCTTACGACGACGGGTTGGTGAACATGGTTTATGATACGACGGGGCCTAGTTTCAATCCGGACAATTATGATATAGCTGAGGAGGCACCGAATGACGATGCTGCAAAGTTTATGTAGCTACTTACTCTACTATATCCTGGTTGTGAGGATCATTCACCGTTGGAGGTGGTTACAAGATTATTGAGCATCAAGTCCAATTTTAATATGTCGCAAGAATGCTATAATCGACTGCTCGATTTGATTATAGAGATCTTGCCCGAGGGTGCAAAGTTGCCTAAAGACTTCTATCGATCTAAGAGGATGGTGAGATCGCTTTGGATGAAATACGAAAAAATTGATGCATGTCGCAACGGGTGCATGTTGTACTACAAAGACGACAAGGATGAAGATGCGTACAGATTCTGTGGTGCTGATCGCTACAAGGCCACTGTTAGAGAAAAGTCTGTCGGTGCAAGGAAGCCTACCGATTCGATGCACTACTTGCCTTTGACGCCGCGGTTGCAGCGGTTGTTTATGGTTAAGAAGACTGCAGAAAACATGAGTTGGCACAGACGAAAACAGATCGAAGGAGTATTGGATCATCCATCTGATGGAGAAGCATGGAAGCACTTTGATCGAGAGTATCCATATTTTGCCGAGGAAGCGCATAATGTCAGATTGGGGCTCTCCTCTGACGGTTTTACTCCATTCGGACTTTCGGGCTCCCAGTATTCGTGTTGGCCTGTGATCGTCACTCCGTACAATCTACCGCCTTGGATGTGCATAAAGACTCCGTATATGTTCCTAACCGTTATTATTCCGGGTCCGAACAATCCGAAGAGGAACATCGATGTGTATTTACAGCCTTTGATAGATGAGTTGAATCAGCTGTGGAAAGTAGGTGCCAACACGTATGATGTTTCTAGAAAGCAGAATTTTCAGATGAGGTCAGCACTTATGTGGACCATCAATGACTTTTCGGCCTATGGAATGTTATCGGGATGGAGCACCCATGGTCGTCTCTCATGTCCGTATTGCATGGACCGTACTCAGGCTTTCCGTTTGAAACACAGAGGCAAACCATGCTTCTTTGATTGTCATCGACAATTTTTGCCGAAGGATCATCCGTACCGGAGGAACCGAAATGCTTTTCGTGCGGGAGTTGTGGAGAAGGCCAATCCACCGCCAAGGTAGCCCGGATGCACGATATGGGAAGAGATAAAAGATTTACCAAGTGCTATCGAAGAGCCTGCTAAGGGGTACAAGTGTGACGGATTTGGTCGCACCCATAACTGGACGAAGAGGAGTATATTCTGGGATCTGCCATATTGGAGCACCAATCTGATCAGACATAACCTTGATGTCATGCATATCGAGAAGAATGTGTTTGATAACATAATTAATACTGTAATGGAGTTAAAGGGGAAGACGAAAGATAATCCGAAGGCTAGGTTGGACTTAGAAGAAATATGTAGACGTCCTGCATTGCATTTGATAGAGGAGGGGAATGGAAAGTTAAAGCAACCTAAGTCAGTTTTTTCACTGGAGAAAGAGGATAAAGGTAGACTTTGTAGGTGGATTCAGGGTCTAAAGTTTCCAGACGGGTACGTGTCGAACTTGAGAAGATGCGTCGACCTCAAGGAGAACAAACTGGTGGGTATGAAGAGCCACGATTGTCACGTATTCATGGAGAGGTTAATTCCGATTGCATTTCGAGAATTCTTACCGCAGGTCATTTGGGACCCATTGACAGAGCTGAGCATATTCTTCAGAGATTTGTTGTACTAAGTTGCTCATCGATCGTCTAGAAAAGTAAGAGAAGGACATTGCGGAATGTAAGCTCGAGAAGGTGTTTCCTCCTGGATTCTTCGACTCTATGGAGCATTTGCCAATTCATCTTTCCTATGAGGCACGTGTTGGTGGTCCTGTCGGTTATCGGTGGATGTACCCCTTCGAGCGGCATCTGAATCACCTAAAAAGAAAGGTAAAAAACAAGGCACGGGTTGAGGGCTCTATATGTGAAGCTTATGTTCTCGAGGAGATTACAAACTTTTGCTCGATGTATTTCAAACCGCATGTTGTTACTAATAAGACGAAAGCTCTGAGAAACGACGACGCATATCAGGAATCTAATGATGCAATACTCAAAGTATTCAATACGTCCGGAAAGCCTTCGGGAAAATGAAGAAGAGATATTTGAATGACGATGAGCTAAGGGCTGCTCAATTGTATATATTACTCAATTACGACGAGGATGAAGTAGAGAAGCTAGAGGGGTAAGTAATTAATACGTCCATGTTTACATCATCTCAATATAATAGTATAAGATACTATTATGCTACTAATCAGCAGTTGCTTCATTGTTTTTTAGCACATATAATGATGAGTTGAGGTCGGTTAGACCCTACATAACAGACGAAGAAGTAGAACAAGATATGGGATGCCATTTTCCTTCTTGGTTGAGCGTATATGTAAGATGCTTGGTAATTACTTTTTATTTTTGCACTTGCAAAATAAATAACTTACTATCGCTACTTTGGTATTTAGGTCGATCGTCTAATAACACCCGAGACTGAATCTATTAGAACTCTAGCCAAGGGACCAATTACTGCCGTAAAAATATGGCCAAGTTTCTGTGTGAATGGATTCAGGTTCAAGTCAACAAATGCTCCTATCAGAGACAGCTTTCTGGATCTTGATTCCACGAAAAACAGTTGTTTGTGTATCAAATCTTCGAACTACAAAGACGTCAATCCGGGCAATAATTGTTTTGGCATCTTACGAGAGATTGTGGAGTTGACATATAATTATGGCACAGAACCTGCTAATATCGTGCTATTCAGGTGTGAATGGTTCGATCCGATTCAAGAAAATATAGTATAGAGAGCTTTGTATAAAAAGCTTTGTAGAAACTTAACATTATGACGTCGCTAATTTGACTTTTTTCTGGTAGTTAAAATAAAGATATGATATAATACAATAAAGAAGATATAGTATAGAAAGCTTTGTAGAAACTTAACATTATGACTAACTAATTCCTAATCTAGTGTTCTTATAGTGTCTAACTAATCCAAACAATACAATCCTTATTTTACTACCACTACTACATACACAAACATATTTTCTAGATAATGATGCAATTTGGAGAACAACTCTTTGAATATACACACTTTCTAATTTTTCGACAATAATCTCGTGGCCATGGATCAGGCTGTGGCAGGGTGGCACGGTGCTGAGATTCCGGCCCTCTCACATCATGTAAGTAAAATAAGATATATTAACAATTTACCCAATCGATCTTTTAATCGAAATAGGTACGTCCGAAATTATGTACAGGTAAGTGAGCTAAGTCTCACACACTCAATTCGCAAGGCATTACGAAAGAGCTTAACTACTGATAAGTATTTTGTTGTTATTATATTGCGGAATTTCATAGGTGGTATTCAAGTTGCCCCCCCCCAAATGCTCTAATCCTAAAACTACAAACATTTTTTATTCTATTATCTTATTGGTTCTGCTCTGTATTTTATAACGATTATCAATATGCAAGTGTGCATCTTAAAATGTCAGGATACAAGATTTTATCTTTGTTTAAAATTTCTAGAAAACAAGTATATATTATCATCAAGATTTAAAATATTCCATCCCGATTTTGAGATAATCAAAGATACTAGAATATCAAAATTCAGGAAATAACATTCCTCCAATTGATACAGATGAGACAATATTGAAGATTAATTTAAATTTTGCTTATGTGGTCAGTATTTGTGTCCTTCACATCCTAGACTCTTAGTAATCGTCCTCTAATTAGATTTATTCAAGGTTGTCGGGAGCCCGTTGCTAAATTGTAATATAGTGTCCTAAAATTTAGGGTTCGGTATAACAATACTTTCCGGAGTTAAAAATTTTGGTTAACTCTCAAATTTGTTTAAAAATTTGGCAGAGTTTCCTTTATATTTCGAGCTCCAGAATTTTAACAATTTATATATACGAGACCCAGAGAAACCCTCCGTAGCATTTCTCGAGTACGCCAACCCCTTCGGTGGAACAACTCAACACTGGTTCACACACAAGTATAATATATATAAAAATCACAATAGGAAAGCTTCCTTCTTACCTCAGCAAGCTAACTATTTTTCATTTGCTATTCATAAGTGCCACGTCAAGTCAAATGACACAATAGGTTAGAATATAGTAACATCCAATCCAAGTTCTAAATACAAATATGAAAATTTTAGTTACATAAAATATTTCGTAAGATGTTGGTCATTAAGATATAACCTAAACATCAAATTCTTATAATGATTTATCATTGTTCATTTTCTTTGGTCCAAGTATAGGAAACTTTCAAGACTACTAGATTAGTTGTGTATGTCACAAGTCATTTTCATAAATTCTAACCTTAGGAATCCAATTAAGTTTATATTGACTCCGAAAATCAATACTTTGATCACCTATGTATCCGGTATTTATAATTACATACTTTAACTATTAATATTAGTAATTTATACTTAATTTACTATTTTTTTTAAAATTTGGACATAATTAATACACACAAAAATATTATGAAACGTTGCTAGTTTCTTAGTGTTTCATATAAACAATGCTAATACAAATACGACATATCTTTTAGTAAAACTTAAACTACAAACTTTATGATATACTGAATCAATCCTTACCTTTTATATTACTAAAGAAATTCCTTGGAAATAAGAACAAATAATGGCTGAGTAGTTGTTATATATATATATATATATATATATATATATATATATATATATATATATATATATGTGTGTGTGTGTGTGTGTGTGTGTGTGTGTGTGTGTGTAGTTAGTAAAGTATTTTCTTGATTGTATCTAAATATCTATGAGAACAAACAACGACAATAATTTTTTCCTTCAGTGGCATCTGAGCGCATTGATGGCTAGTTTATTGAATGACGTATAATCCTGCTAATGAACGCCTTCTGACTTGTCTTTTTCTTATAAGTATTATGACTTTATCTGTTCCTCTTGCAGGGACTGCCTTGGATGGCTTGGGTCCTGATGGAGAATGGAAGGATATCATAGTTACCGTTGTTTGTGATGAACAAACACGTTACCCGAAGGATTATCCCCGATCTTCCAACCTAGTTTACTGTATCTACTACCCTTATGCGGCCAATATGTAATGGCTGGATGTCACTCCCCATTCCCTATATACGTATTTGGAACATATTAGTTTTTCTGCTTATATTATTTCTTGCTTGCATGGTTAATTAGGTTGCATGTCATAGAGACTAGACCAACCCTTTGGTTCACTTGGCTCTTGGTTTAATTGTTGGGTTAGTTTAGTCATGAGAGAACCAATGGTCCAAACCTTAACCCTAGCTATATAAGCTAACTTCTTTCTCTCTCTTCCCTCGTTCTTCATTTCTTCCTCTTTCTTTCATTTCTAGGCAAGTACACCTTGCATGACATAAAAAAACTCTAGGTTTTAATTTTTGCTTTTCTCTTACATTTTATTAGTCTAATATGTGTACATTATGATTCTAAGTACTTTTAATACTTGGAGTTTTCGGTTCTGGTGGATGTAATTTAGTAGATCTACATTTTTAGTTAATAGTTTTTATGGGTTCAAATTTTTTTCTTAGTTTTGATCTATTAAAACATGGTATTTTAGAAAATCAGTTTTTTGGGTGATTGAGCATTCTATTTCAGGCATTTTGGATATTGGTTAACTTGATTTGGAGTTGAAATAAAGTTTTTATGGAGAAAATAAATTTTTGATTTTTGGAGTTTACTGCCATGGCTGAACTTGCTGTCTGGAGAAGACGAAGTGCTCATGAGGCCAGTACCATATGCGACAGAGAGTGCTATGCATCCTGGGTGCTATGTGGGCTAAGCTCTGTACCGCATATACCTTCCAGCATGCGTCCATCTTGTTGGATACATGACTGATTATTATACAAAGTTTCTGAGGCTAAGTGCTTGGAAAAGTCCTAAGTGACAGAACTCCTTGTGTTTTACTTGTTGAACGAATAAGAAATTCCAAAGTACAAGAGAAATCTATGCGGCAAGCAGACTTATGTGGCATTGACACTATACGCCTCTTCTCTTTTGACGCATAACTCTGCTTCGCCCTTACACATTTTTTATGATTCTTTTCTCTGACACATTTTATGACATGTGACATCCATCACTTCAGTCACTTCACTAACACGCATTTAATGTACGTCACTCGACACTTGTCCCAAGGAGTGGACTTTGCCTTGACCTATGCGGCCTGACTCTTATACGACCAGACTCTTATGCGGCCTAGCCCCTATGCGACACCGACCTCTATACAGCCTTGACCTATGCGACATTGATCCCATGCGTCCCTGGTTCTTATGCGGCCCCATGTGTATGTTTTATTGTTTTGCTTAGTTGGATGTTTTATTGGGTTTTATGATTCTATGCATGTTATAAATGATTATAAATGCATGAGAATTAAGTGACCATGTGTTGTACCTGACTATATGCTTAACCTGACTATGAGTAGAAATAGACTATGCAGCCAAGTGACTAGGACTACCTATGTGCCTGACTCAACCCTTGTGTTGCTATGTGTCACACCCGATCCCAGATTTAGTATTTTTTGAATTTTTTGAATTTAATTTTTCTTGATAATGTATTCCTGTTGTATTTTATATGTTGGTTCCTGTCATTTTATTGTTCCTGCTGTTGAGAGAGACTACCCGAGACCAGTAGAATATCCATTGGCATTGCCATAGACCCGGTTTAGGACCCGCATAAAGAATGGACACTTGGTTCGGTTTATTTTGGGTGAACCCATGACTAAACCCAATTTTCTCCTCTCTTAGTATATATATGGCTTTTCTCTCTCCTATTTTCTTCTTCTTCATTCTATTTCCCTCCTTCCTCCTCTCCCTCAAGCTCCCACAAATCCTAACCCTAGGAAAAGTTGCTGGGACTTAGACCGTGAGAGGTAGAGGCTAGGAGCCACCCAAGGCAAGTACATCTTGCTAAATGGTGAAATCTTGGATTTTTGGATATATATATATGTTATTGTTTTAAAAATTTATTTGACGAATCCTTGAGTTGCTGATCGTATTTAGTTCTTGGAGTTTTGGATTTTGATGTATAGATTTTTGTAGATCTGAGTTTTAAATTTAGATTTTTTTGTGGGTTCCATGAGTTTTTCTTGATTTTGATCTATTAAAATTTAGTGATTATTTTTGTGTGCTTCCTTATGTCGATAAAAGTTTATGATACCCGACAAATTTTACATATGAGTTCACAAGACTACTTTATGTACAAGTTCACAATCCTCACGACACCGTGGAAATGCTTGTGTATGAAAATCTATTGCATTTAGCATCAGGCAATCAAGTGTGAACATTGTCCAATGTATCGCGTGTTGTGAATACGATAACTCATGAAAAGCCCGTACTTACGATTTGTCATTTTAGGGAGTTCTCAAGTGCCCACGACTCGAGAACTTGAAATAATTTGGTAATGATTAAACAAGATAAGATTTACCTAGAGCATTTTTGGAGGAAAGAATATTGCGCTACCGACTACCCCGATCCCCAAGGGCCCCATGCGGCATGGACAACCCTGCTAGGCAAGGGCTCCATGACTGACCAAGTTTACGCATGCTGTGGTACATTACAAGATAAATTTTTGTTTACAAAAAAAGTTTATGATTATAAGACAAGTTTATGTTTACAAGACCAGTTTTGATTCACAAGTTTATGTTTATGCTTACAAGTTCAATTATTGTTTATTGTGATGTTATATGGTTGACTGTGCATTTAATTTACTAGACAAGCGTACCCTTGGCCATCCGGGTTAACTGCAGTGCTGGTGGTAGCAATATTCTTAGCAATGCATTTCTAGTAATTATGGCTTGTGATAACCCTAATTAGTTAATTATAGCAAGCTGTAGGCATGTTTGGCCGTGAATTGGATGTTTGTTATTCGTATAGTTTGCTCTTCTAGTTTCATTTTCTTCCGGCGTGTGGTTAGGGTGCTAAGTTCTGCTCGGTGAAGGTCTGCAACCCCGGTCCTTGTTTGGTTTAAGGGTTGTGGTTCCGATCCAGAGTAGTTCCTATGCTCTCTTGCCGCTCGTCGTCTTACTTTCTTTTCTGCACTTATTATCAGTTCTTCCAGTATTATTCTTGAGACAAGTACGTTGGTACCGTATAAATCTCGATATGCATTTATTTCTTATATGCCTCTTTTGCTTATGTTGTGATGTGTTTGGTCTATCACCTCTAGATCCTTTATGGTACTGGCTTTGCATGGCTAGGTTACCCCGAAGAGAACCAGGATCATCCGCGCTTCCAGCAAGATGGCTCGCACTCGTAGGACTACGGCCGAAGCTCGCGAGTGGGTTTCCTTTCTTTCACCCCTTGTCTTGATTACTTTATTTTGTGGTGTTTAGCAAGAGGCAGAGTTAGCTCCTTATATTTTTGAGACTTCGGTCTACATGATGTATATATTAGACCATGACTGGTATATTTTGATCATGTATTATTAAACTATGTTAGTGCAGTATTTTGTATCCACTAGCTTCATGATCATATATGACCTATAATTTGGGACGCATTTTTTACTTTTATGTATGATATACTCTTGTACTTGTGTTATTGGATTGAGATAATTGGATTTGTCGGCCTTAGGACTGACGTCATAGCATGCTAGAGTTCACTCATTTGTCTTCTAGACGACCTTAACATATTGCATCTTACTTCAATATTCTGTAAGATGCGGTTGGCCATGTTAGTCATCGTATTTACCCAGTATTCTGGGAGTGGAACTTGATACTATGTTCTAGAACTCATATGATTTACCAATGATTGATGACTTGACTCGACTATTGGAATCCGTACTGATACACTTACTACGTGCTATGTGGTCCTATGTGCTTAGAGTTCCTACGTGATTATGTTACATATTTTATACTGAGATGTACTTACGTGCTATGCGACATATGATATAATACAATTCCTCCAACATGACATGATAGTTGGTTAATACCCAAACGTGGCTAGGGCTTGTGTTGATTGTTGCATCACGCTAGGGTGAATCCAAATTGAACTGCCAAGTGACAAAGTGGATTCATATCTAGCGTATCCATACTACGGTACGACGTGTAAGAGGAATAACATGTAACCATGCCATATGATTTCATCTAATCATAGGGTTAATTAGGCAACTAAAATATATAGAGTATTGGGAGGGACGAAATCCTGAGATTGTGCTTAACTAGCCACCCTCAATCATATGGGGAGTAAAGGCTGGCCCCCATGGATATTATTTAAACCCTCATTAGTGGGTAAAAATATTCGATTATTATATTGTACTATGTGTTCTATACGATCTTAGCACAATGGCCTTCCGAGGGACCGATGCATACTACTATGTGCTACGCGATGATTCATGGCTCAGCTAGCCTCCGCTAGAATATGACTCGACCCGAGGATTCCTATTATATGCATAATATTTTTGGAATAACCCAGAATCCACCTAGTAAGACGTACGAGTGATTGGTCGATTATGTAACTGAACTTGGTTGTGCATTTTACCCTCTATTAAATAGTTTAGGGATATTGACTATCATGGTGTGATGGTCTAACCCTTGTCCTTGTTTGGTTGTAGGGTTAGATTGTTGTAACACGATAGATTATGAACCGAAATTACGAGACAAGACTATATATATATATATATATATATATATATATATGTTTATTCTTTCTTATTTTGTTTCTTCATTCGTGCTTCCTTTGTAGTACTTGCTATTTGGGATCTAACCCCACTAGTTTTGCATGGCCAGGTTTAGAGCCAGCACCAGAGGATCAAGAGTACTTTTTCCTGAACAATGGCATGCACCAGGCGGATGGTCGTTGAGGGACACGAGTGGGATTCTTGACCACTGCTTGTTATTGCATATTTTACTCTTTTGGGCGTTTAGCCACCGACACTTGTTAGCCGTAAATCTGGACATTTAGTCTTATTACATGATTGTAATTAATCATACTGCAACTGATCACTGTCATGTACTTTTGCTACTCTTCCAGCTTATTATTTTGTGTGGCTGGTTTCCAGGATATTGTGGCATGACATTTGGGATGCTTTACTTTCTTGTCATTACATGTTCTATGTTACTATCCTTACTTGACTGATTGAGACAATAGAGGTTCTATGTGACCCTAAGTGACTTGCCTGTATTATGCACTCCCTTGTCTAGTTACAACTGTGACCGCCATACGATGTTCTATACCTTGTACGGGAGAGCTGGCCATGTCCGTCTGCGTATTCCGGTACTGAGGCATGGTAAAGTTTTAGTGGTGGCCCATGCAGGTCTATTTTTTTAGACTTATCGGGTGTTTTGGTCATATGAGTCTCAATCAAGCATGTCCCCTTTGATATCTTTCTTCGTCTTCCTCAATAACAATGCTTGAACTGTTCAAACTGCTTGTCTACTTGATCCTTTTCGTCCTATTCTTGATATTTCTTGTCCTTTCCTTTAGGGTTTCTTCAATTGCTGGAGCAGCAGGCATGACAGGACAGGCTTCCCCTGGGCAAAAATGGGAGATAACACCTGCTCAGAGTTAGATCCGGATAGAGCCAGTAATTGAACAAGCTGGCACTGTGGAACCGTGAGTTGGACATGTTGAGGAGCAAGCCTCTGAAATCCCTGTACCCCCAGTAGTACCGATAGTGCCAGCGGTACTTGACACCCCGACATTACTAGAGATCCTCTGGAGAATGATGGCTATGCAGCAACATCAGATAGCAGTACATCAATATCAGTAGTTTCAACAACAAGAGCAGAATATCTTGTTGAGTCAAGGCTTACAAACGAACTTGGAGAGAGGTGGAAGGACTGATTCGGGGGTGTTTGGATAAACAAAGAGGTTTATGCGAAACTTTTGCTTACAAACGAGAAAAGAGAAAAGTACAAGTAATCATATACGAGAATATTAAGTACAATAAAATGATTCTGGGGAAGTATTGCTATGGAAGTCTGATCTGCGGTCGATCACTTTGTTCCTTGGACTACACGATGATGAAGAAGTGCTGTAGAAGAAGCTTAAAACTTTCTTTGAACTGAAGGCAAAAGCCGGTCAAAGGAAAGTTGCAAGTAGGATCGAATTCTTGTTGCCAAAGTTGTCAGCCAAAACTCTGTCCTTTTCCTGATCTTTCAAAGTTGTCAGCCAAAACAAACACCTTCTGATCCCTTTACCCTGTGACCAGGGGTCTCTATTTACAGAGATCAATCAAATAACTGCTTGGTTGGCGTAAAAGCCAAATAATTGTCTTGTTGGCATAAAAGGCCAAACTGTGAAAAAGATTGCCTCTTTTACGCTGCGGTTATGACAACTGCTACCCACGTTCAAATAATCTTCTGAATCTGCGTATGACACGTATCCCTTTATAAGGTAACGCGTATAACTGCTTCTCGAAGATCATGGCATGCAAGCCACGTAGGTAACTGCCCCTGCGTAAAACTTGATGATCAATCAAATAACTACCTAGTTGGCGTAAAAGCCAAATAACTGTCTTGTTGGCATAAAAGCCAAATGATTGTCTTGTTGGCGTAAAAGGCCAAACTGTGAAGAAGATTGCCTCCTTTATGCTGTGGTTATGACAACTGCTACCCACGTTCAAATAATCTTCTGAATCTGCGTATGATACGTATCCCTTTATAAGGTAACGCGTATAACTGCTTCTCGAAGATCATGGCATGCAAGCCACGTAGGTAACTGCCCCTGCGTAAAACTTGATGATTTCATGAATAATAGATAACCAGCGTAAAATAGCTAATTATCCTTCACGACTGAGGTCTTGAGCGTATTTTGGGCTAAGTAGCCTTATCAACGTACCTTTGCAAATATAGCCGAGTTGGCATATTTCGAGGAGATAGCATACGGCGTACTCCTATAGTTGAAAATAGCCTGGTTGGCGTAAAATTGCAAGGATGGTGATGGAGCGTATTAGTCCCATTCTTAGCTTTTCCAGTCATGACAAAATTTAAAAATAGAACAAAATCTCGTGCATTAAATGCAGAGATATGCCTCAATCTCGTGTATTAAATGCCGAGATATGCCTCGAGTTCTGTGCAAGAAACAGCTTTTGACGTGGCGTCTGATTTTGTCTTGTCTTAAGCGTAAAACTCATTTATGCCAATGTAGAATAGGCAGCATTTTCAGAAGACTCCATTTTTCTTCTTTTGAATGTGTAAAAATGACTTGTATCAAAAATATGTCACAAAACGACAACCTGGGTCTCTGTGCAAAATCATCATCACAGCCGTACAGTACTTTTGTCAGACGTCAGGTTCACTGATTTGACTAACAAATTCATCCGAGGAATACGAAGAGTACCTTGTACCACTTTACGCTGCATTGAAAATAACGTATTTTAAACTTTACGTAGGAAGGTATAGCAACCTTTTACGCCAAACAACCTTGAAGCTCTGTTTTACGCGTATAGCTCTGAAGCCCTATTTTACGCCAAACAACCTTGAAGCTTTGTTTTACGTGTACAGCTCTGAAGCCCTATTTTACGCCAAACAATCTTGAAGCTCTGTTTTACGCGTATAGCTCTGAAGCTCTATTTTACGCCAAACAGCCTTGAAGCTTTATTTTACGCAGACAGCTCTGAAGCCCTACTTTACGCCAAACAGCCTTGAAGCTCTGTTTTACGCGGACAGCTCTAAAGCCCTATTTTACGCCAAGCAACCTTGAAGCTCTATTTTACGCAGAGAGGGTCTTCACATATGTTAGGGGTTTTGATTGTAAAAATACGCGAACAATTCCCCAGCATATTTCATGCTTCTACAGGACCCCCTTCAAAGTTTTAAAATTCCTCGAAATTTAAAATACTTTGAATGAAGCATGAAATGGTCAAATTTGACTCGTTCTTCAAGGCTAATTTTTCGGCTATATTTAAGGAGTCGTTGGAATTTATGTGTTCTCTTCTGCCTATATAAGGGCAAGCAAATGAACTTGATTTTCCATACTTCCTTCACCACAAAGATGACTACTGAGATTCATTGGGCTGAACTGAGAAAGAAGAAGATTATGCTCTTACAACATGTAAGGAGCCATAAAATAAGACGTCTTCGAGCAAATATTCTCTGCAATGATGGACCATGGAGGGGTATCATAACTTCTTTGCTCGAGGTAATCAACAATTTTATATGGCAATTCGTCAAAGAGAGAGGAAGGATCGCATTAGACCACACAACTTGCTAGCTGTATTTTCCCCTATTATGAAGCTGGATCTTGGGGTGCAGCTTGGCCGTGTCTTCCAGTATTGTGTTGGGTCTGAATCCCAATCACAATTCTAAGCATGGTCGCCGATGACGTATGGGGGGGGGGGGGGCTTGAATAATTTAAACAGGCCCAGTTTTGTATCCTCCCTCCATTCACCATTTTCTTGGCACCCGGCGTATAGGAGCTGACGAAGTGCTGTAGAAGAAGAAATGAAGATCTCCATCAGACGAGAACCTAGCGTAGTAGATTCCCGTCATATGTAATCGTGATCTTGAATATTAATAAAAAATCCTTTGTAAAAAATAGATTTTTATCATATGTAATCATGATCTTGAATATTAATGAAAAATCCTTTGTAAAAAATGAATTTCCATCATATGTAATCATGATTAATAAACTTGTCTTCTTTTACGCACTATTGATTTGCCATGTTGCTGTGAGGATGTCACGCCCCAGTCCCAAAATACGTAGGACCAAGAATACGTGACACGCCAGCTACGCATTCGACCAGACTCTGGTCTGACTCGAATACGTATAAGCTGTAAAATATAAAGGGCACTAACTAGATATCCCATAAATGTAAACCTCTATGTCTCAATCCATAATGTATAGCAGTATACAAGAAAGAGCTATATGTTCTAGAGTCGGCCGCCCAATAACACACTAACTCGAATAGACTCTAGAAGAAGTATGAGTCTATAAAAACTAGGCTACAACAACAGATGAATAATCAATGCAAAAATAACCATAATGCCGATAGATAAGATGTGAGTACCTGGTACCCTTCTCGCAAGACATGCAACTCCAACAATAACTCCAAATGCTCCGTAATCATCTATGCTGCAAAACTGGCAGGAACCAGGTCCTCAGAGGGACGTAACAAGGTACAGAAATACAACATGCCAAGTAAATAGAAAAGTACAAGTGCAACAACAGGGTACTCTATCATAACCAAACAAGTGTGACACAATTTAAAGACAATGTTCGACGCGTGGGCTTTCTAAAATAAAACCGTAGCTCCGGACACGAAAACACATGGGACGTACCGCAGTTCCGGGCAAAGAGTCACACGGGTGATACAACTACACTAGATACAGGATCACTATAGAAATAATACATATATATATATATATACGCGCATGCAGAGGAGCCCAAACGTCTAGTAACTGTCTTCCCCATCCCAAGCGGTCAACGATTGTGCGCTGAACCTGAACCTCTAACTACAGTCTCAACACACAGAAATAACTCAACAGACGAGACCCTAAGGTCGTCCCCGTCTCTGGTCATGATGTCAGTATCAGGATATAAGAATCTGGCACGATCACAGTGTATGAGTGTGTCCTGGGGTGTCGATATACTCAGGTACGCATATCGAGATGCTACGAAACATCCAATAATCTTTCTATGACGTTACGACGTACGTCTTCACCCGGTTGTGAACCGGACGCAAAGTATCGAACTTCAACATAAATACGTGCACAAGGTACATAACGAAGCAATAAATATCTGTAAACTGAAATACATGATGGCAATAGACACTTGCCTGCGTGCGGCTGCTGGTGACAGGGTCCCGGTACCACGTCCAAGTCCTCAGGTCCCGCAGTACCTAGAGATGAGATACAAACCAAAAATTAATAATCTAACACACGACAGGCAGGGATGCTACACACATCTACCCTAAACTCAGTCTCAGCTACGACTCACAGGGACAAGATGCTAGGGGGTTAACCACGGTTGACTATCGGTACGATACAGCAATCAGCTAGTCATCTGTACACTCTCCTCGACCAATCCTCATTCTTACCATATTTATCACGTGGTTCAGTAGTTCAGGTATGCTCAATCCTTGACCGGATTTACTTATTAAATATTAGGTCTTCCTCAACTCTCAGTATTATTTCACCCACAATTACTGCTCATCCATACAGATTACCATGTACATAAATAAATATGTTAAACCCTAAATCTCAATGTCTATCATTCAAATCCATTTTAATATACTGATGACGAATAAACCCCAAGTTCACCATTAAACCTTAATCTCAAGTCATTATAACCCACATTCACCTTAATCATCATTGGCCTTAGTCATCATTAACCTAAATCACATTCACCTTAATCAACATTGTTCAAGTACTAAACTACACTAACCTTATATATGCCAACATTATATAACCATTAAACCCTAACAACTATATATACATATATGCTTAAAATACTACATCTAATACAAACATTGATACCTAAACCCTAGCTGACATTAACACATGAATATATATAAATAACATCCTATTAAAACAATAACAAAAATCTGGAATATACACAAAGAGAGGGGGAGAAAGTCGACCTCGACGAGGTTGTTGATGTTGGCCGAAACGGGGTGGTGCAGGGGGTGACGATGATCTCGGGGTGGTGGTGGTGGTGATGATGATCTCGGGGTGGTGGTGGTGATGATGATGACAGGGAGGAGCAGGCAGGACGGGGAGGAGTAGGCCGGAGTAGCTGTCGCAACCGCGGGGGGGGGGGGGGGAGAATGGAGATCTCGGCCGGAGGAAACTCAGTCGGCCGGACGGGGATCAGGGGGTCTGAACCGGAGTGGGGGCTGCTGTGTTGGCAGCAGGCGGGGGGTCTGAACCGGAGTGGGAGCTGCTGTGTTGGCAGCAGGCGGGGGAGCTCGGAATCGGAGCTGTTGTGGACAGCTGCGGGGGGAAGCTGTACCAGAGTCGGCTGTTGATGACTGGCCGGAGCGGGGGGAAATGGCTGTACCGTCGGGCACGGCCGGAGCGGGGTGCGGGGTCAGCCGCGGGGTCGGCCACAGTAGGCGAGGGAGGGTGCTGCAGACCGGAGTGAGGGCGGCGCGGCGCTGGGCCATCGACGGAGTGAGTCAGCCGCCGAAGGGACTATGCACAGGCCGGAGTCGAGTAGGTCGGCCGGAGCTGCTCTTCAGGAAGAAGAAGAAGGGAGGAAGAAGAAGGAAGGAAGAAGAAATAAAGGAGAAGGAATTTGCATGGAGAATAAAATGGAGGAGGGAGGAGAGAGGGAGAGGGGGGGTTTCCACACCTAGGGATTAGGGCCTGCTTGGTTTGTTGTGAGGGTGAGGGTGATGTTGATGTTTTATAGGGGAGTATGGGTAGATTGGATGGTGGTGATTTGTCCATTCCAATTGGAGGGCTAGGATTTCACATGAGTAAATTTATTTCTTCATACAAAGGAACGGGGAAGGGAATTGTTGACTAAGTCAAAGGTTTGTAGGCTCTCCATTGAATCATGGCCGATAAGGTGAGGACACCTAAATTAATAAATTGCAATTAAGCCCCTTAAATTTGGGAAATTGTACGAACACATAAAATGATACAAAAATTGTGGAGAAAATTATGTTTGGTGATTTGCATGGTGAGGGGGTATTGGGTGTTTGGCACGGGTTTAATTTAATGGCCATCGGGATTAATTGGGGATTAAAATAGGATTAAGCAAAATTGGTATCCTCGATTTAAATAGGATTTAAGTGTCCCGTGCTTTTAAATTAAATGGGGGCACTTGGGGTCAAAATTCGAAAATGACACAAAGGTAAAAAATGGTGGGGGCTTGGAGTCAGTCCTGGACCCTTTAGTTGGTCTGGCTCAACGGGTTAAGTTGGTATCTCAAAATTGAGGGTAACGACACATGTGTCCGACACGAAATTAAATATAGATTTTAGGATACGGGAAATTGTGCAATTAATTTAGGGCACAACGGATTTGATTTTGTGTGACAAAAAAGTCCAGTGCCTAAATTAGCGAGTCAAGTCAGAAGTACAATAGTCCGATGGAATTTATGGGCTGATATTGGGCTCCGAATAATTAAACAATGCTAGGGCGTGCCAAGGGTTTAATTAAAATAAAATAAAATAACTGACAACACTACTCTAAATCTCAACATCTGCTGCGAATCCAAAATTTTCCAAATCCAAACCTGACTATCTATAGAATTAATCGAGGGGGTTTACATTCTTCCCAACTTAGAAAAATTTTGTCCCCAAAATTAAAAGTAAAGCACGTTAATAATTAAAAGAATTTTAAAACAACTAGTAATCAATTGTCGTACGTAAATTCGTACCTTGCTCCTCGAATAAGTACGGGAACCGCTGTCGAATAGAATCCTCGCGCTCCCAAGTAGACTCGCCTGCTGAATGGTGCTTCCATGCCACTCTTACTAGTCGAATCGTCTGTCCTCTCAAAGTCTTCTCGCTACGATCGAGGATCTCAACTAGCTGCTCTACGTAAGATAGGCTGGGCCCGACTGTAATCTCCGAATGATCAAGCACGTGGCTAGGGTCTGCGACATATCTCCTCAGCTGCGATACATAAAATGCGTCATGTACTCCCTCTAATGATGGAGGTAATGCAAGACGGTAAGCCACTTCGCCAACTCGTTCCAAGATGTCAAAAGGCCCAATGTACCTCGGACTTAGCTTGCCTCTGCCTCCGAATATGATGGTACCATGAGTGGGCGATATCCTCAAAAATATATGGTCACCCTCCTTGAACTCCAATGGTCTGCGGTGCACATCTGCCCAATGTTTTTGTCTGTCCTGTGCTGCACGCAGGTGGCTCTGAATCTGCTTGACCTTCTCCACTATCTGTGTCACCAACTCTGGACCAAGTATCTGACGCTCTCCCACGTCACTCCAACAAACTGGCGACCTACATTTCCTGCCGTACAGTGCCTCATAAGGTGCCATCTGTATGCTAGCCTGGTAGCTGTTATTGTAGGAGAATTCCACCAAGTGTAGGTGGTCCTCCCAAGATCCTCTAAAGTCAATCATGAATGCTCTCAACATATCCTCTAATATCTGTATCGTGCGCTCTGACTGTCCATCAGTCTGGGGATGGTATATAGTGCTGAACTTGAGACGAGTTCCTAGGCTCTCCTGTATACTACGCCAAAAATGCGACGTGAATTTGGAATCATGATCCGATACGATGCTAACAGGCACTCCATATAATCGTACTATCTGCCTCATATATATGTCAGCTAAAATCTTCGTGGATTACCCAACTCTGAAGGATAAGAAATGTGCAGACTTGGTGAGTCTGTCTACGATAACCCAAACTGCATTCTTCCTGTTAGGGCTCTGCAGGAATCCTGTGACGAAGTCCATGGTAATGTGTTCCCACTTCCACTCGGGAATGGGAAGCGGCTGCAATAATCCTGCAGTCCTCTGATGTTCAGCCTTGACTTGCTGACAAACTAAACATTTCGCCACGAATCTTGCAATTTCTCTCTTCATCCCATGCCACCAGAAATGCTACCTCAAGTCTCGGTACATCTTCGTACCCCCGGGATAAATGGAATAAATCGAGCTATGTGCCTCGTTCATCAACTCTTGGCGTAGCTCGCCACTCGGAACATATAGGCGATCTCCACACCTTAACGTTCTATCTTAATGAATCCTGAGTCCCATCTGCATGCCGGCCTCTGTCCTTTCTCGTAGACGTCGAAACCTCGCATCTGTAGGCAATGCTGCCTTGATCCTCTCAATCAAAGTAGACTGAACCTCAAGACTGGCCATCTGTCCATCCATGCCTGGCATTACAATCTCTATCCCAAGCTCCTGGAGATCCTCTAGCAATTGCTGCTCAGTCATCAAAAAGTATGCCATGGGCTTCCTGTTTAAGGCATCTGCTACTACATTCGCCTTGCCAGGATGGTACTGCAACTTGTTATCATAATCTGTCATTAACTCTAGCCAATGCCTTTGTCTCATGTTGAGCTCCTTCTGCGTGTAGGCATACTTCAGACTTTTATAATCTGTATAAATCTTAACGCGCTCTCCATGAAGGTAGTGTCGCCATAGCTTTAGTACAATTATCATTGCAGCTAGCTCTAGATCGTGCGTCAGATAGTTCTTCTTATGAACTCTCAGCTGTCTCGATGCATAGGCTATCACCTTGCCATGTTGCATCAGTACACATCCCAATCCGCTCTCCCAGACGCATCACTATACACTACAAATCCTCCTGATCCTGAAGGTAGTGTCAAAATTGGTGCTGATGTCAGATGCTTCTTCAGCCCATCGAAAGCCGCCTGACACTCGTTGGTCCAGATAAACTCCTCGCCTTTACGCGTCAGTTGCGTCATAGGCGCAGCTATCCTCGAGAAGTTTTCCACGAACCTCCGATAATATCCGGCAAGTCCGAGGAAACTCCTAACCTCTGTAACTGATGTAGGGGTAGGCCACATCTCAACTGCAGCTATCTTCTCCGGGTCAACTGATAGTCCATCTCCGGTGATTATGTGCCCCAAAAATGGTACTCTATCTAGGCAGAACTCATATTTGCTGAGCTTGGCGTACAGCCTCTCATGTCTTACCGTCTCCAATACGATCCTGAGATGCCTCTCGTGCTCCTCCTGGCTCTTGGAATATACCAAGATGTCGTCTATAAATTGCCACGCCCCGATCCCGTGGAATCGTTAGTCGTCCCCCGGGCGTGACCGCCGTGCGGGCCTAGGTTGCGCGCCGCACAAGGCTAAGTATTTTTGTTTCGCATAGCGAGCACATATTCAGAGTACGCAGATAATTGAAACACATATTGAAACATGGAAAAGTTCTCTTTTTATTGATAATATGAACATCTATTTCAAACTCCTTGAACTGAGTCATAAGGATTGCCTCTATGGGCTTACAAAAGTGTTGACACAAAATGAGATAGCAGTCCTGTACATTACATCCTTACTAAACTCAAAATATAAGACCTTGCGTCGGAACGACTGCTTTGCCACGAAGTTGCATGGTTGCTTGGTGGCTAGCTTCTTACTTCAAAATGCTTCTTCTTCTTCAAAATGCTTCAAAGGTTGGCACGGTCGAGGCGTGCCTACAGCTGGACTGGATTGGGGGTTTGTCTCCTGCTCCTCGCTCGGCTCTCCTTAGCGCGGGGAACCTATTTCAACGAGGGTCAGTACATCAAAACGTACTGGTGAAGGCAAGCTATCCCAACTATACCAATCAACACGTTATTTTAATGAAGCATGCATATTTGTGGGTTTCTATCTTGCCTTAGTTCATTTTACAGCAAGACATATATATAGAATCATTGAAATAACTCGCCACCGTTCGGTGACATTTACCTGCCCGTCTGAACCACCTGCATAATACTAAACTTGCCTTCCCTGCCAAGAAGACACAAGTTAGTAGCAACAGGTTTAAATATACAAGGGGGATCACTGGCACGTTGCCATAATGGACGGGCTAGTCTCAGTACGGAGTGCCGTGCGACGCATAGATCAGGACGTCCCAAGGCATTCCGTCCTATAGCAGGCGACTATCATGAGTTCCGTCCGGATCGGATCGGTGCCAGTGCCCCAGCGACCGTCCGCAGGAACTAAGACCTTGTGCACAAGTTGTCCGTGATCAACGCAGTACACTAAGTTAGCATCGAGGCAAATCAGGGCGTATCAGGAGCATGGCACTAACAGGCAAGATTTATTTTAGCATAGTCTTCCTGTTGGGTTATTGCTTTGAAAATGAGTTCTATACATAGCACAGTTTTAAGAAGAAATATACATTCTAACTTATATTTATGCATATGATGAACATTCCAAACGAGCAAGCATATAAGTAAGTAACCGTTCACAGGTTTCATTGACAAGCAATATTTTCCAAGTCTATTCCCTTATTATCTTGATATCTTTTAGTTATTTACTTGGTATCGTTTGATCGGGCAAAGCACGAACACAAGATTTAGATGTGAAGACTAGCAAGTAGAGCTAGCTAATCGGGTTGGTAGCCACTCACTTTAGTAGTTGGAAGGAAGAAGGAAAGAAGTGCTTTAGGAGTCCGCTCGAGCGACGCCTACAGCTGGTTCACCTGTATTGACACGAACAGCTGATCAGTACTTCTTCCTCTCTTTCCCTTATCGGAATTGGAGTGCAGTCCTAAGAACGAAAGCAATGAAATCCATCGAAACCGTTCAAGAAAACCCAAGCAAATCCGAAACCAACTCAAGGCACGAAAACAACAAGCGACAGCGAAAACTAGGCAACAAAGAATGCAGCGGAGAGGTCCCTCCTGACTCTGCCGCTAAGTCGATCCTTGGGGCACGGTCCACTGAATATGGGAATCAATTCCGAAGAGACAAATCCATAACGAGGATGAGTTCTTGATTCAATCTATCCCGATCGAACGATACCGTCTAGTATTTCTTAGCCGCGCTCCCCGAATAGGGAGAACGGGGCACCACATCCTACCCAACTAATTGGAAGTTTCGTCCCGAAACTTAAGGAATAAAACCTACCACTAGGAAATAATGAGGAGAACCGTTCCCTCATATCAGATTCGAGCTCCCAAGTAGATTCTTCGACAGAGTGATTCCGCCAAAGCACGCGCACTAGAGGAACCGAACGGGTCCGAAGCAGCTTTTCTTTTCTATCCAAAATTTGTACCGGCTGTTCTACATACGTCAAGTCGGGCTGAAGGTTCAGTTGTCCCAGGTCTACCACGTGGCTTGGATCGTACACATATTTTCTAAGTTGGGAAACATGGAATATATCATGTACGTCAGCTAGGGATGGTGGTAGGGCGATCTGATAAGCAACTGAAGCAACCCGCTTTAGTATTTCGAACGGGCCGACAAATCGTGGACTTAGCTTTCCCTTCGCTCCGAACCTGCTGACCCCTCGCATGGGCGAGACCTTGAGGAATACCCGGTCACCTACTTGAAACTCTAGCTGTCTCCGATGAACATCCGCATAGCTCTTCTGACGACTTTGAGCTATCTTTAATCTGTCCCGAATCAGCCGAACCTTCTGGACGGTCTGCTCCACGAGCTCAGGGCCAAGTACTTGTCGCTCCCCGACTTCGTCCCAACAGATAGGAGATCTACACTTCCGCCCGTATAATGCCTCATACGGTGCCATTTGAATGCTTGATTGATAACTATTGTTGTAAGCAAATTCGACTAGAGGTAGATGAAGGTCCCAACTAGTCTTCGTGTCCAAGGCATAGAGTCGCAGCATGTCTTCGAGGATCTGGTTGACGCGCTCTGTTTGGCCATCGGTCTGTGGATGGTAGGCGGAGCTGAATTTCAACTTCGTCCCCATTGCTGACTGCAGGCTTCCCCAGAAACGTGATATGAATCGACCATCTCGATCGGAGACTATGGTTACGGGCACGCCGTGAAGTCGGACGATTTCGTTGAGATATATCTGAGTCAGGCGGTCGGCACTCCAAGTAGATTTGATAGGCAGAAAGTGAGCTGACTTGGTGAGTCGATCGACGATAACCCAGACTGCATCATGTCCCCGTTACGTCCTCGGCAAGCCAACAATAAAGTCCATCGTTATATCATCCCATTTCCACTTCGGAATAGCAAGGTTCTGAAGCTCTCCGCCTGGTTTCTGGTGTTCGGCCTTTACTCGTTGACAAGCCATGCAATGCGACACAAACTGCGCCACATCCCGTTTCAAGCCGTGCCACCAAAACGTCGTGCGAAGATCCCGATACATCTTTGTGCTACCCGGATGAGAAGTATAACTAGCATAGTGAGCTTCCGTGAGTATCTCTTGTCTGAGGGCCGCGTCGTTCGGAACACATAGTCTTCCCTTTACTCGAAGCATCCCTTCTGTGCTTACCGCAAAGTCGGACGCCTTTCCTGCCAAGATGAGGGCATGAATCTTCTGCAGGAACGGGTCGTCCTTCTGAGCGGCCTTCACTTTGTGTAACAAGTCGGGCTCGAGGCGCAGTTGAGCTACTTGCGCCCACTTCTTATATCTTATTTTCAGTGTAATACCCAGTGATTCAAGATCTCGGTGCAGCCTATCATCAATAACCAAACTCCCTACAAACACTCGACTCAACGCGTCAGCTACTACGTTTCCCTTTCCAGGCGTGTATCTGATCGTGAGATCGAAGTCGCTCAGGAGTTCAAGCCATCGCCGCTGCCGAAGATTCAAATCCTTTTGAGTGTACAAGTATTTCAAGCTTTTATGGTCCGTATAGATTTTACACGGTACACCATAAAGATAGTGACGCCACAGCTTCAATGCAAACACTACCGCGGCAAGTTCGAGATCATGCGTTGGGTAGTTCTGCTCGTGAGGCTTTAGCTGTCTAGACGCGTAGGCTATCACCTTATCGAGCTGCATCAGGACACATCCTAGACCCTTTCCTGAGGCATCACTATATATTTTAAAGTCATCCGGTCCGTTCGGCAGAGTAAGAATTGGGGCAGAGATGAGGCGCTGCTTTAACTCCGTAAATAAAGCTTCACAGTCCTCTGTCCAAGTAAACTTAGCACCCTTTCGTGTCAACTGAGTCAAGGGTGAAGCGATTCTAGCAAAATTTTGTATAAATCTCCGGTAGTACCCTGCCAGACCAAGGAAACTTCGGATGTCGCTAGCTGACTCCGGTCGTTTCCACTGCGTGATTGCTTCTATCTTCTTCGGATCAACTGAGATGCCTTCCGAGGAGATGATATGCCCCAAAAACGAGATACTGTCCAGCCAAAATTCTGATTTGCTTAATTTGGCATATAACTTGTGGTCTCGAAGGGTTTGCAGCACCATCCGCAGGTGTCCTGCGTGCTCATCCCTAGTCTTCGAGTACACTAAGATGTCATCGATAAACACCACCACGAATTTATCGATGAAGGGCCTAAAGACACGGTTCATCATATCCATGAATGCAGCAGGAGCATTCATCAGTCCAAACGGCATCACGGAAAACTCGTAATGGCCGTAGCGGGTTCTGAAAGCAGTCTTGGGCACGTCTTCTGGCTTAATCTTCAGCTGGTGGTAACCCGAGCGAAGATCAATCTTAGAAAACACCGTTGCCCCTTGTAACTGATCAAACAAGTTGTCTATCCGTGGCAGAGGATATTTGTTCCTGATTGTGACTTTGTTTAATTCCCTATAGTCTATGCAGAGGCGTAGAGTTCCGTCCTTTTTCTTCACAAAGAGCACGGGAGCGCCCCAAGGAGACACGCTCGGACGGATGAACCCGCGATCAAGTAATTCCTGGAGTTGGCGCTTTAATTCATTCAGCTCTGCAGGTGCCATTCTGTACGGAGGCTTGGAAATTGGCTGTGTATTTGGAAATGTATCGATAGTGAATTCAATCTCTCGGTCTGGCGGCATACCGGGTAGTTCGCTCGGGAACACATCGGGGAACTCTGCCTCAACGGAAGTTGACTCGACGTTTGCGTAGTCCTGCCGTGTGTCTCGAACCGATGCTAGGAATCCCTCGCAGCCTGTATAGAGCATTCGCCGAGCAGATTTTGCCGAAATCACCATGCAGGCCCTGGTCGCATTGTTCGCTGGACTACTGGTGTAACAGAATACGGCTTCTCCGGGCAGACGGAAAATGACTCGCTTCTCTGCACACTCAATAGTTGCTGCGCACGCGCCTAGCCAGTCCATTCCCAAAATGATATCATAGTCCCGTACATCAAGAACTAAAACATCAAGTGACAGCTTTCTCTCCCCAATACAGATATAACCGCCTAGGCATGCTGAACAGACAGGAATTTTTGTACCAGATGGGGTGCTAACGCTTAAATCTAAATGCAACGGAGTCATTTTTACATTGTTCTCCGTGGCAAAGTTTGTAGAAATAAAGCTATGGGTTGCACCTGAATCAAATAGAACGCGAGCAGGTATATTATTGAAAAGTAAGGTACCTGACACGACGGTATCCGAAGCTAGAGCTTCTTCCCGTGTCATGGTGTAGACTCGGTCTTGAGCTTGATTACGCCCTGGCTGCGGCGCCGCTCGATTTGCCTGAGGAGCCGGAGTCTGATCTGGTTGTTGCGGTGGACGACGCGGACAGCTGCTAATCTGATGGCCTGGATCGCCGCAACGGAGGCAAGTCCCAAGCTTGCGGCGACAATCTTTTTCGATATGTCCTGGCTTCCTGCAAAAATTGCAGGTCTTGCTGGTGTCTCCACGCTGTTTACCGCCGTTATTTGGACGCTTTGCAGCGTTGTTTCCTCTATCATTGCCTTGGCGTTTGTGATTGGAAGTTTGCACAGCGCCGGCAGCAATGTGAGGATACTGCGGTTCCAGGGAGAGGGCATGGTTTAAGACTTCCCTCATCGTCTGATACTGCGGAACGGCTACGTGCCCGTGGATGCCAGGACGTAGCCCCCCTTCGAATCGTCTGGCACGACTCGCTGCATCCGATAGATAAGCGGTAGCAAATTTGGCCAGTTTATTGAATTCTGCCGAGTATTGCTTCACCGTCATGCTGCCCTGCCGGACTTGAACAAAATCGTTTTCCCGTTGACGTCGTAGTGGTGGGGGTATAAACTCCTCCTCAAACGCGACACGAAAAGTCGTCCACGTGATCGCCTCCTCTCCATGGCCAAGTTGAAGAGATCGTCGATGCACGTTCCACCAGTCGTGCGCATTGAGGCGAAGCAATAGTTGGGCACAGGTGACGCGCTTGTCTTCTGGCACTTCTAGGAGAGAAAAATGATCTTCAAGCTCGGCGAGCCAATCTAGGGCCACGATCGGGTCCTCAGTCCCATTAAACGACGTGTTGCAGACCTTCTTGAAGTTGCCAAAGGGGAAGGCAGTCACTTCCCTCGTCCTTGGCGCTAGCGGTGGTTCGACTTCAAGCACTGGCTGCTCCACTGGTGTAGCTGTCGTTGCGACAGAATGGTTGGAGGCCAGGGTCTGAACAAGCTGCTGCAGGGTATCTACCTGCTTTTGTTGGACTGAGAGCCGGGCATCTAGGTTGCTCTCGAACTTGGCTTGGCGGGCATCATCCCTCTGTCGTTGCTCCGTGAACATTTGCATCACCTGCTGAAGGGAATCTGATCGAGACATGCCCCGTTGGCTCCGAGAGCTTCCTGAAGTTCCGGAACTGCTCTCCTGAGTCCTTGTCTCGCCTGGCGCCAGCGCTGATGGTTGCGCTTGCGTCGTTCCTTGAAAGGAAAGTAAATTACATCAGGATCATAATGTATTATGGACTTATTGCATGAACGTATCTCATTTTGGCCTTAACGAGTTCAGAAGTTCGCACAGGGATTTATCGTTAAGGGAACTTTTCCAGTTCAAGTCAAAGGAACTTTGAAGCTGTGCTCTGATACCAACATGTCACGCCCCGATCCCGTGGAATCGTTAGTCGTCCCCCGGGTGTGACCGCCGTGCGGGCCTAGGTTGCGCGCCGCACAAGGCTAAGTATTTTTGTTTCGCATAGCGAGCACATATTCAGAGTACGCAGATAATTGAAACACATATTGAAACATGGAAAAGTTCTCTTTTTATTGATAATATGAACATCTATTACAAACTCCTTGAACTGAGTCATAAGGATTGCCTCTATGGGCTTACAAAAGTGTTGACACAAAATGAGATAGCAGTCTTGTACATTACATCCTTACTAAACTCAAAATATAAGACCTTGCGTCGGAACGACTGCTTTGCCACGAAGTTGCATGGTTGCTTGGTGGCTAGCTTCTTACTTCAAAATGCTTCTTCTTCTTCAAAATGCTTCAAAGGTTGGCACGGTCGAGGCGTGCCTACAGCTGGAATGGATTGGGGGTTTGTCTCCTGCTCCTCGCTCGGCTCTCCTTAGCGCGGGGAACCTGTTTCAACGAGGGTCAGTACATCGAAACGTACTGGTGAAGGCAAGCTATCCCAACTATACCAATCAACACGTTGTTTTAATAAAGCATGCATATTTGTGGGTTTCTATCTTGCCTTAGTTCATTTTACAGCAAGACATATATATAGAATCATTGAAATAACTCGCCACCGTTCGGTGACATTTACCTGCCCGTCTGAACCACATGCATAATACTTACCTTGCCTTCCCTGCCAAGAAGACACAAGTTAGTAGCAACAGGTTTAAATATACAAGGGGGATCACTGGCACGTTGCCATAATGGACGGGCTAGTCTCAGTACGGAGTGCCGTGCGACGCATAGATCAGGACGTCCCAAGGCATTCCGTCCTATAGCAGACGACTATCATGAGTTTCGTCCGGATCGGATCGGTGCCAGTGCCCCAGCGACCGTCCGCAGGAACTAAGACCTTGTGCACAAGTTGTCCGTGATCAACGCAGTACACTAAGTTAGCATCGAGGCAAATCAGGGCGTATCAGGAGCATGGCACTAACAGGCAAGATTTATTTTAGCATAGTCTTCCTGTTGGGTTATTGCTTTGAAAATGAGTTCTATACATAGCACAGTTTTAAGAAGAAATATACATTATAACTTATATTTATGCATATGATGAACATTCCAAACGAGCAAGCATATAAGTAAGTAACCGTTCACAGGTTTCATTGACAAGCAATATTTCCCAAGTCTATTCCCTTATTATCTTGATATCTTTTAGTTATTTACTTGGTATCGTTTGACCGGGCAAAGCACGAACACAAGATTTAGATGTGAAGACTAGCAAGTAGGGCTAGCTAATCGGGTTGGTAGCCACTCACTTTAGTAGTTGGAAGGAAGAAGGAAAGAAGTGCTTTAGGAGTCCGCTCGAGCGACGCCTACAGCTGGTTCACCTGTATTGACACGAACAGCTGATCAGTACTTCTTCCTCTCTTTCCCTTATCGGAATTGGAGTGCAGTCCTAAGAACGAAAGCAATGAAATCCATCGAAACCGTTCAAAAAAACCCAAGCAAATCCGAAACCAACTCAAGGCACGAAAACAACAAGCGACAGCGAAAACTAGGCAACAAAGAATGCAGCGGAGAGGTCCCTCCTGACTCTGCCGCTAAGTCGATCCTTGGGGCACGGTCCACTGAATATGGGAATCGATTCCGAAGAGACAAATCCATAACGAGGATGAGTTCTTGATTCAATCTATCCCGATCGAACGATACCGTCTAGTATTTCTTAGCCGCGCTCCCCGAATAGGGGGAACGGGGCACCACATAAATACCACCATGAACTTATCTAAGTACTGGTGGAAGACGTTGTTCATCAAACACATAAATACCACTGGCGCGTTGGTTAAACCAAATGGCATGACTAAAAACTCATAGAGCCCATACTTCGTCCGGAAAGCTGCCTTCGGAACGTCCTCTTTTCGTACCCTGATCTGATGATAGCGTGATCTGAGATCGATCCTCGAGAATACACTTAGTTGATCCAAATAAATCATCGATGTGCGGCAATGGGTACTTGTTCTATATTGTTACTGTATTAAATCCTGTAATCGATACACAAATATACCGTTCCTGAAATTAATACGCAAATGTACCGTCTCGTCCTTCTTTGGCACCATACGATGGGTACTCCCCATGGAGAAACACTAGCCCGACTGAAACCCTTGTCTAAGAGATCCTCTACTATGGACCTTCAACTTAGCCAACTCTATCGGTGCTAGTCTGAAGACGATAAAATAACTGGCTCGGCTCTTGGAGTCAACTCTGTAACAAACTCTTTCTGTCAGGTGGCAGGCCTAAAAGATTCTCTAGAAACACATCTTCAAATCCTGATATAATATGGTGGTATACTGGTTCACCTCCTGCGTTGTATACCCCTAAGGTAGATGGGCACCATGCTCCCAGGCTCTCTGAAGAAACTCAAACTCAGGGTAATCCGGTGGTCTAAGGATGACACAACCACGACGGCAATCAAGCATTGCGTGGTATTGGCTCAACCAATCCATGTCTAGGATAATTTCATAGTCTAGACTTTAACCTCAAGATAAATTCTCCTGTTCTATTTTCAACCTCAATCCTCAAAAGAAAAAATTTTCTTGCCTAATGTGTATTTTCTCTTCTCCTCAAGGTTTTCCCTAAAATTTTATTCCTCGAATTTCTTCTTTTCGTTATTCATCTCTCCAAATCACAACTACAATAATGGTATCACTCAAGCACATACTAGAATTTCTGGAATCCGATCATTATCTTCCAAGTGAGACCCTAAAATTTTATCTCCTCTAGCTCATAATCATCGTTCCTAGCATTGCTATCATATACAACCACTAGTTTCCATCATCAGACTATGCATTTCCATAAATTATTCTAGGTCATGATCAAAAATCCTTCTAGCTCTCAGTACTTCAAAGATCACTGCTACCTCAAGCACGGGTAGGGCACTACTGGGTCCAACTCTCTTGCCGACCTTCCATACTAATTCTAGAATCCAAAGAACCTATCAATCTATCCTACTCAGGGTAACAATCTTCTCAGGGAATGTTATACGAACTCTGTCTTCTGTCGTCTAGTCTTCGATCTTCTTCTGGAGGGAAATCATCAGGCACAAGCATCCTTCTTCGCGAATAATAGGGGATGAGAACAATGATAACAATATTGACAGAAATTGAACGAATGCAAATTGGAAGTCCAAGGGCGATAATCACATACAAAGTGAGTTTTAAAAATCGATTATGGATTGAGATCCTATTCAACAATCATAATACCTATTCCTAATTTGCAGGCTCGCTTGGCACAGTCAGGTGACCAAGACGATTTAAATCGGACCTGCATGGGCCACCACAAAAATATGTCACGCCCCAGTTCTAAAATACGTAGGACCAGGAATACGTGACACGCCAGCTACGCATTCGACCAGACTCTGGTCTGACTCGAATACGTATAAGCTGTAAAATATAAAGGACACTAACTAGATATCCCATAAATGTAAACCACTATGTCTCAATCCACAATGTACAACAGTATACAAGAAAGAGCTATATGTGCTAGAGTCGGCCGCCCAATAACACACTAACTCGAATAGACTCGAGAAGAAGTATGAGTCTATAAAAACTAGGCTACAATAGCAGATGAATAATCAATGCAAAAATAACCATAATGCCGGTAGATAAGATATGAGTACCTGGTACCCTGCTCGCAAGACATGCAACTCCAACAGCAACTCTAAATGCTCTGTAATCATCTATGCTGCAAAACTGGCAGGGAACCAGGTCCTCAGAGGGACGTAACAAGGTACAGAAATACAACATGCCAAGTAAACAAAAAAGTACAAGTGCAACAACAGGGTACTCTATCATAACCAAACAAGTATGATACAGTTTAAAGATAATGTTCAACGCGTGGGCTTTCTAAAATAAAACCGTAGCTCCGGACACGGAAACACACGGGACGTACCGCAGCTCCGGACAAAGAGTCACACGGGTGATACAACTACACTAGATACAGGATCACTATAGAAACAATACATATATATATATATATATATAAGCGCTTGCAGAGGAGCCCAAACGTCTAGTAACTGTCTTTCCCATCCCAAGCGGTCAACGATTGTGCGCTGAACCTAAACCTCTAACTACAGTCTCGATACACAGAAATAACTCAACAGATGTGATCCTAAGGTCGTCCCAGTCTCTGGTCATGATGTTAGTATCAGGATACAGGAATCTGGCATGATCACAGTGTATGAGTGTGTCCTGGGGTGTCGATATACTCATGTACGCATATCGAGATGCTACGAAACATCCAACAATCTTTCTATAACGTTACGACGTACATCTTCACCCGGTTGTGAATCGGACGCAAAGTATTGAACGTCAACATAAATACGTGCACAATGTACATAACAAAGCAATAAATATCTGTAAACTGAAATACAGGGTGGCAAGGTACACTTGCCTGCGTGCAGCTGCTGGTGACGGGGTCCCGGTACCACGTCCAAGTCCTCAGGTCCCGCAGTACCTAGAGATGAGATACAAACCAAAAATCAATAATCTAACACACGACAGGCAGGGATGCTACACACATCTACCCTAAACTCAGTCTCAGCTACGACTCACAGGGACAAGACGCTAGGGGGTTGACCACGGTTGACTATCGGTACGATACAACAATCAACTAGACATATGTACACTCTCCTCGACCAATCCTCATTCTTACCGTATTTATCACGTGGTTCAGTAGTTCAGGTATGCTCAATCCTTGACCGGATTTACTTATTAAATATTAGGTCTTCCTCAACCCTCAGTATCATTTCACCCACAATTACTGTTCATCCATACAAATTACCATGCACATAAATAAATATGTTAAACCCTAAATCTCAATGTCTATCATTCAAATCCATTTTAATATACTGATGACGAATAAACCCCAAGTTCACCATTAAACCTTAATCTCAAGTCATTATAACCCACATTCACCTTAATCATCATTGGCCTTAGTCATCATTAACCTAAATCACATTCACCTTAATCAACATTGTTTAAGTACTAAACTACACTAACCTTATATATGCCAACATTATATAACCATTAAACCCTAACAACTATATATACATATATGCTTAAAATACTACATCTTATACAAACATTGATACCTAAACCCTAGCTGACATTAACACATGAATATATATAAATAACATCCTATTAAAACAATAACAAAAATCTGGAATATACACAAAGAGAGGGGAAGAAAGTCGACCTCGACGAGGTTGTTGATGCTGGTCGGAACGAGGTGGTGTAGGGGTGACGATGATCTCGGAGTGGTGGTGGTGGTGATGATGATGACAGGGAGGAGCAGGCCGGACGGGGAGGAGTAGGCCGGAGTAGCTGTCGCAACCGCGGGAGGGAGAATGGAGATCTCGGCCGGGGGAAACTCAGTCGGCCGGACGGGGATCAGGGGGTCTGAACCTGAGTGGGGACTGCTGTGTTGGTAGCAGACGGGGGCGGGGTCTGAACAGGAGTGGGAGCTGCTTTGTTGGCAGCAGGCGGGGGAGCTCAAAGTCGGAGCTGCTGTGGACAGCTGCGGGGGGGAGCTGCACCGGAGTCGGCTGTTGATGGCTGGCCGGAGCGGGGGGAAATGGCTGCACCGTCGGGCACGGCCGGAGCAGGGTGCGGTGTCAGCCGCGGGGTCGGCCACAATAGGCGAGGGAGGGTGCTGCAGACCGGAGTGAGGGCGGTGTGGCGCTGGGCCGTCGACGGAGTGAGTCAGCCGCCGGAGGGACTGTGCACAGGCCGGAGTCGAGTAGGTTGGCCGGAGCTACTCTTCAGGAAGAAGAAGAAGGGAGAAAGAAGAAGGAAGGAAGAAGAAATGATGGAGAAGGAATTTGCATGGAGAATAAAATGGAGGAGGGAGGAGAGAGAGAGAGGATGGGGTTTTCCACACCTAGGGATTAGGGTCTGCTTTGTTTGTTGTGAGGGTGAGGGTGATGTTGATGTTTTATAGGAGAGTGTGGGTAGATTGGATGGTGGTGATTTGTCCATTCCAATTGGAGGGCTAGGATTTCACATGACTAAATTTATTTCTTCATGCAAAGGAAGGGGGGAGGGAATTGTTGACTAAGTCAAAGGTTTGTAGGCTCTCCATTCAATCATGGCCAATAAGGTGAGGACACCTAAATTAATAAATTGTAATTAAGCCCCTTAAATTCGAGAAATTGTACGAACACATAAAATGATGCAAAAATTGTGAAAAAAATTGTGTTTGGTGATTTGCATGGTGAGGGGGTGTTGGGTGTTTGGTACAGGTTTAATTTAATGGCCATCGGAATTAATTAAGGATTAAAATAGGATTAGGCAAAATCAGTATCCTCGATTTAAATAGGATTTTAAGTGTCCCGCACTTTTAAATTAAATGGGGGCACTTGGGGTCAAAATTCGGAAATGACACAAAGGTTAAAAATGGTGGGGGCTTGGAGTCAGTCCTGGACCCTTTAGTTGGTCCGGCTCAACGGGTTAAGTTGGTATCTCAAAATTGAGGGTAACGACACAGGTGTCCGACACAAAATTAAATATGGATTTTAGGATACGGGAAATTGTGCAATTAATTTAGGGCACAACGGATTTGATTTTGTGTGACGGAAAAGTTCAGTGCCTAAATTGGTGAGTCAAGTCAGAAGTACAATAGTCCGATGGAATTTATGGGCTGATATTGGGCTCCAAATAATTAAACAATGCTAGGGCGCGCCAAGGGTTTAATTAAAATAAAATAAAATAACTGACAACACTACTCTAAACCTCAACATCTGCTGCGAATCCAAAATTTTCCAAATCCATACCTGACTATCTATAGAATTAATCGAGGGAGTTTACAGAGGAAGTCTGGTAATACGCAGCTTCAACACGCTTAAGTAATTTTTACGCAGACTCTGATAAATATGCATCCAGTCACGTTCCAACTTTTACGCATAAAGGAAGAGGCATAAAAATTCTTTTAGCATTAAATTGTCTTGAAAATCCAATCATCATGTTGTTTTGACGAAGAGTCACATAGAATTCTGAACCGTCATTTCTCCTTTATAAATACGAAGAACATCTGTTCAGAACATTATCTTCAAAAAAATGGCTTCTCGAAAGATTCTCGAGACAGGGCAAGAAATGTCCGCCGAACAGGCCATCCTTGAACTAGATGTAAAAGATCCTGGCCAAACTTTGAATGAACTACCAATGGCAAAAATTTATCTCCAATGAAGACAGACATTTTCAGGGAACTCCTTGGCCCTTCGTCTGATGAAGTCCTCTCGACTGAAGAAGAAGAGAAGTTACAGAATACTCGTCGTCTATTTGAAAATGCTGATATTTGCGTATTTCAGGCCCTTATAATGTTTGTAAACAATAAAAGAGCATTTTTTGCGTAAACTCTTGTAACTGGCTTTTTTGAGCGTAAAACTCAGATTTATCAATATATACGCGTATTCAGCTAACTGATCTATCCGCGTAATTTAAGATTTTTGTTTTGCACGTAAAATCATAGATCCATAGCATCTGAGCGTAAAATCATAGATCTATAGCGTCTGAGCGTAAAATTATAGATCTATAGCGTCTGAGCATAAAATTATAGATCTGTAGCGTCTGAGCGTAAAATCATAGATCTGTAGCATCTGAGCATAAAATCATAGATCTATAGCATCTGAGCATAAAATCATAGATCCGTAGCATCTGAGCGTAAAATTATAGATCCGTAGCATCTGAACATAAAATCATAGATCTGTAGTATCTGAGTGTAAAATCATAGATCCGTGCTCTGTGCGTGGATCTTTACTCTGTACGTAAATTCATAGATGGATCCTTTACGCGGCATGACTATCTGTCTTCCTTTTCAAATTATCTGCTGACTTGGTCCCAAATCATAACTGATTATGATAAAAATTGGATTTGTTAAGGATTCGAAGAGTAATCTGAACTCTATAAATAGGCCTAGGTCATGAGAGAGAAAAATCCTTCATCTCTTTCTGAAAAACCCTTCATCTCTTTCTGAAAAACCCTTCTTTTCTGCCATGGCACCAAAACAGACCTCCACCACTAAAGGAAAGCAAGCCGCTTCATCATCCCGCTCATCTGCTCAAGCACGAGCGACTCCTACTAGGCCAAGCGAGCCTCGTTCTGAACGAAGTGCTCCGCTGTCTAGCTGTACACCGGACATCACAGGTAAAACTTCAAGAAATAAAAACCCTTCGCACACGTTGTACGTGTATGCGCAAAGTTATCTTTTGTGCTCAGAGTACTCTTCGAGGAAGATGGTGCATAGAGATAATTTATTTTGTTAATACGCCCACATTTTAATGTGTCAGCGTAAAACTCAATATTTTACAATCTGGCGTAAAAACTCAGACTGTTAAATTTGGCGTATACTTGCATTTTACGCACTGGAAGTAAATTCCTGCATAATTTGCAATCTGGCGTAAAAACTCAGACTGTCAAATGTAACACTTTGCGTTTTACGCACTGAAAGTAAATTCCAGCGTAAAACTCCATATTTTACAATCTGGCATAAAAACTTAGACTGTTAAATTTGGCGTATACTGCAAGAATGTAACACCAGCGTAAAATTCCATATTTGCAATCTGGTATAAAAAACTCAGACTGTTAAATTTGGTGTATACTGTAAGAATGTAACACCTTACGTTTTACGCACTAAAAATAAATTCCAGTGTAAAATTGACTGACTTATTCTCTTGCTTTTTTTTGCAGTGGACCTACAGATCCTCCCTCTGGCTGAAGTAATGGGTTCTGCTGCTGGAATGTTAAGTTCCAACTACTTGGAGGACTTGTCCCATGTAACTTTCCCCATCTCTGGAAACGAGTATCCTAAAGAAAGGGGAACTCTGATCTTGGCCCAAGGAGAAAGAATGTTGTTAACTATGATCAGCGGGGAACCCTTGACATACATAGATGGAACCGAGTATAAGAAACCAGCTTTCTTATTTGGAGATGCTATTGATAAGCAATCCCAAACAAAGCCCAAGAAGGAAGACTGGGTATTTTCTGTTGAGGGCACTGTTATGTACCTGCCGAAGATGTTCAGAGACTATCCCATTTCTGCATTCTTCCATGCCACATATCCCAGAAGGATGGCATGGACTCTGACTCCTGATCTTCATGGCCAGCAAGGGAAGATCTTCTATAAGAAAAGATTAAACCGAAGATCCTTCGTAAGTAGTCCCTCAGGTCCTATTGTGCCCTTCAGAGGTTTACTACCAGGCAGCGTCCCTAGTAAAGACTTTTTTTTGATCCAGCCATTTCAAATAGCAACTTTCTGCAATGAATTCATGGGGCTGGAAGGAGTATATCCCAAGGTTAACCCTCGCACCAGTTGATGGCTTAATCCTCACAATCTTCGATGGGCCAGATTAACAGCATGGGCCCTGAAGCACTTTCAAATGGAGCTAGAAAGTATCAGCTTATATGATGCTGTAAGTGCTACTAGTGTTGGGCTGCCTATCAACACAAATTTATTCTTAGCTTTGATGGAGCGACATAACTCGCTTACTGGGACATTCGCCACTCCAATAGGTGAGTTGGGCCTAGCACTTCATGAGATGGCAGATATCTCAAAACTACCAATGAGAGACATTCCCTATGAAGAATACGTTCCCACCAATAGAGAGTTGAAGGATACCAACCCTCGGGTAGTGGCTGTATACCATGAACTGATGAGCCACTATCTTGTATGCACCACTTTTTATAGAGAGCCTTCTGATTTAGCTCATATCAACAAATGGGTAACTTACCTTTTCTTCCATCAGGATAGAAATGCCAAGCAGGACAAAGTTGTAGATGGCAGAGACAAACCTTTGAACCCTCTGAGTATTCTTTATGCCGACACAATAGATGACCTTATTGAAGATGCAGAAGCTCCAGATTATGTTTTTAATGAAGATATAGATAGTTATCCTGCAGGGACCAAAGCCTACAGTTATATGAGGCATTGCCGAAAGCCTCTGTCAAAAGAAGCTCAACTGGCTGGCTTCCTTTCTGTTTAGCTACGCCGATGGGTGGTGCCTGGCATTGCGTCTGCAGATCGTATTCATCGCAACACCCTGTGGCCCGTAGTGCATTTGGTATTTGGATCAAGATTGGGCCTACTCCCTGCCATGGTATGCAGGATACAAGCTGGCCTGAGGGCTATTACTGATAGACTGCTGGCCAATACCACCCAGCGCGAAGGATATCCCAGAGTGGAATTACTATTCTTATATCTGATGGGATGGTTAATCCTTCATAACACCAGAGTGATGTCTCCCGGATCTGTCAGTGGTTCGAGTAATAACTTCTTTTTGAATTACAAGAATTCTTCTTGGAATGTGACTAGCGTCATAGATTGTCGACTAGCACTGAATTTTGCCCATAGTTGGAAATTTTTTTGCCTCGTTCCCCCCGTACATATCAATCATCAGGGAACTAAACTTCATGATATAGGTCAGGGAAAGTCTATTCTTTCTCCTGAAGTATTTTATTGGTTGGTCTGTATAGAAGTGAGGATCACTGGTACCTGGAACCTTGGCTGCCTAGCCGTTTCGCCAGGCAATTTGGATATGATCAGTTGCACGTGGAAAATCCTATCACCAGCTTTAAATTCAAAGGTGGGCTTATTGATGGAGCTAGCGGATGGTATTATTTCATCATGGGTTGTACTGGAGCAACCTTTGCTGTACCCGCGACTTCTCTCTCCATAGAATCGTGCATTCTTCATTCATACGCACAGTTTTATGTGTCCATTAATATCTTCCATCATGATTTTGATGTATATGGAAGTTTCAGAAAGCCCTCCCATAAATCCACTGGAAGAGAAGAGATACCATCTGTCTCCTATAATGAAAGTGATGAAACTACTGGGGCAGATGATTATTTATTGATATTACCGAGAGGCGTAACAGCTCTACCAGCAGAGCCTCTCATAATTTCTAATAAACGAAAGTCTTCTACTCAGAAAGTGCCTTCCCCTCGTAAGAAGAAGCGGACTACTAAAGGTCCTAAAAAGACTTCCACCAAGGGGGCCTCTTCCAGGTATTGTTTTCTCTGTTAGAGATGATTATGTGATTAGGGATCCTATATCCCCTCATCCTCCTTCGCCTTTTAAAGAAGGAGCCTCCATAGTAGATTCTTTGCCAACGACTGCTGCTGCAATTACATCTGCCACCGTAACTGGTGATGCTTCTATATCGCCTTCGAGGCCGAGCTCTCTAATAATCACTATACCTTTTACAAGACAAATAATGGGATTAGCCCTTCCTTCATCTGTTAATATTTTAAGCGAGATTCCACCCGATGAACCTCGAGTAGATTTCGGTGATGATTGGGATGACGACCCTCAAACGTCAGTTGGTGTACCTTCCTCTCCAGGTATGATAGCTTGTTTAGCATCATTAAGAAATGATTTAGCTATACAGGCTGTAGACGCAATATACATACCATCGGCCATGGGTAAATATTATATTTATGCTTTTTCTCAGAAAAATTTAAAATCAAATTGATATTAACTTTCTCTTATCTTATTTTCAGTCGAAGATATTTCTGGGGAGGGCGGAGCTGAAACAACCTCTACTTTTGTTGCGGATCCAGCTATTGAAATGGATATGACCACTGTCGAAGAAGCATACTTTGAAACCGTTGATCCCTCATCTGAAACATTCTCAGATATAATCCCGCCAGCACCGGTTCAAATAGAATCAGGGGTGGATGAACCAACCACCTCGACTGTGCCTCCTTCGTCAAGCATGCCAACAACTTCAACTGTTGTTGGTGTCTCTTCTTTTATTGCGCCATATGTTGAAGCAACGACTGTAGCAACATCTTCTACAGTCATTCCAGAAGGGAGATTTACTGATATTGCGGCCACTCCCAGCTTCCGTTCGAGCCTTGCTATGCTAATTGAACAATACACTAGCATATTCTACCTCACTTTAAAAGAGTTAATATCTATGGTGCTAGAGAAGAATCTAGGCTTTAATGCTTTGAAGACGTCTTTTAAGCTCACTATAGCGCAAATTAGAAATTTTAATGACGCTAACAGAGCTAATGCTCTAGAGCAAATGGTTAATGGTTTAGAATAACCCATTAACGAATATTTGCAATTATCTAGAGGCAGCATCAATGACTTGGTTCAGGATGAGTATGACTCTCTAACTTCGAAATTTGCTCGGAAGGCAGAAATCTTGAACAAATCCATTAAGGAACAACAACAAGAGATGGAGAAAGAGTAAGCAATATTGGTGGAGAGTATTCCTCAGCTAGCTCAGTGCCATGCCGAATGTGAGGGATATGAAGTGTGGATTCAAGAACTGGAAGCTGAACTTGCTCAAACAGAAGAGAGGCTTCTCAAAGCATCGCTAGTTCGTGATGTATTGGAGGGCCAAGTGAATACGGCTCAATAGAACTTGACACATGTGGGTGTCATCCATGCAAGTTTTGTTGATTCTCTGTCTGAACTATCTCTTTTGAGCAATGACGAAGCAATAAGCAAGACTGGAACTGGTTCGCACCAACATTTTAAACTCCAGTAACGAAATAATAGCTGCCTTAGCACAATAAATCCGTGATTTAACTTCTCCTCCACAATGATGGATTATGTACTTTTTTGCTCCTCTTTTACCATAAAATTTCAGAGATAATGAAGACACATTTTCTGACTCTATGGACCCATCACTTATTATTCGAATATAAATGATAGGCTAAGATGAAAGTGATATCAGAGGTAATATGGACATGATATACTTTCGATAACTGGTTTTACTGAATATATCTATTCAGAGGTTATATGAACATGATAGAATATGATCCAACTAAATTTGTATACAAAATACTATCAGAGGTAATATGGATATGATAGGTTTTGAAGTTTCAAATTAGTTAAACATATCTATTCAGAGGTTATATGAATATGATAGAATATGATTCAACTAATCTTTGTAAGTATCATCAGAATGAAATTTTTATCATACTCCATTAAGCAAAGGAGATCAAGCATAATACTTCTTCAGGAATTTGCCATTGATAGAAGCCATTATCAAATCTCCATTAGGCTTGGCTAATCTGTAAGCGCCATTTGAAAATATTGTTTTAATCACATAAGGGCCCTCCCATTTGGGCTGGAATTTCCCCTTACTTTTATGTGTAATGATCATTGGCCTCTTCACAGCTAAAACTAGCTCACCAACTTTGAACACTCTTTCCTTCACTTTTTGATTAGAAGCTCTGGAGATGCGTGCTTGGTAGAACTCAATGCACTATTGAGCTTGAAGGCGTCTTTCGTCTAACCCTTCTAGCTCTTGAAGTCTTAAACGATCATTATTTTCCTTAGTCAGCTCATTAGCTACTGCTATCCTGAGTGATGGAATTTGAATTTCAATAGGAAGAACTGCTTCACACCCGTAAACTAATGAAAATAGAGTACAATCCGTTGGTGTTCGTACCGTTGTGGGGTATGCCCACAGACATTCCCCCAATTTCTCGTTCCAATCTTTTTTGTTCGAAGAGACAAATTTCTTCAAGAGTTTGATAATGGTTTTGTTGAAGGCTTCCGCCAAACCATTGGCAGCAGGATTATATGCTGTTGAGGCCATATTTTGTATCCGATTATTATCATAAAATCGGTAAAACGCTTGACTGATGAATTGAGACCTATTGTCATGAACTATCATTCGGGGTGTCCCAAAGCGATAAATTACATGATGCTTGATAAAGCTGATCACATTGGATGTCTTTACCTCAGCAAGAGGATTTGCCTCCGCCCATTTAGAGAAATAATCAGTGATAGCTAATATAAACCGATGTCCTCTAGAGTATGAAGGATGAATAGGACCAATGATATCCATACCCCATGCTTCAAAGGGCCATGATGAAATAGTAGGATGTAAATATTCAGAAGGTTGATGTATAAAATCTGCATGAATATGACAGGCTTTGCATTTTCTTGCATATTCCACGGCATCTGTAATCATAGTAGGCCAGTAGTAGCCCATCCTCCTGATATGATCCTGTAACTTAGGACCGGGTTGATGTGCTCCACATACTCCATCGTGAGCTTCTCGGATAACCCGCCTTGCATCATCACCAGAGAGACATCGTAACAATAGTCCATCATATGTTTGGTGATATAAACTTTGTGAAGAAGCATCAAAATAGAAACGTAGTGATCGTCTTTTGATAGATGCTGCTTCTTTAGGATCCTCTGGTAAGATTCCATATGACATGAAGTCTATAAAGGGACTTCTCCAATCTCTCTTAGGAGGAACCGTGTTTATAACATAGCTGCGTTCTATGTGAAAATTATTTTTCACACAAAATAAATCTCTGTTAAGAAGGATCACCGAATTCTGCCTTCTTATAGGAATTGCTAAATCTGCAGCTAGACTGGCCAGAGCATCAGCTTCCAAATTTTGAGATCGAGGAACATGTTCTAAGAAGAATCCTTTAAAATATATTGCTATCTCGATTGTTGTTCGGTGATAAGGAATGATATCTGGATTGCGGACTTCATATATTCCTCTAACATGATTGACGATCAGCTGAGAATCACCAAAAGCTTCCAAGTATTCAATAACCAATTCTTTAGCAACTTGAATCCCAAATAATAGAGCATTATACTCTAGCACATTATTAGAGCATGGTTCATTAAGAGAATATGCTCGATAAATGACAAGTTTATCAGGAGTCACTAGAATAATCCCTACCCCTGAAACCACGTTTCCCTTGGGACCAGTTCTGGAAGCACCATCAAAGAATAGCTGCCATATATTACCTTCCATTGCCATATTACATTCTACAACTTCGTCGAGAATGTCATCATATAATTTGGAGGTTTCTGGAATTTGATGGGCAGCTAAGAAATCAGCCAAGGATTGACCTTTTACGAATTTTTGAGGGACGTACACCATATCATACGGTGTCAATAACATTGCCCAAGTCGCGAGTCGGGAATTAAGAATACTTGTCTTATTCATCAATACCCGAAGTGGATTGATTCTGGATATGATATGAATAGTTTGGCCTGTCACGTAATGTCGCATCTTCTGAATTGCAAACATTAGGGCCAAGCATTCTTTTTCCACTGTGTTATACCTTTGTTCTGCTCCGACCATCATCCTGTTTAGATAGTATATAGCCTGTTCATGACCCTCATTGTTCTTCTGTGCGAGGAGAGCCCCTAAAGAATGATCCATTGCTCGAACATACAGCAAAAATGGTCTTCCTATGACAGGAGGCACCAGAACTGGAGGATTAGTAAGATAGCTTTTGATGTCATTAAAAGCTTGTTGACAGGCTTCGTCCCATACAAATGACACGCCTTTCTTTATTAGACGAGAAAAAGGTTGACATCTTCCAGAGAGATTGGATATGAATCTCCTGATATAAGCTAGACGACCCTGAAATCTCCTAAATTCTCTGAGATTATGGGGCGGTCGCATTTCTAGGATAGCTTTTACTTTATCGGGGTCAACTTGAATGCCTTTAGCAGTAATGACAAATCCCAACAATTTGCCACTGGATACACCAAGAAAGGACTTTGTAGGGTTCATTTTGAGTTGATGTTGGCGCATCAAATCAAATATTGTCTTCAAGTCTTGAATGTGATTATCCTTGAGGCAGCTTTTGACAACAATATCATCTATGTAATATTCTACCGTTTTGCGTAAATGCTCATGGAATATGTTACTCATAGCTCGTTGATATGTAGCCCCGACATTCTTCAATCCAAAAGGCATGACTGTATAGCAATATACACCTAATGGTGTACGAAAAGCAGTATGCTTCTCATCTTCAGGATTTATTTTAATTTGATTATATCCTGAAAATCCGTCCATGAAAGACATGCGCTCAAAACAACACGTATTATCGATCATGACGTCTGTAATGGGAAGAGAAAATTCATCTTTAGGGCAGGTCGTATTTAGATCTCGGAAGTCGATGCAGGCACGCACTTTTCTATTTTTTTTATAATTGGGACAACATTAGCGACCCAATCAGGATGTTGTTCTTCCCGGATGAACCCACATGCTATTAATTTCTTAATTTCAGCTTCAATGGCATCCATTATATCTGGGCAGAACCGGCGTTGTTGTTGCTTTACAGGCTTTGAATTAGACAATATATTGAGTTTATGGGTAGCCACTTTTGGATCAAGACCTGGCATATCTTCATAATTCCAAGCAAAGACATCGATATATTCTTTTATCAGCTGGATCATTTCTTCTCTTTCTTCTTCAGAAAGATTGTTACTGATAAATATCGGCTTTGGTAAAAATTTATCCCCGACATTAACTTGGATAACCTTGTCTTCAGTGGTGGTTCTTTTTGTTCGAACCGGAGTTCCCATTGTGTATCCATTTGCTGTGCCCAAGATTCTTTTTCAAATGGTTCAGCTTCTTGTTCCTCTGTTTCCAGGAAATTTGTCAATACCATATTTACTGATAATCCCAGTTCAAATTCATCATCTGAATAGGAGGATGATAAATCATCTTGAGAAGAGGAAATGGTCTCATCACTTGACTCAAAGCTGTTTGGAGTTGCAAGAGATATGGTATACCCTAACCCGAAACGAGTTCGTTGACAGTATGGATCACCATGCAACGGTATTCGTCTGCCTTTTTCATAATTGAGGCCTTACTTCAACTTCAAATCATAACCCATGTTTTGCATAATCTTTAAAGCCTGTGGACTATATCTGTGGATTTGCATTTTCCCAACATCAGACTCGTGAGATTCTTCTTGTACAATCGGTCTATTCCGCATTCGACCGAAGACTATTTGATGTTGATCGTTGCGAGTAGGTAGAACAATAAAGACAGAATCTTTATGTGGCCCATATGTCATGACGACATTAGATGTTGATGCTACTTTCCACACATATGGATGATAGAAGTATATAGCTTCCAATAATTTTTGTGCTATGGGTTCTATATCCTTATGGGGAGAAAATTCGTTGGTTGAATTATACCATATTTCCCCTTGATCCATATCTTCATCATTTTTTGATGATGTTACTATAGAAGATTCTGATTAGGAAATTAGGCGTTAGTATACTGGAAAAGAGAATCTTTATTATCATCATCAAACACATCCCCAATTACATTTACATCAGCTAACTGCTTGTTGCGCCTAAGGTCAATGACCAAAGGTGGAGGTTTCTTGTTCAGATTGATCACTAGAGGATCATTTCCTCCTCTCGACTTTGTTTTGCCCAAGTGAATAGTCATAGGTTCCAAGACTTTTGGACGGGTAATCCGCCCTTTCACTTGGATCGACAAAGGTTGCTCAGCAGATGGTTCTCCTGGCTCATGGTGGAATTCTTCCTTCATTTCTTCCTCCATTTTGCCTGACACCTCTTTCATATAGTCTTGAGTGTACAATATGGCATCGAAATAGTAGGATTTAACTCCTTTGAATGGATTGAGATCAGCAAATTCTGTTTTCACTGTTCCTTGAGTATCTACATATTTGAAACATTAATGTATAGTTGAAGGAACAATATTGTGATCATGAATCCATGGTCTACCCAACAGAATATTGTAAGACACCTCCGAATCAATGACATAGCATGTAGCCAATGATCTAAGATCACCAATCTGGATTCTCAGACGAATCTTCCCCAATTGTCTGCTTTTTCTGGCATTGAAGCCCACAATTATAGTGGTAGTGTAAGTCAATTCACTGGTAGGAATTCTCAATGGTCTTAGCAGACTATGAGGGATAATACTGATTGACGATCCCGGATCTATGTGAATCTGGTCTACCTCAATAGAGTCGACGTATCCTGTATAATAAAGAGGCCTGTCATGTTTGTTATGCTTCAACAACATATCCTCTTGAGTGAAAGTGATGTTAGGGATTGCTTCCATCACACTATGGCATTGAGGACATGCCACAGGATCTTTATCAGGGGACTTGATCTGAGTCAAGCATACATCTACTTGCATTAATGCTTCACTCAAGGCTTGACGGGTGTCTTTGGATAAATGAAGTAGCTCAAAAATGGACAATCTGGCTGGAGTATTAGCCAACTGAGCCAAGATGTCGAAGTTATACGGTTTCTCTAAACCTTTGTTATCGAAATAAACTTCTTTTTGTTTGCCTTTGTCCACAGAAGTTGATTTTGAAGGACCTGCCTCTGGTAATACAGGTTCAGACTCTGGAGGTTTGGTAGATGAAGTGTCTGTTATTGTTTCTTCTTGATTTCCTTTATATTCTTTGAGGTAGGCTTTTCTTGACCGTGTTCCGGTTGCTAAAGCCTCTTTTTTCGATGCCGGGGATATTCCAACCATATGACATAGTTTACATCTTGATTTCTTCTTAGACTTAGCTTTAGCAGCTTTAGTTTTTTCCTCAATTTCTAATATTAGATCAGGGTGAACCCACATGATCTCCCCACGCTTGGTAGTTAGGGGCACTAAATCTTGATTTTGACCCCTGGTAGGAGGGAGATTAATAATATCCATCATTACTCGTGGAATAGGTACCACACCATCCGGTACTTCTTGAGGGAAAAAATTGCCAAATTGGAGTGAGATCATATTTGCTGTGACCATCTTCTCGTTATTACGCAAAGTGATGGCTTTGGTGTCGATCAACTCCTGGATTTTTCTTTTCAGTTCATAGCATGCCTTTGTTGGGTAATGTATGTATCTGTGAAAAATACAGTACTTAGGATTATTTGTACTGCCAACTTCATTTGGACGCTTTATCTCTGGTAGAGTAAGCTTGCCACTTTTGACTAGACAATCAAATATGCTTGGAATATTATTATCGTCAAAAGAATATTCTTCCTTAGGTTTGGAAGTTCCAGAATTCGTCTGCGTAGTTACGGGAGTATTTTGTCTGGACGTACTGATTGACATTGCTTCCTTTCCTTTTGAACTATGAGTATGGTCATTATTGGAGGATGAACGCTTCCCTCTATTAGAGATAGAGATCATGATTCCGTTGTCACGAGCCTTCCGACTATTATCTTCAGCGGCTACTGCTGATATGATAAATAAGGGCCAATCATGGAACTGATATGGTCCTGTGAATACTGAGATCAGTGGAAGTAGGTTATTTCTGCAAATGTCCACCAAGGCTGAATCTGAAACTCCATGAGGCATCTGTAAAGTAGCCTGACGAAAGCGTTCAATAAAAGTATGAATGTTTTCTTTTTTCTTTTGCTTTACTTCAATGAGTGATGACATAGACATGTCCATTCCTCCCTCGTAGAATCAAGTGAAGAATAGAGTTTTAAAATCTTCAAAAGAAGTAATGCAGTTGTCAGATAAACTATGATACCATTGGTAAGCTACTCCAGACAGACAGCCTTTAAACACTTGAGTGAGAAGGGCATCATTTCCTTGCAGCAATACCGTCATCATGCTGAAGTAGTTCATATACTAGCTTGGCGACATCTTTCCCTTAAATAAAACCATAGCTTGTGGTTTATATTTTGGTGGGAAAGGGATCTCATCCCAGACAGCTGGATATGGCTGGTTAATTCCCAACTTCTTGAGCTGATCTTTATGTTTCAAAGCATCAAATTGGGCTTTCAATTTCTGAACTGCTTGTATTGGATCTTCAGATGGGAGAGGGATAGCAGAAAGGTGAGAGATTGGATGTATTGAAACTCCAACAGGAGGTAATATATTCTCCGGGTTAAGAGGTTGAGGAGCAGCTGATTCTTGATTTTGAACAGGCTTTTGGCTTGCATTGGCTGGTGGTGTGTCTACCCCCACACGTAGTTGAGTCGGAGGAACAGGTGTTTGAGCTATTGTAGTTGTATGTTGAGTCACCATCCTTTGGTGCATACTCTCCATCATGGTATGCATTTCTTTAAGTGATGTTTCCAATGCAGTGATGCGTTGTTCAGTACTTCCTGATGGGGAAGCTTCTTCATGTTCATCTCCAACAATATAAACTCCTATTTCTCTAGATGCCACTGAGGGATTAGTATAGATCTCTGTAGAGATTGAATCTATACTTTCAGCATCTGGTTCAGAAAACTGGCGACTCCTAGTGTCGGAATCTGAAGAATAGGAAGCCGATTGTCGTGACCTCGAGCGAGTGTTTCGAAAAACACCTTCAAAAGTCTCGATGAGTCTGTCAAATCTCTTTTGGCTTGGAGTTCTGGAGGGATGACGTCTTGAACTCGACCTTTCTCTAGGAATATGCGAAGCCATGTTTACTGAAGCAAATGTTGGTTCTTCTCCCTTTAATGACAAAGAATAGTTCAATCGGTCGAACACTGACCGTTTTGCTTTAGAACAGCAACAATTAATTACAACCTTATGACTATTATAGCAATGTTCTCTAGGGGGTGTGATAGACATATTAGGAGATCCCCTGTCTTTGCGTTTCTGGATCAAGAAATCACGCAAATCAGGGAGATTACCAGAAGAAGAAGAAGGCTTATTCTGCCTTTTTATATCAGTAGAAATGTGTATACTATGAACCATAACCCTTTCTCTGCCATAGGAATACAACAGTCCACCCATATGAGTAGCATATGATCCATCATCTGTCTGAGGAGCGTATCTTCCTGTAAAATGAGTCTTCTTTACGCGGACAGACCTATCCTGGCATAATTTGGATTTTTGCATAGGTTCCTGTAAAACAAGGAAAGTCCTCAAACGGCTTTTAGCATCACGCGTAATCTGTAAAGTGGGAACTTTCTTCTCTTGTGGGCGTAAAAGCTTAGAGGTTGAAAGATTCGTCACTTGTTTTCCTTTGATGTGATCAAAGGGTACATCTGCCTCATCATAGATAGGAAATATAATTTTACGCGTATGGCATGTTTGAAAATTTCAATTGGCACTGAGGCCTTGCCAAAAATTTTGTCTACCACGTCACAGACGGGAGATGAAGGTTTACGCACAAGGCGTGTTTGAGACTTCTGGATTGGCACTGAGGCATTACCAGAAGTTTTGTCTACCACGTGATAGACGGGAGACAAAGTTTTACGCACATGGCGTGTTTGAGACTTCTGGTTTGGCACTGAGGCATTGCCAGAAGTTTTGTCTACCACGTCAAAGACGAGAGACAAAGTTTTATGCACAGGACGTGTTGGCTGTGTTGTCACAACTTTGTTGATCAGTGAATGAGAGCTTGCAGGAAGGGTAGAGGACGTCTTAGGCATCCACACTTTATGCAGCTTCCTGTTGTTATGGACAGAGGAGGAATGAGAACTACCCCCTGAATGAAGCATGTCTTCATAGGCAGATTGGTCGAACTAGACGACCAAAGTCTTCTTCGTCGATCCGATGGATACAACATCGTGTTGAGCAATTGCTTTCTCGTCAGAGGAGAAAGTCGTCCCCAGCAGAGTTGCCATTTTGTTTGGATAAACAAAGAGGTTTATGCGAAACTTTTGCTTACAAACGAGAAAAGAGAAAAGTACAAGTTATCATATACGAGGATATTAAGTACAATAAAATAATTTTGGGAAAGTATTGCTATGGAAGTCTGATCTGCGGTCGATCATTTTGTTCCTTGGACTACACGATGATGAAGAAGTGCTGTAGAAGAAGCTTCAAACTTTCTTTGAACTGAAGGCAAAAGTCGGTCAAAGAAAAGTTGCAAGTAGGATCGAATTCTTGTTGCCAAAGTTGTCAGCCAAAACTCTGACCTTCTCCTGATCTTTCAAAGTTGTCAGCCAAAACAAATACCTTCTGATCCCTTTACCCTGTGACCAGGGGTCTCTATTTATAGAGATCAATCAAATAACTGCTTTGTTGGCGTAAAAGCCAAATAACTGTCTTGTTGGCATAAAAGGCCAAACTGTAAAGAAGATTGCCTCATTTATGCTGCGGTTATGACAACTGCTACCCACGTTCAAATAATCTTCTGAATCTGCGTATGACACATATCCCTTTATAAGGTAACGCGTATAACTGCTTCTCGAAGATCATGGCATGCAAGCCACGTAGGTAACTGCCCCTGCGTAAAACTTGATGATCAATCAAATAACTACCTGGTTGGCGTAAAAGCCAAATAACTGTCTTGTTGGCGTAAAAGCCAAATGATTGTCTTGTTGGCGTAAAAGGCCAAACTGTGAAGAAGATTGCCTCCTTTATGCTGCGGTTATGACAACTGCTACCCACGTTCAAATAATCTTCTGAATCTGCGTATGACACGTATCCCTTTGTAAGGTAACGCGTATAACTGCTTCTCGAAGATCATGGCATACAAGCCACGTAGGTAACTGCCCCTGCATAAAACTTGATAATTTTATGAATAATAGATAACCAGCATAAAATAGCCAATTATCCTTCACGACTGAGGTCTTGAGCGTATTCTGGGCTAAGTAGCCTTATCAACGTACCTTTGCAAATATAGCCGAGTTGGCGTATTTCAAGGAGATAGCATACGACGTACTCCTATAGTTGAAAATAGCCTGGTTGGCGTAAAAATATAAAGATGGTGATGCGAGCGTATTAGTCCCATTCTTAGCTTTCCCAGTCATGAATTTTTTTAAAAATAGAACAAAATCTCGTGCATTAAATGCAGAGATATGCCTCAATCTTGTGTATTAAATACCAAGATATGCCTCGAGTTCTGTACAAGAAACAGCTTTTGACGTGGCATCTGATTTTGTCTTGTCTTGAGCGTAAAACTCATTTCTGCCAATGTAGAATAGGCAGCTTATTCAGAAGACTCCATTTTTCTTCTTTTAATGTTTAAAAATGACTTGTATCAAAAATATGTCACAAAATGACAACCTGGGTCTCTGTGCAAAATCATCATCACAGCCGTGTAGTACTTTTTTCAGATGTCAGGTTCACTGATTTGACTGACAAATTCATCCGAGGAATACGAAGAGTTCCTCGTACCACTGTACGCTGCATTAAAAGCAACATATTTTAAAATTTATGTAGGAAGGTATAGCAATATTTTACGCCAAACAACCTTGAAGCTCTGTTTTACGCGTATAGCTCTGAAGCCCTATTTTACGCTAAACAACCTTGAAGCTTTGTTTTACGCGTACAACTCTGAAACCCTATTTTATGCCAAACAGCCTTGAAGCTTTGTTTTATGCGTATAGCTCTGAAGCTCTATTTTATGCCAAACAGCCTTGAAGCTTTATTTTACGCAGACAACTCTGAAGCCCTACTTTACGCCAAACAGTCTTGAAGCTTTGTTTTACGCGGACAGCTCTAAGGCCCTATTTTACGCCAAGCAACCTTGAAGCTCTGTTTTACACAAAGAGGGTCTTCACGTATGTTGGGGGTTTTGACTGTTAAAATATGCGAACAATTCCCCAGCATATTTTATGCTTCTACAGGGGGCGTCGGTCAGGTTTTGTCTATTTAACCCGAGGTATTTCGATGGCACGGAGGATGCCATCACATCAGATGCATGGTTGCAAGACATCAAAGTTATTCTTGCGGCAACAAAGGTCCCGGCCGATGAATAAGTTGACCAGGTCCGACTATAGCTTCAAGACCTTGCCCGTGATTGGTGGCCATCAGTGGAGGTTAGCTTGAGGCATCCTATCTCTTGAGACAATTTCAAGACTCGATTCCTGGCTAAGTATTTTGGAGTCGTCACACAATATGAGCTCCATCAGAGGTTTATCGGTCTCAAGCAGACCAGTAGGACTATGGATGAATATGTAGCCGAGTTTTGCAGGCTGAGTAGATTTTCTCCGAATTTGGTGGCTACAGAGTCAGATAGAGAAATGAGGTTCTAACAAGGACTTCATCTGGAGATTCTACAATTGGTAGAGGGGCAAGACTACCAGAGTTATGAATAAGTACTGATAGTAGCTCGAAGGCATGAGCTTACTATGCAGAGGTTATCGGCGAGAACATGAGGCCAGAAGAGGTCTCATGCTCAGAGTGGAGAAGGAGGTGGAAGAGTACCCCGAATATCAATACCATCACCCGGCGTTCGTATCCATGATTCAGCGCCATGAAGGACGACAGTTTCAATAATGACGGTACCGGCTCGGCAGCAGCCGAGGCAGCAACAACAACAATAACAGCGCCAGGGAGCACTAGTGGGTTGTACTTACTATGGCAAGGAAGGCCACACTGTCACGACCCGCACCCGGTATAGGGATGCAAGTCGGGAACAACGCCCAGCCTACGCCGCAGCATCGGCGGTAGAACGCTGTCTTGGTCAACTATACTATCTAAACATCTCACAATAATATAAAATCTGCCAACAATGTCTCAACACAAAACTCAATCACAATTCTAAAGCACGAGAAGATATGAAGGATGTCTAACTATACATTCAAAATATATATTATCAATAATAGAAATAATATCCAATCTCATACCATATGTCGGAAACAAATCCGGTACCAAAATGTTAAAGAAACTAACTATAAAAAATTAGTGATCCGGATAAACCTCCCGACAATCACTCCAGAACTAGTGGGTCCAAGTCTGCACCATCTATAAGTCAAAGTCCATAGTATGTCAGACACCAATCTCTCGGATCCTCTGAAAAATATTTTTCAGTCAGGAATAGAGCAAAGTATATCTCTAACAGCAGTTCTAATCAATGATATAAACTATGTAACAGTAAATAGATGTGAATATACATGATGCAATAATAGATACAAGAGATATACCATAAAGAAAATACGGTAAATAAATATAAGAATGAACAATATGGCAATGAACAAGAATACTAATGACTAAGTGTGTGAGTACTAGCTTTAACATATGATCAGCTTGGGAACTTACACAGGAATAATGGCTTGGTTAGTCATACGTGCGGTGTATGACCAACACTCATAGGAAACAATACTTGCATAGGAAGGGTATGATCACATATCTACACTAAAATACTCTCCACCCCGACTGGTATAGTGGATCCAACCATGGTACGCTATGGCACGGGATTCCCCAAGAAGATAGCGACTCTTCCCGAGAATCAGTGTTTGTACATGTACAAGATAATCAATGATACAAGGCTTGCACAAGATATACCATATACCAAGGAATAACATCTCATGACGAGATCCGGATATACCAATCTGTGTAACCACCGTGTCAAGAAAATATTGATATCTACACTAGATACAATGAACATAGAGGATATCATAAATGAGAAACCATCAGAGAATGTACTCGCCTGCGGTCCAGAGCAATGAATGTCAAACTATGTCTGAACTGGTGTCACACAGACCTATATATGGAATATTGTATTAATACAAGGTTCTCGAATAAAAATAAGTTAAACTAGTCAACATCTAAGTCAAAGAGCCATTTCTAAGTCAAACAGTCAAACTAGGTCAACTCTAAGTCAATCTGGTCAAACTTGGTCAAACTACTTATTTCTAGGTTGCATGAGTCTATCTCAATTATATTGGGTTCATACACTATGAATTTTAGGTTATACTAGCTACATCTTAGGATAATAGGATACCGTATCTCAGGATACGCAAATAATAGATAATCTCACATATCTATAAATAAACAATATTAATTATATAAATCCTAATTACAAATGCTAAATGGATACCTTGGTTTCAAACCAACTTGGTATCGCAACACTAAACCTCTATCTTGATATCCAAACCCAATACCTTGGTTATCCTCAATACATTGGCATTTACCTTGGTATCTCAAGGTAATGTCACTCTAGTATATATATTAACTACCCAACTATAACTATAAACCACCATGTATTTAATACTTATACAATACTATATACCTTTATTTTAGTCACCTTAGTACCAATCCATAATTCGTCTACATCTATCCTATTACTCTGCCAATACCTACTACTAATACCTTGGTACATCTCAAGGTAATCCAAAACGCTAACATATAACTAATACATATATATATAAACCCAACTAGTACTAAATATAACCAATACTATACTGTATGTATATCCATTCATAGGAACTAACTATAATATAATATTTCTAACTACTATATATATCACTACATATATCTTAACTAACTACTAACCGTAACATATCAAATACTTTAACTACTCAAACTAATGACTAATATATATATATATATATATATATATATATATATATATATATATAAAACTGCATATTTGTCACTAAAAGCTACCTCTGACGTCGCTGAAAAGCTGCTGATACCGCTGCTGTTTTTGCGACAGTTTCCTGCTGTTTGTGTTAAAAACTGCTGTTGTGTCGCTATTGCTGCTGCTATGTCTCCTTCTCTATTTCTCTTATATATATAACACAATATATATATATATATATATATATATATATATATATATATATATATATATATATATATATATATATATATATATATATATATATATATATATATAACATACAACTTATATAATTATGACTATATAAAATATATGTACATACCTACACCTCCATATGCATATATATATGTACACAATAAATACATATAGCTTAACATACATACATATAAGTATCATATATATATATATATATATATACATCACCAAGACTAAGAATAATTTAAAAATAGATCTAGAAATAAATGCACAAACACATGGAGCGTATCACCCCGTATCCCACTAGATCTAGGATACGCTTGTGATACGAGTCCACCACACATCCAAACGTACCCCGAAGGACACGAGCAAGTCTAATATATTATTTATGAACAATACGAAGAGTCAAACACAATTCTACGTGTCCGTGTCAAAATATGATATGCACAAAGTCCCGTGTCGGAGAAAAAAACTCCCAAATCAACATGTATCACCAAATTATCGGGATACGACCTACACATACCCAATTGTGGACACCATACTATCCCCAAACACACAAGCACATGCCAAATTAATCTATAGGACCAATTGACATATACAACAATGTCAATCTCGGAATTTCTTCAAAATTGACACAAAAAATACCATAACTTTCTCAATAGGCCTCCTATGAACACAAAACCAAATCATATGGGTAGCCTATGAATATGGGTTAATTTCTCATGGTTAAATCTCAGATTTAGAACCTAAATTGAGGAAAAAAACTGAATTGTACCTATTGGAGATGGATTCCCAACGAAACCTCCAAAATTGGTTAAATTAGCCTTCAACTTGTAGATCCTTGCTCCTCTTTGTAGATCTATGCTTCCTCCTTGTAGATCCTTGCTCTACTAGTCTCTAATGGTGATTTAGGAAGGAATTGGGTAAACATTTGGTAGGAATTTGATGTAATTTGGTTGAGAAAAAAATTCTAGATCTAGATTTGGAATAAAAAATGAAGAGAGAGAAAGTTTTTATCCCCTTTATATAGGCCTCACTTGTCCCCTCCCTCAAGATACTATGTAAAGTCTAAAATACCCCTTGGGGCCTCTCATGAAAAAATTAATTAAGGAGGGAAGGTTCTAGTCTAATGGGTCTAACTTAATTAATCCTCCTCCTAATGATTGAGCTTCTAATTATTGGGCTCAATTCTAACTAGAATTAAATGTTGGTCCATGAGTCTAAACTAAACTAGTTAGGTCCACTAGCACAAGTCCAAAAATAAATTTAACATGCTAAACATCCACAATATTTAATTAATTATCAAATGACTAAAATACCCTTTCCTAGAAAATATGGTAGTGACAAGTCTATCCCCCTTAGAAGAATTTTGTCCTCGAAATTAAAACTCTCACCCCTCTCTCTTGGGCCAGTTATATCCTATTTATACAAATCTTACTGTGGTCAAACCCCATCAATCACAGTCTAACATAGTATATATCCTATAACACAATCCTACCATTCTACTGAAAGAGAAATCATACTTGGATATAGTCTCTTAACTATCATAAAATTCAGTCTCTGTCCTGCTGAGTGTCTCCCTCTACTGGTACAGGATTACTTATTATGCCACTTGTGGCCTATTCCATCACACACTAAGCATTCACTAATCATCAACCTAGTCAAGATATTCTTAATACTGATTGTTACCAAATACTAGTGATATACTCTAATTCTAGGTCATTGACATGCTTAACTCACTGGCACTTGCTACTTAGGATACTATACAAAATACTGCTAAGATACTACCTCCTTGTTCTGTTTCAATCACCAAAATTTCTCGATCATTCTCTTGCAAGAAACACTTGTATTTCCAATCCTTGGCATTGATATCTGTTTCTGGGAGTGGCTCAGATACAAGCACAAGTTGTTCCTTGAGAAGACCAGCTCTTGATCGACAAATGTGACCAATACATGAGTCTTGATTAGGACTGCCAAGGATGCGGCGAGGCTAGCGAGTGCGTCAGCCTCAATATTTAACAGTCACAGTACATGTTCTATGAAGAATTCTGTAAACGTAGAAATCATGTTTATGGCCGCTTGGTATTAAGGGAGTAGGTCTTCGTGGCGTACTTCATACTCGCCACAGACTTGACTGACTATTAATTTGGAGTCACCATATGATTCTAGGTAGTCAACCTTTAGTTGTTTAGCCAGCTGAAGTCTAATGATGAGAGCATTGTACTCTGCCACATTATTGGAACATGGTTCCGTAAGCGAGTATGCGCGATGGATGACTAGGTCATCGGGAGAGATTAGCACTATCCTTACTCCGAACACAATATTGCCTTTAGGCCCTATTCTGGAAGCACAATGGAAGAATATTCGCCAAATTGACCCTCCTGTCGTGACTGTATTAGACTCTAGTTCCTCATCGGGGATTTCGTCATAGAGTTTTAAAGTCTTCGGTACTGGATGAGCTGCTAGAAATTTGACCAATGCTTGGCCCTTGACAGCCTTTTGCGGGACGAATACCATGTCGTACGGTGATAATAGGATTGCCCATATGACTAGGCGAGATTTGAGTGCCCCAGGCTTGCTCATGAGGACTCTGAGGGGGTTCACTCGAGAGATTACATGTATGGTTTTCTCTGTTAAGTAATGACGTATCTTTTGGACAACAAATACCAGAGCAAGATATTATTTCTCGACCGAATTGTACCTATGTTATGCGCCGATCATTGTTCTGATGAGGTAGTAGATAGCTTGTTTATAGCCTTCATCTCTATTTTGGGCAAGAAGAGCGCTGAGGGAATGATCCATTGTTCGGACATAGAGTAAGAAGTGCTTTCCTACGATTGGAGCTACCAGTACTGGGGGATTTGTGAGATACTTCTTAATATCGTCGAATGCTTGTTAGCATTCTTCCGTCCAGGTGAAAGAGACTCATTTCTTTATGAGTTGAGTAAAGGGACGACATCGTCCAGAGAGATTGGCTATGAATATCCTAATGTATGCCAGTCTTTCCTGTAGACCACGAAGTTCTCACAGATTCGTTGGAGGGTGCATATCCATGATGGCTTTAGTATTCTCAGGGTCAATATGAATACCCTTTGAAGTTATAATAAATCCTAAAAACTTGTCGTTGGAGACTCCCAAGAATTACTTTGTGGGGTTCATCTTAAGGTGGTGGGCTCGCATTAGATCGAATATCGTCTTTAGGTCATGGAGATGATCGTCTTGAAAATGGCTCTTAACAACAATGTTATCAACATAACATTCAACTGCCTTGCGCAGGTGGTCACGGAAAATAGTGCTCATAGCTCGCAGATATGTTGCACCTGCGTTCTTCAAACCAAAGGGCATCACGGTGTAACAGTACACCCATATTGGCTTCCGAAATTATGTATGTTTCTCATCGTCTGAAAATATCTTGATCTAGTTATAGCCTGAGAACCCGCCATGAAGAACATACGCTCATAGCCACAAGTGTTAACGATTATTACGTCTATGATCGGGAGAGGAAATTTGACTGTAAACTCCCTAATTTTTAATTTTTAATTTTTAACTTTTAATTTTTAATTTTTAATTTTTAATTTTTAATTTTTAATTTTTAATTTTTAATTTTTAATTTTTAATTTTTAATTTTTAATTTTTAATTTTTAATTTTTAATTTTTAATTTTTAATTTTTAATTTTTAATTTTTAAGTTTTAAGTTTTAATTTTAGTAATTTTATTAAATTATTAGATTTCCTTTGGCTATTTTGTTGGTTAATTAGAAAATAACTTCTTTAATTTAATTACTTATATAAATACTTATTTAGAATCATTTTCAGGCTATTTTAGATTTTTCTAGAATTTTTGGGTAATTAAAACCTAGAAAACGTAATTTTCTAGGGCATCCATGATTTATTGTGAGATCATACTTCAGATTTTTTTACCAAACATTTATTTTAGGGTTAAAATACTTAAATATATTTTCTGTAATTTATTTAGAGTTTTTTGGAATTTATTTGGATTTATTTGGTTTTAAAATAGGCTAATAACTAATTTTCTAGGATTTTAGAATTTACTTTAGAAGCCAATGACCATAAAATAGCCCCAAGTATTTTTACAGGGTCTATAATGATATTTTACATTTTTTAGAACTTTTATGGAATTTTTTGAAGTTTTTACACATTTATTTGGAGTTATTAGGTTAAAAACTAATTAAAAAATAATTTTTGGTAATTTAAAAACTAATTTTCCTAATTAAATACCAAGTCTGCCCAAACTGTGCCCGCTAGTCAGCCACCGCGGCTCAAAAGTGGGCCCCTGATGTCAGCCCCTTTTTCTCTATATATATGTGGATGTTGTTAATTCTAGGATTTGTATTCCTACCGAATTAAGAGGGGAGGGGGAGAGAGAGAGAGAGAGAGAGAGAGAGAGAGAGAGAGAGGTTTGTGGAGGTTCTCATCTAGGGTTTCTCGATCTTATAGAAGCCATATGTCCTAACTCCGGACTCCAAATGCGTCCATGTTTATTGTGTTGGAACCATATCGAGGTATACTTTCTGAATACCTAATTTATTTTCATAAATTCTTAAAATAAATTTCTGAAAAATTCGTGGAATGCCTGTTATCCGAAATCTGACACATTTTGGTATTTTTAAGATTTTGGGAGATCCTGAACTAGGAATTGAGATCTGTTTAAAGTTTTGGAAATCTGACATGATAAAATATAACATATATTTTTATCAAAATTAAATATGCTAGTTTACTACTCTGAAAAAATCGTGCAACCTAAAAGTAACTAGAAAACCACCAAAAACTGTCATCTGTACGTCATATGGGCGATAATTCTTTACCGATTCGAGATTTGATAAAACTGTTGATTCTAATGTTATGTAGCGCTAAAATCAAAAGAATTTCACACATAAATCTTGGTTTTGTGTTGGTTGACTTTTTGGTCAACAGAATGCCTGGATTTGCGTGCCACGGATCCCAAATTGGTAAAATTAATTTTCTTTAAAACCAAAATCTAGAGTTAGCCTTAAAATTAGAATATAATTAAATTAAATTAGTATTTTGGGTTATTTTATTCAGAATTAAAATAGATTAGACTAGAAAACCTATCCAACCACTTTTGTAGATCTAACTTGTTTAATTTATGTGACGGATAGATTGGACGACGTATTGAGTTACGACTTCATCCTTTTTTCGGAGCAGGCAAGATACCTTGCCAAGATTTTAATTTCTTATATGATTTTTAATTTTATTTACTTATTTTATGATCTATATTTGTTTTCATAGATTCACATGATTTTAATCGTAGATATTATTTTTGTTATACTTGATTAGAGACACTTGTCATACACCCTGTATTAGTTTGGTTAGCGATTGATTATATGTATCCACGTGAGAGATGCACGAGAACGATTATAAATACATGGACTATTTTTTTCTCTATTTTATATTTTTTAATTGTGATCCTGTGGCCTCTAAGGTCGGGTTATTGTTATTTGTTTCGTGACCTTGTGGCCTCTAAGGTTGGCTTATTTGATCACCCTGTGGCCTCTAAGGCCGGGTGAGTGTTCTCTCATCCGTGGTTTACCTACGAGATACGATGTTTGCATCCCGTCGTATTTTGCAGTTCATGTGTAGTTAGTTGTTCTCTTTCGTATGTGACTATTGTATAGGTTATGACTTAGTTATTTTCTATCTGCACCTGTCTATCTTAGATGCTATATTTTGATATACTTGTCATGTTTCTATGTATCTTGTTACGTCCCTTTGAGAACCTAGTCGCTTTCCAGGTGTAGACGATCTCGACTATTTGCAGGAGCACAGATCAGGACTTGCTACTTCTTTCTCTTTCGAGGATGCCTTCTCTTCGAGCCTCTCTGATCACTAGATGATGTACTTATTATGTCTTCTTTCATATTCGTTTGGTAGTAGATTTATCCTCACCCAACTATTAGTTCGTTTCGACTATTTCATACTTGGTTCATTGCCATATTTGGTTATTTATTTCTATTTGGTTTTGTGGATGAGATTAGTATTGCCTGTGACTTGTGACATTATATACCACTTGTGAATTGTTATTCATAATACAACGTACGTATGTGTTATGGTTTTATATATTGGAGTTGTTATATACATACGGCTGTCATGCTCACGTATTCCTAGTCCTACGTATTTTGGGACTGGAGCGTGACATTGTCCTTTGGACAAGCCACATCTAAATCATGAAAGTCGATGCAGACTCAAATTTTATTATTATTTTTAATGACAAAGATGATGTTAAATATCCATTCTGGATGTTGTTCTTCGCGAATAAACCTGCTTGCTATCAACTTATTTACTTCTACTTCGATGGCGTTCATAACCTCTGGGCGGAATCGTCGTTGTTGCTGTTTCACTGGCTTGGCGTCAGGTCGAATATTGAGCTTGTGCATGGCGATCTGTGGATCCAGAACCGACATATTCTCGTAGTTCCATGCGAAGACGTTGATGTATTCCCTTACCAGCTGGACAAGGGATTCCCGCTCTTCTGTCGAGAGGTTTTTGCTGATGAAGATGGGCTTAGGAGCAGAATCATCACCCAAATTGACTTGCACGACTTCATCTTTAGTAGGGGTTCCCGTTGTTCGAACTGTAACTCCTACTGGGACTTCAGTTTTTGAGCCCACGATTCTACTTCAAAGAGTTTAATGGGGTGCTTGTCGTCCTCTTTTGGATCCGCTGATGCCATGTTGATGGATAATGTTTGCCTGAGTACCTCTCCGATGCTAGTGTCGGAGTCCCAAGCGGAAGACTACGAAGAATGAGACTACGTGTCATCTTCCTCCTCCGAATCTTCGAGAGTTGTAGGAGGTATGACATATCCCAAACCATGACCGGTCAGCTCATCTCAGGCTTGCCTTTGGGAGCAAAGTGATGCAATGGTAATCGTCGTGCCTTGCCGTAGTTCAGGCCTCGGTCTCTTTTCAGGTCTTATCCCATCCTTGGATGATACGCTTAGTCTGGATGTTTTAGCAGTGAAGTTGCATTCTACTGCTTTTCGGTTCTGGCTCGTCTGCAACGAATTTCCGGTGGCCTTTGACTTTTCCAAAAATGATAGGTTTGTCTGCTTTTCTCCTTGCTAGAATGGCGAAACAGGCATCTTGGCTAAGGCAGACCTGGTCTACTGAGTGAGTGGTGGCTACTTGCGTATGCAGATTTAACCTAAATCATACAACAGAGAATATACAATATTCCATTGTGCCACGATGAAGTAACTCAAGGATAAACATTTATTGAGAAAATAAGGTATCTCCTTTACAGGGATTATGTCATCATAGGATGATACATCGATAGATGCCGTAATGTACTCTTCCAGTTCATCTTCTTCAGTAGCTGTTAGAAACACTGACGGTACTGAAGTTTTTCTGTGGAGTTTGACTACCATTTGTCCAGGGGTTTTTATGGTAAGAGGATCTTCGTCCGGAGAAATTCTGTCCTCGAAGTTTGACCACAAAGGGTTCAGGTGCCTTTCTTCGAAGCTTGACCAAGAGGGGATTAGCTGTGGGGATTGGGCATCCTTTGAGATGGACCTTTAGAGGAGTTCTTGAATCTATAACAGTGTCGGCTTCATCATCGATGTCATTACCACCTTCATCAAGGTGGATTTGTTTATACAAGACCGAGTCAGAGTAGTACGCCTCGATACCTTTAAAAGGATCCACGTCAGTGAATTATGTCTTCACAATGTCGTCTTTGCTGACATATTTTAAGCAGTGGTGGAGAGTGGATGGAATAATCATATATTCATGTATCCGCGGACGCCCAAGTTGGACATTGTAGGATACCTCCACGTCAATAAAATATCAAGTCACTTCTGTTCGGAGATAGCCTATTTGGCACTTCAGGAGAATCTTTCCTAGAGGGTAGCTTCTCTCGACATTGAAGTCATTGATAGTGGTGTTGGTGGCTGCCAATAGATGCATTAGAATCCCCAAGGTCTGTAGCAGACTTCATGGAATAATACTGAGAGATGAGCCGGGGTCGATATGCAATCGGTCCACCTTAATGGCTACGATGTATCCTGTGTAATACAGGGGACGATCGTGCTTATTATTCTTCAGCAAAATATCCTGTTGGAAGAATGTGAAGTTCGGGATTGCCTCTATCACGCTGTTGCAGTGAGGACATACGGTAGGATTCTCGGCCGGTGGCTTGACCTTGGCCAAATAAGAGTCAGCATTTTATAATGCCTCACTTAGAGCATCAGGAGTCTTTTTGGAAAGACACAAGAGCTCGAATAGTGATAACTTCGCGGGAGTGTTGGCCAGCTGTGCAATGGCATGTTGAAGTTGTAAGGCTTCTCCAGCCCTTGATTTGTGTCTTTTCGTAGAGGTTTATCATAGCGAGTCTACTTATGTTTTTGCTTTTCCACTGTGGGAAGCTGGGACGGACCTGGATCAGAGGCAGGGGGTTCAACTACTGGAGGTGCAGAGTCGTCGGGGGCATTGTAGTTGCGTTGATAGGCTAGTCCCGACCTGGTTACCCCTGCAGAGCTTTGTCAGTTGACGGAGATACCGTGTGACAGGACTTGGTCTTCTTTCTTTTGGACTTGGTGGTAGGCGATGTTGTTGTCTGGGTTATGTCATGTACGAGGTTTGGGTGAACCTACAAGACTTCGCCTCTTGGAGTAGTGAAGGGAACCAACCCGTCTGCCTAGGCTGGGGGAGGTTGACGAAATCCGTGGTTTCCTTAGGTATGGGGACAACACCATCTTAGGCCTCTATTCTCGAAAAAGTGCCGAACTGGAGGGATACCATATTAGTAGTGACTGTCGTGTCTTCGTAGTCCAAAGTGAGAGCTTTAGTGTTGACCAGTCGTTGTATCTGCCTCTTTAATATGTAACAATCAAGCGTGGTGTGATGGACATATCGTTGGTAGTGGTAATATTTGGGATTGTAAACCTTGCTTGCTTCATCGGGGCGTTTGATGTCAGGTAGCCGGAGTTTGTTGCCCTTCATCAATATCTCGAAGAGTTCTATGACATCATCGTCATCAAAGGAATAAGTTTTCTGCACTCTTGGCGGCTCTGTAAGTTTGCTAACATGCGAGGTTGGATTTTTGGACAAGTTCATCGGCAGGGCTTGCTTCCCTTTACTGTCACGACTATTGTTAGTAGTTAAAGGACGCTTTCCCTTATCTTCAATGTTGGAAGCTTGGAATCCCAATAAGCGGACGCCTTTTGTGCTTTTTTAGCAGCAATGGCACTTATGATAAATGTCGTCCAATCGCTAAATGTACCAGATGCCGTCTAGAGTCTCACTGCTGGTAGAAGGTTCTTTCGGTACGTGTCCATTAATGAGGATTCGGGGATGCCGGGAGGCATTTTTAGTACCGTCTGCCGGAAGCGTTCGATGTAATTTTATACAAGTTTTATGTCTCCTTGGGTAATGTCCATGAGAAAGGACATAGTCATATCCATCCCTCCCTCATAGAACCGGACGAGGAAAAGGGAGTTCAGGTCCTCGAAGGATGAAATGCACTTATCTGGGAGATTACAGAACCACTCAAACGCGACTCTAGATAGTGCTTCGATGAACAAGTTGGTGAGTAAGGCGTCATCCTAAGGTAGGTGACCCATTTTAGATTGGAAGTATCTTATGTATTGACGGGGTAACGTCTTTCGGTCAAATATAGTCAGAGATAGTGGCTTATACTTGGTAGGGTATACCACGTTATCCCACTATTCGGGAGGATAGGGCTGTCGGATCCCAAGCTTCTGGAGCCTGTCTTGATTATCTCGAGCATCAACGCGGGCACTCAAGTCCCTAAAAGTCTTCTAGATGCCATCTGTCACGCCCCGGCCCCGCCCGGGCCGTCGCTCCGCCCTGCCCCGCCCCGTGCGGCCGGGAATTAACGAACCGGACACGTATCACCGTGCCTCGGCGCGCCGGACGCGAATCACAGCGCCCGTCCCGCGGGTGCGAGGGAGGAAGGGAGTCAAACGAATGGCCCGTTCGAGCTTTCGGGGGACGTGATGCCGCACGGGCCTGGGGTTGCGCCCGTGCAAGGCCAATCGTTTAAGTTGATAGTTGGCTATCATCGCATCAATCGAGTAAGCAGCGGAAAGGGACTTGTTGCAATGCAATGCATTAGCCAACTGAGTGTTCGGGACAATCGAGGCAACTTGGGTTTCTTTTAGCAAAGGCACACGTTCGTTCCATACATTATGCCCCCTTATACGATAGCATTCTCGGGGCAACAATCGAAACCAGGATTCCGGGTCTTCGGGACTGTGGCACGCCTATCGCTCCCTCGGACGATCCAGTACCTGCGAACAAGTAAACTGTTGGTGGGTCAGCACTTTATACAAGTACTGGTGAGATAAATCAACTGAACAGAAACAAGCATTCACTCAAACAGGCACTAAGTAATCATGTTATAAAACATTACATTACTAGTGATCTTTCTAGTTTTACCTAGGTTCGTTTCATGCAGTTCTAGCAGAGTCGATTTACTTGTTTAGAAACATGTTTGGAAACAGAGTTTCATATTGAATATGCAAGCAAGCAAACCGTTCATGTTTCAGGGTGTGCGCAACGTGTCTCGTGCGACTCGAGGGTCTGATGCAAAGCTAGACACACGATGCACATTCTTAGGGGCAGTCACTATCCAAGCCAACACAATGACTTAGCTATATGCAGGGCGGTCCCCGAGTATCTCAGGATCGGTAGCGGTTAGTCCAGCATACCAATGACTCTTTATCTGATGCTAGAGGCAGCTGTGACTCATGGTTGCTTTGCACTATCATGGTAGCAGCCGGGACACATGCAGTTCAGCTCTCCACCAATAGCCATTGTCCGACCGCGTGCGAATGCATGGAACACTATCAAATAAACTCTAGTATGCAGACGAGACGAACCATCAGAATACACTCATTGTTGCGGGGCAATCCGACTTATCACTTGAACACGTTCAGGCACAGTATGGTTCTCTCGAAGCATAGACGATAGTGAACATATTCATGCACTCTAAGCAGGCGATTCAGGATTCTCGTTAAGCAGGCATTGTTTCAAAGACAAGCTAGGTGAGTTCGTTCATTAACATGCAAGGCAGGTTCTATCATTCTCTTAAGAAAACATTGCAAGCAAAAACTCAGGTTATTATTAAGGCGTGCAAGAATCAGAGAACGAAGTTCTGCCCACTCACCTTGATACATAACGCCGGCGCGGAGCGGGACGTTACATACTTACCAACCAACAAAAAGTTTCGTCCTCGAAACTTCAAGGATAAACTTCTCGATATCCCGAGTAGCGATAGTGCCGTCCCTCGCCGTACTTAATCGAAACCATCAAGCAATTCAAGTTCAGGAAACATTTTGCACTTTGAGAATATCTATGGACTTATTGTATGGAACGCTCTTTGCAATACCATATCGATAATATCTCAGAGTCATAGCAACGGTTTGGGCCAGAGAATCGATTCCGCTCTGATACCATTCTGTCACGCCCTTGCCCCGCCCGGGCCGCCGCTCCGCCCTGCCCCGCCCCGTGCGGCCGGGAATTAACGAACCGGACACGTATCACCGTGCCTCGGCGCGCCGAACGCGAATCACCGCGCCCGTCCCGCGGGTGCGAGGGAGGAAGGGAGTCAAGCGAATGGCCCGTTCGAGCTTTCGGGGGACGTGATGCCGCACGGGCCTGGGGTTGCGCCCGTGCAAGGCCAATCGTTTAAGTTGATAGTTGGCTATCATCGCATCAATCGAGTAAGCAGCGGAAAGGGACTTGTTGCAATGCAATGCATTAGCCAACTGAGTGTTCGGGACAATCGAGGCAACTTGGGTTTCCTTTAGCAAAGGCACACGTTCGTTCCATACATTATGCCCCCTTATACGATAGCATTCTCGGGGCAACAATCGAAACCAGGATTCCGGGTCTTCGGGACTGTGGCACGCTTATCGCTCCCTCGGACGATCCAGTACCTGCGAACAAGTAAACTGTTGGTGGGTCAGCACTTTATACAATTACTGGTGAGATAAATCAACTGAACAGAAACAAGCATTCACTCAAACAGGCACTAAGTAATCATGTTATAAAACATTACATTACTAGTGATCTTTCTAGTTTTACCTAGGTTCGTTTCATGCAGTTCTAGCAGAGTCGATTTACTTGTTTAGAAACATGTTTGGAAACAGAGTTTCATATTGAATATGCAAGCAAGCAAACCGTTCATGTTTCAGGGTGTGCGCAACGTGTCTCGTGCGACTCGAGGGTCTGATGCAAAGCTAGACACACGATGCACATTCTTAGGGGCAGTCACTATCCAAGCCAACACAATGACTTAGCTATATGCAGGGCGGTCCCCGAGTATCTCAGGATCGGTAGCGGTTAGTCCAGCATACCAATGACTCTTTATCTGATGCTAGAGGCAGCTGTGACTCATGGTTGCTTTGCACTATCATGGTAGCAGCCGGGACACATGCAGTTCAGCTCTCCACCAATAGCCATTGTCCGACCGCGTGCGAATGCATGGAACACTATCAAATAAACTCTAGTATGCAGACGAGACGAACCATCAGAATACACTCATTGTTGCGGGGCAATCCGACTTATCACTTGAACACGTTCAGGCACAGTATGGTTCTCTCGAAGCATAGACGATAGTGAACATATTCATGCACTCTAAGCAGGCGATTCAGGATTATCGTTAAGCAGGCATTGTTTCAAAGACAAGCTAGGTGAGTTCGTTCATTAACATGCAAGGCAGGTTCTATCATTCTCTTAAGAAAACATTGCAAGCAAAAACTCAGGTTATTATTAAGGCGTGCAAGAATCAGAGAACGAAGTTCTGCCCACTCACCTTGATACATAACGCCGGCGCGGAGCGGGACGTTACACCATCTGGCAGGAGAGCGGCAGAGGATCGAGGTGCAGTCTGACTCCTTGCGACTTGAGGAGCCGGATCAGGCATGCCGGATTCCTCGTTGGTTCCTTGATTTGGGTTGGCTCGCCCCGGGGCTTGTTGCTGTATTGGGACTAAGTTTTCTATGAGTTCCAGTATTGTGTGAGTTAGAGTCTGCATTATGACTTCGAGCGCTTCAAGGCGTTGTTGGTTACTGGACTCCGCGCCATGCTCGTTTCCCGCCATGTATATTGACATTACGTGGGATGAGGTGGACGGGAAGGTGGATGCCTCATTTTCAGTCTTAGACATCTGAGTCTTATTGTCCTCAGGGAAAATGGGAATTGTAGCGTCGTCTTCAAAATATGGAGGATTGCTACCCCTGGTCTCGACCGCTAGCTCATCTTGGAAGGTACGACAACCCCCTGTTAAGATGTCTTCTATTTGCAAGGATTTACTATCCTCCTGGAAGGTAGGATTGGCATGGAACACCGAGGGGTTGCTACACCCGGATCTGATTGAAGCCTTGTTCGTGGAGGTACAACTACCCCCTGCCTTCGTTCTTTACTGCATGCCTTAAAATTCTCCAATGATAGGTACCTGCTTGCTACACCGTGGATGGCTTCGCAATGTGCCGACTGACACCCTTAGGTTAGGGGAGTTCTTCTTCAAGATTTTCTTCAGAGGAAGAGACCTCCATATTGAGAAACATGAAGCAATGGGAGATTTCTCCTCATCCTGCAACTATTTTCTGGGATGTTGTCGGGTTGGTGTCACGGTTTGCAATCGCTGAAACACCGACTGTCTTTTTGGTGGTCTTGGTTCTCCACTGCAGCAACAATTGATGACGATGCTCGCACAAGTATGTCCATAAGGGGACAGTTCTTGTGCAAGGGTGGCTTCTCTCATCTTACACTTGTGACTAATCACGTTGCGTAAATCAGACGATTGAAGCTTCACTTTCACCCCCATTTCATGTGTTCGGACAACCCTTGCACACATGGAAGTAAAAGCGTAGATTTTGCTCCCTGACCCGGTTCTTCTACAGAAACTGCAACTGGATCATTGGCGAAAGACTTGCTGTAAGATGGACCCTTCTTATGCGCGCATCCAAACTGGGCGCATAGGTCTGTTCTCACAGTGTTTTTTCTCTGACTTGGTTTGAGTACAACTGCGGCATCCAAGTGGGATTGGGAAGGCTTCAAGGGTTGATCCACTTCTTGCGCATGAGTGCCTGGGTCTGCCATACACAGTCTTCCGTGACCAGTGTGCATGACAAGCAGCGACACATGCTTTTGAGGGGTTGGCTGCATAGCCAGTTGAGCGTGCATGGCTCGGGTTGGTTTGGGTTTTCTTGAACTAACACTCCTAGGCACATAGTACAGAAAATCCAAGTTAGGACTATACAAGTCCTTGCTGAAGGCAGCTTTGCTCGGAAAAGACTCCATATGCTCATGTACGGGCACAACACGTCCTTTTCTGCTTGGATGGCATTGTGGGCACATTTCTTGAGGCTTAGCATTGTTTCTCTCAAAAAAAGCTTCGGATATAGAGATAGGATGGGCGCCAACCTTATGTGCATCTATGGCGAAAGTTGACGAGGCTTCTAGAACAGACTTGGGGTTCGGCGCAGTGACCTTAGCGACACAAATCTTACGAGTCATGTGAGGTTATACGGGCCACTTTGCAGAACTGGACTTGTCAGCGGGATACATGGCAACCTTATGTGCGTCTACGACGGAGGTTGGTGATGCATCGGGTATCTATTTCGGGCATGGCACAGCGGCCTTGGTGACTCGAGTCTTGCGCGTCTTGCGAGGTCGTATGGGCCTCGTAGTAGAATTCGACTTGTCCAAAACATCTATGAATGCCTGTTGGTCAAAGCGAACGACCAACATCCTTTGAGTCGAACCAAACTTGGTCACATCGGATTGTATCACCATTTTCTCATTGGAGGAGAATCTCTTCCCCAGTAGAGTTGCCATTTTTGTCGTCACCACAAAAAATATGGGAAAAAGGTACAATAACTCTCTTTTTTGTATTAGAATTGATAAACAGTATAAAAGAATCTCTAATATATGGAGTCTAAGTATAAGAAATAAAATAAAGATTCTGGCAATTGTGAATGTGGAGATAGAGCACTATAGCGGCTCCTTTACTCCGTTGACGATCCGGGACCAAGGAGGGCGATGAGGCTGGCGCTTATGTATTCTTCTCCTTTTCTACTCTGAGCTGCGTGCATGCGTGCTCTTCTGCCTTCTTTTTTCATAATGGGGGACTCTCTCTTTTTTTGTGGAAAATGCCCATTATTTATTGCTTTAAAGGGGACATGATGTGCGCATCTCATACTGCCGAGCAGTGGCGCATGTTACAATCAGCGGCGCATGCTGTCATAAATTGCCAAGTGGTCGCTTGAGATTTGGGGTTGCTGATGCCCATAAAACTAATGACACGTGACATATGATGATTCTAATTGCACCTTGGGAGTAAGTGCACCTAGCGCATTGAAGTCAATGGAGTAGTAGTGCGCATGGCACTACTTGGCACATGAGAACACTTAGTACAATAGTGGCACATGGCGTTTTTTGGCACATAAGAACACTTAATACAATAGTGGCGCATGGTGCTGCTTGGCACATGGAAACACTTAGTACAATAGTAGCGCATGGCTTTGGATTGCTTTGCCGCATGGGACTTGATCACTTTGACGTATGGCCCTTAATTACTTTGGTTCATGGGTCTAGATATCTTTGGTGCATGGTGTTTATTTTTTATGCTTCTACAAAGATGTTGGTGCTTGCATCAGCAGTCGGGGACTATTTTCTTGAATTATGGGTCTGGAATTATTTTCTTGAAGCATTGATCGTGGTCCTGTGGAGGGTTTTGCATGATTGGCCTATGGTTGGTTGTTATGGGCACTGACTAGCTTGGTGATTAGCTGATCCACATCTTAGACAGAGCCCCAGGAATCTTCTATAATTATTCTTCGTATGCCCAAGTGATGAGAACATAAAATGTTATATTTTTATTCCTTAATGTATACTCCTTTATGTTCATTTGATGTCTAAAGATACTCATTATTTTTATATTTTGATTTAGGATGCAATTGGAGTCACTAAATGCAAAATGGAGCTAATTATCAATTCTGGACAGTTTTGACACCTTGTAGCAAAATGGTCATAACTTGCTCATTCGAAGTCTAATTGAGCTGATCTAAATTAATTCAGAAAGCTAAGTGATAGAGGTACAATTTTTCTGTTTTGAGTTTTCCTAGATTCTGACTGCATCATGACCGAATTAGGCTTGAAGTTGAGTCAACTATGTTGTGCACGAAAAGTGGAGCTGAATTAACCATTTTTCTACTTGTTCAAAGATTTTATTTTATTGTTTGTGTTATTGTAACACTTAGAGGATTTGTGGGAAGATATTGTGATCTTCAAACAACTAATTTAGAGTGTATAAAAGGGGTAGAAATCAAGAGAAAATAGAGAACAACAGACAACTCTTCTTCCTCTTCTCCAATATTATTTTGAAGTTTTCATGAATGTGCGTAGCTAAAAGTCTTGTTGGTCGAAGAAAACAGAAGCCTTAGAATCAATAAACTTGTGAGATCTAAATTATTTTTATATGTTTGATTTATGCTTTGAGTATTGAATGTTTTTATATGCCTACTTTCATGATTGTTTTGTTTAATTACTAGGAGACCTACTTATCTATTATCCATTTTGATCTACTGCTAAATTAGACATCAAATTCGTAATTGTTTGATTTTTCTAATTTGTGAAGCAACCAAGATTTAATGAACTGCTTTATTTTATTAGATCTTTGGAGAAAAACTTTTGACTAAATTAAATGCAACCGCTTGTGCTTGTGTTGTTTTACTTCATCGATCTCTTGGTTCTTTAAGAAATTACTTGATTAAATCTTCAGCGTTTGTCTTAGATTATTTAGTAATTAAAGCTAATTAGATCGCTTGTTTCTAATATCTAAGCCTAAGAGAGAGAGAGGAAATACTTTCAACGGTGAATATTCAAAGTATGAGTTAATTTATGTTTGCATCAATGATCAATTTTAAGTTTCCAATGGTGGATGTTGACTGAGACCAATATTTATTCCTTTGATTGATTTTAATACTTTAATTGATTTTAGCTCTTCTTAATTTTCTTTTATTCAAAACTCCACTCTCGTCCTATTTCACATAGCATAAATATTAACTAATTACTCTCCGTGGGATCGATTCTTACTCTCACTACTATAAATAATTTTAAGAGTAAAGGTTTTATAATTTGGGTGCTTACGACAGCACACCAAATTTTGACGCCGTTGCCGGGGAGTAATTTTAGTTAATTTTTGTGCCTTTTGTGATATTTTCTTATAATTTAATTATTATTTTTATTAGCAAAAAAAAACCATTCTTATATACTTTTCTTGATTGCTTGCTATCATTTTATTGATTGTTTATGATTGCAACTCGATCTTCTAATCAAAGTAATTTTCAGAGTGATCCAGAAATAGAAAGAACTCTGTACAGGTTAAGGAAGAAAGCTCAAAGAAACTCTAACGAGAATGACCTAGCTACGGATTCCTTAATCTCTTGCAAATATAATCCTGAAGAAGAGAAAGTCATGGCTGCAAATAGAACTTTGAAAGAACTTGCAACCACTGATTTGAACCAACACCCTTTATGCATTACATTTCCTACTTTAGATGCTACTACTAGTTTTGAATTAAAATCTGGACTAATACATTTATTACCCACTTTTTATGGCCTTGCAGGTGAAGATCCTCACAAGCATCTAAAGGAGCTTTATGTGGTATGCACAACTATGAAACCTATGGGGGTATCCGAAGAGCAAATCAAATTAAGAGCCTTTCCATTTTCTTTAAAGGATTCGGCTAAGGATTGACTCTATTATCTACCCTCTGGGAGCATTGTAACATGGAATAAAATGAAGAGACTATTCTTGGAGAAGTACTTTCCCGCTTCAAGGGCAGCCAATATCAGAAAAGAAATTTGTGGGGTAAGGCAACACAATGCAGAGTCTCTCCACGAGTACTGGGAATGTTTTAAAAAATTATGTGCAAGTTGACCCCATTATCAAATTAGCGAGCAGCTACTTATCCAGTACTTCTACGAAGGCCTTCTACCAACTGATAGAAGCATGATAGATGCTGCTAGTAGAGGAGATTTGGTAGATAAAACTCCTGAGGCCGCAAGAAATTTAATTGCAAATATGGCGACAAATTCTCAACAATTTGGCACTAGGCTAGATCTTCCATCTAGGCATGCTAATGAGGTAAATATTTTTTTCCTAGAACAACAAATTTCTAGTTTAACGTCTCTTGTTCGTCAAATGGATGTAGGTATCATGCAAACAACAAAGGCTTGTGGGATTTGTTCAGTAGCAGGACATCCAACTGATATGTATCCAACTCTTCAAGAGGAGCCCAATGAACAAGTGAATGTGGAAGGTGCTTTCCCTGGACAACCGCAAAGGAAGTACGATCCATATTCAAACACTTACAATCCAGGATGGAAAGATCATCCCAATTTTAACTATGGGAATCCACAAACAAATTATCATGTCAATCAAAATTGCCCAAATTACCAACAGTACAAGCAACCATATCATAAACAACAACCAAACCAAACTTGTAACTCTGGTATGTCTTTAGAAGATATTGTTAAGTCTCTTGCCACTAATAATTTACAATTTTAATAGGAGACAAGGGCTAGCATTCAAAGCTTGGACAATCAAATGAGCCAAATGGTTACAATAATTAATAAGCTAGAGGCACAAAGTTCTGGAAAACTATCATCTCAAACGATAGTAAATCCAAAAGAAAATGCAAATGCAATCGTTTTGAGAAGCGGTAAAGAGGTTGACATTCCAGTAAAAGAAGCACCTACAACGTCAAAACAAGAAGATAAAAGCACCATGGCAGACACGAACGTCCCCAATGATGATGAGGTACCCAATTGTAAGTTTTTACCCCTTTGTGATTATAAGCCAGTTCCTCCTTTTCCTCAAGCTTTAACAGAATCTAGAAAAATTGAACCAAATAATGAGTTATATGAGACTTTTCGTAAATGTGAGATAAATATTCCACTTTTAGATGCTATCAAATAAGTACCTTCCTATGCTAAATTTTTAAAAGAATTGTGTACAATAAAGAGGAAACAAAAGCTTAAAGGATATGAAAAGGTAAAAGTTGGGGAGAGTGTTTCTGCAGTAATTCAATGAAAACTCCCTACGAAATGCAAAGATCCTGGAATGTTTACTATCCCTTATAAGATAGGTAATTATAAATATGAGAAAGCCATGTTAGATTTAGGAGCTTCTATCAATGTCATGCCATATTCTATATATGAATCTTTAAATCTTGAACCTCTGAATAAAACTGGTGTTGTAATTCAATTGGTTGATAGATCTAATGCCTATCCTAAGGGAGTAGTCGAGGATATTCTTGTACAAATTGATAATTTAGTTTTTCCTTCTGATTTTTATGTGCTTGATATAGAAAATGGCGATCAAACTGCTCCAATTTTATTAGAAAGACCATTTTTAAAGATATCCAAGACTAAGATAGATGTTCATAATGGCACACTTACTTTGGAATTTGATGGTAAAATTATTAAATTTAATATTTATGACCATAAAATATCCTGATGATGATAATACTGTTTATTCTATTGATGTGGTTGATTCTTTAACACAGGATATTTTTGAACTTGATGGCAAAGATGTATTGGAAGTGGCCATTAGTGAGCATCTTGAAAAAGAGCATAAGGAGTTAGCTTTGAGTTCTGATTTGTAGGAAACTGTCGCAGCATTGAATAATTTTCCAAAAATACAACAATCAGGTAACATTTCTTATATTTCATTACCAATTTCTAACAAGAGGCCTTTACCCTCTGTTTTGCAGGCCCATATTCCAGACTTGAAGCCTCTCCCTAGTCACCTCAAGTATGTATTCCTTGGAGATGGAGGAATATTACCAGTGATCATCTCCAATAAACTTAGTGCACCACAAGAAGAAAAGCTTGTTCAGATCATTAAGGAGCATAAGACGGCTATTGGTTGGACAATTGCGGATATTAAAGAAATTAGCCCGTCTACATGCATGCATCGCATCTTACTTGAGGAAAGAGCAAAACATTTTTGTCAACCGCAAAGAAGATTGAACCCACCCATGATGGAGGTAGTAAAAAAGGATATCCTAAAACTTCTTGAAGTTGGAGTGATCTATCCTATTTCGAATAGCCAGTGGGTTAGCCCGGTGCAAGTGGTTCCTAAAAAGACCGAGATAACTGTCTTGAAGAATCAAAATGATGAGTTAGTTCCCACTCGTGTCCAGAATGGGTGAAGGATTTGTATAGATTATAGAAAATTAAACGCTGAAACCCGAAAGGACCACTTTCCTTTACCTTTTATTGATTAAATGCTTGAAAGGTTAGCTGATCATTCTTACTATTGTTTTCTTGATGGTTATTCAGGTTATTTTCAAATTACAATTGCTCCGGAGGATCAAGAAAAGACAACTTTTACATGCCCATTTGGAACTTTTGCATATCGTCGCATGCTATTCGGTCTTTGCAATGCCCCAGCTACTTTCCAAAGGTGTATGGTTAGCATATTTTCAGACTATGTTGAGCATATTATAGAAGTATTTATGGATAATTTCACAGTTTATGGAGACTCTTTTGATAAATGCTTGCAATACTTTACACTTATTCTTCAAAGATGCATAGAAACTAATCTTGTGTTAAACTCTAAAAAATGTCATTTTATGGTTGACGAAGGTATAGTTTTTGGTCATATTATTTCATCGAAGGGAATTGAGGTAGATAAAGCCAAAATTGATATTATTCAATCTTTATCTTATCCCACCAGTGTGCGGGAAGTTCGTTCTTTTCTTGGACATGCAAGTTTTTACCGAAGATTCATCAAAGACTTCTCCAAAATAGCGTTACCCCTTTGCAAGTTGCTATAAAAGGATGTAGCTTTTAAATTTGATGAAGCATGTAAAAAATCATTTGATACACTAAAGAAACTATTGACTTCTACCCTAGTTATCCAGCCTCCTGACTGGAACGTGCCTTTCGAGATAATGTGTGATGCAAGTGATTATGCAGTCAGTGTTGTTTTGGGTAAAAGGATTGAAAGAGCATCTCACGCCATTTATTATTCTTCAAGAACTTTGAATGAGGCGAAGAGAAATTATTCAACTACTAAAAAAGAACTTTTAGCTGTTGTTTTTGCTTTAGAAAATTTTTGATCTTATTTGCTTGGTTCTAAAGTCATTATTTATTCTGATCATGCAGCTCTTCGCTATTTGATGATGAAGAAAGAGACAAAACCAAGGTTAATTTGATGGATACTTCTCTTAAGTGAATTTAATTTGGAGATCAAAGACAAAAGAGGGACAGAAAATCGTATTGCAGATCATTTAAGTCGTTTAGTTCATATGGAGGATGAACTTTGTCTGCAAGAAATGTTCCCTGATGAGCAATTGTTTGCTTCAAGTGTGATATTGCCATGTGTAAACCCCCTGAATTTTCAAAATTATTAAAACTAGGATTTTTCACAATTTTCTGAAATTTTCTGGAAATTTTCTGTAATTAAATCAAGGTTTTAATTATTAAATGATTTTTAATTGTTAGTAAATAATATTAAAATATCATGGAAATAACATTTTTTGGGTGTAAAATGAAAAACTGGACTTAGGGTAATTTTTCTGGATTTTTGGGCCTCAGACCTATTTTTTAAATGCCTAAAAACTATTTTAATTAATTAATTAACTGATTTTATTATACTTTATTATAATTATTATTATTATTTTGTTTTGGGCCGGCCCGGCCCAGTGGACTGGCCCAGCCGCCCAACCCCAATCGCTATCGGGTCGGGTTCGGGTCGGTCAGACCCGCTAGCGACCCGCCCGGATCCGCACGACCCTTTCTCCCTCACCCCGCGATTTCCGGCGGCGGCTCCGGCCACGTCGCCGGAGCCCGCGCCTGACCCGCCCGCACCCCGCGCCACGAAGCCGACCTCGCCGCCGCCTCTCCCGGCCAACCTCCTCCTCGGCTCGCCTATTTAAACGCCTCCCCTTCCCTCTTCTTCCCCAGTCGACTCCCACCGGAACCCTAGCCCGAGCTCACCGCGCCGCCCGCCTGAGCCCGCAGCCCGGCCAGCCTCCAGCGCCATCTCCTCCTCCCTCGGCGCCATCTCCCCCTCCCTCCTCCACCGTCTCCGGCGCCCGACTCCAGCAGCAGCGGCTGCAACCTCCCCTCGAGCCGACGCTCCTCGCCGGCAGCCGCTTCCGGCGCCGCCCTCGACTCCGCTCGCCTCCGCCTCGCCCCGGCGAACACTCCCCGACCACCTCCGGCCAGCACAGTGCCGTTCAGCCCCGCCGGCGGCCATCGCCTGAACCCTAACCCTAATTCCTCTCCTTCGTGTCGGACACGACACAGGACACGAGGAATCCCTGTTTCTCGAGCCCGGTTCAGGTACTCGTATCTTGCACCCTATATCTCCGTTTTCGATTCCGTAAATTACGTTGCGAAGCCTGTATGACCCTCTCGGTGCCCTGACAAACCGCTCGGGGCATCGCGTCCTGTGGTGATCGCACACCGCGATCCAAAAACAAGAAAAACCAGACCCTGTTCCACCCCGGAACTGAGTACGCCCCGCCAAACGGGATGACTTGGTCGCGTGCGGTCTTCACATATACGTGCGCACCATCGATACGGACGTGTGAGATTTCGCGGAAGCTGATTCGGGTGTGCATGCACACCGGAATCAACGCGTATCCGCGGACATCGCCCCGTATCCGACTTTTCTGTAATTCACCCTAACTTCGTGCAGACACATCGGATCGAGACGAAACTTGCGCCATCGGACTCGTAGCGATACGCTGGTCCTGTGGGTCAAGTTTGGTTCGATTCTGAGAACGTTGACGAAATCGTGTGTTGTGGGCCCCACAAGCCCTGCTCGACGGGCGATTTTGTGATCGGCTCATCGGAATCCAAATCTGAAAGTTCCGTTGGGTTCGTATCATCGTTCCTGACCTGTTGACACTAAGTTTGGTGAATTTGGAGACCGTTGACCCGGACACGTTTTTCGGTGCAAAGCGGGCCCACCGGCGGACCCCGTTTTGACCCGAAACTGCCGTTTTTGCCCTTGTCTCCAAATTGGACCCAAGGACAGGCGTTTCTAGCTATTTGACATCTTCTGAGCATGATGGTAATGTTTATTTCAGCTTTTGGACTCATTTCTGGAAAATTTCCCCGAGATACAAACTATATTTGGATCCAAACAACAGGCAGGTACCTGCACTTCAAGTTTTATCTTTATATTGTGATAATTAATTCCCTGCTCTACTAGTACCCTTGATGATTACACGTAGTGTTAGAATACTGGATTTTATGTCTTGAATACTGGAGTTCATGTCTTGTTTTCATGTCGGGTGGGAGAATACTAGAAGGCATGTAGTTTACCCTTCCCCCTGCCGTGTTTAATAGCTGTTGGTACGCGACTGTGCCCTCAGCCGGATCTCGATTATTCCTATTTAATAGCCGTTTATGACGGCCGGATTAGCCTTATAAACCCCTACATGCCAACTATGTATTCTAAAACAAACACAAGTTCACACAGATAGCTTCTGGTCTTGTTATAGTTCTTGCTGACTGTTGTAGTTTCATTTCCTGTCTCATTTATTTCTGTCTTCTCATATCCCTGTTTATAGCATTAACTCTTAGTTATTGTTGTTTCTTTTATGCATATTCTCAATATGATACTCAGTCTAATTGTCATAAATATTTAGTTTAATCTTGTTGTGCGTTGTGTGCTTTGCTCCTTTCCTGACTGGATCCGTTGATTTAGGCGATGATGAGGACCTTGCCCCTACATATTATGGCCCCTATGAGGGAACATATGACACTTATGAGGAGCCAGATCCCACCCAGGAGACCACTGCTGCAGAGTAGTTAGCAGTAGCTATTTTATTTATTGCTCTTTATCTTAGTAATCGGGTTTGTCCCCGATTCCATTTCTGGATTCTGTATTAAACATTTGAGCTGTTGTCACATTTTTTTCCTTTGAAATCTTAAGCATCTTTTTCCCATTATTATTATCTTGCCTATTTTATTTGTGAATGAGCTAGATTAGTTAACTGTGGATTTGACCTAGACAGCGTACTACCGCCGACTCTGCGGCGTAGGCTGGACGTACCCACGCACTCGTGCCCGAATTTCCGGGTGCGGGTCGTGACACCTTGGTATGCAAATATTGTAAATTATTTGGTTACTAATATATTTCCTTCTGGCTTGTCAAAGGCTCAAAGAGATAAGATCAAAAGTGATGCCAAATACTATGTATGGGATGACTCATACTTATGGAAGCACTGTGCAGATTAAGTGATAAGAAGGTGTGTTCATGAAAATAAAATTATTTCATCTCACCTTTTGTCATTCTTATGCATGTGGAGGACATTTTGGAGCTAAGAGGACGGCAAGAAAAGTATTAGAATATAGTTTCTATTGGCCGTCTTTATTTCGTGATTCATATTCTTTTTGTAAAACATGCAACAATTGCCAAAAGACAGGTAATATATCTCAAAGGAATGAAATGCCACAAAATTCTATACTATTTTGTGAAATATTTGATGTTTGGGGCATCGATTTTATTGGACCGTTTCCTGTATCTTTTGGTTATGTTTATATTTTGCTTGTTGTTGATTATGTATCAAAATTGGTAGAAGCTAAAACTACTAGGACTGATGATTCTAAAGTTGTTTCAAATTTTATCAAATCCAACATATTCTCCAGGTTTGGGATTCCAAGGGCCTTAATAAGTGATCGAGGCACTCATTTTTGCAATCGAACAGTGGAGACGTTGCTGAGAAAGTACCATGTGACCCACAAGGTGTCAACTGCCTATCATCCACAAACTAGTGGACAAGTGAAAGTGTCAAATAGAGATATCAAGTCCATCATTGAAAAGACGGTCAATCCAAGTAGAAAAGATTGGAGTTTGCGCTTGGATGATGCTTTGTGGGCGTATAGAACTGCATACAAGACGCCTATCGGTATGTCACCTTACCGGTTGGTGTTTGGAAAACCATGCCATCTTCCTGTTGAGTTAGAACACAAGGCTTATTGGGCTATCAAGAGTTTCAATATGAAGGCATATGAAAATGGAGAACATAGGAAGTTACAACTACAAGAGTTGGAGGAAATTCGTAATGACGCCTATGAGAATGCTCGGATTTATAAAGAGAAGACGAAGGATTTTCATGACAAGATGATCTCTAGGAAGGTGTTTCAAGTTGGTCAAAAAGTCCTTCTATACCAGTCACGACTTCGTCTGTTTTCGGGTAAATTGTGTTCTCGTTGGATTGGACCTTTTATTGTTACTAATGTATTTTATCATGGTGCAGTTGAAATTCAAAGTTTAGCAACTTCCAAAGTGTTCAAGGTAAATGGCCAAAGGCTCAAGCTTTTCTATGAAGGTTTCAAAGTAGAGAATGTGGATGAATTGGACCTTGAGGATCCAATTTGTACCAATTGAAGGAGGAAACATCTACGACAATAAACAGAGGCAACCCAAAGGGAGTTTATTCTTATTCTTTTTTTTCTCTTCTTTTTTTGCCTTTTTCTTGCATTTTACCTTACATTGGGGACAATGTCAGTTTTAAGTGTGGGGGAGGGGATTTACTTTATTTTAAGCATTTTTAGTTCGCTGTTTTCAAAAAAAAAATTTAATAAAAGAATTTTGTTTTGTGGTTTTTAATAATTTTTGGTTGAGTATGTCATGAGTAAGATTCAACTAAATTCATAACATGATTGAATAAGTAATTTTTTTTCAACTTAGAATTAATTAGTCTAGTTATTTTTTATTGAAAATGGTAGTATCTAAATTTGGTAGACAAAAGCCAGTGAAATTTTGAGCCTTTAGACTGACACATCAGTCTCATTATTCTTTCATGAGAGATATTCTTCTATTGATTTGTTTCTCTAGAACTTGCTTTGATTCTTTTCGAGGTCACATTGACACATGCATGCATGAACATGATTAAGGCCATCTTTGTTATGCATTACATAAGCCAAATAGCTCACATTGTAATTAATTTTCTTTTTGTTGAACCCCTTTGAGCTTTATTACCTTTTTCTTGGTATACCCATATTATAAGCTTTTAACCTATAATATTTATACTTTTACCCAAGCCGCAAAGCTAGTGGAGCATTGTTGATCATTATAATATGTATGGGTGTACAAAGAAATAAGTGTGGGGGTGTCTAAATTTGTGGTTTGGTTACAACCAACAAAATGGAACATATTTTCATCCTCAAATTCTTGAGTTCCAGTATTGTTCTAAAGAAAAAAAAAGGGCAAAAAAAATGGTGGAAGTTGTTTTACATTGTTTAAATCTTTAAAATCTAAATTGAAGAAGTTGTTAAATGGAGTGATTGATTTTACATGTTTTATATTGAGCTTGAGTTGATTCATTTTTGCTCCACTAGTTTTGATGGCTTTTGAGCTACACTCCCAAATATATCCCACCTTAATCCTAAGCCACGTTACAACCCATGAAAAGTTCTTATGATTTATGTTATGCATATGATCCCAGTGGTGGAGAGTGAGAAGATATGCAAGCTTATGGTAGATCATTTCTTCTGGAATAAATTTGAGTGAAATATATACCTTCAAACACATGAGAGTTGAGTGTTTATTCCCGTGAGGTTCTACCTATTTAGTTTACTCCATTTTCAAGTAAAAATACCTACTAAGTAATTAGAAGTTGTTTAAGAATATATGTCCATGATATGTTATGAGTTTTGAAGAGCTTGTTATTTTTTATTTATGACATTGCAACCTTGATTTTTTTTGGAAAAATAAATTAGAGTTTCGCCCGAGGACGAGCAAAGGTTAAGTGTGGGGGTATTTGATGAGAACATAAAATGTCATATTTTTATTCCTTAATGTATACTCCTTTATGCTCATTTGATGTCTAAAGATACTCATTATTTTTATATTTTGATCTAGGATGCAATTGGAGTCACTAAATGCAAAATAGAGCTAATTATCAATTCTGGACAGTTTTGATACCTTGTAGAAAAATGGTCATAACTTGCTCATCCGAAGTCCAATTGAGCTGATCCAAATTGATTCGAAAATCTAAGTGATAGAGGTATAATTTTGCGGTTTTTAGTTTTCCAAGATTCTGGCTGCATCATGGACCAAATCAGGCTTGAAGTTGAGTCAACTATGTTGTGTACGAAAAGTTGAGCTGAATTAACCATTTTCCTACTTGTTCAAAGATTTTATTTTATTGTTTGGGTTGTTGTAACTCTTAAAGGATTTGTGGGAAGATATTGTGATCTTCAAGCAACTAATTTACAGTGTATAAAAGGGGTAGAAATCAGGAGAAAATAGAGAACAACAGACAACTCTTCTTCCTCTTCTCCAATATTATTTTGAAGTTTTTATGAACGTGCGGAGCTAAAAGTCTTGTTGGTCGAAGGAAACAGAAGTCTTGAAATCAATAAACTTGTGAGATCTAAATTATTTTCATATGTTTGATTTATGCTTTGAGTATTGAATATTTTCCTATGCCTACTTTCATGATTATTTTGTTTAATTACTAGGAGGCCTACTAGTCTATTATCCATTTTGATCTACTGCTAAATTAGACATCAAATCCGTAATTTTTTTATTTTTCTAATTTGTGAAGCAACCAAGATTTAATGAACTGCTTTATTTTATTAGATCTTAGGAAAAAAAATTTGACTAAATTAAATGCAACCGCTTGTGCTTGTGTTGTTTTGCTTCATCGATCTCTTGGTTCTTTAAGAAATTACTTGATTAAATGTTCAGCACTTGTCTTGGATTATTTAGTAATTAAAGCTAATTAGATCACTTGTTTCTAATTATCTAAGCCTAAGAGAGAGAGAAAATACTTCCAACGGTGAATATTTAAAGTATGAGTTAATTTATGTTTGTATCAATGATCAATTTTAAGATTCCAATAATGGATGTTGACTGAGACCAACATTTGTTCCTTTGATTGATTTTAATACTTTAATTGATTTTAGCTCTTCTTAATTTGCTTTTATTCAAAACTTCACTCTCATCATATTTCACATAGCATAAAGATTAACTAATTACTCTCCGTAGGATCGATCCTTACTCTCACTACTACAAATAATTTTAAGAGTAAAGGTTTTATAATTTGGGTGCCTACGACAGCACAACACCAAGCTTTTGACAATAATTACAGATGAGTGGCCCTCCCGAATTACCAACTTGAGGACGTTTGGATGGTCCTTGCCATTGATTTCTGAAGGATGGAGTCCCTATCTCCAAATTCCTTTTCTGGGTTTGTTGTCGAAACGGTTCCTCTTCTTTCAACATCCTTTCCTAACTCTGTTCAGCTTCTGTTACTTCAGAGTAGGTCTGGCACCGATATGATGCGACCTTAATTTTCAATAGTCCCCCTAGTCCTTCTAGAAATATAGATATTTTGGTTTCTTTATCGGCTACCATATATGGAGCAAAATGACTAAGTCTAGAAAATTCTGCAGTATATTCATCTACTATGAGTTTTCCTTACTTCAAGTGAATGAACTATCGTTCTAGCTCTATTCTAGCCGATTTTGGAAAGAATCTTTCTTCGAACTTCTTTTTAAATTCTCCCTATGATATTACTTGGTTAGAGTCTTCAGGGTGTTCCGCACTCCACTAATGCTCAGCCACATCCTCTAACTGAATACGAACTATAGACACAATATCCTCAGGGCTAATTTGCAGCCTTTAACAATCCTTCAATGGTTCTTAACCATTGCCCTGCTTCCATAGTCTTTTTGTCCCCACCGAACTTGGTTTTTCTGAGATTTCTAAAGTTCATTATTGTTCCTTCCTTAGAGTTGGTGGATGTCCGCATCTGCTTTGGCATTGTAGAAGTAGTGACGGGCCGCATTTGTATGCTGGCTGTTCGATTCTAGAACTTGCTGGAATAGCTGATACATGTCTGCGATGGAAGGTTCAGACTGTCCTTGGGATGATAGAGCGTGGGATGAGTCTGGGTTGGACATTTCCTAAAAAATTCGGATATTCAAATTTATCAGGAATGGTTTTGATTTATTCGTGTTCAAGAAAAAGGAAAAGATCTTTTAAGTCGTAAGGATATTGAATGAAGACTGATTTGCAGAAAATGTAAGAACAAGGATAAGGAATGAGCATATTTCATTCACTTACTCCAAAATATGATACAAAATGCTATTAAAGGTACTATACATCCTATGCATAGGCGTATATATATATATATATATATATATATATATATATATATATATATATATATATATACACACATACAATTAACATATCCCCACTCCTCCTGATCCCTATATACATCTGTTGTCTTACAAAATGTTGTACAGCAGACAAAACCCTCATATATATACATATCAAGGATATACTACCATTGGTTTATACACAAGATACCATACCTGGATATTTCTTAAATAAAAGTACGCTCCCCGCTGAGAACTTCAACATCTGGATGGAGCTCTTGCCACTCTAGACATGTCCCTTCATATCTCTCTATCTTGGGATAAGTGTATTTGTATTCAGGGTCTCGGACATATATGCAAAAAGTCTCCTTTACATGATTTACCTCAACGCCATCTTCGATATCTGTAATAACGAGCCGCTAGACTCCATAAATATTTCATAAACTTCGACATTATACTAATTCGGCAATTTCTATTATTCTCTCACAAAAATGCTGATATGCATTTAGAGTGTTGTTACTTTTATCCCAAAGCAAGCTTGGAAAGAAACGATCCATAACCTACACTCATAATATCCTCCAAATAAGTGATCTAAAATAGAAATGGGTAATAAATAGATTAAAATAAACTTCTAAAATTAACTTCACAACATTATTAATTCCTTCATTCAATCACTGATATTGCCTAATATTCCTATCCGATGGTACTTTCAAACAAAAATTTCTAGAGACACAATGTAAGTTCTAAGTTTAACCTATATAGGTTCCTGACCTGCATCCTATCCTAGGTTCTTTATATTAACCTAGACCTGTATGGACCACCACTAAAAGACGTGTCATATCTCGCTTCTTAAATACAGCAAGTGGTGCATATAACATAACCCCAGGCTACGCGACATATGAACCTCCACTAGTCATATTCACGATTATCGTCCGTAATATCTAGGATAGGATTACAAGAGATGATAAACATACTTATTTATATTGACATAACATAACTAATGTATATAATTATTATACATAGATGAGTGCTAGTCTTTACATCCAAAACCATTAATTTACATATAACATTCAGATACGACACTTTCATGCTTCCTCCAAGTTGCAGATATGTTTTTCTCAACTTCTTCCACATTGTATAAGGGCAGTATCTCTTTCGAAATCTTATTTTCTTGTAGTAAAAAATACTAGGTCATTAGAACGAGTGATATTCCTAACGCAATTAGCTTTAATTTTCGACAAGTATTCCCTATCAGTCATGTAGAACTCATCTATAGGAACTTTATACGTGGGTCCATAGCTGTAGTGAACCAAAATGATAATAAGAATTCAATTTTTTGGACACATTCGAAGCCTGGTACGGCCGTTGTCGTATTCGAATTCCAACGTAAGCCTACCTAAGTATCCATAGTATATTTCATCCTTAGGGTCTAAGGTTGGGCTTTTAGCTACTAATTAGACTTTATTTCAAATCTGGACAACAGAATATAGGTTTTGAATTTTACCAAAATGCTTGGCATTATGAGTTTTACAATACAAGAATAATATAGACACATTCTAGTATTTACCCATAATAAGCTATATATATGAATATATGGCAAAGCCCTGTATATATTATTCAATCTAGGCAAAATTCTATTGGTACGTGGTTATGTTACCAACATCGTGTTGGATACGACATGTATTCATAGGGACTTTATTATTATTATTATTTGTTTCTTTGTTTGTTTGTCTGAAAGTAAAACTTGGTATTATCAAACCACATAAAATGGCAACATACCAATTGTTTTAGCATAAGTACCTAAGATTTGATTAAGTTAGAAATATTTAAAAACAGTTTCAACTTCCAATATGAGTCGAGTCTGGCTTCTAGAAGGTTATCACACAAGTTTAAGATATGAAAATCTAGGTAGTTAACCAACATAGTCATGCTTGTAACCTTTAGGGAGAATGTCACGCCCTAGTCCTAAAATACGCAGGACTAAGAATACGTAAATATGTCAGCTACGTATTCAACCAGACTCTTGTCCTACTCGAATATGTATAAGATGTACTATAATGGTCACTATCTAGATAATGCAGTAAATATATCCATGTTTCAATCCATAATGAAACAAATACAAGAATGGACAACATATATTATGGTATAAACCCCACTAAATACTTGTCCGAATAGACTCGAAAGAAATAGCATAAGTTTACAAACACTAGGTTACATCAGCAGAAATAAATAACGAAAAATAAATATAAATACGAAACAATATGATGCACGTATCAACTACATATACATGAATCCTGGAGAAACGATCATCCACCAATATACTCCATCAATCCCATCTCGGCAATAACCTGGGGACATAATCTAGATCCAGGTCCTTAGGGGGCATAACAAGGTACAAATAAAACATGCCAATAGTAAATAGCACAAGGGTTCTCAAGGGTAACTAGCATAACCATCTAAGTGAATGCACGTGAGAATATCACTCGCACGCTAGACTACCAAAGTTTGAATATGAAGATCTCAAGAGACATCTTCAGTAACTATAAAAATCTTCAGGTTCCGTCAGGGGACTTGCAGTAACTACGAATCTCTGAAACTCTAATAAAAGTCCACAATAACTATGATGTGGTAGCACAACGCTCCGAGCACGCTCTCCCCTCCTAATGTAACCTCACGTCTCATGTCCATGACATCTCATGTCCAAAACATGCAAGATCAATCACTAACTATGTATCGAGACAACTGTGTAAATATAATCATATCATATATATCATGTCATGAGTTCTATCCTAGCACATAATTCGGTATCCCTGAATGTCTCAAATATGAATTTTGTCAATGCAACTCGTGTTAAGTCTCCTAAGGTATATCGTGCAAGAAGTAGCATGAACAGGGCAGCACGACCACAATGCAACTAATTAATACACGACTCCGCTGGCTGATGTCGACATCCGAATATAACTCGGACGCTAAGTATCGACTATGATCTTATGGTCATAATATAAAATAGGCTATAAAATAGAAGTATAACAAGATCCAGTAAATAAATAAAAGGCAAAAGAACTGTAACTGATGGCAAGGTACACTTGCTTGTTGACTGCTGCTGCAGTGTCGCCAGACCAATATCCTCAACTGGAAGTATTGTTGATCCAAATTGTCCTATTGAACATATTCTAATCAATATCAACACAAACTAATCTACTTAATATCCAAATGAAAGATAGTCTCACAACATCAACCAATATTTTGATGTTCATGCCAACCATCCAACATTCGTATGGCATTGAACAATATGCCAATATATAATGCCACGCTACCCTTTAACACGTCGTGAGTGTCCCGTACAACGATATACCATGCGTACATATAAATATTTACATGTATTTAGATATGCGTAGTCCTATACATACGTAGGTACGCCACAAAATCGCAAAACTCTCAACAACGCTAACCTAGTCCTCAAACATGCGATTAACTTCTCCGACACGCATCTCAACATCATATTAAACTGAATTAAATAGGCTTAATATGCTGTAATTATTTTTAATTAACTAAAAATGACTAAAACAATATCAATGCATGCAAAAAAGTCCCGTTGTGCTCTAACTAGGTACTTGACAACTAGTTTGTGCATGCAGACTTCCCTACTTGAAACAAAACCCAAATTTAATATAAAAATATTATATTTCATAATATAAAATTATTTATATAATTTTTGGAATTTTACTTTTTAATTAAACATGTATCAAAACTCATTAAACTATATTCAATAATAGTGCATATTTGCCATGTCTTGGATTTGCATCAACTTGAGATAATTTTTGTACATAAAATCATGAATTTCTCATGCATGGGGTTATGCAATTTGATATCTAACATACACATGAGTTTGTACGAGGTTTTGTTCATGGAAAATAGGATAGAAATACAAAGTTGAAAAACTTACGTGATTACGATTATGGCGTGGGCCTTTGTCACGATTTTGGGCTTTCGGAGTACCAAACGATCTCTAAACTTCATGAAACTTGATGGAATGATATGGGAATCAAGAGAAAGGGTTTTATAACCTTTGTAAGGGATATTTACTGTTGTATACAGCAGCGAACAACAGCATGGCTGCTTTGGGGCCGAAACTAGCTTAGATTAGGGTTTTAGTGGTGTTTTGGGCGGCGGGGAAGGGAAAGGAAAGAGGGAAGGAGGAGACATAGAAGTACATAAGAGAGAGAGAGAGAGAGAGAGAGAGAGAAGAGGGGTCGGGACTGCTCCTTTTTCGTGAGAAGAGGAAATAAGGGAGGGGTCGGCCTAACAAAATATAGGTAGGGTTTTGATACATGTAGTTAGTTTTGAGGGTTATGATTAGATCTAATATTAGATTCCAATGGCTAGAATTTAAGGAACATTAAATAGGGGGAAGGGGCTACAATTAAACCAATAAATTAGATTTTTAATTATTTATTTGAGATTTAATTAATATGCAAAGGAGGTTTGTACACGTGGTTTTCTAATTAGGAAAATTGTCTTTTTGATTATTTTGATTGATTTATTGAAATTTTTTGTATCTAAAACTAGATCCAATAGAGGGGATTTTTAGAAGCCTAATATAACATGCAATGACTTCCTAATTAATGGGGTGAATTTTATTTAAATATATTTGGTTTTAAAAGTGGTGCAAAAAGGGGAGATGCACTAATTTGGTTTTCACAAATAGAAAATATGAATTTAAATCAAAGGTTTCAATCATGCAAAGTTTATGGAGCATGCCAGGACTCAAATAAATGAGACACAATTATCATGGACGTAGTAGGTCTAGTTAGGCTTACGAATATAAAATTAGTCGTAAGAAATGAATTGATGTTACATCAACGACAAAAAGGTACTCAAGTGTCATTTTCTCATAATTACGTCGCGAAAGTTGTGCGACCAAAACGAGGCATGGAAATGTGGATTTTTCAGTGACAGTCGTGTCATGAGCCTAAATTGGCTTGTATAAGTCTAGCATGCAAAATTGGTTGGAAGAAAAATGCTAGTGTTGTACTCAAGATCTTAAGACTATGGTGATTGGCTTCTAAAGTTTAAAAAATTATCTAATAATTATATTAATTAACTAAATAATTCTTTTAATATAAAAATAAATTAAAATTACCAAAATAATCCTATATGAAAATTAGGGGGTTTACAGAGCACAACCTAGTTTGTAAGGAAGTTATTCAACAATGAACAGATCAAACTCTTAGGTAAAATCTCAAGTTATATTACTAAACTCCAGCTCATAGGGACATGTTTATATTCACCCATATATATATATATATATATATATATATATATATATATATATATATAATGTTATGCCTCAGTCCTAAAATATACGGGACCAAACCACGTGGCAATGACAACTAATATGACTCCGAAGGGTTTTTCAATTTAATTGACCCGTCGTAGCGTACTACGCTTTCCTAAAATAAACTCAAGTCTATGATGCTATGCTAATAAGCAATAGGTAAAGAACTAATCTCATCTACAGAAACAACGTAATAAACACTGAAGTAATTGCTGGTAATGGAACACAAAGAGTCAGAATATCCATAATACAACTGAGATAAGTCTGATGGGGACAAACCCACTGAATACAATGATGGAATGAAAGTACAGAAAAGTATAAAGATAACTAGACTAGAACCTTAGCTAACTAGATAAAGATGCTCCAGTCCAAAGCGGCAGCATACCCCAAGTCAAAGGAACTCCTCTGGAATAACAGAGGTCCTCATCTACGAACCGAGTCTCCAATCCTGGTTAGTATATAGTCGGGTACAAGTGCTCATCCGAATCTGAAAAGAAATCAGGTCTTTAGAGAGACGTAACACGATACAAAAAGTACATGCCATAAAGTAAATATTGTATAAACATAAGGGTGAACTAACCAGCTAAGTGAATGCACTTTGAAGACAACCTTGGTGCATATGGGTAGGTAAAGTAGGTGTAAAGCGTAACGTCGATCTAGAGGCTAAGTATATATACTAGCATACAACTCGGTCAATCATAGCACGCAGTTAATGACCACTGCCAGAAATATCCACCAGCTTATAAGCCATAACCGGGTAACCAGAAGCCCATAACCGGGTAACATTGAGGCTCATTATCTGGTAGTTTACTCTTAAATTACGGTAGCCAAATGTTTGTCCATATGCCTACTAATTGTCTTTTCCGCCCAAATGCTAATGTACAAGTCGTGAATATGTCGTGGATATCACGTAACTATAATGCAAGTCACAAATAACCATAAGAACTATGCAATTATGATACGTACCATCACACGTGCTACTCGCACCGATGGTGTCACACCCGATTCCAGATTTAGTATTTCTTGAATTTCTAGAATTTATTTTTTTCAGATAATGTATTCCTGCTGTATTTTTTATATTGGTTCCTGTCATTTTATTTATTATTTTATTTTTTTTCCTATTGTTGAGAGAGACTATCCGAGACCAGTAGAATATCCATTGGCATTGCCAAAGACCCGGTTTAGGACCCGCACGTAGAATGGACACTTGGTTCGGTTCATTTTGGGTAAACCCATGACTAAACCATCTCTCTCTCTTCTTATTATATATATGAGTATTTTCTCTCTCCTCACTAATTTTTCCGTTTTACTTGCTTCCTTCTTCCTTCTCTCCTTCAAGCCCCCTCTAGCCAAACCCTGACCCTAGGGAGAAGTTGTTGTGACTTGGACCGTGAGAGGTAGAGGCTCGGAGCCACCCAAGGCAAGTACATCTTGCTCAATGGTGAAGTCATAAATTTTTGGATTTTTATATATATGTTATTTTAAAAATATTTTTGATGGAAAATATTCTCCTTGAGTTGCTGATTATATTTAGTTTTTAGAGTTTTAGATTTTTATGTATAGATTTTTGTAGATATGAGTTTCAAGTTTACAGTTTTTATTTGTTCTATGAGTTTTTTTTTTTGTTTTGATCTACTAAAACTTAGTGTTTTCAAAAACTAATGGTCCTTTATGTTAGAGCATTTTATTTCGTGCAATTTGGCTTCTGTTTCACTTGATTTGGAATAAAAATGAAGTTTTTATGAAGAAAACCAATTTGTTGGTTTTTGGAGTTTTCGGCCATAACTGAACCTGATGTTGGAGAAGACGAAGTCTTCATGCGGCCATCGAGCTACGTGGATGAGAGTACTATGTAGCCCGAGAGGGTTATGTGGCCTGAACTCTTCCCGTATACTGACAGCATGTGTCCATTTTGCATTGGACGCATGACTGCTTATTTACACAAGTGTCCTTGAACACCTTGTGTTTTCACTCGTTGAACGAATGAAAAATTTGCTAAGTCCAAGAGGGGCATTTATGTGGCCAGTGGGTCCATGCAGCCAGTGAGTGCATGCGGCCAATGGGTGCATGTGGCCAGAAAATTCTTGTGTGCATTTTGTGTTCCCGGTTGTTATATTCTTTTAGTAATTCCTTTTAGTGATTAATGTTGTGTGCTTCCTTATATCGATATAAGTTTATGATACCAGACAAGTTTTGCATATGAGTTCATAAGACAAGTTTATGTACAAGTTCACCATCCTCACGACACCGTGAAAATATTTGTGTATGAAAATCTATTGCATTTGTCATCGAGAAATCGAGTGTGAGTATTGTCCAATGTATCGCGTATTACGAATACGATAACTCATGAAAATCTCGTACTCGCGACTCATCAATTTTGGGAATTCTCAAGTGTCCACGACTCGATAACTTGAAATAATTTAGTAAATATTAAATAAGATGAGTTTTACCTAGATTATTGGGAGAGAATAATATTGCGCTACCGGTTACCCTGGTCTCTAAGGGCCCCATACAGCAAGGACAATCCAGCTAGGCAAGGGCTGCATGACTGACCAAGTTTATGCGTGCTGCGGCACTTACAAGACAAGTTTATATACAAGTTTATGTTACAAGATAAGTTTATGTTTATAAAGCAAGTTTATGATTGCAAGTTTAAGTTTATGCTTATAAGTTTAATTTTTGTTTATGACTAGTAACAAGTTATGTAATTGTATAGTTGAATGTGCATTTAAGTTTACTCGACAAGCGTACCCTTGGCCATCCGGGTTAACTGCAGTATCGGTGGTAGCAATATTCTTAAAAACATGCATTTAGAATTTATGTTTGTGACAACCCTAGTTAGTTAATCATAGTAAGCCGTAAAGTTGTTTGGCTGTACGATGAATGATGTTACTTTCATTACAGGACAATCCAGCTAGGCAAGGGCTGCATGACTGACCAAGTTTATGCGTGCTGCGGCACTTACAAGACAAGTTTATATACAAGTTTATGTTACAAGATAAGTTTATGTTTATAAAGAAAGTTTATGATTGCAAGTTTAAGTTTATGCTTATAAGTTTAATTTTTGTTTATGACTAGTAACAAGTTATGTAATTGTATAGTTGAATGTGCATTTAAGTTTACTCGACAAGCGTACCCTTGGCCATCCGGGTTAACTGCAGTATCGATGGTAGCAATATTTTTAAAAACATGCATTTAGAATTTATGTTTGTGACAACCCTAGCTAGTTAATCATAGCAAGCCGTAAAGTTGTTTGGCTGTACGATGAATGATGTTACTTTCATTACAGCTCGCTCTTCTAGTTTTATTTTTTCCAGGCACATGGTTAGGGTGCTAAATTCTACTCGGGTGAAGGTCTGCAACCTCGGTCCTTGATTGGTTTAAGGATGGTGGTTCTGATCCAGAGTAGTTCCTATGCTCTCTTGCTGCTCGTCGCCTTACTTTTATTTTTGCACTTGTTATCAGTTCTTCCAGTATTATTCTTGAGACAAGTATATTGGTACCGTACAAGTCTCGATCAGCATTTATTTCTTATATTTCTTTTTCTGCTTATGTTGTGATGTGTTTGGTCTATCACCTTGAGCTTCTTTGTGGTACTTGTTGCTTGGGGTTTTGACCCCACTGGCTTTGCATGGCCAGGTTACCCCGAAGAGAACCAGGATCCACCGTACTTCCAGCAAGATGGCTCGCACTCGTAGAACTGCAGCCGAAGCTCGCAAGTGGGTTTCCTTCTTTCACCCCTCGTCTTGATTACTTTATTTTGTGGTGTTTAGCAAGGGGCAGAGTTAGCTCCTTATATTTTTGAGACTGCGATCAACATAATATATATATATTAGACCATGGCTGGTATATTTGATCATGTATTATTATACTTTGCTAGTGCTGTATTTTGTATTCACTAGCTTTATGATCATATGTAACATGTAATTTGGGATACCTTTTTACTTTCATATATGATATACTCTTGTACTTGTGTTGTTGGGTTGAGATAATAGGATTTGTCGGCTTTAGGACCGATGTTATAGCATGCTAGAGTTCACCCATATGTCTTCTAGACAACCTTAACACATTGCAGCTTACTTTGGTATTCTGCAAGGTGCGGTTGGCCATGTCAGTCCCCGTATTTGCCTAATATTCTGGGAGCGAGGCGTGGCAAGGTTTTATTGGTGGCTCATGCAGGTCTGTTTTTCAGACTTTTGGGAGGACTCATCTTGTTAGAATCTCAATTCTCTATTATCTTCGATTGAACTCCACTTGTGACCTGCACCACTCGCTTTTCTTGAACTTCAAACTTGCTTGACTTGATTGTTCCATTCTCGTCCCTTGTTGATATCCTTATATCCTTATCCTTCAGGGACACCCCACCTGCTCCTCCTTCCAAGGGTTCCGTTGCACCGATAACTCCAGTAGATACATTAGTAGGCCAGATTTTGCCTCTGAACCAAGGGCAAGCGTCAGTAGCTTTTCATCAGCCGGCTCTGTAAGTCACGCATGTCCGGCCGGCACAATCAGCTCCACCAGTCTTGCCAGAACAGCCAGTTCAGCCCGCTTTATCATTCATACCAGCCCAACCAGCCCAGACAATACCACCGATTCTTCCAGTACAATCAGGGCAGGCAGGCTCGCATGCCATGTTAGAGATGATCCAAGTTATGATGATGGTACAATAATAATAACAACTTTAGCTTTAGCAACAAGTAGTCCAACTATGTCAGCAGTTTCAGCAAGGATAAGAACAGACCAACGCTACTCTTTGCCAGGGAGTTAGAGTAGCACTCGACAACAGTGGACATTATACGCACAACTCGGTGACCAATGTTAGTCGCATGCGCCCAACCAAGTTCCTCGGCATGGAAGATGTAGTTTCAGTAGATTCTTGGTTCCAGGACTTTGAGGCCATCCTGGATGCAACTAAGACCCCAGATGATGAGAAAGTAACAGTCGTAAAGCTACAATTATCAAATCTTGCCCAAGATTGGTGGACAGCACAAGAAATGGTGCTTTGGAAGCCTGTTGACTTGAAGACGTTCAAGGATCGCTTCTAGGAAAAGTATTTCCATACCACCGCCAAGTTCCAGCTCCAGCGGCAGTTGATCAACCTTCGCCAGAACACAAGATTAGTCGACCAATATACGGCCGAGTTTTACTGACTTAGCCGATTTGCTCCTCATATGATAGCTTTCGATGAAGACTGAGACAAGAGATTTGAGCAACGGTTACATCTAGAGCTTTAGCAGTTTACGGTGGGTCATAATTATACCACCTACGATACAGTACACAGGGCAGCTAGGTCCCAAGAACTTGCCGGCCAGAGATTAGTAGCAAGGACAGAAGGCCAGAAGAGGTCGCACTCATCCCTGAGAAGCACTAGTATTCAGTCATCACCTCTCGTACCAGCAGTCAGAACTCCTCGCCCGCCAGTACCTCCAACCTCGATTGTAACTTCAGTATAATCTACCAGGCAGTCTGTATCAACAGGATGCAGCTACTACGGCAAGCCAGGGCACACCAAAGATCAGTGTAGGAGGGTCAATGTCCAGTGTCTCAGATGTGGGGCATTCGACCACGTGATTGGTTCATGCCCAATCCTGTACCCAGAGGCTTCTTCAGTCCGACAGTTACCAGCTCCTCCTCGGACAGCGATTGAAGGTACGCGAGGACCAGTGTTAGCAGTTCGACCCCTAGCCCAGCGTCCTCTCCCGACGCAGACTCAACAGTTCCAGAAGCAGCGTCCATCGCAGTATGCGCAAGTCCAGCAAGCCTAACCAGCAAGACAGAACTAGCAGCAAGTTAGAGCCACGGCCCCTGGACGATGGCCTGACAAAATATTTGGCAACCTAGAGCAGTTGATAGCCAAAGGTGATATAATTGTGGGTAAGATTTTCGAGCTCTCTTTAGCTTGTCTTATTCTTGGGTTCTTGTCGAACGATCTCGTATTCTGACGCGTTTAAAATACGATAGTCGTTTCGATCCTTTCGTTAAGCAAAAGGCAAGTTCATCGCCCCCGCTCTTCTGCCTTCATGACTCGTGGTACATGGTATCTATCCAGTATACCGATTGCAAATGTATGTCCTGGATTAGAGTCATGTCCTCGATATAGTCGTTGGTACCGACTTACCTATAGGCTTGGCTCTTGTCCATTTGTGTGAGTCAGCATAGGCAAGCGAGGACGAGTTCCTATTCGACTGACTCAGGAGTATATGTATCCATATGCCTCTATTTTTCTGTGTATTACTTTTGTGCATTTATTCATTAGTTATTTCTGTAGCTATCTTTTATATTTGAGTTATTTGCTTAGTATAATCATTTGAATTATGATTTGATTTCTTGATCTTTCTCGTGCGTTCCAGTTCAACTAGCCTTGGTAAAATTTCGAGGATAGATTTTTATAAGGAGGGTAGAGATGTCACATCCGATTCCAGATTTAGTATTTCTTGAATTTCTAGAATTTAATTTTTCTGATAATGTATTCATGTTGTATTTCTTATGTTGGTTCCTATCATTTTATTTATTATTTTTTTTTCTGTTGTTGAGAGAGACTACCCGAGACCAGTAGAATACTCATTTCCATTGTCATAGACCTGCTTTAGGACCCGCATATAGAATGAACACTTTGTTCGGTTCAATTTAGGTGAACCCATGACTAAACCATCTCCCTCTCCTCTTATTATATATATGATTATTTTCTCTCTCATCACTCATTTTCTCATTTTACTTGCTTCTTTCTTCCTCCTCTCCTTTAAGCCCCCTCTAGCCAAACCCTAGCCCTAGCGAGAAGTTATTGTGACTTGGACCGTGAGAGGTAGAGTCTCGGAGCCACCCAAGGCAAGTATAACTTGCTCAATAGTAAAGTCATAAATTTTTGGATATATATATATATATATATATATATATATATATATATATATATGTTGTTTTTGAAATATTTTTGATGGGAAATGTTCTCCTTGAGTTGTTGATCATATTTAGTTCTTGGAGTTTTAGATTTTGATGTATAAATTTTTGTAGATCTGAGTTTCAAGTTTAGGATTTTTATGTGTTCCATGAGTTTTTCTTGGTTTTGATCTATTAAAACTTAGTATTTTCAAAAACTAGTGGTTCATTATGTTAGAACATTTTATTTCATGCAATTTGGCTTTTGTTTCATTTGATTTGGAGTTAAAATAATATTTTTGTGAAGAAAATATTTTTTTAATTTTTGGAGCTTTCAACCATGGCTGAACATGTTGTTGGAGAAGACGAAGTCTTCATGCAGCCAGCGAACTATGCGGCTAAAAGTGCTATTCAGCCCGAGAGGGTTATGTGGCCTCAACTCTTGCCGCATATTGATAGTATGTGTCCATCTTGTTGGACGCATGACTGCTTATTTACATAAGTATCCTTGAACACCTTGTGTTTTCACTAGCTAGACGAATAAATAATTTGCTAAGTCCAAGAGGGACATTTATGCTGCCAGTGGGTCCATGCAGCTAGTGGGTGCATGCGGCCAGTGAGTCTATGCGTCCAGTGGGTGCATGCGGCCAAAAAAATTTTGTGTGCATTTTGTATTCCCTGTTGTTATGTTCTTTTAGTAATTTCTTTTAGTGATTATTGTTGTGTGATTTCTTATATCGATACAAGTTTTGCATGTGAGTTCACAAGACAAGTTTATGTACAAGTTCACCATCCTCATGATACTGTGGAAATGTTTGTGTATGAAAATCCATAACATTTGGCATCGGACAATCGAATGTGAGTATTGTCCAATGTATTGCGTGTTGCGAATACGATAACTCATGAAAAACTCGTACTCGCGACTTGTCATTTTTGGGAGTTCTCAAGTGTCCACGACTCGATAACTTAAAATAATATAGTAATAATTAAACAAGATAAGGTTTACCTAGATCATTGGGAGGGATGAATATTGTGCTAGCGGCTACCCCGATCTCTAAGGTCCCCATGCAGTAAGGAAAATTCTGCTAGGCAAGGGCTCCATGACAGACTAAGTTTACGCGTGCAGCGGCACTTACAAGACATGTTTATATACAAGTTTATGTTACAAGACAAGTTTATGTTTATAAAGCAAGTTTATGATTGCAAGTTTAAGTTTATGCTTATAAGTTCAATTTTTGTTTATGACTAGTAACAAGTTATATTATTGTATGGTTGAATGTGCAATTAAGTTTACTCGACAAGCGTACCTTTGGCCATCCGGGTTAACTGCAGTGTCAGTGGTAGCAATATTCTTAAAAATATGCATTTAGAATTTATGTCTGTGACAACCCTAGCTAGTTAATCGTAGCAAGCTGTAAAGTTGTTTGGCTGTACGATGAATGATGTTACTTTCATTATAGCTCGCTCTTCTAGTTTTATTTTCTCTCAGGGCATGGTTAGGATGCTAAGTTCTGCTCAGGTGAAGGTATGCAACCCCGGTCCTTATTTGGTTTAAGGGTTGTGGTCCCGATCCAGAGTAGTTCATGTGCTCTCTTATCGCTCGTCGCCTTACTTTTATTTTTGCACTTGTTATCAGTTCTTCCAGTATTATTCTTGATACAAGTACATTGGTACCGTATAAATCTCGATCAACATTTATTTCTTATATGTCTCTTTCTTCTTATGTTGTGATATGTTTGGTCTATCACTTTGAGCTCCTTTGTGGTACTTGTTGCTTGGGATTTTGACCCCACTGGCTTTCCATGGCCAAGTTACCCCGAAGAGAACCAAGATCTACCGTACTTCCAGCAAGATGGCTCGCACTCGTAGGACCGCGACCAAAGCTCATGAGTGGGTTTTCTTCTTTCACCCCTCGTCTTGATCACTTCATTTTGGGGTATTTAGCAAGGGACAGTGTTAGCTCCTTATATTTTTGAGACTGTGGTCAACATGATGTATATATTAGACCATGGCTGGTATATTTGATCATGTATTATTATACTCTTCTAGTGTAGCATTTTGTATTCACTAGCTTCATGATCATATGTGAAATATAATTTGGGATGCCTTTTTTACTTTCATATATGATATACTCTTGTACTTGTGTTGCTGGGTGGAGATAATAGGATTTGTCGGCCTTAGGACCGACGTCATAGCATGCTAGAGTTCACCCATATGTCTTCTAGACAACCTTAACATATTGCAGCTTACTTTGGTATTCTGTAAGGTACGGTTGGTCATGTTAGTCCCCGTATTTACCCAGTATTCTCGGAGCGGGGCATGACATAGGGCCAGTCAAGTGCATAATCTCATATCCTAACATGAAATCACTCTGTGACATGAAATAATACGTGACAAGGTCTCAGAGTTATAAATATAACTCCATAACTTTTGGCATGTTCAATAGAAACTAGGTCAAACACAAGTCCTAACATCGATGCCTTCGTCGATTACACATTCTCAGGCTCGCATAATTATATTATATTCAGAGCAAAAGTATGCGAACAATAGTAATTAAATTTAAATAGTCTAACAAGGCAAGGTATACTTGCCTGAAACTCCGATGTGAGCAAATAAAGATCCAAAACCTGCAACTAAGATCAAATGTCCTAGGTGCCTACGAATATATAATGACAACATATCAATCACTATGTTATGTTATGCTACGCATGCACAAGGGTACAACAAACGCAACGTCATGAGTCATTTAGGGTCTAAACCAAACAAGGGTTCTAACTAAGTAGGTCATCTAGGATTGACTAAACAAGTACCAAGAAAGTGTGTAAACGTCAAGCCTACTAGTCATATAATATCTCTAAGTTCTCTAAATATACAATTTCTCACAATTACATTTACATGGTCATAACTAGGATTCATGTAGTTGCTTCTCAAACACATAAGTACTAGGTGTCCTACCTACTAGGGTCTTCTTGTACAAGTATGACATACACATCCTCAAAGTAACTGAAACAAGTGTTATCCTAACTCAAGTATATATTCAAATTAACACAAGTAGTTATTCAAGTGTAATCATCCTCATTTCATACTTGCATGCTCACTATATACATTATAACATAATGAATAATAACTAACATGGCATATAATATCCTTTAACATGGTGTTTATATACTACAAACTATCTAGAACAAAACCTAGGCAAGGTGCACAACAAGTTGCATAAGATTTCTCCAAGTCTCATTCATGCATATATATATATATATATATATATATATTGGAATTTTATGGTAGAAAGAGTTAAAATCATGTTTGGCAAGTGTTTGCATGGGTTTTATTCATGGTGAGGTGATAATAACAAATAGACGTGCATACATACATTCAAAGTTTTGTCATAAAGAAGTAGTAGATGTTCATGGTGATTATGATGAAAATTACAAAGAAAAGGTGAAGAGACTAAAGGGGAAGATGAAGAACATGAAGATGAGGTTGAGGAGGAAGAGAATGGGCAACATACCAAAGTAAAATGGGAGTGGAACTGTTGTTTGCACATATTACATAATTTTTGGTTCAACCTGGAACCCTCTTTGATGTAGCTTTTGTTAGGGTTGTTCCAGTTAGTCCTAGATGCTGTGGTGCTTAGGGGAGGTAGGAGGAGGTATAGGAGGAAGGTAGGGAGGCTGTAGAGGTGGTGGAGTGGTTGTGGTGGTTGTGGTGAGGTCGAAAAGGGAGGAGTACTGGCGGGTTCAACTAGGTAGGTTCGGTTGGGAGGGAGTTTGGAGGCTATTGTGGGGGGGTTTTGGTAGTGGACTTGTGAAGGAAAATAGTAGATGAGAGGTAGAAGATGAAGTGAGGAGTGGTTTGGAGTGAGAAGAAAAGATGGAGATGGGATTAAGTGGACGGCCATGCAAGGGTGTTGAGTGTGTGCGCATTTAATGCAAGGTGATATGATCTGATGGTTGAGTGTGAGTCTAGTATTAGGTTAAGTCAATGCTTGAGTTGATGGGGGAGTGTTAGGGAGGGTGATGTCTGCCCACATTTAGGTTTGGCCCTAGATAGGTTGTAATTAATGTTTGGGGTAAAGGGTGAAGTGAAAGGCTACACACATTTTAGGTAAAAACTGAAAATAAATTTTCAATGGGTTTAGTTGTGAGCGAACATGGTGTTTGGTATTTTGTAGAGATGGAGATTGGTGAATGGTGTTGTGTATGAGCCATGTGAGGGTGTATGAGGGTTTGGGTTAGGTGTTTGGACTAGTTTCGGGTTAGAGTGGTGTGGGTTGTTCATCATGACTAGAAATTATGTCATGGTGATTGTTGTTGTGTTGGAAGCATGTAGAATTTTATTTGGATGTGACACAAGTGTCATGGATATAGTAGACTTAGTATAGGTTATAGTCTATAATAGGTTGCAAGGAAAGGGTCGAAATTGTCTCCAATTTCGATTGGAATGGACATAGATGCAAAGCTTAGGTTTGAATTGTGCATTGTGCCATGAATGTTGTACAATTAAAATAGGGCACAAGAGAGTGTTTAAGAGTGACACAAAGGTTAAGATTGAACACTGGCTTGTCTATGTCAATGCTGTAAAATTTGTTGGAAGGCAAATGCTAGTATAGCGCTCCAAATATCGAAGCAACGGTAAGGTGCACCAAGTGTTACAAAACTAAATAGGCTATATAAAACTCCAATTCCTAATCCGAATCAATTCTAAATCAAACCCTAATCTCTCACTAAACTAAGTATACATAAAATTGGGTGAGGGGGTTTACAATATGTGTATGTGGATTTGTGTGTGTGTGTATTTTTGGAAAAGGTAAATTTTATTGATAAGTACACAGGGTAAAAAAACCCTGCAAATACAAGCCAAACTATGTAACTACTATTCAAATATCATGTTACCTAGTTAGGCTTAGCCCCCTTGGATCCTGGCTGTCACCACCCCATTTCCAGATGCCGGATATTTTTTTTATTTTAATTTAGGTTAATTGTGTATTATTTATAATTAATTATATTTATATTTAATTAATGATTATATTATTTTTATATTGATTGTTTTAGGGTTTTGGCTAGCCTGGACCCATGTCCGACCCAGCCCACACCCTTGTGAGACCTATTTTGGGGTTTTAGAATATTTATTATATTTTTAGTAGGTTAGTTGGAGAGATTTGGAGTTAGTTTGAGTGCTTTTGGAACCCGGAACCCAAACCCAAGTTAGGAGTGGGCATTTTGGGTATTTTGGAGACTTGTAAACCCTTTATTATGCTAGACCCGACCCTATTTCCCCCCATTCACAGCCGACAGCAGCTCCCCCTCTCCATTCTCTTCTTCTTCACTTCCTTCTTCTTCTTCTTCTTCTTCTTCTTCTCCATTCTCCATTTCTTCTACTTTCCTTCTCCCAACTTCAAGTAAGTGCCCTATTCCTCTTCTTTCTTCTTCTATTCTCCATGGTTGTGAACCCTAACCCTACATTTTTAACCAACCTAGGTGGGTAGAGCTTAGATTTGGTGTTGGAGCTTGGATTAGGAGCTTGGAAGCTAGTTGTGGTGGATTTGGAGCTTTTTGGAGACTTTGGCTTGGGATTCCAACTCCCAAGAGGTAAACCCTGATTTTCCCCCTTGTAATTACTTTTATATAGTGTAATTAGTAGTTTAGAACCTTCCTAGACCCTAAGCCTACCCGTGGAAGGAAGTTGGAACTAGTTTGGTTGAGTTTAGAGACTTTGACACTAGGTTTTGTGTCAATTTCGGGTGGAATCCAAAATTGGCCCAATTTTGGGTGATGCCCTAGGTTAGACGGACCTAGGTAGACGTGCTCGAGTGTCTTGAGGGTTAGTGCGTGTCTCCGTTCGGACACGGGAAGTCGTGTCGCGGAGAAACGGGCATTTCGGACGAATTTGGGATTTTTGTCGTCGCCGGTTCTAAGCGCGTGCGCGTTTTTGCCACGGACCTAGAATCAACGCGGTAGCATTTTTTCTAGGATCTAGACATCGTTTAGAACCCGTGGATAAATTTTGGACCGATTCCGAGTTGGTTTGGTGTGCATTTCAGGAGATTTTCTGAACCGTACACCGCGTGTTCGTCGAAATGACCGAACGGCCATTTCGGCGTGGTTTCTTAGTTTCGGACTTGTGCGCGTGTTGAGTTAGCTTCGGAGAGTGTGTGCTAGAATTTTCGGACAATATTTTATATATTTATTGGTGTTTGTGCATGTAGGGATCGTTGGGCGTGCGTTGGTGGGGCGTTGTGCGTTGTGTTGTGTGTTGTGTGTGTGTGTTGTGTTTATATATATATATATGTATATATATATATTTGTGTGTGTATTTCTATATATATATATATATATATATATATATATATATGTATGTATGTGTGTGTGTTTTTATGTATATGTGAGAGTGTTAGTGAGTGTTTGTGTGAGTGTGTGTTGGTGTTAGTGTATGTGTAGGTGAGTGTGTGTGTGAGTGTGAGTGAGTGTTTATATATATATATATATGAGTTTGTGTATGTGTGTATATATATATGTATGTGTGTACGTGTATATATATATATGTATATTTGTGTGTGTGTTTGTGAGAGTGTGTGCTAGTGTGTGTGTGAGGGTGTGTGAGTGAGTGTATATATATATATATATATGTTTGAGTGTGTGTGTGTATATGTATATAGATATTAGTGTGTGTATATATATAGATATATGTGTGTTTATATATATATATACATATAGATACGTGTCTATATATGTATTAGTGTGTGTGTGTGCGCTTGTGTTTGTGTGTGTGTGTGTGTGTGTGTGTGTGTACTTATACGTGTGTGTGTGTTAGTAGATATGTTAGTGTGTGTGTGTGTATATATATATATATATAGACTTGTGTGTATATATATATGTATGTATGTATATATATATATATATAGATATATATATATATATATATATGTGTGTGGGCCTATCTGTGTGTGTGCGTGTGGCTGTGCGCGTCGCAGCGAGGCGTGCAGCACAGCGGGGCTGCTGTGCTGTGCACAGCAGCAGCAGCAGCATGAACAGCAGCAGCAGCATCATCCCCCCCTGCAGCGCGTAGCAGCGTGTAGCGGCGCCAGTAGCAGCTAGGAGAGAGTTGGATAGATAGATGGATAGATAGATAGATAGATAGATAGATAGATAGATAGGTAAGTAGATAGCTAGATATAAATAGATAGATAGATTTATGGATAGATAGATATCTAGATACTAGATAGATAGTTAGATGGATACATAGATAGATAATAGATGGATAGTTAGATAGATAGATAGGTAGTTGATATCTAGATATAAATAGATAGGTATCTAGTTAGATGGATAGATACTAGATAATTAGATTGTTAGTTAAATATATAGATAGATATATATCTAGATAGATATCTAGGTATATAAATAGATATAGATAGATAGATAGATAAGATATAGATTGATAGATAGATAGGTATATAGCTAGATAGATGCATATATAGCTATGTATATATATTTGTGAGTTTGGAGATAGATATAAGGTATATGTGTGTATGTGAGATATATATATATGTAGATACCTAGGTATATGCATATATGTATTAGATATCTATATTTTAGCCTAGATTATAGCTAGATATATATGTTTATGCATAGTTAGTTAGCTAGAGGGGTAGTAGGGTTGAGTTTAGAGAGATATCTCAATACCTTGAGATACCAAGGTATCTCAATACCTTAAGATATCCAAGGTATCGAGTTTCGAGCGAGATTTTTGAGCAATTGCCTAGGTTTGAGTTTAGAGATAGGTTTTTATGTATATGTGTATATATTTACGCGTGCTAGCATAGGTTTTAGCGGGTATAGGTGGGGCGTATAGCGTAGGGTGAGGTATCAGATACCGAGGGTATCCCGGTATCTCAAGGAGGCGAGTTTGAGGGTTTATTAGCCTAATGATCTAGTTTTGGCCTAGAATTTTAGGAGCACCCTAGTTTGACCTAGAGTTGACCGTAGTTGACCCGGTTGACCGCCAAAGTCAACTTTTGACCTAGATTTGACCCAAAGTTGACTTTTTGGACCTAGAGTTGACTTTTTGACCAAGATTTCACCGGTTTGACCCGTTTGACCTAGAACGACCCTAGAATCCTATTTTTAGTTATTTTATATATGTTTAACTTATTAGAAACCTGTTTAACCTTACTTTTCGCAATAGGTCCTTGCGACACCAGTTCGGATCGCTGGTTGCTCAGGACGTCAGGCGAGTACATTCTCTGATAGTTTTTATTATCTGATGATTATTATGATTCAGCTTCTAGTATAGTATCATATGATTATTCTGGCACAACACGGGACACTGACTGGTATTTCTGGATTCATTTACTTGCGACACGTATATTTCATGTTTCTGGCCTTTGTTCTGGAATCACTACTGGCATCACTTACAGGCATCACTACAGGCATCACTCATGTTTCAGGCTGGACTCATCTTGATTTACGTGTCGGTTCTTGGATTCACTTGTACTAGTCGGGATGGGAAAATACTCGAGTAGACATGTAAACATTCATATCTAGAATCATCAGGAATTACCCCCTCTGGTCTAATCTGGAATGATAGCAGCCGCGCACCCAGTGCACGGTGAGCCGTACTTACCCCTAGCCGTTTACATGTCAAAACAAGTATTTCAAAGACACCGAGTTCATTCTTTATAGTCTGGACTCACTTGCATTCTTGTTGGTCTCACTTACATATTTCTGGACTTGACTCACTACATGTATTTTATGCTGGACTCACTACACGTTCATGTGCACAGACTTACTCTTAGTGTAGATTTCTTATATCTTGCAGTCATTACTGTCTTGCTTCTGATATTCATGCATCTTTACCTTTATGCACCAGTGATATGTATATTTCCTTGTTTCATTCTCCTTGCTACTTGCTACAACTGTTTTATAGTTTTTATCATTTAAATGGAACTGCTGTTAGAGATGTACTTGCTACAGTCCTGACTGGACATATTTTTCCAGAGTATCCGGAGGAGTGGTGTCCAACGTTTTATGGACCTGAGCCTGTCGATGGTGCAGACAGGGACCCTCTAGTTTAGGGGTGATTTCCGGGTTGATAGCCGGGATCACTAGGACCTTGTTGTTGTTTTTTATTAGCCTTTGGTACCGGATTTGCCTCCGGTTTTGGATTTGAGACCTTGTATTGTATATTATTTGGGATGATGTATTGTTGTATTATTATTATTGTGGTTGTTTTTAGCTTCAGTTGTTTAGACTTTCTAGTTGTTAGTCTTCTTGTTATCTTATCGTGCTTAGATTCGTGATTGAGTACATTATGATATTGCTCCTCCGTTTGGAGTTGAGATCATGACAGGTTTATATATTGATTGCGTGAGATTGTTATCTAGATAGTTGACCTAGACAGCGTTCTACCGCCGATGCTGGGGCGTAGGCTGGACGTACCCACGACTCATGTTTGATTTTTCGGGTGCGGATCGTGACACTGGCATCTTCCTCCATATTGGAGACAATCCTCTCTTTTGAGTTACTCAAATTGTCAAATATACGATGGTTACGCTCTCTCCAAATATGCCAAACTACACATAACAATCGTAATCTAGCTTCTCTGAACCAAGTCCCTCATTTATGTCTCATCGTAAACAGCTTCTGGATTGTCTCATGAACCTTCTCATCTTGCGTATGGGGAATTCCTAATTTTGTTTGTTGCGAGTTCCAAACAAATGAGCTAAACTAGCATTTGAAAAAGAGATGATCAGTAGTTTCCTCAACTTCTGCGCAGAACACACACATCCTCTCATCAATTTTAACTCCAAATTTTAGGAGCCTGTCCACAGTCAACAACCGGCCTTTAACAACTTTGTATAGCTGAAGTTGCATTTTAACGGCCGCTCTTTTCAGCCAGATAAATTTACCCTATTCTACTCTCGGTTATTTGATCCGAAGGTACTCATAAATATCTTAGAGGCGAAAGCCCTCCTGCTGGCGCCCCTTGGGGTCAGTGTTGAACACCCAATAGTCATGTTCGGTTGCCTCCTCTATCTTCACTAGCCAAATTTTGTCTTCAAGAAGTTGCCCCACTCTCTTTGAATGTATACTCTATTGTCCGTCCTGTATCAGGACTGCTGCCTTTTCTCCATTACCAAGATCGTCGAATTGACGCCAACCCATCCATTCAATAGCAGATTTATGCTCCAGCCAAGGATTTTCCATAGGTTGGTTTTCTCCCCTTTACTCATACATCTTGTAATAAACTATTTCAATTTTGACCCCCTATTTAAAATAGTTTTGAAACTCATCAAGTTATTATTGTTAATAGGATGAGTCCAAAAATTGTCTTTGGCCGTATATTTGTTGTGCATCCACTATGCCCATAAAGATTTCCTTTCAAGGAAACGCCAAGCTAATTTAAATGGCACCACTTTATTAAGCGTCTCCAAGCTTCGAATTCTGATCTCTCCTTCATCTTTTGAATGACATAGCTCTTTCCAAGCAATAGAGTGGATTCCTCCTAGCCAGATGAAGTTCTCACATAGCCTTTCAATCAACTTTATCGTTGCAGCAGAAAGCATGATAATATGCATCCAGTAGCTGAAAATAGATGTAATCACTGTCCGTACGAGCTCGATGCAACCCCCAAATGATAACATATGTGCCTGTCATCCCTCAAGTAGCGTTTGGATGGCTTCCAATAGGTTACTACAGTTGGTAACTTTAGCATAATAAATAGAGAGCGATAAACCCAAATACCGGACCGAAATGGCACCCTCTTCAATTTGGAGTAGTCGTTGAAGACCTTTCCTGTTCTGACATTGTCGATTGAAATACACACGTCTCTTTATCTTAATTTAATTATAGTCCAGACAATCTACCAAATTTGGTAAGTATCTCCATCAAGTGTCGCATGCTAATTTCTGACGGTTGTATAAAAACTAATATGTCATCAACATAAATCAAATAAGATATAACTGGGACCATCCTTCTGTATAACGAGATTATCTGTTTGGAATGCACTAAAAGATCCATTAGACACGTGTAATACTCCATAATGATAGTAAATAAATAAGGGGATAAAGGATCTCCCTGCCGCAATCCCCTATTACTTGTGATGAAACCATGCGGTTGGCCTTTTATAATAATCGAGAAGGCTGGCATCGTGATGCACTCCTCTACTCTCTGCACCCACTAGTCATCGAATCCCATCTCCTACATCAGATGACAGAGGAATCTGCGGTTAACTGTATCGTACGCCTTCCGCAAATCAATCTTGATGCAAGTTGTCTCCTCCTGGTTTATTAAAGTCTCTAACGAGCTCATGCACAAGTAAATAATTTTCAACTATGGCTCTATCGTGAATAAATGCTGATTGATTTGAAGAAATTAGCGCTTGCATCAAATCATGCATTCTTATACACATGATATGCGTAATAATTTTATAGATAAAATTACAATATGCAATAGGCCGAAAATCTATGAGCAAAGACGCCCCCTTCCTTTTTTGGAATAAGAGTAAGGAAGATGTGATTTAATTCTTTCAATAATCAGCCAGTACGAAAAAATTCCCGAACCACATTTGACACTGGCCATTTAAGAACTTTCAAGTGAAGTTGGAAAAACTTAGTAGTGAACCATCATGCCCTGGAGATTTATTTAGATTTGCATTTTTGACAACCACCTCAATTTCTTGCAAAGTAACAGGGTGACAAAGAAAATCATTACCCGCCTTCGTGGCAACCTTCTTGCATACCAACTTCGGAAAGTCCTCCATATAGTCTTCTTGGTTATAGAGCTCTGTATAGAACTTGATAGATTCTGTTGAAATATCTATAGCATCAGTGAGATCTTCCCCATTTGCACTAATGAGTTTGGCAACGTGATTTTGGTGTTGTCGCACTTTAATGACTCCATAAAAAAATTTAGAATATTTGTCACCTTGTTTCAATTAATCACATTTTGTCCATTGTGTTATTTGCACGTCCTCTATCATTTGCAAATGACTGACTTCACCTCTCAACATTTGCTCATGTATTATTACCTCCTGGTTGTCTGGTTGCATTTGCACAACTTTCTGGATGTCCGATAGCTTGTGTTCCTTCGCCACAAGATCAGTGTTAGGTCGAGCATGATTCAAGTGCTTTAAAGAGTGTTTTACTTCAACTTGGCACACAACAGGAACTGACATATTCCAGTCCCTTGCCGCTCGCATGCTCTCTTGACCACCGCATCATAATCTAGCTAGAGATGCCAAGCGTTTTTGTATTTAAAAGGCAACTTCTTACGGATAGGCAAAGACCTAATATGGACAACCAACAGTGAATGGTCGCTTGTGGATGCCGGGAGACCTTCAGTTTGTGCTTCGGGGAACAAGTAGAACCACCTATCATTGCCCAAAACCCGATCTAGTTGACAGGAAATACGCTTCTCCAATGATTGATTGTTCCAAGTCCAGATAAGTCCGTTCCGCTTCAGACAACTCAGACCTGATCGGAGAAAACAATTTTAAAAATCCTCCAGAATAGAATTCTGAACTGACCGTCCGCCTCGCTTTTCATAGCCATTCAGCATAGCGTTAAAGTCACCCATCAACAGAAACGACTTAGGTCGACCCAAGTCTTGATTGACACCAATTATATCTTGACACCAATTATATCTCTCCACATCTGAATCATTATGTCCATATACTACATCCACTAAGAGATTAAACCCACCCTAGTTAGTTAACTCCACAACTACAAGTTGTTCTGATTCGAATCGCACAACTCCACTCCAGGTAGTCTTGTCCCACATAATCCAAATCCGAGCCATCGAACACATTATCAAATTATGCACCGATACCTAGTTATTAGGGGTACGGGAGTGAATCAGCTTCTCCAACCTAATCTTGGATTCAAGGAGTATACCAATAGTGTATTGGTACTTAGCTAAATGATCTATAATCGATCGTCATCTACCAATATAATTTCCTCCTCGAACATTCCAAGCCAATACCAACATTAATTTTGCATGATGGATCCCCTAGTAAACTGTGGACTCACTCATAGAGGGACAAGTGATCATTCTTCAATTAATAGCCTCTCACAACCGGGATCAACCATCCCATCATCTTTACGGCGTAATAGCAATTTCCAGTCTGGATTCTCCGTAGTCAGTGAATCAATGTTCTCCTTTAATACTTATGATTGCTGAACCCCCTCTCCCTTTGCTACCACATTTTGATAAATTAATGGAACAAATCTTCTTCTAATTTTTGGATCTTTTTGTTGAGGAACCCCACTCCCACGCATAATTATGCTAGTAGGCACCTTTTTTGTTGCACCATTTGCCATAAAGACAACCATTTGGGAGTCTAGCTGTTCTTTCCTACTTCCTTCCACATCTGGGAGTCTATCATCTCCGTCTGTCCCTTCCACATTTTCTATTACTGCATACTGATGGTTCCCGCCATCCTCCGCTGCTTCCTGTCTTTTTCCTAGAACTGCGCTAGATTCCCCATCCTTGCTCATCCCCTTAGCTATACCGCCATTTTTTTGGGTACTCATACTCCTTCATGCCTTCGCCTGCAGCACCATGATCATCCTCCTCCTTACTATTGTCCGGGTGATGTGGACGGGTCTCTGTATTCCCCTCTTATTCTTCATTCTTCTCTGTACAATTATGTTTTGGGTGTCCAAAACAATGACAGATTGAGCATAAAGGAGGGACCCATTAATATTCAACCCTTTGTTCGATAACCTTACCATTAGGTAACTCTATATTCAACCCTTTACGGTTGGTTCATCTATCGTCAATGGAATGCCCATCAAGCTAGCAATTTTCATTATCGCAATCCCACTCCATAGACAATCATGCAGATATGGAAGTCGTATCCATACTGGAACTAAGGTCAATCGTTCCCTCTCATATTTTGAATCAGACAACCATTTTCTCATAATGATTAGTTGGCCATCAAACGTACACGGTCCCTGTTGCAGGACCCTATCAAGATCCTCGTGTTGTTCAAAATGAACCATATAGTACCCATTCTCCCTAGTGTAATGGCCGAGATGACTCATGGGCTTCCATACTCAGTTGATATATACTTTCAATTGACTATAATACGGATGAGCTCACATGACGTAAACATTAACATATTCTCCCATGCATCTGTTGTGGAATCCCAATCATCTTTTGTGATAACCGTAGACTTTCGCACTCCCGTGACCTTCGGATCAAAGAATCTGGGTACATATTGCACTCTTATAGTTTGTGATTTATACATATCCACCCAAGATTTAAGTTTTTTCCCCGAAAGTTGCACGTTAGTTCCTAATCTTCGTTGTCCTTCCCCCAATCTGGCACCTTATTTCTCTGCCACCAGGGTCAAAGGCTGCGTCCAGCCACCCTGCGGGTTGGAGACTGTTGTGCACCGTAGGGAGGACCCTTGTTCTTGTCGGTTGTTTGTCCTTTTGTTCATTGATAGGCCTCCATCCTCCTTTTATAGAGCCTAAGTTCGTCCCTCAAGGCTCTGTCCCACTGGTGTTCGGTTTGCTTTGAACCCCGACACCGCCATTACGTTTCGGCGCTTTGCCCTTCCTTCGTGCGACTACAGTTTGCCAGCCATATGGATCATCCTCCTCTTATCTCACTTGGGAGTCATCTCTATCCCTGGTGGGAGAACCCTCATCCCCCACCAAATGACCCCCCAGCCAGTCGTCTCCTATATGTTATATGTTTTATTTTAATAATAATTTCAGAATACAAAAAATAAAATTAGATGTTACCGGCCTCTGGGGAAGTCGTGCACGAAGCACTGCCTTAAGAGTTTATTCGGGATCTGTGTGCAGACGTACCCGAAGCTCCTAGTGGTAAAACCCCCGCACTACCGGTATCTCGTTGCCGCACACGACTTGGAGAGAACGACCAGAACTTAGCTCTGCCCAGAGCTCGGAGACAACGGAAATTGAATAGAATATTGACAGAGGTTTGGAGTACGAAATTTTTTCAATAGTTTCTCAAAGAAATCAGCACAAATATATAATACAAAATTGTAACGGTCTGAATTAATTCTCATATTAATTCAGACGTTACACAATATTAAAATAGTGAATCTGGACACAAAACCGGTTCAGAATCATTTTGTAACGTTCAGAAATTAATTTTCTAACGTTAGGAAAAATAAATGAAAGAAAGAGAAACGGAGCAAAAAGATTTTTAGGGTCCCAGCCCGAACCCGAAGAGGAAATCGGATCGGCATTCGGCGCCCGCAGATGTGGGCGCGTACCCGCACCCGTTACGCGCGCCGAACCGAACCGAACCGAGCCGAGCCGGGCCGGGCGGCGGCGGCGGCGCGCGCGTGTGGCCCAAGGGGTTCCCCACACAACAACTTAATAGAGCAAAGAAGAGAAAGTAATATATGTACACAAGGGGGCTTTGGTGCATCCGATGTGGGACTAAAGAAAGGAATGGGACTTGAGCTTTTGCAAGAAAAGCAAACAAAAACCAACAATCCCCCCCCAAAAGGTCAAGTTCCGAAACAGAGATAAGAGTGAAGTAAATAGAGAGAGAGAGAGAGAGAGCATCTGGGCAGTAAAATACTATGCATAGATGAGATGGACTACAGCCTTGAATCTCACGTAGTGACTATTGCCTTAATCTGAAGAAGTGCTTGATGGACTATGCCTTGAATCAGACTTCTTAAACCAGATTTAGAAAATAGCACACATAGTACGCTAGAGGTCCTTGATCTATCGGGTGGCGCCTTTAAATGGCCATGCGCACTTTTCACATAATGAGAGTTGTCTGGGATCGCCCTGTCCCATAGTCGCGGCCTTCACGACCTCTCATATAGGTAAGTCCTTAATGGTTGGTGATATGAATCAACCCAGCATTACAGCTTGGACCTATTAAGAGTTAAACTCATCCTAACCATATCACACAGGAACACTGTCACCATAGGGATGGGGAGTCATTGTACACATGTACAGCCTCTTGGGCTTTATTTTAATGAGACTTTAATCTCGAGTCAGTGTTCCATAAAGTCACCTAAGTTCAGCTTGTTTCTACCCATTGAACCGGCTTCTTGGGATCTCCAGTCAGACTCGGTTGGGTTGCCACTGCTGGTGACTAACTTATGGGCTTAACCCCATCCCCCTCGATGATTCTAGGATCAAAGTCCTAGACAGACCCTTCGTCAAGTGGTCTGCAAGGTTCTTTTCTGACTTTATATAGTCAAGAACCACATATTTGCCTAGGCTTTTTATTGACTTGAAGCGCAGCTGCAGGTGCCTGTTCATCTTAGCATTCACAGAATCATGCTTTAGTAGTTCAATAACAGATTTATTATCACAATTTATAGAAATTGCAGGAACAGGACTAAGAGAAACAGTTATATGCATAATAAGATTTTTAAGCCATTCAGCTTCTGTGCAAGTTGTATCTAAAGCTATCATTTCAGAGTCCATTGTACTCCTAGCTATGATAGTTTGCTTATAAGAGCTCCAGGAGATCGTAGCTTCTCCTAGAGTAAATACATATCCAGTAGAAGATTTTATATCATGTGAGTCGGTTACCCAGTTTGCATCTGAATAACCTTCTATGATATCAGGGTGCCTAGTAAAATGAAGTTTGTAATCTATGGTGCCCTTGAGATATCTAAATACCCTATCCAAGGCAGTCCAATGTGACTGATTTGGGTTACTAGTATATCTACTTAGTCTCCCAATAGCAAATGCAATATCAGGTCATGTCCTGTTAGTTATATACATAAGGGAGCCTATCATCTGTGAATATTTATGTTGTTCCAAAGGTGGTCCTTCATCTTTTAATAGAACCTAGGTTCACATGACCTAGTCTGCCATGCCAAACATTTGAAGATTCTATATTAGAGACAAAGAGAGAACAATCAGACATTTTATTCATTGTACTTAAAATGAAAAGACCGTCTTTTACAAAGCCTTTCCCTATAAAGGAGTCATGTTTAGAAAAAACTACTTTATTAGCCTCCATTACAATTTTGTATCCTGAGGCTACAAGAAGGGATCCACTAACTAGGTTTCTCCTGACAGACGGCACATGAAGAACATCATGAAGAGTTAAGATTTTTCCTGATGTCATCTTCAGGTTAACTTTTCCTCTTCCAATAATTTGTGCCGTTGAGCCATCTCCTAGGGTCATACCTCCTCCACTTGATTCCTGATAGTTTGAAAACAGGAGCGATCAAACGAAACGTGAACATTAGCTCCAGAATCCAACCACCAATCATCAGAATGGTAAGAGAGGTTAATAAGAGGTTGAAAGCTTACAGACCTGAAGGAACTCGAAGAACCTTTGTGAAGCATGTTCGCTTCTGGTCTAACTGAGTCCTTTCCTTTGTAGGAGGTCTGGACAGCTTCCTTCTTCCTATGGTAGCAGTTTGTGGCCATATGGTTTGTTTTACCACACACAAAACAAAACCTCTTCTGATCCTGAGTCTGATTGAAGTTCCTAGGTATTTGGTTTTGTTGATGATGGTTGTGGTGGTTAGGCTGAAAGTTTTTCTTCTTCTTGAAGAAATTCTTTTTGGGTTTATAAGAAAAATTAGACTTGGGTTTTCCTTGGCCTTCTACAAGGTTTACCTTAGCTTTAGATTCAGTCTTAGGCTTAGACCTCAATCTAATTTGTTCTTCGGTTCTAATTTTCTTTAGGACTTGATTGTAAGTAAGGTCTCCTTGTGTATGGATAAGATCCTTAGCCATATCAGACCAAGAGGGAGGTAGCTTGTCTATTAGGCATGTTATTTTATGTTCATTAGAGAAAGATGTCCCTTTGGCTTGAATATGTCTAAGGTATTCTTGGAATTCATGGAGCTGGTCATTCATTGGTTTGTCATCTACCATGAAATACCTATTAAAGGTTGAAGAATTAAACCTTTCTATTCCGGCATCATCACAGCCGTATTCATCTTCCAAGGCTTTCCAGAGTTCTTTAGCGCTCTTGTATTCAAAAAATATATCATACAAGGATTCAGATAATGCGCTTAGAATTCTATGAAAACAATGAAAGTCTATCTCTTTAGGGGTTTTAGGTTTCAATGAGGTGGACACTGCTACGTCAGACTCAGTATCATCAGAATCGTTTGTGATAGGTGTGGACCCATCAATGGCAGAAATAAGACCTAAGGTCGTGAGCCAAAATTTCATTTGGCTTTGCCATCTCTTGAAATATGAACCATCAAACTTAGCAGGTTTTGCAGTAGATGATTCCTCCTTTCCAGTCATGATTGCGGTCTGAAAATATAAATTTATTTAATAACAATGTCCAAGATAATAGTTTAGGTGGTCTTTGCTAATCAATCTTAAAATCTTTAGTTTTTCAAGTGTTGATCAACTCAGGTTAGCTGTAGGGGCCGGTTCCCAGCTAGCGGTGGTCCGAAGACTCTTAAATACCGTGTCGCTTAGGGTTATTTACACCCGGTTGACAGAAGGACCCTTTCGGCTTGTGCCCGAGTTTGTCTCGACTTTGAAACTTTAGATTTGAAGATTTTATTTGCAATTTCCTTTTACTAAACTATTTTCTTTTTGTCCTAGATTGCTTTCAGAAATACTAAGTGATTAAAAATGAATCAAATTGTATGATACAACTGAAAGAAATTTTGTGATAAAAATTGCAATTGACAATACTAAGTGATTAATCAGAAGCTTTCTAAAAGTACTAGGTGATTAATCAGAAGCTTTCGAAATATTTTAATCAGAAGTTTTCTAATGAGAAGCTCTCACAGTATAGAAGTTCTCTAAAGACAACATACTAAGCAATTTGACAAGTAAACGAATAAATTAATTGAGGAATTGAGACAAATTGCTACAGTGACTGAAAATTGTTAGAAGTCAACTTGTATTTGCTACGAAATCAACTTGTTGAATTTGTAGAAAATTAATAAGCTACAGTAATTATCAATTATTTAGAATAAATCAATTATAACAAATGGTGAGAAGCAAATTTTATTAGCTATCAATTAGAAGCAAATAGTGAGAAGCTAATAGTGAAAATCAATTCTAAGAAATCAATTCTAATTGACAATTGTAAGCAAACAGTCACTATTAGTAAATCAAGTTGTAACTGTCAATTCTAAGAGAACAGTAACTAATAGAACAATAGTAAAAAAAAATTATAGCTATCAATTCTATCAAATTGTAACTGTCAATTTTATTAGCTATCAATTCTATCAAATTGTAACTGTCAATTTTATTAGCTATCAATTAGAACAAATTATAACTGTTAATAGCTTTCGACAGTTATCAAATTGTTACAATTGTATTTTAGACAGTTTTCTAATGAATTAATAACTATTGAAGCAGTAGAAAATTGTAACAGTAACAATTTTCTACTGTCAAATATTGTAACAATAGTGAATTTAAAGTAACAGTAAAGAAAATTTTTGAAAATTGTAACAAGTCTAACTTACAACTTCTAGTTAGAAATTTTAACAACTCTTAACTTACAGTAGCTACTTAGAACTAAGTCACAGTAGCTACTTAGAAATTGCTATAGAACAAATTGTGAACAATTTCTAGAAATCAATTAAAACAAATAAATTAGTATGTTGGTACAGTATGTTTTAGAAATCAATTCTTAAGAATGCAACAGTAGCAAAAGAATGCAACTTTCAGTAGCTACTTAGAACTATGTTTCTAGAAATCAAATTTAATATACAGCAGGTACATTCAGTACTAACTAGTGAATAGAAGTGGTTTGGAAAACAAAAACAATTAGAAAGGAATCAATTTTATAACATTACATACTTCACAGTAGCAAAAGAATGCAACTTTCTTCGAATTAAGCATGCCATAAAAAAGATGGAATCTTTACTACACCAACAGAGACATAGTAGGCAAAGCGAATAAACTCTTAGATTGTTATATGTTTTATTTTAATAATAATTTCAGAATACAAAAAATAAAATTAGATGTTACCGGCCTCTGGGGAAGTCGTGCACGAAGCACTGCCCTAAGAGTTTATTCGGAATCTGTGTGCAGACGTACCCGAAGCTCCTAGTGGTAAAACCTCCGCACTACCGGTATCTCGTTGCCGCACACGACTTGGAGAGAACGACCAGAACTTAGCTCTGCCCAGAGCTCGGAGACAACGGAAATTGAATAGAATATTGACAGAGGTTTGGAGTACGAAATTTTTTCAATAGTTTCTCAAAGAAATCAGCACAAATATATAATACAAAATTGTAACGGTCTGAATTAATTCTCATATTAATTCAGACGTTACACAATATTAAAATAGTGAATCTGGACACAAAACCGGTTCAGAATCATTTTGTAACGTTCAGAAATTAATTTTCTAACGTTAGGAAAAATAAATGAAAGAAAGAGAAACGGAGCAAAAAGATTTTTAGGGTCCCAGCCCGAACCCGAAGAGGAAATCGGATCGGCATTCGGCGCCCGCAGATGTGGGCGCGTACCCGCACCCGTTACGCGCGCCGAACCGAACCGAGCCGAGCCGGGCGGCGGCGGCGGCGGCGCGCGCGTGTGGCCCAAGGGGTTCCCCACACAACAACTTAATAGAGCAAAGAAGAGAAAGTAATATATGTACACAAGGGGGCTTTGGTGCATCCGATGTGGGACTAAAGAAAGGAATGGGACTTGAGCTTTTGCAAGAAAAGCAAACAAAAACCAACACTATATCCCCTCCATCTGTGTCGTCGCTTTCATTCCCCCCATGTCGTCAGAATCGCCAGGATTGCCTGGAGAAACCCTTGACATTTTTTAACTACTACTTTTTAATCCCCCTTTTGTATGTGTTATTTGTTGAAAATTTAGGTTGCGATACCATATCTGATATAGCATATCCACCTTTACAAACACACACACACACACTATATATATATATATATATATATATATATATATATATAATCTCAAGGAATACATATTCATATGATTATGCTATAATAATTATCATAATTCGCACGCACGCATCATAAATTACTAATTACAAGGACGAGTCCAACCAGTGTCCTAAATACAGTGTTCAATAGAGTGTACGACCTTACAAATACTTAGGAATATCATGGTCACTATGAAACCTACCTCAAATAGAAAGTAAATTAATTCTAAATGGTCATAAAAATAAAATTTTCAGAATTGAATAAAGACAAGGAGAGGGCTTGCCTTGGTTATTGAAATTTGGGGGTTGAAAATTAGGGGTAGGGTTTGGAAGTTCTCCTTCTCCAACTTCTTCATCTTCATGCTGCTTCTTCTTCTTCTTCTTCTTCTTCTTCTTCTTCTTTTGAATAACAAAGGGGGTTAGGATTTGGGTTGATGAAGAAGATGGGAGATGAATATGATGAGGGATGATGGTGGAGGTGGAGGGTGTTGGTGGTCAGCCAGACGGCAGCAGCCGTGGAGCGAGGGTACGGCAGGAGATGGTGGGGGTGGTGTTGATATTAGGGTTGGTAATGATGTGGGTTTGGCATTGTAGAGATGGATTTGAGAAATTGAAGAAGAAGATGATGATGGGGATGGAAGAGTGTGATGGCTAGAGAGACAAGGGTTTTAGGGAAGAAGATTCATATAGAAGGAGATTTGAATGAAAATGAGATGTTGAAAATTGATACGGGAGGAGAGAGAGGACAGAATGACAACAACTACCATTTTTTTTGCTGGTTCATGCAAGGGAAGGGTTCGGGAAAGAGAGGAGGCGATGCCTCTCTCTCGACCTGATGGAATTTTTTTTAACAAAAAAAATATATCTAAGGACTTAAATGAAATGAAGAGAACTAAAAATTTTTATAAAAAGTTATAAATTTTTCTTCAGTATGAAAGAAAAAAATCCAAATGGTTTGTTTTTAGAATCTTTTTTATTATTATTAAGAAAATAAGATAATACCATATTATGAAATACAACTATGACATGTAAGTTGTCTGAATAATAGGAGGGAGCAAACAAGCGGGACGATGAGCGAGGAAGTAGAGAACTATGACTCAAAGGTGATGGAGATCTTTGTCATCAACAATGAGCCATTTACCCCCAAAAGTTTATTATTATTCTTTCTTGAACAAAAGATTTTTTTTTTCATAATCTTATTCAATTTTGAAAAGAACTATGAACATTTAAAAAATAAAACAATAAAAAATATCTATAAAAAATGAACAAAATTTTATCTTCAAGTAAAGATGATATCTATCAAAGTTGATTTTTATTTTAAGAAATAAACTTGATCAATATAAATTAAAGATCTCAAAAGTAATAAACGTTTAACAAAAAAAAACTCTCTACAACAAAAGAGAACAAATATTTATAATCGTATTCAATTTCAATTTGTATTAATATTTAAAAAGCAAAATAATAAAAAATACCTTAAAAAGAACAAAAATTCCATCTTCAAGAGAACATCATATTAAAGTTTATAAAAAATATTTGAGAGACAAACTTGATCAAATAAATTAAAGATCTCAAAAGTAACAGTCATTTTGTAAGCACTCTTATTTTTTAGAATTTATTAATATTGGTATTCTGAAATTTTTGTGATTAAGGGGATTTTTTTATTTATTTTTAACTAATTATAATATATAATATTCATGAATTTATAATAATGCGTATTTAATTAATTATTAATATTGTACAAAAAAAATATTTTTGTATTTATAACTATTATTAGTGTATTGTATAATTTTTTTGGAATTTATTGAGGTCTAAAACTATTTTTAATAGCTATATATATATATATATATATATATATATATATGTATATATATATATATATATAAAGAAAAGAAAAGAAAAAGAAAAAGAAATAAATAAATAAAACCCAAACCCATTAAACCCTAACCCTACCCGTTAACCCAAACTCATTAATAAAATTCTAACTAAAACCCAACTCTCCCCTCACCCGTGCACAGGAACCCCCATCCCTCCTCTCTCTCTCTCTCTCTCTCTCTCTCTCTCTCTCTCTCTCTCATATATACATATATAACTCTAACCCATCCCATGCCTTCACCACCACCTCCATCGGAGCGCCGCCACCGCCGCACGCACTGTCATGCCGGAGCAGCGTGTCACCCCCCCCCCCCCCCCCGCGCACGCACAACTGTGCGGCCCCTCCTTCGCACACAGCTTTTGACCACCTCGCTGATTCGTTTTGAGCCCCGTCCTCGCTAGTATGTTCACAACCTAACCCTCTAGGATTCCCTTCAAGTGGAACAATTTTAGGTACCCCGGTTTGATCGAAAAATTGACCGAAAGTTGGCCGAAAAACTGTTCGAAAATAGTTCAGAATTTCAGTCCAAGTACCCTTGTTCATGTCCAATTTTCTACCAACTCGTTAATTATTTTTAAAATATAATTGAAAGAATTTCTTCACAATATAATCAAGATTTTTACTATTCTTTTAGTTTTTATTGGTCCACCTGTTTGGGCCTTTCCCTTTCCAAGTTGTTCCCCAATGAAGACCATGTTCAAACAGAGGGAGATCAGGGCTCAGGAATAATTCTACCTTTCTTAGAATCTAAAACACAAGGATGTAGCTTTATTTGGTCTGCGATTCAAAGTTGTTCTGTTCGGAGTCAAGCTGAAGATTATGAGAAACATGTTTTGCTTTAATGGTTAAATTATTCTTGTTCCAAAACAACCAAAAACTTGTTTTTAAAACACCAAAAATCTCGCGATACGGGGTGCGTCATGCTAAACGAGGTATCGTATACGAGTTGTACCGAAAGGCGCGTACCATCAACGCGGACGTGTGAACTTTCGCGGAACTTGATTTGGATGTGCGTGTACACCGGAATCAACGCGTATCCGTCGAAAAGCACCGTATCGGCATATTCTAACACTCGTCCTACTTTTGTGTGTGTTTGTCGTTTCGCAACGAAACTTGCACCATCGGATTCTTAGCGTTACGCTGGTCCTGTGATCCAAGTTTGGTTCAATTCTGAGAATGTTGATGAAACATCATTTTGTGGGCCCCACGGTTCCACATGACGGACGATTTTATGACCGGCTCACCGGAATCCAATTCCGGATATTCTATTGAGTTTGTGACATTGTTCTGGACTTGTAAACACTAAGTTAGACAAATTTGAAGAACTTTGTCTTTGGCACATTTTACGGTGCAAAGTGGGCCACATGTGGACCCTATTTTGACCCAAAAACTGTCAATTTTGTCCATGTGTCCAAATTGGACTTATGGGTAGTCAATCCTAGCTATTTTAAGTATTCTGAGAATATTGGTGATGTTTGTTTCAGCATCCGGAGTTGTACGTGCTGATTCCACTTTTCTAGGAGCAGTTGACGGAGTTCAGAACCCAGGCAAGTATACATTGCCATGATGTATCACAGTTCCTTGCCTTTATTATCTTATTTAGTTATTATAGTTATTTGATATGTGTGATGTGTGTGTTTACCCTAGGACCGTGAGACGTTGCTTAGCGTCCGAACAAGATTCGGGTGTCGACGTCGTACGCGGAGTCGAGTAACGTCACTTAGAGAGTTGATTCTACGATCCTTTATTTTACGTGCTTGCTTTACCAAGTACGCCATACCCTATGACACTTGACACTATTTCATGTGACAGAATCTTTTTTGATTTATTTATGGCGATTCTGTATAGGCTTACAGGATTCGTGATATGAGACTTGCATATTATATGGATATTGTTAGGACTCATTGCACTAGCTAGAGGTCATGATCTTGCATGTTATGGACATGAGACGTTATGGACATGAGACGTGAGGTTATATTGGGTGGGGAGAGACACACCATACTACAGGTTGATTATTGATATGTATACTATACTACTGGAGGTGTTGTGGCACATATATCGGAGTCGTGATACCACTAGAGGTGCCTTGGACTCTGTCTCAGATCTTTGGCACCTATACTGAGTCTTGATACTACTTGCTGCTATGGGCTCCCCGACACAGAGCCTGTAGTGGTTTCAGCCTGAGTATGAGTGATGCTCTCACGTGCATATCACATAAATGGTTACAGTAGTTTACCCTTGAGTATATGGTATTATACTGTTTTACTTTTGGCATGCTGTTTCTTGTACCTTGTTACGTCCCTCTGAGGACCTGGTCCCCTGCCAGTTTTTGCAGCATAGACGATTATGGAGCCTTTGGAGTTGCTGATGGAGTTTCTTGTCTTGCAAGCATTGGTACCAGGTACTTATATCATTTCTACAATATCATTTCTATTGGAGTTCTTGTTATTTATTCATATCGTTTATTCATCTGCTGATGTAGCCTAGTTTTACAGACTCATATTTTTTTCTCGAGCCTATTCGAGTTTGTATTACTAGACGACCGACTTTAGCACATGTAGCTCATTCTTGTGTATTCTGTTCATTGTGGATTGAGACATAGATATTTATATTTACTTGATTACTTAGATAGTGACCATTATAATACAACTTATATGTATTCGAGTCGGACCAGAGTCTGATCGAATGCGTAGCTGGCATATTACGTATTTCTAGTCCTACGTATTTTGGGACTGGGGCGTGACACATTTTGCCCCCTAAAAATTTTCTTCTACATCAAAAGAGAAAAAAAATCATAATCTTATTTAATTTCAAAAAAAATTATGAACATTTACAAACAAAATAATAAAAATACCTAAAAAATGAACAAAATTTCCATTTTCATGAGAATATCATATAAAAGTTGATGAAATATTTTTTTAAAGACAAATTTAATCAAAATAAGTTGAAGATATATATATATATATATATATATATATATATATATATATATATATATATAGCAAAATAGAAGAATACACATACATTATCTTACTCAATTTCAAAAAAATTACGAACACCTAAAAATAAAACAATGGAAAATACCTTTAAAATGAACAAAAGTTGCATCTTCAAATCAAGTTGATAATTATTTTTTAGTGAAAAACTAGATTAAAATAAATTGAATATCTCAAAAGTAATAAAAAATAACTACATCCGATCACAAAGAATTAATTGTTGGCAACACCACTTGTAGATACGGAGATAAAAAAGAGGAACGTGGACGAGGTTGCGGTTAGGCAAAGAATGAGACAGATACGTGAAAGGAAGGCTGAGTCTATCCGCGGGAGCCTTGGCTGCAAACTTCGATGTTAGGAACAGAATATGTGTTTGATGAAGGTTAGAACCGTTATCGCTAAGGGTCAGAGATCCTTGGGGAAAGAAAGGCTTAGAGGAGAATGGGCTCACAATTTAACGAGATAAAAAGAGAAAATTTGGTATTTTAGATCCGCACCTTTCTGAGGTTCGATTATAATGAGTAAAATAGAATGTGTGTATGTGAGAGAGAGAGAGAGAGAGAGAGAGAGTCCTATGTGATTTAAAATTCCTATATTGTTGGTTGCAAAACCACATCTTCAAATCCTATTTTACTAACATTAGATCTTTTGATCATATCCAGTAATTAGCAAACCTTAACGCTCCTGGCTTTTATAAGGTTTTGGAGTTATGGATCCCTCATTCTTGTTATTAAAAGTATTTTGTGCTGGTTTAGCTAGCCCATCCTTTTAAATCATTATATGTGATTCTTAAATCCTTATTGACTAACCCTGTCTTAGGGACGTTACCTTTGGAAACTCGTCTTGATGATTTTGGGAATAGATCCCAGTTGCGACTACTTTTGGTATAATATCTAAGTTTATTGCATACTGATTTTGGTAATCATCTTGAAGTCGAGATGAGGTATTATCGGTGCTTGTGTTATTATCCATATTTACTTGGGACAATGAACTATTGTGCTAATAAATTATTAGGTGATATTTGGTTGGGGGAAGTTGCAAGAATTTAATGTTCTCATTCTTATGTTTTGTCTGAGAAATATCACGACCCGCTTCCGGATAACCGGGTACGAATATGTGAGTAAGTCCATCCTACGCCACGGTATCGACACTAGTACGTTGTTTAAACCTATGAGTCATTATCAAGTTACATGATTCATAGTATAACTAAATAAAGATAAGATAGGAAAGAGAGTGATAATAATCCATAAAACATATCTTTATAAATCTACATATTTATTACATTATCACAGTAAAGTTTTCCAGAGACAAATTCGGTCAAGCAATTAAGGAAAAACAAACTATAAATGGAAATGAAATTAAGCAAATAAAATCATAATCTAGATCCCACCGGGGATCTCCTTAGAGTCCATTGATGTATTAGGACCAAACTCATCTACTGGCTCATCAGGAATATATGACATAAGTCCACATCATCATCTAATATGTCAACGTATCCAGTCAAGATTGGAGCAAGTACAATTACGACTAAAGAGTTACACAGTATATATAAATTTATTAAGATAAAATAAGTACAATTGAATACAACAGGTAATGATCATTTTAAAAATTATATGTATATATATATATATATATATATATATATATATATATATATATATATATATATATATATATATATATATATATATATATATAGTAAATCTAGAACTAGAATCATGAAAAGAAACAACTATGAATCATGAAAATAAAATAACAAGAATAATGAATAGAAATATGTGGGATGAATAAATCATAATCTATATCTAACTCTCGTGCAAATGGAATAAAATTGTTGGACATGTTGGCCGGTTAGGACTAGAACAATCATACGTGTGGTGCATGACTAAACTCACAGTATTTGGGAATAAGACAATCACCCAACAAGTATGTGATTGAAGTCACAGATGAAACACAAACAATAGGGGTAAAATCCTATGCCCACTAGTTATTCCCCTCATCCAAGTCTTTCAAAAATAGGTAACTGATCTGAGTCTAAAATCATGACAAGATTACTATATGATCGCTAGTATCGATAGCTAATAATGGAATAAGTTCACGAAATATGCATGAATCACGATACTAAAAATGAGACTAGATCACGTGTCACGATACAAAATTAGACTAAATCATGAACCACTCTCACGTGCACAAACTACCATGTTAAAAACAATTATCAAAACTATGAATCTACACAACAATAATAGCATTTATAATGTAAAGGTAATCAATAACAGTAGTATACTTGCCTTGGGGTAGTTAAAGTCAACGTGTACGGCACAAACGTATCGACACGAAAAAGTCTCTGTAGAAGCATGGAAAAATTGACCCATGCGCATGACAAACTACACAACAAGTTGTTCATGTTGATGCGTAGCGCATCCAAACAACACACAAAACCAGCATCCTAAAAACAAGGTAATACGTCGCGAACCCATGCGGCAGGTAGCAGTGGACTTCCTATGCGGCAATGAGGACAGCTATACGAAACATAGAGTCCATATGGCGTTTACATAAGCATATACGACAAAGTTAGCAACCATAGAAGCATGCGGCAAGGAAAGTAGACTTAATTATCATGCGACAGAAGTCTAGATGCATACATCATCGCTAACATCAACGCATTAAAAGTCGTGCCACTCCAAAAAATGTGCAGACGGAGGTTACACGAACGGCAATAGTTACGTCAGCGTAATAATTATGTTTATCAATTACGGTGGAACGCTGCCACGTGGCACTATGTGACAGAAGAGTCATGCGACAAAACATATCAGTGCTTATGCGGTAGGAAAACATGCGGCAGAGTTTTGTTATGCGCATTATCCTTCTTTATGACAGATGGCAGCGACTATTATTAAAGGGATAATGGGCTTTTAATGTGCATACATTTCTGCACAAAAAGTGCACACGTTTTACGTAACGTCACCCACGATCATTATATGATCTTAAGCGCATGACACGTGTCAAGCCGACCGTAATATGTGCACACATTCAGATCTGCATTATGTGGGGTAGTTATTATAGAATTCGGATACGCCAAGCATAATTTTGACCCACCAAAGTCTAAAAATAGTGACTTTTTAGATTTTATATGCGTATGGCCATTATCGTGCAAATGGCTATAAATAGCAGGGATATGTGCTTTCCAAACTATCGAAAGCAGAATACTTTTGAGCCCAATTGTTGTTCTTCTTGCCAGTGAGTTGAGAGTTAGCAATTTCTTTCGTCAATCGATCGTCAACGGAGAGTTAGCTGCATAACTCGATCTCCCTCGTCACAATTTCCCATATTCTTGTACTTAGAATTTTAGTGTAATTCTTTGTATTCTTTGTTCAAAAAGCAATGAAGTTCATACTTTTTTGTAATGGAAACAAAAATGGCGACTCTGTTGGGGATACTCTATCTCCACCAATGAGAAGGCCATGACACAATCTGATGTGATGAAACAGGGTTCAAGTCAGAAGATGTTGGTCATTCAATTCAACCAACAAGCTTTCGAGGCAATACTTTCGGAGGATAGCTCAACTCCCTCACCATGGACCGGAAGCCAAAGAAGTCTTGGAAGACATGGCTCCCTAAAGCTCATGCCACATGCCCTGCTACCAACACAAAGGATATGGCCTTAGAGAAGATGCTATCTGGCGCTGAACCAAAAGACAGTGGGCTTCAAAAATCTATTCATTTGGCTGCGCATAGCCAAGGAAAGGCACATGCACCAAGGTGGAATGCACCTACCATCCAAGAAAGACTCCAATAGGCAAAAGAACTTGGTAAAAGTTCAGAAGCTGTGGGCAGAGCACTTCAGGGCTATGCTAGCCCGCTAACTCTACTACTGCGCTCCATGCACAGGAAGAAAAATTGGAGTGCTCGGCACTCAGGTCTTGGCAAAGGAAAATACGACAATGCCAAGGACTTGGGTGTTAAGTCCTCTGATGGACCCATGAGCTCACAGCATGGAATATAGAAGAAAAGCAGTGTTGCCTCCCAGCCTAGGTGCATAAAGCCTTCTATATGTGTTAATGATCATGAAGATGGACCAACCTCTGCCTAACATCAGCACATGCAGACGAGGAAGGAAGATTCTATTTTTAACAGGATTTCTCACCATAATAACTCTATGCGCCAATGTTCTGAAGATAGGAGTAACTTGTAATATCTTTATTATGCACCAGTGTGTGCTAGTTCAAAGAAGTTTAGGGCAGTGCGAGCCATGCGCGCTTAAGCTACTGCTCAAACGACTGACCAACAGCATGCGCCATTAACTGTCATGCGCGTTGCTAATGGAAAGTTGTAACGATTTGATACTGAAACAAACCCAAGCGCCCATCCTGGTTGTGTGCATGAAATGGGTCAATTTTACAAGTCTTCCTGAAAATTGGGTGCAAACTCTATACATAAACCAGGTCAGGGAGCAAACACTTTGCCAATAAACCCATGCGCACAGCTTAGCCATGCGCATGATATGGTTGTAAAGGTAAAAATTTTCCTCATCGGACTTGCGTGACGTGTTATGTCACAAGCGCAAGGCAAGGACAATTACTACACATGAAGTGCCTCCACTAGGACATTATTGTGCTAATATCTTTATCAACTGTTGGCACACCAAAATAGCAAAAACTCCAACTAGGCAGTTTGTATTTCAACGACTGTACCATAGTGAATCATCCCGACGGCGTCTCGGGAAACGGATACCAAGCAACGACGAAAGCGAAGAATAATTGTTTGTTGCTTCATGCTACTCATCCTGGAAGGCTCCTTCTGAAAAATCTAATCAGAAGAAAACTATAAAAGGGGGTCCTCCAACCCTCCATTCAGTATACCAAGAAGTAAGCCAAGGATTCCAACACCATCTCCACCACCACAAAGAGTAAGAACACTTTTGAACCGCCAAATAGATGTTCCTACTACAGGCGTATTTCAAAATATTCATCTCAATGCTCGTCGAAGATCAAGATCCGAAGAGCCTGTATCTCAACCTGGGGGTAGTATTCCTCCAACACCCAATACGGCATTACAGACAGGAGACGACAATCTTCCTGTGATCCACACCAACCCGACGTTCCACGAAGACAATGAATCTCAAGGAACTAAAGATGATGTACCAGGCACAACATCTGAAGCTGGGGGTAGCAATTTCCTGGACTCTAAGGATGATGCAGGGATGACACCCTTTTCCGAGGACAATGCGTCCCAGGAATCTGAAGCAGAAAGTGTGCACACAAATGCCCTATCTTTTAGCCCATATGCTATGCATGTATACATGGCGGGTAACAATAATGAGGAAGGCAGCAACAATCGTCAATGCCTTGATGCCTTGGAAGCAATGGTGCAAGTCATGAACTCATAAATGCAAACATTAGCCCAAACGATGCAAGAAATTTGGGCAGCTATGCTTCCACAACCACCTCCGGCTACGGATCAAACAAATCCATGCCCAACAAACAATAAGGAAATTGTTGCACCTACTCCTGCTCCTTCCCCTCCCAATATCAGGATGCCGATAATGCACCATGCTATACCCTCAATCACTTTACAATCGGTTGTTTCTCCATAAATAGCCGATATGCAAGAAGTTATTCAAGACTTGCGTATTTGTTTTGAAGCAATGAACAATCAAAACAAGCTTAAGAAACTAGGGATATCTCAACCCTATCCTCCTGAATGGAATGATGTGGTATGCCCGCCCAAGTACAGACCGCAATCACTACTCCCATTTGACAAAATAAAATTGCCCCGTCAACACATGAAGTACTTCGATTCGCAAATAGTACATTTTCTAAGAGATGATGCTTTGCTCACTAAACTATTTGTCGGTACCCTGCAGGGGGTAGCCTTCAAATAATTTTATAGTCTATCCAATGATTGCATCAAAACCTTCAAAGATCTGGAAATGATGTTTCTTGCTAGATTCAATGAAGAAGGAATATAGGTGACCATGTCAACTCTGATGGCCACTAAGCAGAAGGAAAGAGAACCCGTTTATGAATATATTGAGCGCTTCAGATGGCTTGCTCTAAAGCTTCCTCCTGGTGTCTTCGACTCTGTGCTCATGGACTCTTGCATATATCATATCTTCCCTAAATAAAGTTCTATTTGTGACCAACCAAATTCAACCAATGGTCCATCTTCATTGGTAGTGTTAATGCAGCTGAAAAGTTAGTCGATGAGCTAAATCTATTGGGATTCAAATTACCCAATTTTGAGGCAAGGGCAAGTGTTCTCAAAATAATAACAATAACTACAACGATAATGGGAAGGAGGCCCTTGCCATCAATATATCTAAAGGTGCGGCACTATCCAAGCAGAAGCCTGTTGAAGAGCCAAAGCTGAAGAAGTCATTCTCCATTGATTATGATGATGTCATCGATATCTTCAACTTACTGATGAAGAGCAATAAACTAAAAATGTTTAACATTAGACGTCCTGAAGAAACAGACAAGGTTAATGATCCTAAGTACTATTTGTTTCATCGATACATGCATCATGCTACAAGGGATTGCTATGTATTGAGAGACACATACAACAACTGGTCGATGCTAAGGCGATCACCCTACACTCTGACGATAAGACAGTCACCGCCAACATGGTATCACTCCAATTCGGTGACTTTTTAGTGATGGAAGTCCAAGATGGTGTCGTCCTAATTCTTAAGGTGACACTAGAGATCGTTAATCTCCTACCAGCCCAAAATTAATCAAAACGGTTGGTACCGCTCACTACATAGTACGGTAAAATCATGTGGGTTTATCCAGACCTTATTCCAGATATAGGAAAAGAATCTGATTCCCAAAGGAAGTAGATAAAGGAAAGGAGGAACATGGCTAAGAAGATCCGTTGTGTAAAGAACCACAGAACATGTAACATGGTTCTTCTGGTTGTCGCCGACGAAGACTTATCCGGTAAAACTCGGTCCGGTAGGTCCTACTTACTGACCTATGACCCAGTTCATGAGGACGCTACCCCCTTTAACCTCTGTATCTGCTGCTCTAGTAGTACCTGAAATAGGTCCGTCCAAGACAACAACGACAGATACATCAAAGCAAAAAGAGACTGTTTTGACAAGTCTCTAAAGAGAAACCCTCTACCAGGGCTTAATAAGCCTTACAACCTTAATATATTGGAATAGCTCGCCAATACACCAATAAGACTGTCAATCTTTTGAGTTGCTTTGTCTCTCCAAAGAGACCAAAGATATTGTAAGCGAGGCATTGCAACATGCCGACTCCTACTTGGCTGAAATCAAGAAACTAGCTGAGGATCCTGCTACATGTCTCCATTGCCATAGCATGATGGAGAGAATTCCTAACATTACCTTCTCCTAGGAGGATATGTTATTAAAGAATAATCGACATGATAGACCTTTGCATTATACTGGGTACATTGGCGCCATTAAGGTGGATCATATGCACATTAATCACGGTTCATCACTCAGCATAATTTTATGCAGCCTGCTTCAAATCCTCTGGATTCTTATGCACAGTCTGACCATAACCAACACAACTATCTATGTCTCCAACGCTGGAAGGAGCTACCCCTTGGGCAAAATCTGTCCAAAATGTCAGATAGGGGCGATCTACGGACTGAGGTAACTTGCCATGTTATTGACGTCGATGTGTCCTATAATATTTTATTGGGATGCCCTGCAACCACACGGCGCATTATGCTGAGTCAGATTGAAACGAGACATGTTTGGTTGTATTTTATTGAGTTGAATTTTTAAGCAAGTATTAATTTGACTTTGTTCCATATGCAGATCGCGTGAGGAGTTTAGTGGGACCAGAGCAGCGCCTCACAAAAGGCTAAGACATGGACGATGTGAATGGAATCAGTGTATTCGTTTAGAGCAAGTGTAGATATAGAGGAATTAGAGCGATAATGCTGTCTTCCTTAGTCCGATCGGATCGGATGATTTGGAGAGCACATCCTACTCGTACGGTCATACCAATTGAGTAGATCGTACTTTGAATCGGACCACGGATTCAAATAATCGACCGTATTGGCAAGTCAAAGGGCTTAGCAGATTCAGACTTGGTGAGTGGGCTCTATCCCTTCTCCTCTACTCCTTCATGCCTAATAAAAGAATACGCGTAATATCTTGGACACTTGGACTGGAATATTAGAAGACCGTACTGTGGTGTGTATAGAGTATGTGTCGTTTAGATGATTATAAATTATGGCTTTGAGTTGAACTTTATGATTGAAACAACGGGAACACTTTATTGCGCGAGCGAGCGTGCGTTGTGCACGAGTATCAAGTTGGAACGCTTCATCAAACGAAGTGTACAGTTATGGTTCAAAACTGGGCAACTGCTGATAGGGTTTTAGTTGAGTTGGAACACGAGATTTGGAACTTATCGGAGGGCATGGTGCCACAAAATCCGTAATAATGTGGCATTGTGCCTTGTGTGCGGCCTTGGATCTTTGTATTGGAACCTTGGGTCATCAAGCAGAACTTGGAAATAGATTGGATCATGAGATGAGATTGTGGATTGGAATACGTAGTTAGCTCGTTGTATGGTTACAGACATTGATAGCCTGTGCACAGGTTTTGGTTCCTTGAGCGGGATAGACACCGGGGCACCATGACAGCTCGGTCTGGGAAGGAACCTGGGTATCGAGGCATCCACTGAGGTGTTGCAACCCTCGGAGGGACGAGGCATCGTATACCAGGTACATAAGGTATTGTGGGACATTCAGTTAAGGCATTGCAACCAATAGGCTGGAAGGGAGCATCATAGATGCAGTGTATCATCTGCTATGGTTGGTATGTATGCCGCTAGTGACCACTTTCATATAGATTAGTGCATCAGTTTGGAGATTATCTTGGTTGGTTGTTGTAAGCGAGGATGGCATAGTTGCTTTTGTACACGGTTGATTGTGTTAGATTTGTAGGACTTGAGTTGGTATTTATTGTTGGTTTTACTAGGCGCGTTGTGTTGTAACACACTTGTCGGCTCAAGCGATTTGAGTATAAACTGTTGCATGCTTAATACCTTTGTGATAGAATATAACATGCTAGTGTATTTATTGCTTTCAGGAACATGCTTTACTGCTTTCAAATGCATGCCTTGCCATAAAATCGATCTAGGTTTAAACTAGCAAGATCACCTTATAATAATTTGTATGCTTCACATATATACTTAGTATCGGTTTAGATGAGTGGGTTATCCTGCTCATCAGTACGGTTGTGTATTGACCAACGTTTGTGGGTATTATTTCTAGTTACGCATGTATAGTGGCTCAGCTTGGATATACGGGACATGATGTATGTAAGAGTAAGTACCTTTGTGGGAAAGAGAAAGAGAAAGAGTGTTGCAAGTCATTGTGGCATTCTCCTTTGTGGCATTTTTTTTGGACCCTTCGAGAGCTTCGCTACGTATACTTTGTTGTGTTGTTGTTGGTAACAATACTTGACTTTTGTTGTAACTTGGTCGTTTCGATGATAACCTGACATTTGACGTTATTGTCTTGTGTGAGCGCAACTCCAGGCTTGTACGTTATCACGTCCCGATGAGAACGATTATCCTGCGGGAGTGTTGGCGTGGTGATCTCATGTCCAGCAGGGACGATTGAACTTGCGAAAGATTGGGACGCGACATTTGGTATTAGAGCGCCCGGTTCATTTTCTCGAACTTCTTTCCTTTGTTTGGTTCATCACAAACTCTAAATAGCTTTCGCGTATCGTCTGGCTCTTGGCACTACTCGGTGCTACATTGGAAGTTTCATGCAATAAGTATATATATTTGTTGGTTGTGTGTGCATATTCTGCGTTGTGTTGGTTTTTGTAGTATTTTGATAGAATTGTGTAGCATCGTTTGGCGTTGTTGCTTTCGTGCAGCAAGTTATGTGGCATTGTTACATTCGTACAGCAAGTTGAGAGGTGTCATTGTATTTGTTTGGCTAGTCGTTTGGGAGATTAGGGTTGCATCAGTGTAGTTGTTAGTTTGTTGGACGAAGTTTGAGTTTTGGCTGAGAATATCAGAGAGAACGTTACACGAGTTGCTCATGTAGTGTATGAGTTGATCAGATTTGATTTTTTGGCTTGGAATATCAGGAAGAGCGTTGCACGAGTTGCTTATGCGGCGAATGTGCTCAACGGATTTGAGTAGTGACTTGGAATATCAGGGAGAGAGAACGTTGCATGAGTTGCTCGTACAGCAAATGTGTCAAACGGTTTGAGGAATAGTTGAAAGTATTGAGAATATAACGTTGCATAAGTTACAACGGACGAGATCAACAAAAGAGTAAGATTGTCTATGCATTGGATGAGTTTTGTGTCAGACTTCGAGTAAACAGTTGAGTTATGGTCGACAGGATCACCGTAGAGTGGATAGCTCAAATTGATCATGGATCAGTATAGAGAAATATGATGCAAGGAGTGACTTGATTCGAAGTGGTATATGGTATACCATGTAGTGATTGTGGCATTGGAATGTTTAGATGGACAACAATAGAATTTATCGCAACGGATGCGAATAAAAAAAATATAAGTTGAGTTGTGCGAATCGGCGGAGTATGTTTCAAAACTTAGAGCAAGCGATATGTTGTGATCGGACTTGGGTTAATTAAAGTTATATTGGATGAAGAATGTAACAACTAATGGAGCGACAGGTTGAGAATAGCGAACGAAATAGGACGACATGGCAACGATTGAAGAAAAGATAGTGAGATAGAGTTTTGTGTTGGGCGATGACCAAATCAGTTGAGCAAATGTTTGAATTTGGAAGAGTGATATGGAACAAGCACGATGAGCAAATTGAAGGAAATAAGTGCATGTGATGCGGAGAAAGTGTTGAAGATTGGATCGTATCGATCAAACGGGAAGTTCGAATATTGGAATTTGGCTCGCACGATTTGGAAGTTAGGTAGAGCGTCTATCGATGTGGAGAGTTTAGTATATAGAACAAGCAGTTAAGGCATGCGTGTGAGAGCGATGGACGTATTAAAGAGTAGCGAACATGAACTATGGATTTTGGTGACGCAAGGGAGCTGTTGATCGAGCAGAGGAACACATTCAGTTTTGAAGGAGAAATATGATGGAATCACACCGAGCTTAGAGGATATGGACGTTAGCGCTCGAGGAGTTCGACTCAGAGTGTAGTGAACACAAACTTAGTAGAATGGTGCAACGAAGTGGACGTGTATTGGAATTGGCATGCAAGTAGTTAAGATCGTACAAACGCATAAGAACATGGAGAAATCAAGACGGGCTAAGGAATGGAATGAGGACAAAAATCATGGCGTATGGACCTTTGAAGATAGCGGAACAGGAAGACGACATCGAAGCAAATCACTGTGCCGCTCGAGCGAGTTGGACGTGTAGTGTTGAAGCATGTTATATGGATAAGAAACAGAGCAAGACTATAATTTCGAAAAATGTTGCAAGTAGTAGTGCGAGAAGTCGAACTGGGTGGTTCGGGATTTTTGATGGATTCAGGGCAGAACGACGGAGTATTGGAAGACGGTTTTAGCGAGTGCAATTTCTCGATTAGTTAAGGCGTTGCAACCAATAGGCTGAAAGGGAGCATTGTAGATGTAGTGTATCGTCTGTTATAGTTGGCATGCATGCCACCAGTGACCACTTTTATATAGATAAGTTCATCGGTTTGGAGAGTATCTTAGTTGGTTGTTATAGGCGAGGATGACATAGTTGGTTTTGTACACGGTTGATTGTCTTGGATTTGTAGGACTTGAGTTGGTATTTATTGTCGGTTTTACTAGGCGCGTTGTGTTGTAACACATTTGTAGGCTCATGCGATTTAAGTATAAACTGTTGCATGCTTAGTACCTTTGTGATAGAATATAACATGCTAGTGTATTTATTGCTTTCAGGAACATGCTTTACTGCTTTCAAATGCATGCCTTGCCATAAAATCGATCTATGTTTAAACTAGCAAGATCACCTTGTAATAATTTGTATGCTTCATATATCTACTTAGTATCGGTTTCGATGAGTGGGTTATCCTGCTCACCAGTACGATTGTGTACTGACCAACATTTGTGGGCATTATTTCCAGGTACGCAAGTGCAGTGGCTCAGCTTGGATATATGGGACATGGTGTATGGAACGGTTAGTAACTTTGTGGGAAAGAGAAAGAGCAAGAGTGTTGCAAGCCATTGTGACATTCTCCTATGTGGCATTTTAATTTGGACCCTTCGAGAGCTTCGCTACGTATACTTTGTTGTGTTATTGTTGCTAACAATACTTGACTTTCGTTGCAACTTGGTCGTTTCGATCATAACCTTGACATTTGACGTTATTGCCTTGTGCGAGCGCAACTCTAGGCTCGTACGTCATCACGCCCTGATGAGAACGATTGTCCTACGGGAGAGTTGGCGTGGTGATCTCACGTCTAGTAGGGCGATCGAACTTACAGGAGATTGGAGCATGATACGCCCTTGGATACATGAGCAGATGATTGTGCCCTCAACTCTATATCAGTGCTTTAAGTATGTTGACAGCGAAGGAGTCGTCAAAATTGAATTCGATGATGTTGATCCCTTTAAAGGTGTGGAGGCTTATTACTCAGATTCGGTATTATACAAACAAATACATAGAGAAGAGAAGCTAACAATTTTGATGATGAAGCGTAGACAAGTTCAGCTATAGAAGGACCTTTGAAGATTCGTTTAAAGTACCGTGTTAAGGACACTCCTGCTCCTCTTGTGGTAGACATCCGCAAAAAGATTAATCACAACGCTACAGAGCCTCTTATAATTAATCTTCGAAGAAAATCTTGAAAAGATGACCTTCCTCTTACAAAGAATTTAGAACCATTGGTTGTCAACCTCCGTCGCTCCAAGACTCCCGTTCTGAGTCAATCTTTTGTATGTCAATCTGAAGCTGAGGCAAAAGAAGAAAATGTGCTTGAAGAATACATAAGTGTACAACCTGATGTACCCTCCCATGATGATGTTATTCCCGATGAGGAGATTTTGTACTTCCTAAATAAAGGACTTCCTTTGAACTAAATGTTTAAGTACTAGGTATTCTTTAGAGTATGGCTTAGGATTGCACCTTTGTATGCCAGTAACATCAACTCACAAAAAGACTAATATTTTCTCAGATAATGGTTTGATCTTCGAAGTTCCAGCAAGGAAGGAGACAAACTTATCATCTTTGGTAGGATAGAAGGACATAGAGATTTCCTCATCGATGATCCTGAATCTGATAATAATAAAATTCAGCTTAAACGTTACAGTCAAAAAGCCAACGATCTCATCCAAAAAATAGGTTATGACTTCAAAAGTAACCAAGACCTTAACTACGGGAAAGGGCTATGTCTACCATTATGTCACTTTGGTCAAGCACCGATCTCCCGTAGGATCGACCGTCCCCGCTAGGCGCGAATCACCGCGCATGCGCTCCCGCGGAACGATTGTGCCCATCAGGACGTGATGTCGCACGAGCACAAGCTGCTCCCGTGCAAGGCCATGAATCCGAACAGGCAGAAAAATAGCTAAGCCACAGAGTTGTACAGATAGTCTCCAATGCAGTGGATACTTGAACGACATGAGTAAACGGCCGTTCGAAAACTAGTTCTCAAGGTCGATATAGCGGAAGTATAGAATGAACACAAGTATGGATACAAAAACAAGCAATTTATTGATATTGAATCAGTGTTACAAGAGATGCTAGGCTGAGATTACAAGTCGCTCAAGTCCTCTCTCTCTCTCTCTCTCGAAACAATAAAAGCATGCCAAGTAGCTACAATTGTGGAATGATACATAGGCGATGTTCCAATATTATGTCTTGTATATGTGTTTCAGCTCCGGATGCAGCACTTCAAGGCTCCAGAGCGAACTCCATGCCTTAGCTCGCACAGAGGGGGTTTCCGCAATGAACGAGGTTCTCTCGTACCCTGCAACCAATCTAGTGGTTTATCAGTACATGAATGCACTGGTGGGGAGGCTTCTTGTCCGCTCGATAAATTCAAATATGTTATATTAGTTTCGTGCACAAACTATTAAGTTATCTTTCTAGTCTTACCTTAGGATCAATTTTATGGCATAAAATACAAAGCCTAACTCGTGTGGCAATGCGTCGTGCGATAGAAGGGTAATTCGACAAAACCTACCAACTTACCATTCTTCCTTCCCTGTCCAATGACACAACCAAGTTAGCCAAACACGAATATATACATATATTAAAATCCAAGGAATCGTATAGCGAACACATGTATGCTACGAGCGTATTTCTAAATCAGGTGCACGAGTTTGCTTAAATTGTGATACACAAGTTACTTTGTTACTCAGATTCATGCGTGTTATTCGGGTTATTCAAATGGTCATAAAACTCAGGTTACACAGATCACTTATTCATTTCTCAGGTTACTCAAATTCAAATTTTTTAGACGAAATGTAATAACCCGCACGCGGATTATCGCAAGCGAGCCTGACTTAATCTATATGAACGGGTCGCTGGCCTACACGCTATTATGGACATAGTCGTAATAAGACGGTGGTCCCGGTGCCCCGATGATAGACCAAACTTATCATTTCTAGCTACAACTAGCACGACTACGGGATTTTGCCCTAGGTTGGATCGGTCCTGGTGCCCCGGCCGTAGGAATCAAGCTTGTGCACAAGCGTTCGCGACCAAGCGAGTCTCTCTTTTTATTGGTTCTTTCTTTATCTTTTGATATCTTCTTCTTCTGAGTAAACGGCAACAGTTGTAGGTGCAGGTAATGAGCCTCGCTACAAGCCATCCCAGGCCGTTCCTGACTCATTGGTTCCTTGCATCTTTTCTTTATTGTGGGCTTCCCGAGCCATTTTTAGTGTCATTCTCTTAGTGCCATTCATTTTAGTCATTCTTTACTTACATCTATCTTTTATATTTTCTTATCATCCTTGCAGCTCCCGGTACGGGAACTGCCTTGGCAACCCAACGGTCCCGAAGTCGTTCCATATTTTCTATTACTTGGCTCAGAAAGACTATTTGGATAGTCTTCCTCCCTTAGCTGAGGAAATTATTTTAAGTGAAATACTTTAACCCATGCCATAGTCTAAGTGGAGTGCGTTGCAATAGTGCGCAAGATAGTACTACCGAGGCATATAGAACTTTCTACTTTAACGGTGAAGTGCATAAAGAAAACTCTATCAAGGCAAACGAGTACTTCTATCTCTAGCAGCAGGTTTATCTTTCCAAGTTCTATGCTAGTAATACAAGATGGGATTATTCCCTTTGCTAGATGCGTTAAACTTCTTTTATTAGCATGCAAGGGTGATTCACCTAACGACTAGCATGTATTGTCCAAATTTTTAAGTGTGCAGCTAAGCAAAGACAGGTTCCCACCTTAGCGATTTGCCTCGGCCGAGCGATACTCCGAGCGCGTCTTTGAAAGTCCAAGTTTGAACTCCTGAAGGGCCAAGTCTGAATTATTTGCCTCAATCGAGTCTTCTCGCAGAGCGAGACGGGTCGAGAGATTGCACTTATGCCGTTTGAATCGGCTATCCGCGTTGATGTGGAGCAGGTTGGTACATTAAACACCACTCAGAACAAGTCTTGTCCTCGAGACTTCCTGAGTGAAAACCGTTCAATCGCACACTATCGAATCTAACCCAAGCATAATACTTTGTATCACTTAGACCCGTGTAAAACCCCTAATTTTAAAAAAAATTGTATTAATTATTTAATTTAATTATAGTATTTCATAGTATATTAGAAGATATAGAATTTATTTAATTTTTATTTCTAGGTAATTATGCATTTAGAGATTTATGGAGCAACTATTATTTTACCTTAATTTATTTTATGTAGGAGACATTGTGGACAGTTGATAGATTATTTGTATGCACTAAAATAAATTTCTAGAATTATATATATATATATATATATATATATATATATATATATATATATATATATATATATATATATATATGAAAAGAAAAGAAAAGAAAGAATAAAAGAAAAAGGAAAATAATAATAATCAAAACCCTGACCTAAAACCCCATAGCAGCAAACCATTTTTCCTAAGCTAACCCGGCCCCTTAGAATCCCAGCAGCAGCTAACCCCGCGCGCGAAGCCGACCCCCCCTTCTCATCTTCTTATTATATATATATATATATATATATATATATATATATATATATATATATATATATATATATATATATATATATATATATATATAAACCCAAACCCTAAACCCTTACCATCTCGACTACCCAGACCCTGCGCCGTCTCGACACCGCCGTCGCCGCCTGAGCAGCCGCCCGCCGCCGCTCGTCGTCGTTCGCGAGATCTCGCGCGCATTGCAGAAATTCACAGCAGCGAAGCCCTGTTCACGCGTAGATTTTTGTTCCATCGCTCGACCAAATTTGACCCAGTCTTTACCGGTATGTTCACGACCTATCCCTCTTCCAACTCTGTGTATTAGTTTCCTTCGAATGGCGCGTAACCCTAGGTGAAAACCGAGACCAAGTTGGAGAAAAATAATAACTTTTAATCTCAGAAAAACTGTTGTAAGCACCAATGTTTACGGACTCGTATCTCCCACCACAGAGATCCAAACATAGATTTTCTTCTTGCTATGTGAAGACCACCTAACCTAGATTATTTTTTGTTAATTATATTATTTTATTTGATGTTGTATGCAAAATTAAATCGAGTTAAAAATTATGAAAAACCTATTTTCGAACCTTCAAAATTTGTGATACGGAGCGCGCCCCGCCAAACAGGATTACCCCGTCAGGTACCAAGTGCACCGAAAGATGCGTATGGTATGTTCAGACGTGTAGCTTTTTGCAAAAATTGATTCGAACGCGTGTGCGCGTCGGAATCAGCCCGTATCCGCGTAAAGTTCCCAAATCGTGACTTTTGTAAAATATCGCACAATTTAGTGTACACTCGTCAGAATGCGATGAAACTTGCGCCATTGGACTCGTGGTATCGTGCTAGTCCTGTGACCCAATTTTCATACAATTCTGATATAGTTGACCAAGCCGCCTATTTGCGGGCCCCATAGTTGACTTTTTGGGCGAATTTGTGTTTGGCTTACCAGAATCCAAAATTGGACATACCGTTGAGTTTGTACTGACATTTAGAGTTTGTTTGACCTATAATTTATCCTATTTAGAGGCATTTACCCTTGGCACACTTTTCGGTAAAAAGTGGCCCACATGTGGACCCCGCATTGACCCAAAATTACCGTTTTGCTCCTGTGTCCAAATTGGACGAAAGGGTAGTGTTTTCTAGCTATCTCGTTGATTTCGAAAATGTTGGTGATGTTTATTTCAGCATCCGAAGACGTTTATTTAGAGGCCTTAGTTTCTGATCCCGTGTCCCTGACATCTGGACGCTTACTCTATACAGATTGCTTGTCAGGCAAGTATACATTGTCATTGTACTATGATTTATATTCCATATATTGCATGCATCTTATTTCTGTTTATTTAGTTCATATATTTTAAACTATTATATAAACTGCGCGTCCAAGGAAACTTGGGTGCAACGACGGTGACGTCGTATTCTGTTTTTATTATGTATATGCATATGGACCTACTCTATGAGACCAACCCATTATTATGAGACATTCTTATGTTTCATTGGCCATGAAACTATTCTTACACGAGTGTGAGTCACATGTAGGACACGGACTTGCGTACTCGGCTGGCCACTGGTACGTATAGGTCGTGCGACGAATAGGGATAACTGCCGATAGAAACTTTGCATGCTAGTAGACCTGGCAGTTATTTAGAGGTATCATCGTGTCATGGATGTGACATGCTTAGAGCATGGGATGGGGAGAACAACAAGTAAGGCATTTGGGCTCCTTTGCACTTTTCTTTCTGTAACCCGTACGCTCCATCGGAGATACGTAGCGATGATGACCCCTATATTACTGGTGGCCTCTTCCGTTCAAAAGACGATATAAAGCCCTTGATTTTCAAGAATTTTTAATTTAAAATTTTCCATAATTTTCTGTAATTTTTTGATATTTTCTGTAATTAAAATCAAGGTATTTTATAATTAATAGATTTCTAAATGATATTAAATAATATTAAAATATTATAAAAATAATATTTTCTAGTGTAAAATAAAAAACTAGACATAGGGTAATTTTTCGACAATTTATTGGACCCCGGAAGCATTTTTAAAGTCCTAAAAATAAATTAATAATTAAACCAAAATGAACCCTGAAATAAACCCGGTTTATTTCTAATTAAACCAAACCAAATTGACCCGAACCGGACCCGATCTAGTTGAACCGGGCCCAAACCTTAGCGGGTCGGATCCGGGTCCGACCCGTCACCGACCCGACCCGACCCGACCCGGGTGAACAGTGCCCTCAGCCCAATTCTTCTTTCCCGACCCTTCAGCACGCCGTCTCCGGCCGTTACGTCGCCGGCCGTCGCTCCGTCTTCCCCCGCAACGACCGCCCGTCGCTCCGGTTCTCCTCCCCGCACCGGCCGGCTATTTTCCCTCCGCCTATAAAATCCCCTTTTCTCTGTCTGTCTTCCGGCTGCTCCTCCCTGCTCCTCCGATCCCGGCGTCCCCCGCCCAGCCCTGCCGACGAGCCGCCTGTGCAACCCCCGCTCGGCCTCGAACCGCCCTGAGCTCCGCCACCACTCCCACTGGCCTCCCTCTCCTCCGCCCGAAACCCCTCACCCCACTGCCCTCCGGCCAGCAACTCCCCTCTCCGCCTCCCTCCTCTGGCTGTGCCCCTCCCGACGTCCCCGCGAGCCACCCAGCCGTCTCCTCCGGTCCTCGACGCCTGCCACCCTCTCCCTAGAGCCGCCCACTCCTCCTCCAGAACCTCCCGGCTGCCCCGCTTTCACTCCAGCGCCTCGCCTCCGCTGCCCCGCCTCCTCCGGCAAGCAGCAGCACCCGCAGCAGAGCCGCGGCCGCCGTGCCTCCTCTCCGACGAGCCAGCCGCCTCCGTGAAGCTCCGGTCAGCCGCCAGTTTCCTCCCGACTCTGGCGAAGCCCCTAGCCCTAGCCAGGATACAGCCCGGATACAGCAGCATCGTGTCACGTCGTGTCGCCTCGAATACGAGAAATCTCGGTTTTCGGAGCCCTGTTCAGGTACCTATTTCTCTCTCCTTCTTGACCTGTTTTCCATTTCCGTCAGTTGTGACGCATAGGCTGCGTGACCCTCTCGATGCCCGTGCAATCCGCTCGGTGCATCGCGTCCTGTGGCGATCGCGAACCGCGATCCAAAAACAGGAAAACCAACGCCCTGTTTCACCCCGGAACTGAGTACGCTCCGCCAAACGGGACGACTTGGTCGCGTGCGGTCTTTACCGATATGTGCGTGTCATTGATACGGACGTACAAGATTTCGCAGAAGTTGATTCGGATGTGCGTGCACACCGAAATCAACGCGTATCCGCCGACAATATCCCGTATCTGTCCTTTCTGGTTCTCGCTGTAACTTAGTGTACACACGTCGGATCGAAATGAAACTTGCACCATCGGACTCGTAGCAATATGCTGGTCCTGTGACCCAAGTTTGGTTCGATTCTGAGAACGTTGACAAAATCGTGTGTCGTGGGTCCCACAGGCTCCACTTGACGGGCGATTTTGTGATCGGCTCATCGGAATCCAATTCTGAAAGTTCCATTGGGTTCGTTTTATCGTTCCTGACTTGTTGACACTAAGTTTGACAGATTTGGAGACCATTGGTACTGACACATTTTTCGGTGCCAAGCGGCCCACATGTGGACCCCGCTTGGCCAGAAACTGTTATTTTTGCCCCTGTGTCCAAACTGGACTTAAGGACAGGCGTTTCTAGCTATTTTATATTTTCTGAGATTGTTGTTAATGTCTATTTCAGCTTTTGGAGGAGTATCTACAGGACCCACTGATACCGGGACAGCTGTTGGTATTCCAACCCCAGGCAAGTGTACCTTGCCAACTTGCAGTCTTTATTATATATTACTTTGACTTAATTATAATTGATGTACGTGCTTAAACCTAGGACCGTGTGACTTACTTAGCGTCCGATTAATAGTCGGGTGCCAACACCGTACGCGGAGTTGTGTACGTCATCTAGAGATGGACATTCGAGACCTTTTACATTCTCGTACTTATTTTATCAAGTACATTATAACCCAGGACACTTGACACCATACATATGACAGAATCTTCCTGAGATATTCATGGTGATTCTGTGTAGGATACAGGATTGACATAGACATTATATTCTTAGAGATTATATGACTTGTTGCATTAGTTATGATCCTGCGTGGCATGGACATGAGACGTCGTGGACATGAGACGTATGATTACATTGGGTGGGGAGAGACACACAAACTACAGATTGATTATATATATTATGCCGGCGTCTTAGTCTCTCTCCGAGCTAGACAACCATATGATATCACTGCTACCGGCTCCCCGACACAGAGCTTATAGTAGTTTCAGCTTGAGTTCTAGTGCTGCTCTCATCTTGCATATCACTTAGCTGGTTATATATTTACCCTATTGTTTCATTTATTTGCTGCACTGCATTTGTTTTGGCATGATTATTCTTGTACCTTGCTATGTCCCCTGAGGACCTGGATCCGGATTATGTCCCCAGGTTTAGCAGACGAGATCGATCCCGAGGTACACAGGACAGGAGCATTAGCAGAAGCAGGAACAGGATCAGACACTGGAGCAGTACCAGATCCAGTAGACGAGTGATCTCTGCGGGTATCTTCTGAGTATATACTTTTTCAATACTCAGTATTTGATGTTGTTATCTTTATTCTTGTATCTTGAACAGTTGTATCAGACTCATTATCGGGTTATTTCCGAGATTATGTTTTATTATGATTGATCCTACTTATTGATTCTGATATTGCTATATATTCATTTTCTGTGGATGAGATTAGTATAGTAAACCCTGATCGTTGTAATACAGCTTAAGTATGCCCCGATGGATCCATTAAATTGGGTTTGTCCATCGGTGTGTGCTGCTGGCCATTGCCACGTGTCTAATCCCTCGATATTTTAGGACTAGGGCGTGACAGACGACATGCTTTATAGGCCCCTGATTCTTCGAGAGAGTCACGCCAATCCCATTTATGGCCAGATAGCCCACTTGTTAGAAAGTGGTTCTCAAACTGCATTCACATAGATGGTTAGGCAACCCATTAGATGTTTATTTTCTGTACTTATTGGCATGTTTATATGTATCTTGTTATGTTCCTCTGAGGACCTGGTCCCTTTCTAGATATAGACGGGCAGGAGTATCCACAGGAGTATGGACCTGGACCTGACGCTTCTTATCAGACTGAGGAGGTCTTATCTTCGGAGTACCTTTGATTCATCGCAGCTGATGGATATTCTAGTTGCTATTTTTTTTTGGACATTTATCTTATATTAGAGTTGATCTCTTCTCTCTTTTAGTAGTTTAGTATAGTCGATTTGCAGTGGATTTGTTTCTATCCGACTATCATACTTTAATACTTCATCTTTGAGATTCAGTTATTTATTTTTTATTTATTTATTTGTGTTGTGGATGAGATATAGATTGCGTGTGACTTGTTGACAGTATATTACCACTAGTGGATTTGATATTCATGTACAACGTACGTGTGTGTATGGTTTCCATATATTGGAGTTCATATACATACGGTTGGCGTGTTACGTATTCCTAGTCCTACGTATTTTGGAACTGGGACGTGACAACCCGTTTAAACACAACTTCCTACTCGTTTTTCTTATTTTGTGTCGCATGTGTGCTGGATCCATTTTATTGAATAACTCTATCACTCAATTCGAGCTGGCTATAATACACGAACGTCGTATTCTCTGACTCGGTCTCTTCTGCGCCATAGCACAAAACTTATATCACTTAACACGGGGCAGATCTATCATATACAATGATCTTAGGCTGAGGCCAACTTATCCAAATCGTTATACTCATCCATGCGAATTTAACATATTCACTTGTACTAGCATTCGAGATCAACATATCGCGAGTCTGGATTATGCACTTATTCAAAGCGTACTCCAAATATATGCATGTCAACCAACTTAGCGATAGAAAAGTCTTTGCACTCGAGTTTAACATATCATTGAGTCTTGGATTGTGCACACGTTCAAGGCGTCCCTCAAATATATGCATTCAATCAAACTTAGCGAGAGCAAAGTCGGACAAGCTACTTACGAAAATCTCAAGGGTCCTCGTCTTATGAATCACAATAATACCTCAAACGGGGTCAATTAAAATCTAAGTCATTTTCAATCCCACTCAAACCAAGCATTGCACAATCGTTAAGCACGATCTATCCGATCAACCGACTAGCATCCAAGTCTTATTATCCATTACATTCATGTTAAACACAGTGTACACTTATCGACCCAAGCCTAACTCTAAGTCATACTGTCCTAATTCTATGGCTTGCTTAAGCAATACTCTAAAGTGTCACATAAGTTCTTTCACTCGGCATAGGGTTGTCTGCCTATTTACTATGTCACCTCACAAGGTTATAGGTACAGTTCATGCTCACGACTCATCGTGCAAATTCGTCGCACGATACTCGTCCCAATTCCTAAGGTTAAACCATTGTGCTTTTGTACGAGATATTCTACCCAAGCTCATTTCACTCAGATTTCTAAACATCGAGAACAGATCATCCTACTCACATTAACACGTTCATTGCATAAGGTCCGAGTCCATTCAGTCAAATCCATGATATATCCATGTCGCATGTCAAGCCTAGCAATTCACATAGTCTATCTCCTCAAACATGTTTGGTAGAACCCATATATCCATTCTAACTCTAGACCACCAAGCCATGATTAAATTCTAAGTCTTGGATCTCAATCATAATTCCAAGTCGTCCAACATGATTCACGTATCCGTTCACGAAACCATCAAGCGTGTCTTACTCCATGCTCTAGACTAACTTATCCTTGAAACACTTCCAATTCACTTGCATTCTCAAACTCATCTTATCGTGTCGAACCACAAGTCAAGAAGATCCTTCAAATGTCACGCTCCGGTCTCCCGCAAGTTCGATTATCCCCGCTGGATGTGAGATCACCACGCCAACGCTTCCGCTGGATGATCGCCCTAATCCGGGCGTGACGTATGTCGATCATGGAGTTACGCTCACACAAGACAAGAACGTCAAACATTATGGTTATCATCGAAACGATCGAGACACATTATCATTACACTTCGTTCCATCCAAGTTATATATATATATATATATATATATATATATATGTTCATCTATGTCGTGACCATAATTCGTCTAGCAAAATTATCCAACTTTAATGTTATCGTTCAATCAATCTGTAGTCTACATTTGGCATTCCTCAAACAACCAAGTTCCATTCCTCAAGCCAAAGTCTATCCACTTTTGTTACGTTCTATTTTATCGAGTTCATTTGAATAATCATCGAACATATTCCTGCGAGTTCGTCTATCATTCCTCGCACAAGACAAGAACGTCAAACATTATGGTTATCATCGAAACGATCGAGACACATTATCATTACACTTCGTTCCATCCAAGTTATATATATATATATATATATATATATATATATATATATATATATATATATATATATATATATATATATATATATCCACCAAGTTATGTTCATCCATGTCGTGATCATAATTTGTCTAGCAAAATTATCCAACTTTAATGTTATCGCTCGATCAATCCGTAGTCTACATCTGGCATTCCTCAAACAACCAAGTTCCATTCCTCATGCCAAAGTCTATCCACTTTTGTTACGTTCTATTTCATCGAGTTCGTTTGAATAATCATCGAACATATTCCTGCGAGTTCGATCATCCCCGTCGGACGTGAAATTACCACGCTAGTACTCCCGCGGGATAATCGTTCTCATTTAGGCCCGATGTCGAGTGTTACCTTTCGAACTAGATTTTAGATCGTTCGTCCAAGTCAAGATTAAATCCGTCATCGCCTACCTCAATCATTGAACCAAAATTTTCTAACTTACATCAATCCATGCTATCTTCTAACTTATCAATATCGTATCAAGTCTTCCAAATTTGAAACCATAACATTCATACTCAGGCTAAAATTTCATCGAGCGATATCTTACTCAATCCATATTTTTGATGCACGCTATCTTCTATCGTGCTATACTCCGATCGCATCCTAGATTATTCTATCTCAAACTCAAGTTTTAATTCATTTGATTCAATTCGAAATTGCTCGTACGATTTACTAAGATTTCTCGACCAACGTATTGATTTTCATTACCTTGAATTCTTATTCGATATAAGCTTTATCACTTGTTCAACACATTCTAACTCGTTTGAATAAAATCTCGCAGGATTCCTTCGAATTCGCTTACTTGTTAGGCAGTATTTATACTAAGGCTTCACACAATTACGTCGCTTGTTGTTAGACTTGTTTGCTATTCCGAAATCCTCGATTCGCTCGAACATTTCTAAGACGATCAATACACCACACAGAGTTCGAACCATACTCTATGAATCATCAAATCGCTTATTCGTTCCTGAGTTATCGCATACACCACTCAGGAATCAAATCACCCAAGTAAATTCTCAATCGTGTTCGCATCAATCTATCTAATTTGTTTACATACATTATTTATGTAGTTTGATGCTTATGTTGGTAAAATAATGGTTGATATTGCTAAAAATACAACATTAATAATTTATTTCCTGTCCTTTATTTTACAAACATTATAATATACCTATTCAGTTATCACTTCTAATGAAAATAGTACATCTATTACATATATTCGAGCAAAAATATATAAAAATGTCATATTATCATGATAAGTAGAACAAATACATTTGTATGCTCTATGTAGCAAGGTTTGCAATATAAGTTTCAGGTTTGGTTTTAGACTCTTATGAGTCGGTTTCAGTTTGGAGTTTTGGTTTCAAAAACCCCCAAAAATTATAAAACCAAATGAGCTTGTGCCTTTACAAGGTGGTTCTTGAAAGGCATATGACCAGTTATGGAAGCTTGATGGAGGCGACGGGGGGTTTCAGTGAGGGAAGTTTGATTCGGAGGTCGGTGTACAAGAGGCTGATGGATGGGGAGGTCTATGCCATTAAGAAGATGAAGCTGAATGCCCGCAACAAACTCAAGATCTTGCATAAGGTATGTTACTCATTCGAAAGTATTGCTTTGTATTTCATTTTCTTTTTCGAAGAAAAATTACAATTTAGGCGGCGTTTGGTACCTGAATACTATATAGTCGAGAATTCTATATTCTAGTAAATCAAATTTCTATTAATTAATTTTTTGGAAAATTATATTGATTGGTGACTATATAAATATTCCCAAAAAAAATTGAAAAAGAATAAAAAATAAAAATAAAAAAAAGATTAAGATAAAAACTGAGAAATAAATAAAAAAAAATCTTAAAAAAGATTCTAAAATATACAAGACTCTTATAATTAGTTGATGATCTAAATATACGAGACTCTTATAAATATTTTTTTATGTTTGTTACTATTTTCCTTATAGTTGTATAGTTTGAATAATTTGTTAATGTTGTTAAAGAGAAACTCAATCTGGTGGCAGGACATATATACTCTGTTTCTGGACTCATACCAAGGAACTTCAATTATAAGGGAACCCTTGGTTTCTATATCTGAGAAATTTGAGTAAGTGTAATATTGATCTTAAGGTTACTACAAGAACATAAGTACTTGTCATTAAATACATGTTATTTGACATTTTTTATGTACATCTCTTTTTATTCAAAATGCAGTTGTAAATGTAGACCATACATGTTGCAAGAACAACATTGCAGGAGTGTCGCTCAGCATCTTCTGCCAAGGAAAATATAAGGCTATTATTTTTAAAGCTGGAGTTCTAAACATAACTTGATATCTTAGTTTGCTCTTATAATATATGCAGGACTAGATATCTTAGTTTGCTCTTTTGTATTAATTATGGTTAACTGTAACTCATGGTCTATTAGTTTTGGATATCGGTCTTTGGATTTGTAGCTTGATCTAGGATTCTGAACACATCCATCAAAAGCTTTTACTACTCAATCTTTCATTTGAGTACATTTCTTTCCCCATCAATTTGGGATATTAGCTCTGTTCTTGTACACTTTATTTCTATAGCTGGACTTGATGAAATACATGTAACCAATGAAGAGTCAGGTAGCAAAAGTTTCAAAAAAATTGAGAGCACTAGAATTGTTGAGTGCTTGCTAAGTTGGAATCAGCCTAGTTGGCCAAGAAAAGTGAGGGAAAAAACCAATTCCTCAATTCTTCTTCAGTTAAACGCATTATCCAGGGAACGTGCTACCTTGAACAGAAGAACTCAACATGAGGTATTTTCTGCTTTGTTAGCTACAATAGTACAACTGTGCAAGTGCATTAATTGTCTGAATCGACCTTTTTCTTTGTATCTTTCAGATGAAAATTAATATAAGTTTCTACCTTATCTATTTATGCATGCCTAGATTTCATCATCTGAATTGTGTTCTCATGCAGGGAAAAGCATGTACAACTTCTGAGGTGTATTAAAGAAAGAGGATTTGGGCTTTGAAGACTTGCAACTTGTATAATATATAGGTGCGCTTGACTGGAGAGTGTTTGAAGCTGACATGACATCTATTTTTGAAATGTTCAGAGAACTAGATTTTGTAAACATACTACCTTTTGAAGTCTAGTCTAGGTTTCATATATTATTTGTATACTTTTGTGAAATGCTATTAGTTATTTTACATTAATTTGACAACTTTGGCAATATTTTTTTCATTAATTACCCCGGATTCTTTCATTTCCATATAGAGATCATTTCCTTCACAAGTACGATTAATTTAACTTAACGGGCTTCTTAGATGTTGATTCATGGAATGTGTAAAAAAAATTGCACTGTTTATTATGTGTTGCAATGGTCAATTTAGGAATCATTAAATTTGTGATTCAAACTAAAAATTGAAATAAAAAAAAATACATAGGAACATTAATAAAGTGTTTCAAAGTTCGCATGAACAAGACAAAAGTATTGCAAATTACATTTAGGAATAGGCGTAAAGTGTTTCAAATTGACATTAGAAACATTTTAAGGATGTTCCAAAAATAATTTTGAAACGCATTTTATATGTTTCAAAATTTACTCTGTTCAAAATTTAGGAAAATTGTATAACCGTTTCAAATATTGCAACGCCACTTTTAGGAACGGTTATTATATGTTCCAAAAAATATTATGAACATATAAAAAGTGTTTCTAAATCTCTTTTTTTGGCGTAGTGTAAGCACGCATTTCTAAAGCCTTTGACAGAAATGTGAAAGAAAGAGTGTTTCAAGTCGGTAACCTTGTCTTGGCAGTAAGAAGACAAATGGTCATGACTCACAAGTCCAAAGGTAAATTCCAGCCTAAATGAGAGGACATGTTCGTGGTGGAGTCAGTATATTCCAACTGTACTGCCCCGCTTCCACGCGGTCCACTATGTAATACCTACCGGCTTGTGACTCAGTTTTAAACTGAGTATCGAGGAAGCCTTACGACCCAATCGATCACAGACAAAGTGCAATGAACCTTTCCAACTCATGGATCGGTGTCTATTGAAATGAGCCCAATAATGTTTGTTGAATGTTTTTGCTGCTTGGTTTTGTTGATTTACGTTTTCGTATTGTTTCCGATAATTTGGTTTTATAGTTCGCTTTCCTTGCTTACGCATTCATTTCGAATCGTAAGAGAAAAAAGATCAAAGGATGCTAACCAAGTGTAGGCGCAATTTCAGGATGCATAAGCAAGGAGTGATCGTTGCGTGAGGCTTCCCCATTCTCTCATGTTAATTCAATCAGTGAGTGGCTTTGGCCCTTCGATGAATCTTTTTTTCTGCACGCCTTAATAAAAGAATCTCTAGTCCACTCAGTTGTATGTTCCTATGTTCAATGATACCTCATTAACAAGATAAACTAAAAAGAAGTGAATTGCATGCTTAAAATTATAGAATTGTTGTTTTACTTTCAAGTTAATGTTACATGTCACTTACTCATATATTGCGCAACAGGAATGTATATAGAAAACCCATATGGTTTGACAGTGTTCAGTGCTAAAAGAAAGAGAAGATGGAAACGTGTGCTTATTGTTCAGAATTGTGCATAGTAGTATTTTATCTGATAGATGTTTTATGTCATGCATTGGTCTCGAACAAATTGTGCACAAGATAATAGTCTCTCGATCGGTTCCTAGGACACTGAAAATCAATCGGTCTGGAAGAGATTGTGAGAGCACCCTAAGGGACGGTCCTTGAGATCTAGTGGGGTGTTGTGTCTATTAGTGCAGAGCTGAACCTCGAGTCACAGCTGCTAATTATGGGATTACCTATGGACCATCATGTAGATAGACCGCATGCTAGGATTTCCTTTTTGCTAGCCTAACCATTTGATGCAAAGATAGACCCCATGAGTTTTATACATATATGCAAATTGTGGCTAACTTGTTTGTCTGGTGCAGGAATAACAGTTCGTCCATGGGTAAGATTTATCATATATGTGGTTTACTCTGTTGTTTATACTTCTTTACATGAAATGTTAAGAAGAACCTGGACAAGTAGAAAGATCACTTAATAATAATGCTAGCTTCACATGTTTACTTAGTGTGGATCATTAGGTTAGTTTGGCTTCGGTCGCTCACAAGTACATGCTGAGTACTGACCTACGTTTGTGGGCATCTCCAGGTAGTGGTAGCGAGAGCTTGGCGGATATTAGGAGCGCATCCAATCCAGTAGACCGTGCTCGTTGCTTTCCTAGTTTTCCCATTCTAGTTTGCAAGTTTTTTTTTCAAGGTGTTTTATTTTCTGTCCTAGTAAAAGGATATGATGTATGGACGTTGTAGCTAGTTTTGGATTTCAAAGAGATGTAAGCCAACTATGACATATTTTGTATCAGCCAAGCAAAAGTACATTGTAATCCATTCCAAGTTATCAATAAAGAAAGTATTTTGTGTTTCTATCAGTGTGTTCAAATTTTGGTTTTCTGCATGTAAATCATTTTGATTCCATATATATTGTCTATTTTGTGTTTTGTGCATGTACTATGCCTTTGTGCAAGCGCAACTTAGGCTTGTACGACATCACGTCCAATGGTGACTTTCGGTCATTCGAAATCGGGATGTGACACCAATGGCGCATATAGACTTACAAAGCCTAATGGAGATTTGCTGATAATGTCAATCAATGATAAATTCTTATAGAAATACTATGTCTAAACCATAGTTAGATGCGTATATCTCTACCCCAGCGGGTCATATTAAAATATATAATGTTTACATTTCATTGTTTTATCCCAGTAGTGTAAATGTACAAGTAAAACATTTATTCCCTGCAAATGGTATTTCTAAAAGATATTATTTGTATTCAAGAGTCTTGGATATGTTATGGATAGTAGATCCACCTAAAAAATTACTCTTTTCTAGTGTGGTTAGAGATTTTTGTCGAAAGTTTCCTTAGCGCCTCTAGCATATCTTGTTGCTCGTAACTCCTCTATGAGAGTCAGTGAAACTCTTCACTACCTCTAGCTATTATCTGTATTCAAGAATTTTGAATACAAAATGGGTAATAGTTCCTCCAAAATTCTCCAGCGGAATAATCTTCAGATCCTACGAAACGTTCTCGTTGAGATCACAAAATAAATTCCCCCAAGTAAACAAGCTTGTTCTTAGAAGTCCATATGCTCTAAGGATGTCTTATTTCTAATCCCCAGATGGATTGGAGATACTCTATATTTTATTCCCTGCTAGGTTGAGATATCCCCAACAATGGTTCACGTCCACATTACCTCTGAACTATTCTCTTTTCATTCTCCCCAGTGGAGTGAATTTGTCATTAGAGAAAACAATCACGTCCATATTACCTCTGTATTATTTTACCAAAAAAAGTTGAATCCCCACAGAGTTATATTCTGCCACATCCACATTACCTCTTAGCAGATATCCCTAGTGGAATCCTAACGTAAAATTTTTGCCATGTCCACATTACCTCTAAGCAAATATTTTGTCTATTGACTTTATGCTATAACATCCACGTTATCTCTGATAGTGTCAGTCGTTTCCACTAATTATCAGTATCTAGTTTTAGGTACGCCATGGATAGTAAGTCCACTAAAAATTTTCAGTGAAATATTTCTAAGAAAATAAAATATTTTACTACGTCCATATTATCTCTAGCAAGACATTTGCATTCATGAGTCATAAATAATTTTGGCCACAAAAAGTTTCATTTCTTGTTACAAAAAGAAAGATGCATCAAATGTTTTCTTAAGCCATACTAAAAAAAAAAAAAAACAAGAAAAGAAGAACTATTGCTGTTGAGGTTCTTTTATGTTGGCACAAAGCTTATCGATTCATCGGCGCATAAAATTTACTTTAGCTTCCCAGTTAACTGTTGCTCAGCATTCAGCTTCCTGCCTAAGCGCAACGTCATCTTGGAAAGCAGCTAGCTCTTTACGCTTAGATTTTAGCATAGCCAATTAGGTATCCAGGCTAGCAGAGTACCTGGCAATGTCATCATATTAGGTGTGAAGGATTCTTTATTCTTCCGCTATCCTCTACGTATCATATTCTAGTCGTTTATGCCTTTCCGTAAGAAGCTTAATCTGATTAGTGATTTTCGCCATTTGCTTGCTCAATGTCTCTTGGACAGAAAGATGACCCTCTTCAACAGTAGTAAGCTTTTCATGCTTCGCATATGACTCAGCAATCTCATGATCGAGAATCTCTTTCTAATGCACATAAGTGGATCTCTCTTCCAAGACCTCACTAGCCAGCTTGTTTTGTTCTTCAGTGATCAAGCCAAGCGTATCAACTATTTGCAGCTTTTTGAGCTCTATAAGGCGTTCTTCTAATTCATCAACGGACGTTTCCAGGACATTGTCAAGTGGTCCGTAGCCCTGGAAAGTTTTAACCACTTTTATTTTAAGTAAAGTTGAGGCCTTAGCAAGGAGAAAGACTTATTCTTTTCCAAAACATTGGATACCGTTCTCTATCCACCTTAGAAAAATTATGTCATCGAAATTCGAATCCAAGTAAGCTAGAGAAGTCAGGACAAGCATAATACATATCTACTAGCAAACTACACATGTAAACAATAATATCACAGCACTTAAGCGATCACCTGATCACGGAATCTAGATACGAAGGCATAAGGTAGAATATACCTTCTGAATCGAATAGGTGCGGGTACCGAGATCGAATATCGCCATCGCGCTCCCACGTCGATTCTCCAAGAGTGCGATGGCCCCAGGCAACTCGGACAAGAGAAATAGTCCTTCGGTCCAGAATGGATACGAGTTGCTCCTCGTAAGAAAAGTCGGTACCAACGACTAATTCAGAGTGGTCAAGGATATGACTCGGATCCGGGACATACCTACGCAACTGAGACACATAAAATACATCGTGCACCTCACGTAGCGAAGGTGGAAGGGCAAGACGATAAGCACATCGCCTACCCGATCGAGAATGTCAAACGGCCCAATGTATCGCGGACTAAGCTTCCCGCGGACCCCGAATCTAATATAACTCCACGGATTGGCGAAATCCGCAAGAACACGTGGTCGCCGACACAAAACTCTAAAGGCCTACGATGTTGGTCTGCCCAGTGACGATGTAGATCCTGCTCAACCCGAAGTTACTCTCTGATCTGCCTGACAACTTATACTGTCTGTGTGATCATTTCGGGGCCTAACATCTTTCGCTCACCGATGTCGTCCCAAGCCAACGGTGATCTACACTTCTTGTCGTACAGTGCTTCAAAATGTGCCATCTGAATATTGGCCTGATAACTATTGTTATACGATAATTCCACCAAGTGAAGGTGATTCTCCCAAGATCCACCAAGGTCTGGATGGTCCTCTCTGACTGCCCATCTGTCTGGGGGTGGTAAGTTGTGCTGAATCTTAACTTGGTACCCAACCTTTCGTGCAAGCTTCTCCAGAAATGTGAAGTGAACCTTGTATCTCGGGCTGATATAATACTTACTGGCACTCCATGTTGTCTCATAATCTGTCGCATATACAAATCGGCCAACTGCTCTGTAGATTATCCCACTCTGAAGGGGAAAAAATGTGCCACTTTTGTGAGCCGATCCACTATCACCCAAACTGTATCTCGACCAGTCGGTGATCTAGGTAAACCGGTCACAAAGTCCATCGTGATGTGTTCCTACTTTTACTCTGGAATAGGAAACGACTGCAATAATCATGCCTATCTCTATTGTTCTGCCTTCACTTGTTGACATATCAGACATCGCGATACGAAGCGTGCTATTTTTCTCTTTATTTTGTTCCACCAAAAGTGTTGCTTGATATCTTGGTACATTTTTGTGCCTCCCGGATGAATGAAATACTGGAAACTGTGCGCTTCAGTCATAACTTGCCGAATACCCCCGCTTGGTACGCATAGACGGTTCCCAAACCTTAGTGTTCCATCTGCATGTATCGTCAACTCCTTCTGAAGACCGGACTCACATTCTTCTCGTAGCTTTTGAATCTTCGGGTCCTCTGCCTGAGCTAGCTTGATTCTATCCACCAAGGTCGATTGGATCGGTAGGCTAGCCTGAACTCATGTACTCTGTGGAAGTACTATCTCGAAACATATCTCTTGTAAGTCTTCTAGAATGTACTTTTAAGTAGTCAACATAAAATTTTTACCTCTTTTGCTAAGTGCATCAGCTACTACATTAGTCTTGCCTCGATGGTACCGAAGTTCCACATTATAGTCTTTCAACAACTCTAGCCATCTTCTCTGCCTCATGTTCAGGTCCTTCTGCGTGAACGCATACTTCAAACTCTTATGATTTGTGAATATTTCTACCTGATCGCCATATAAGTAGTGCCTCCATAACTAAAGTGCAAACACTACTGCTGCTAACACCAAATCGTGAGTTGGATAGTTCTTCTCGTGATCCCTGAGCTGTCGAGAAGCATACGCTATCACTCTCCCTTGTTGCATCAAAACACATCCAAGTCCTTTGCCAGATGCATCACAGTACACTATGAATCCTCCGGGGCCTACTAGAAGAGTAAGGATTGGCACAGAGATTAACTTCTTCTTTGACTCTTCAAATGCTATCTGGCATTCTGCTGACCACACAAATTTAGCTTCCTTGTGCGTCAACCGAGTCAAAGATGTCAAGATCTTAGCAAAGTCTGACACAAATCTTCTGTAGTATCCTGCCAAGCCCAGAAAACTATGCACCTCGGCCACTGTCTTCGGAACTGGCCAGTTCTCTACTGCATCTACCTTCTTGGGATCAACTGACACTCCTGCTCTAGAAATAATATACCCAAGAAAAGATATATGATCCATCCAAAACTCACACTTACTAAGATTCGCATATAGCTGGTGCTCCCTCAAAGTCTGCAGTACTATAGATGTTCTTCATGCTCCTCCTCATTACGAGCATACACAAGAATGTCGTCTATACATACTACCACAAATTGGTCTAAGTATGGCATAAAGACACGGTTCATCAAATCCATGAATACCGGTGGAGCATTAGTCAGTCTGAATGCATAACTAAGAATTCATAATGTCCATATCGGGACCTAAATGATGTCTTTGGTATATCCTACTCCCGGACTCGCACCTGATGACATCCTGATCATAAATCTATCTTGGAGAAGACTCTTACTCCACTTAATTGGTCAAACAAGTCATCAATCCTGGGTAATGGGTACTTGTTCTTCACTTTTACCGTATTCAACTGCCTGTAATCCATATACAATCGCGTCGATCCATCCTTCTTCTTCACTAATACTGTTGGTGCTTCCCATGGTGATCCACTGGTCCAAATAAACTTCTTCGCTTTCAGTCATTCTACGTGCCGATATAACTTATTAAGCTCTGATGGTGACATTGGATATACCTTCTGGGATATCGGTTCTGCTCCTATCATCAAATCTATACAGAACTCTACTTCTCTAACTGGGGTAATCCGGGAGTCTCGTCGGGAAAGAGGTCCATGAACTCTTCAACTATCTTGGGTACCAGATCTCCTTCATTTGCTACTGTTGCGACTCCTCCCTTATGCTGGTCTCCTGCTATTCTGCTAAGGACAAACTCTTCTAGACCGAAAATTCTAAACAACACTCTACCCTCACGAAAGTATATCGTTGCATGACTGTCTCTCAACTAGTCAATGCCTAAGATAACGTCAAAGTTGCACATAGAAAACTCGATCAACTTTGCAGGTAATAAATGTCCACAAACTACGACTGGACATTCTAGGCACACCTTACTAACTTCTACCCAGTGAGTATATTCAGTCTCTCTGGCAATTCCTCAAACTTGAATCCAACACGTGTCGCATATTGTGCAGATATAAATGAGTGCGAAGCTCCAGAATCAAATAAAGCTATGACAGGAAAGGTTACAACAAAAATGTTACCTGCCACTACGTCGTCCGACGCCAAAGCTTCCTTCAAAGATAAGGTGAACGCCTGCCCTTGGCCTTGTCGAGCTCCCTGATGCTGTCTTCCTTGCTGTCGTAATTGCAGTCCCTATTGATTCTGATGTTGTTGTTGTCTATAAAGTTAGGCCTGCGTCGGCAATGGTCGCTGAGCTAAGGGTCATACTGTTATTGCTGGTCCTCCTTGTTGTACTTTCATTGGAGATGGCAATGCAAGAAACTGTTGTACTGGCCTCCTGGCCTCGTATCAATGGACATGTGGCAATCCTATGACCGGGACTCCCACATCTCAAGCACTGTCCATTTTATGCCCGACAAACATTCCGAGTATGGCCTCCTTTTCCACAATAGGTACAACCCGTCGGCGTTCTCCGTCGTTGTTGTTGTTGTTGCTATTGTTGTTGTTGCTGCCTCGGTTGCTGCTGCCGAGTTGGTGCCATCACTATCAAGGTCACTGGCCTCCTTTGTATCATGTCATGGATGCGAATGTCAGGGGATGGTGTTGACGTTCGCGGTACTGGTCCTTCCTCATTGCTCTATCCATGAGGCCTCTTTCAATCCACCCTTCTTGATGCCATCCTTTGGGAAGTAAGCTCAACCCTCTTGGTTGTTATCAATACTCCCTCAAAAGTCTGGTAGTGATGCACCTCTACCATCTGTAAGATTTTCAAGTGAAGTCCCTGCTGGAACCTCATTGCTCTCTCTAACTCGGTTGCCACCATGGTTGGAGCAAACCTGCTTAGTCGGCAAAATTCTGTCACGTAGCCATCTACTGTTCTTCCAGCCTGCTTGGGGTTAATGAACCTTTGTTGCAACTCACACTAAGCCACAATCCCAAAGTACTTCATTCTGAACCGGGTCCTAAAATTATCCCACGAAATAGGATGCCTCAACCCTACCTCCATCGTGGCCCACCAATCCCTTGCCAGATCCTGGAGTTGTAAGCGAATCAGGTCAACATGTTCCTCAGTCAAAATCTTAGCTGCTGCCAAAATGGTCTCAATATCCTGGAGCCAATCATCTGCCGTGATTGCGTCCTCCGTGCCATCGAAATATCTGGGGTTCAGTCTGCAAAATCTAACAAATGCCCCAAAATCTGTCATCCCGCCTCGTTCAAGGGACGTCTGCAACTCTTGGTTCAACAGGACATTATGTTCTTACTGCTGAAGCTGTTGTTGCTGATGTTGATATTGTTGTTGTTGTTGCACAACCATCTGGTATTGTTGGACAGCCAACAATCCACGGATAATCTCTAGCAAGACCAGGGTATCCAGTATTCCCGGTACTGTGGGAGGTACTGGAACACCTGGAGCCTGCTGCTATGTCCCATTTATCGTGGGCTCAACTTGGGTCCCTGGTTGTGGTCATATAGGACCTCGTTCCATTAGCAACTCTACAACTCTTGTTTTTGTAGCATCGGGGGAAGGAGAAGCCCTAAGAAGAGAACAAGACACAATCAAGTACAGGACGAGAAGGAACAAGGAAGCAACCAGTCTGGAAAATTTTAAGCTAAGTATCAAAGAGGACGAATTCAGAATTTCAAGAAGGTTCATGTTTGATTGATACTCCTATGACCATGACACCCCACAAGTCTATAGAACAGACCTGCATGAGCCACCACTAAAACCTTGTCACGCCTAGTACCGAAATACGAAAATAGACATGGCCAGCTGCCCCGTAGAAGGTACTATGCGTAGTACGGCGATCACGGCTGTAATAAAACAAGGGAGTGCATGCTATAATCAAGTCACTTAGGGTTATACGAACATCTATGTCGCAATCAATCAAACAAGAAACAATAACATAGAGTATATATGATAAAACAATAAGGCGTCACAAATGCTTTCTCAAAATATTCCGGAGACCAGTTGTGCAAAATAAGAAGCCGACAGAGTAGCAAAAGTACATGACAGTGATCAGCTGCAATCTGATTTAATACAATCATGTAAGGAGACTAATGGCATACGTGTCGGCTAACAGGTGCCGGTGGCTAAACGTCCCAAAAGGAGAAAATATATAATGACGAGCAGGGAAGAAGAAAACCTACTTGTTATCCTCTGCAACCATATTCCTGGTATGCGCCATGAGTCGGGAGAAAGTATGATGGATCCTCGGGTGTTGGCTCAAAACATGGCCATGCAAAACCAGTGGGGTTAGACCCCAAATAGCAAGTACCACAAAGGAGCACGAAAAGGAGAAACAAAACCCAAATAATAGATATATGTATACATAGGTTCTGTGTCGTAGTTTAGGTCCACGACATATCCTAGCATAAAGGTCCAACCCTACAACCAAACAAGGACAATGGTTGAACCGCCACACTATGATAGTCCATGACCCTAGACTACTAACAGAATAACACAATCACAACCAAGTTCATTTTTTTTATATCAGTCAATCACTTGTACGGTTTGCTATTTTGGGAGTCTGAGGTTATCTCATAAATAATGCAAATTAGGTATCCTCAGATTACGCCATTGTCGAACATGAGCTAACCGAGCCAAATAAATGATTATACAGGCACTTCATTGATGCACCAGTTCCCCGAAGGGCCACTGCGCTAAATCACGGTATTAGCGGTTCCAATGCTCCTATAGGGAGACAATAGCTCAGGTTATTTATAATAGGTCAGATACTGCACTCCACTAAGACGGATGATATACAGTATATGTGGTGGCTAGCCCACAGCGCACTAAAATGAATCTTTGTGGGAAAGTTTGTTGGCATGATCTCAAAATACCGTTCCCTCCACATGTTACTACAACTTTTAGTTACTTAATTAGCCCTATATTGTGTTCAAAATCTCACGACGTGGTCACATGAGAACTTTTCTTAAGATGTCGTACAAAGTACAGGCACGCTAGATACGATCCATGAAAGTTCGATCTGGATTCACCCGAGCGTGTATACAACATTCAATAAATCAATATCCTAGCCACGCTTTGATACTTGACTCGCATATCATGCACGTGCTGGAGGAAAAATATATTTGTAGTATCATGCATTCAGGAATTTGGAGACATTCTCGATGCACAACCCAAATATAATCACTTAACACGTAACACAGTATGTCGCACCTCAACCCATATCCGATCATATACACTTTCAGGCAATAATTTGTATTAGCATGGATACAGTATTCGAGTCCAACCACCAATTACACATTGGGTCACATGAATCAAGACCTCATTGTAACACTAAGCTTATGTCATGCACATAGATGGTTAGTCACTTATCACTTAGTCTGGTTCATACTGAAATCTTAGTTCAACTCATGCTATTTTCATAGCCAATATTAGCTCATGGTCATGTCTAGCACGAGATCTGGTTACTAAATCTATTCTTTCTTAGAATCACAACACAAGCAATACTAGGATCAACCACATATAGGATGATAAGAAACATTCCAATTTAGGACAAGTGAACACATAATGAAAGCACTACGTGCACGCATGGGATCACTAAGGATAACATGCGCATAAAATTTTACGCGCGAAGTCAGGCGCATGAACCAAACAAGCGCATGCTCAAGGTGTCGCATGAAGTCAGGGCGCATAAGGTCTCACAAAGTCAGGACGCATGAACCAAACGGCCGCATGCTCCTCCATGCCGCATGCTCGGGCAAAAGTCTACTGTTTGGGACAAGTGCCGAAATGACGAACAATAAATGAAGTGTCAACGAAGATACCTAAAGGTGACTAATATGACAAGCCATAAGGTGCTTTACAGAGAAAAGACAAAATCAATCAAAAGACGTGCCAGGGCGGGACTGAGTCATGCGTCCAAGAAAAAATGGACGCATAGCTCATGGCCGCATGATGACTTACATGCGCCTAGGAGAGACAACACAAACGTTCTGACACTTAGCTTTTTCAAGCTCGAGTTTCAGGACGCATGTGTTCTTCAGCTATGCGCCCAACAAAAGGGAGGCATGCTGGATACTTGACGCATGGAGCTTCATCCTCTCCACAGTATATTTTGGCCATGGTGGAAAACTCCAAATCGAAGGCTGGGTTTTCTCCATGGAAACTTCGTCTGGGGCCCAAATCCGACAAGGTAACGTTCTAAACCACTCAAAATCAATTGCTCTACAACATAGAATAACAAGTTTTCGAAAACGAATAAGTTTTTAAGATCAAAACCAAAAAAAACTCAAGAACACCCACACTCATAAAAATCAAGATCTACACAATTCCATCCACTAAATCCGAAAATACTAATTTCTAAACATGCTTAAAATCATACAATAAACATAATAGACCAAATAATATGGAGGATTTTTTATTTCTCATGCAATATGTACTTGCCTATGGACGGAGGGAAAAACCTAAGAGATAGGAGGAAAAGAAAGAATGAAGAGGGAGGGAGAGAAAAGTTGGATTATATAGCTAGGGTTTGAGGTTTAAACCATGGGTTAAACTCATGACCAAAACCAACTCAAACCATAAACCAAGAACCAAAATAAACCAAAGAATGGGTCTAGTCTCATGCAATATACTAAACATGCAAGCAAGAAAATAATACGTTCCAAATACGTATATTTGGGAACAGGGAGTGACACCGCTAGCCTCAAGATCGTGTAGAAGGCCTCAACATAAATCCTAGTGAACTCATCCAGATCAGCTAAAGACGATGGGGTCGTGGGTGTCATGGCCGATGAAGATCCTACCGACAACAAAGCCGTGGAGGCAGCCATCACATGAGAAACTGTCATAAACAATAATACAGGCTGAGTAAATGGAGCTTGAAAATGAAAAATGCTATCATTAACCTGTGGAAGCAGGCAAAAATGTGACGACTGATTGTTTTGCTACCACCTTATCGGTAGCAGGTTGTGCATTATTTGATGGTTGTCCAGACATCATAATGGTCGGTGGCACATCGGTCGATGGTTGCTTATCTACCATTTCATCAGTAATCAGTGGCAATTTCTTAGCACAAGATTCCTCAAATCTTGCTTCGAATGAACCAGGCATTGACTGGGGCTCCTTTCTGATTAGGGCCTCTCTTTCTTCAGTTGTCGCTTTCTCCGTGGTAGAGATCGATATCAACTCCCTAGCAGACGATCTATGAGTAGAAGGTTCTTTTCCCGTTACTGTTGTCTCAAGGGTAGTCTTTGTTTCGGATGATCCGGGAGCGGAAGGTTCTTTTCCCATTAGTCCTGTCTCAGGGGCAGTTTTTGTTTCAACTGTGACTGGTTGTTCCCGTGAGACTCCTACAAAATCATCCAAGAATGGAGAAGTGAAGCAAAAAAAAAAAATCGTCCATCATGTAGTTGGAAAATAATGTTCCACAGGAGCTGATTGCACTTGTGGTTCGTTCTAGGGCTGAGTAATCGGTTTAATCGGTTTCCACCGAACCGAATTTTGGAAAACCGGTTAAACCGAAAATTTTTAAAATCAAACCGAAATCGAACCGATATTTGGAACCGAATATAACCGAACCGAGAATTATTAATCGGTTTATTCAGCTAAATCGGTTTATTCGGTTGGACTTTTTTTATAGTGGGCCGGATAATTTGGCCATTTTTTGATACTGGGCCGTTTTTTGTTACTGGGCCTGGACCAAACACTTGTTAAAAATTCCATAAAAATTCATACACACAGCTTTCTTAGAATAGTCACAGCAATATATACACATTACACATCTTTCTTCCTTCTTATACTCAAGTTTCTTAATTATGCAAACAAGTCACAAGACTTACAGCAATATAAAATGGCCATTATATACAGTTATACACAGCAATATATACACATTACACAGCTTTCTTCCTTCTTATACTCAAGTTTCTTAATTATGCAAACAAGTCACAAGACTCACAACAATATAAATGGGCCATTATATACAGTTATACATAGCTCCAGATTTGTTAAGCTCCAGATTTGTTAAGACATTCATTGCCAAACATTACAAATGGTGTAGCCCACTGGCCCCACTCCTTTGAGGTGTGCTTGTTGATAGAGACATGAAACAATCAAATGATACATGAAACATGAAACATTAAACTATCAGTATGTGGAAAGAAGCAAAACATACTGGCAAGTAGAATATATAAGCAAAACATATTGGCATCAATGTAAAACTAAATGCATGAGCATAACTACATAGCTAGTATAGATTTTCCTGCATTCACAGTAGCCACAGTAGCCTTTCAGATTTATAGGCTACTATCAATCTTTAACAAGCATGAACAGTCAGGACTCAGAAAGAAGCAAAACATACTGGCAAGTAGAATATATAACTTATGATGAAAGCCTGAATCCCTGATGATGAAAATTTTAGGACAAACCAAGTAACCAAGTAACAAATCTAAACATACTGGCATCAATGTATAGATTTTTCTGTATTCACAGTAGCCACAGTGGAAAATTAAGATAGCATCAATATTCTTACAACTGTTTTGAGCCTTTACCTCCGTTTGATTAATGAAGGGAGACAATGAGCAACTGCAGGAACATCACTGATTGAAAGTGGCAGACTTAGCTCACATTGAGAATCTTGAAGTATGGTTTGAAGTCTGCATGATGGAGCAAGAGAAAGTATGGTTTGAAGTCTTTGAAGCTCAGATCAGATAGGCAATTGTGCATCAAAATGTGATGCATTGTAGTATCTGTCCACTTACTAATGCCATATCATCATATCATCATTGCAATTATTTGAAGCTCAGATAGGCAATTGTGCATCAAAAAATAATACATTGCATTGTAGTATCTATCCACTTACTAATGTCATATCATCATTGCAATTTTCTTCACATACTTGTTAGCAACATATAATGGAATAAAAAAAGTAACTGTAATCCAAATGTGCATTGTAGTATCTATCCCTAGCTACATATAATGTATAAATGTGCAGTTATACTTATAAACATCCAAAATATGGTAGTACATTGTTTAGTGTCCTGTATAATATTACATTTCAGTGACAGTGACAGTGTTTAATATTACATAATCCAAATTCCAAAATGAGGTAGTGCATTATTTAGTGTCCTGTATAATATTACATTTCAGTGATAGTGACAGTGTTTAATATTACATAATCCAAATTCCAAAATGAGGTAGTGCATTGTTTAGTGAAAACTGAAACCTTGGGGCCTGGCTACACATTTCAGTGACAGTGTTACAACTTATCTGTTCTTATCAGTTTAAAATATTCAAATATTCATTTCAGTTTAAATATTATTTCAATTTTCAGTTATCAGTAAACAAACTAAGCAACTTTTTATAAAGTAACTCAGATACTTTTGGTAAAAAAAGTATCAAACTAAGCAACTTATATGTTCTTATCAGACAATATCATTTCATTTCAGAATATTCATTTCATTTCAGTTACAAATATTCAAAACTCAGTTAAAAATGCTAAGGGACTTATCTATTCTTATCAGTAAATATCATATAAGAATAAGATATAAGAAAGTGTGGTTTTACAACTTATCTGTTCTTATCAGTTTAAAATATTCAAATATTCATTTCAGTTTAAATATCATTTCAATTTTCAGTTATCAGTAAACAAACTAAGCAACTTATCAGTAAACAAACTAAAAAAAGTATTAAACTTATCTGTTCTTATCAGTTTAAAATATTCAAAACTTAACCAAGCACTAAACAAAACAAGAAATAATGTTCAAAACTTAACCAAGCACTAAACAAAATAAGAAATATCTGTTCTTATCAGCCAATATCATTACAACTTATCTGTTCTGTTCTTATCAGTTAAAAATATTCAAAACTCAACCAAGCACTAACAAATTGTGCCAAAATCATTCAAAAACTAATATAAGATAACAAACTGTCCTAAAATCATATAAGACAATCAAAAAATTCAGATTATAAGCATTTTGGCAAACTGGCCATTGCGCAATGCGACATTTGTGCAAACTGGCACTATAAGGCATAAGCATAGTTGGCTAGCCCTGCAAACAAATTCAATTTCCAGCCAACATATATAGTAATTCAGATTGATCAAATAATAATATAACTAATACATTTATTGTAGATCTACAAACTATATATTTTCTTCTAGATCTAAAAAATATACACAAGTAATCATATAGTATACTCTAAATATATTAAACAACACAACAACCACAATACATTTATAAATATACACAAATATTCATATAACAGTATAACACTCCAATTTTAGATCTACAAAGACATGTACTAAAAAATTACATTTTAGATCTACAAAGTGAAAATATACACAAGTAATCATATAACAGAACTAATTAGTTAAAATATACACAAATAATCATATAACAGTATAACACTCCAATTTTAGATCTACAAAGACATGTACTAAAAAAATATATTTTAGATCTACAATGTGAAAATATACACAAGTAATCATATAACAGAACTAATTAGTTAAAATATACACAAATAATCATATAACAGTATAACACTCCAATTTTAGATCTAGAAAGACATGTACTAAAAAATAATATTTTAGATCTACAATGTGAAAATATACACAAGTAATCATATAACAGAACTAATTATATAGTATCTACAAACTATACATTTTTTTTCTAGATCTACAAACTATACAACCACAATACATTTATTGTAGATCTACAAACTATACATTTTTTCTAGATCTAAAAAAATATGAATATAACAGAGATCGAGATGTAGATCTAGGAGATCTAAACATATAACAGAAATTATAAAGTAAAATAGAGTATAGATCTACAATTTATAAAGTAACCTCTAAGACTAATTACCAACTAGCAACAAAGAGATGTGAACAGAGATACTTACAAAGTATAGATCTACAATTTATAGATCTACAATTTATAAACTGTAACTAAGAGATGTGAACAGAGATACTTACAAAGTGGACTTGGAGATCTGAACAGAGATCGAGATGTTGATCTAGGAGATCTGAACATATAACACAAATTAAAAAAAGATCTGAGTGGGGATCTTGTCTAATGAAACAAAATATAACAGAAATAAAAAAATAGGAAAAAATTACTTACAGGGTGGAGAAGAGACTCAACAAGAGAGATTGTACTTGTCAGAAAATAGCCGTTGGCCGGCACTGAGGTGGAGGAAAGTCACATGCATGGAGGCGGGAGATGTGTGAGAGAGAGGAAGAAGAGAGGAGGTGACCATGAGAGAAGGAGAGAGTCTGAGAAGCAAGAAGGGAGGTGGTAACCAGTGTTTACTGGCGGTGAAAGGCGGTGAGAGGCGGTGTTAGGTAGGGTTAGGGATTAGGGTTTTTTTTCCACAGGAAGGAGCGGAGCGGAGCGAGCGGCTAGGGAACGAGAGAGAATGAGAGGAGAGAGAGGAAAATATAATATATACTGAGGTTTAGGGCTGAGGGTATTATAGTCATTTTAGGTACTAATTCGGTTTCGATTTTAAACCGAAACCGAAACCGAACCCAATAACCGAATCCGAACCCGATAACCGAATAAATTGATTCTTATAACCGAATCTGACCCGTTATCATTTGCACCCGAACTGAATTGCTAGTTCAGTTCGGTTCGGTTCTTTTTTCGGGTTTGAACCGATTTATGCTCACCCCTAGTTCGTTCTTATCACCAAGTGCAGCAATTACTTCAGATTGAATAATCAATGGGAGAGCTAGCATCAACCGAGATATGCTCCTCCATCGGGCTGTCCTAATCTTCGTATATTTTTTTGCCTTGTTGTGCAGGCATAGGTTCCTCAGGGGATGAGGTAATAACTTCAATATCTTGATCGGGAGGAGAAGGGACCTTGGCCATTGCCTTCTTGGATCGTCTTGTTTTTGCTCCAGGTTTTTGCACAATGAAAGAAAAATCATTAGAGAAGACTTCGTAAAGAGGGTTCATAATTATGGAATAGAATGGTATTACCGATATGGCCATTGTCATGGCTTCGTCCTCTTATTCCTCCGTCTTCCTCGCTATGGACTCAGAGACGAGTTTCTTTTACGGAGCAGAGCTCGTCCCCGTTCCCTTTGTTTTTTTGAACTCCCCAGGGACAACAACTTTTCTTCTATTAAAGGACGGTGAACTCGGTTCCACCAGTGTCATACATTTGGAAGTGGTAACTGCAATCTCGGCGGGTACATCTCTTTCTTGTGGTACCATTGTGCGCTTAGTTGCCAACACTTTGTCAGCTCCCGAGGGCAAGAACGTTCAAGATTTCATCACATCTTCCTCAGATGGCTTGAGTTTAGAGCCACCAATGAAGCGCTTTTCTCGGTCATAAGTGTCGGTCAAAGTGATTACCGAACAATAGAATTTGGTTGCGGCATACAATATGTGAGTTTCAGCCTTCTTCATGGGCAAAGTAAACTATGCTCCAGTACAGCCAGCACTATAATATTGCCACATCTGAGCGTCGTCAAGTAGACTGCCACTGTACCCAAGGCAGGGACTTGGATTATCTAACAGTGATTGACTATAGCTGAATTGACGAACAAATCGACTTGGGAAATATGGTTCCAAGAAAACTGAGTTCCTATTTTGATACACCATATGTGAAGATCGGATTGACAAAAGCCAGTGAAGGCTCCCTCCGTCAAGTTAGAAGAGCCTGCTCCTTCATCTATCAACGAACTACCTTCTTCGTTCCCTATAAGGGGGGAGTATCTTCAAGAAGTCGTAGCCATTCATGAAACTTAATACTTTTCGGCAAACTGGAATGCATGTGTGAAGCCATTTCATTTTAAGGTAACAGCGGATGAAAGCGTCTCCTTCTAGGATTCCTTCTTGCACATCCGGATTCATCAAAGATGGGTAATACAATATTAGCCAACGCATTAAGTAATGGTAAGGCAGCTCTATTCGGGCAAACTCGCTCGTTCCTTGATGCTCCATTACTTTGTCTACAAAGTACAGCAGCCCCGGTGAATGTTGCAGACCATTGCTGGAAGTAGAGCAATCTTTTGACCAAAAACCAACTTCACGACTGGTAAAATAAGGTTCCTGCTCACTCTCTCAATTGACCCTGAGCCTCCAAGGTCAACGCAATTGCGAAGCTAGAGCATCAGATACCCAGTTATTACTGCATTCGGGGATAGTTTCTATAAGTCTTGACAAAAATAATTATAGACGTCCGTGCACGGTTCGCCATACTCATCTACTTTAGGGTTCTTCTCGTTATAAGTCCTCATCGAAGCCATAACCTCCTCTGAAGTCGAAGGCAGCCGAGTTGAAATCGGCTGTGCCTCCTGCTCAGTAAAAAGGTAGCTGTACCAAGTAGTGGTATGGGGAGAAGCCTCCTTTGATTGATCAAGTTTTTGGCAAATATGATGATAGCATAAAAGTTTTTTATATACTGCCATCATTTCTGGTTCTTTTTCCTCTAAGGCCTTGAGCTCCTCGTTGGAAGGAGAATATTCTTCATATGGTTTTGTGCCTCAGGGAAGTTTTGAGACGACACTCATCTCGAAGAGGGCTAAACCCATCTCCCTACTAGGTGTAAAAAAATGCCCCGGTAAGACAGTTGTACATTTCAATTAGAGCAATGAACATAGGTTGGTTCACCTCTAGCCCATATTGGGTAGCTCTCAAAGCATAGTATATACTGATTTCTTTAAAGACTACCTCAAATTTTGCGAGCATCCATAAAGTCAAGTTGCACCAGGAATGGGAACTATGAGCCCAACCAGTCGTGCGAATGGCGTCAGGAGGATACGGGATCTTGTTCGCCAGAAGTCGATTCGCAAGCATGTCTACCCCGAAGGCTAAGAGGTCAGTTCCTACGTCGCTAATCATACTACCAGGATGTAATATTCACAGGGAATAAGAAGGCTCGTCTCTCGCATACCCAAAAACATCTTTTTGTGGGGTACTGGATTTATAGTAAATTCGTCTGGCCAAAACCCCCTCCTGGCTCGGAGTTAAGTCTCAGTCCATCTAAAGCTATAAATAACAGGGACGTATGCTTTCCAAACCATCGAAAGCAGAATACTTTTGAACCAAATTATTCGTCTTCTTGCCAGTGAGTTGAGAGTTAGTAATTTCTTTCTTCAATTGATCGTCAACGGAGTAAAGGAGTTAGCTGCATAACTCAATCTTCCTCGTCACAATTTTTCAGATTCTTGTACTTAGAACTTCAGTGTAATTCTTTATATTCTTTGTTCAAAAAACAATAAAGTTCATACCTTTTTGTAATAGAAACGGTCTCAAAGGCTATACTTCCATAAATGATTTCGAATGATATGAATGATATTTCCAACGATCATAGCATATTTCAAATGGCCAATTTTGATATAAAGTAGCCCAAAATCGAAGATCGGAACAAAGTCCAAGATTTAGATATTTTGGGTTCGTAATGACCCACAAGGTGACAGAAAGACAAATTAGCTCAAGTTGAAAAATAGACAAATTAGTCTAAGCTTGGAAATAGACAAGTTTCATTAGAAATATTATGCTTGAGTTATATACTTATCTTCAATTTATTAGGATTTTTCTCTTATTTATTTATTTATTATTATTAATCAAAACCCAATTCATTTAATTCTAGGCCCAAATACTTTTTAAAGCCAAATATATTAAGATTTAGTTTGTTTAACTAAAGCCCATTAGGTAATTTGTAGAGCCCAAATTTATGTAAAAAACTATATATATATATATATATATATATATATATATATATATATATATATATACACATCCAAAATGTCATGTCCCACGTTCGCATGGAAGGACACGGGTTGTGAGCGCGCCTAGCTTACGCCGCAGTATCGACGGTAGTCAGCTGTTCTAAATCTCAATAATCGTCAATACTCACCATAAATCGATCATCCTCAATCATAGCAACTCTGGAAGATAAAACAGAAATAATAAACTAGACACACCCACACACACACGAGCACACAGTCCACTATGAGTCCTTTAGTACATCATATATATCAACCCTCTAGAGACAAATCCGATAAATAACAACGACAAAACGACTAATATATATATATATATATATATATATATATATATATATATATATATATATATATATATACATCTGAAAAGAATCTAATCTAAGTCTTCTATGATCCTCCTCCGAACCAGATACAAATCTCAATGCTTAATATGTCAACATTCCGTCAGGATTGGAGCAAAGTACATCTACAACAATGACTCAATACAAAATAATGCAGATGAAAGTTCAATTCAATAGATGAACATGACTGACCTGAAGTACCAGATGATCATGAAATACTGAAACATGTACAAGAAAGGATTAAGACCCGTGACTGAAATACCATGTTCGATATGTGACCGGCTAAAAAAGTACATAAATAATAAAGGTACGGCTTAACCATACATGTCTTGTATGGTTAGGCTTGGCACATGACCTAGCTAGCGTCGGGTGTGGTCACATATCTACTCAGTATTTTTCCTTCCCAAGTACCAGAACCAGAACAATGAGCACATGACGTACAAGTCCAATTATGTCCATCTTGTGTCCAACATGAATCATGACCACATGTATTAAGTAAAGAGACAAAGTCGTAGAGTACTTGCCTCAGATCCAATAGCTCATAGCAATTACTCCTAGTCCAACCTATCAAAATATAGAGTTCATGAATATTCTGTCCAACATATCCCATGAATTCCTATTTAAATTCTAAGGGTTTGGCCTAGTAGCCTTATTTGGTATCTCTAGTTAGAACCAACAAGTTATTATAAATTTCTTATTAAAGCCCAAAATATGTTATATTGTCAAGTGAATAGTTTTTATTCACAAAGTCCTAATAAAGGTCTACTTCATCTTCCTATTGCTAAACAAGGTTGATGATAAAGGCACTACAAAATACACTTAGGCTGGCCCAAAAATTTTTTTCTAAATTTTTTACTTAGATGTTTACTCGGGACTAGTCCAAAAATTTATTTAGGACTTTCAAAATTTTGATGGAAGGACTATCAAAATTTTGACAGTCATAAATAAATTTTTGGACTAGCCCTGAGTAAAATTTTAAGTAAAAAATTTAGAAAATAAAATTGGGGCAGCCCGAGTCATCTTTATAGTGCCTTTATCAAGAACCCTAAACAAAGTTCATCGGGGTTCCTATAGTACTCACCAAAAGAACGGAGGAGGAATGAAGGAATCAAACTATCTAATTAATCCAATCAGAATCATAAAAATCGATTGACTAATCCAATCGATCAAAACAAAAGAAGAACTCAAAGTGGAATAAAAGTTGTGATCAAAATAGTATAATCAAGAAATCTCCAGATCAAACCGAGTTCAAGACTTACTTGAGAATTGAGGAGTCGAATATTAATGTCGAGTAATCAAATTTCCAATGTCTGCCGATGAAGAAGAACTTGGACTGACCAGAATCTGTCGAACCAATCACCCCTACGACAACGGCTTCGCCCAAGTACGTGCTCGCCATAGATCGTCGGTGTATACACGCAGCACCGGAATTCATCCGACCCATGCCGGTGACTTTCTCCCTTTCACTACTAAAAATTGCGGGATTAGCGATATTTTTTAGCGACATCCAAATAAAACGTCGTTGAATTATAGGTATTTTGCGACATCCATATAAAACGTCGTAATATGTCGGTGATAGCGACGTGGGGCAACGTTTAGCGACTATAATTATTATAAATATATAATATATCGCTAGATAGTCGCTAAACGTCGCTTAACTTTTTAATTTTAGCGACGTTTATGTATTTAAGTCGCAGTATATTATTATATCCGCGACGTTTAGCGACGTAGAGACCGACGTCGCTAATTTATTTCATATAGGGTTTGACGAATTCCTCTTTCCCCTATTTCGATCGAAATCTCAAAATTTTTAAACCGCCCTCACCCCCCATCCCGGTGCCCCACCTCGGCGACCCCCCTTCGGCGGCTCCTCCTTCCTCCGGCTCCCCTCCTTCCTCCGGCTCCCCTCCTCCCTTCGGCGTCCTCCCCCCTCTGGCGTTCTCCTCTCTCCAATCACTCGGTGAGCTCCTCTCTCTGTCTCCTTTCTCTGTCTCTCTCTCTCTCTAACATGACATGACACGACACGATATGACACACACTAACCCTAACCCTAACCCTAACTCGGACACACACACGCATGCGGACACACTAACACTAGACCTTGACACCCTAACCCTAACTCGGACACACACAGGACAATTATTGATGCTAAGACAAAAACCCTGGCACCCATAGAGAACATAGTATGCTGCTCTCATGAAAGTGTTTAATAGGGGATGGGTTTTCCTGTTCCTAACACTAGACCTTGACACTTTTTACATGGTTGTTGTTGATAGAGACCTATGCACATATAAAACAAAGTACCAAACTTAATATTCCTTGCAAGGACCAGGATAGCAATATCGATAACTACTCCAGACAATGAAGTAATTGGTTTCATCGTATGCTGCACTAGTCACATTTGCGTCAACATGAATTACACCATCTTCTTGACTACTTGACGGCCACTAAACATATATGTGATCTGTTTCACAAGTATATTCACATCACTTATCTTCTCCTAGAAGTCACTTCCTGATGGTCATGTTCCAACCACATAGTTTAGCATGTGTTAGATTGTCAGTTGGAAAAATCTATGATATATTGTTTGTCATCTTCCATATCTTGAGTTAGCAGGATCCTAACTGGCCAAAATATTAGACTTCTTAAAGGGCCAATAATTCAAGCAGCATCAGGTTCCATCAGCACACTATTAGATAACTGACCACCTCTACTTTAGATCTAAATTTTGTTTTGTATGTCAAATTATGCTTTCTTGTCTAGGGATGTACACATAAATTAGTTCACATCTCATTTTGTGTTTCAGTTCACTATGGAAGCACCTTTGGGAATGGAGTACATCTACAATGGGAAATAGGACAATAGGATTATTCTATCTAGAAAATGGCTTAATTTTGGTCAGATCTACAATAGTTTTGACCAGTTTGGCCATATAATCCTTTTAGGTAGCATTTTATGTCTCACAAAGAAACAAGTTCATTTTTTTATAAGTAGGTCATATTTTGCTTCATTTATTGGGGTCCTGTCAATGGCAGAGTTCATACCTAGCTGACGTTTTACCAAGCCACCTGAAATACTCTACCTTAACCCCAAGCCCAAAACAGACTTGAATGGGTCTAAATAAGTAAACTGTTGTATGCTTCCCCTTGTACTGTGGTATCACAGAGCTGCACACTGCTCAGTTGTGCTCCCTCTTATTGTGCTAGCACAGAGCTGCATACTGCTCTCCCTTCAATTGATCACTGCCAAATGATGCACACTGAAAACTGTGAACTGCTCTCCCTAGTGACCCGAGCTCACTCAATCACTCAAACAACCATACTTGAAGGTAGCAGTGAGTATCAGTGCATGTACTGTATTTAACGATGAGTATATACTTGAAGGTAATTGTATATTCATTTTTGCTGCAGAAGTATTAAGAAATGGATATGAATTACTATTTGTGTCATCGTTCGTGGATGTACAACCGTCATCCTGATGACATGTGTGATGTGCGAGATAAATTCATTGAGGGTGTACAGCAATTCCTGCAGTTCGCCAAGGCGTTCCCTCAGTACATGGACGGTACCAAAATTAAGTGTCTGTGTGTGAGATATTACAACTTGAAATATCATCCAGAAGTGAAAGTTACATATCATTTGTACTCGAAGGATTTCACACAGAATTACTATCAGTAGACCGCGCACGGAGAACTTGTGTCTTTAGCATCGGAGTCGGAGCCTTATGTGGAGCCGTATATGGATGTCCACGACCACGCCGCTTACGACGACGGGTGGGTGAATATGGTTTTTGATGCAGCGGGGCCTAGTTTTGATCCGGACAATCATGATGCAACTGAGGAGGCACCGAATACCGATGCTGCGAAGTTCATGGAGTTGTTGGAGAATGTAAGGACTCCATTATATCCTGGTTGTGAAGATCATTCACCGTTGGAGGTTGTTACAAGATTGTTGAGCATCAAGTCTGATTTTAACATGTCGCAAGAATGCTATAACCGACTGATGGATTTGATTATAGAGATCTTACCAGAGGATGCAAAGTTGCCTAAAGACTTCTACCGATCTAAGAGGATGGTGAGATCGCTCTGGATGGGATATAAGAAAATCAATGCATGTCGTAACGGGTGCATGTTGTACTACAAAGACGACAAGGATGAAGATGTGTGCAGATTCTGTGATGCTGGTCGCTACAAGGCTACTGGAAGAGGAAAGTATGTCTGTGCAAAGAAGCCTACCGATTCGATGCACTACTTGCCTTTGACGCTGCGGTTGCAGAGGTTGTTTATGGTGAATGAGACTGCAGAAAATATGAGTTGGCATAGGCGAAAACAGATCGAATGAGTATTGGATCATCCATCCAATGGAGAAGCATGGAAGCACTTTGATCGAGAGTATCCATATTTTGCTTCGGATCCGCGTAATGTCAGATTGGGGTTCTCCTCCGACGGTTTTACCCCATTCGGACTTTCGGGCTCCCAGTATTCGTGTTGGCCTGTGATCGTCACTCCGTACAATCTACCACTTTGGATGTGCATGAAGACTCCGTATATGTTCCTAACCGTTATTATCCTGGGTCCGAACAATCCGAAGAGGAACATCGATGTATATTTACAACCTTTGATAGATGAGTTGAATCAGCTGTGGGAAGTATGTGCCAACATGTATGATGTTTTCAGAAAGCAGAATTTTCAGATGAGGGCAGCACTTATGTGGACCATCAACGACTTTCCGTCAAATAGAATCTTATCGGGATGGAGCACTCATGGTCGTCTCTCATGTCCGTATTGCATGGACCGTACGAAGGCTTTCCGTTTGAATCACGGAGGCAAACCGTGCTTCTTCGATTGTCATCGACAATTTTTGCCGAAGGATCATCCGTACCGAAGGAACAAGAATGCTTTTTGTGCGGGCGTTATGGAGAAGGCCAATCCACTGCCAAGGTAGCCCGGATACACGATATGGGAAGAGGTAAAAGATTTACCAAGTGCTATCGAAGAGCCTGCTAAGGGGTACAAGTATGACGAATTTGGTCACACCCATAACTGGACGAAGAGGAGTATTTTCTGGGATTTGTCATATTGGAGCACCAATCTGATCAGACATAACCTTGATGTCATGCATATCGATAAGAATATATTTGATATCATAATTAATACTGTAATGGAGGTAAAGGGGAAGACGAAAGATAATTCGAAGGCCAGGTTGGACTTAGAAGAAATATGTAGACGTCCTGTGTTGCATTTGATAGAGGAGGGGAATGGAAAGTTAAAGCAGCCTAAGTCAGTTTTCTCACTGGAGAAGGAGGATAAAGGGAGACTTTGTAGGTGAAAGTTAAAGATGCGTCGACCTCAAGGAGAACAAAGTGGCGGGTATGAAGAGCCACGATTGTCACTTATTCATAGAGAGGTTAATTCCGATTGCATTTCGGGAATTCTTACCGCAGGTCGTTTGGGATCTATTGACAGAGCTCAGCATATTCTTCAGAGATCTTTGTTCTACTAAGTTACTCGTCGATCGTCTAGAAAAGCAAGAGAAGGACATTGCGACAACACTATGTAAGCTCGAGAAGGTGTTTTCTCCTGGATTCTTCGACTCTATGGAGCATTTGCCAATTCATCTTTCCTATTAGGCACGTGTTGGTGGTCCTGTCGGTTATCGATGGATGTACCCCTTCGAGCGGCATCTGAATCACCTAAAGAGAAAGGTGAAAAATAAGGCACGGGTTGAGGGCTCTATTTGTGAAGCTTGTGTTCTCGAGGAAATTACAAACTTTTGCTCGACGTATTTCAAACCTCATGTTACTACTAATAGAATGAGGGCTCCGAGAAACGACGACGGATATCAGGAATCTAATGATACAATACTCAAAGTATTCAATGCGTCCGGAAAGCCTTCGGGGAAAATGAAGAAGAGATATTTGAATGACGATGAGCTAAGGGCTGCTCAGTTGTATATATTACTCAATTACGACGAGGATGAACTGGAGAAGCTAGAGGGGTAAGTAATTAATACGTCCACGTTTATATCATCTCAATGTACTAGTATAAGCTACTATTATGCTACTAATCAGCGGTTGCTTCGTTGTTTTTTAGCACATATAATGATGAGTTGAGGTCGGTTAGACCCTACATAACAGATGAAGAAGTAGAACAAGAAATGAGATACCATTTTCCTTCTTGGTTGAGCGCATATGTAAGGAGCTTGGTAATTACTTTTTCTTTCTGCACTTGCACAATAAATAACTTACTATCGCTACTTTGGTATTTAGGTCGATCGTCTAATAACACCCGAGACTGAATCTATTAAAACTCTAGCCAAGGGACCAATTATTATCGTCAAAATATGGCCAAATTTCTGTGTGAATGGGTTTAGGTTCAAGTCAACAAATGCTCCGATCAGAGACAGCTTTCTGGATCTTGATTGCACGAAAAATAGTTATTTGTGTATCAAATCTTCGAACTACAAAGACGTCGATCCAGGCAATAATTTCTTTGGCATCTTACGAGAGATTGTGGAGTTGACATATAATTATGGCACAGAAGCTACTAAGATCGTGCTATTCAAGTGTGAATGGTTCGATCCGATTCAAGATCAAGGTTGGAAAATTGACAAGCATGGCCTTATGGATATAAACTACAAGCGTAGATATCAAGGCTACGAACCATTTGTCCTATCAAGTCAGGCTCAGCTCGTGTACTTTATAACTTACCCTAGACGGGGGACAGCAAGGTCGGATTGGTGGGCAGTATGCAAGACTAAAGCTAGAAATACCTTTGATATTGACGAAATAGCTTATCAGGAGGACGAGCTACTTCTTGTAATAAATATTGTAGATGTGGACTCAACGAAAGTTACTCATTACACAAGTAATAATGTAGAAGATGTAGAATTATCCGAAGAGGAAGACGAAGTCGATGAAAGTGAAGATGAGGAGGAAGAGGATGAGGAGGACAAGGAAGGCGAACAAGATAAATTTTCTAAAGATGATTGAAAATAAAATATTTTGCCTGTAGAATGTACTATATTTTGACTGTAGAATATACTATTTTGACGAAGATATATATTATATTTTGACTGTAGAATGTACTATCCATTTAGACTTGTGACACCACTAGTTATTTACGGTACAATTCTATGAATGCTGTGAGATATGCATAACATTTTGACTGTAGAATGTACTATATATTTGTGTATTTCTTTATTCATCATATATTGTTATCAGGTATGACAGGACGATACGGAGGGTTCGGCAGGTCCCGAGGTAGACGGAGTACTCCTCCGGTACTGTCTACTGTTGGTTCTGGATCCTCGTCGCCTAGTACTCCAGTATATCGATCAGTCACATCTCCGACTGCGACGATGTTACGTGGCATCACTCCTGGGACGAGTAATTCCAGGCCTGATAGTACTCCCTCGTCTAGCATTCCTCCTGCTGACGGAACCATGGAGACAGATGAGCATATGGAGGAGGTCGAGCCGACGTTGTCCCAGCATCAGCTAGATCCTCCATGCGCACCTCCGGAGGAGACGAGGACAGAGATTTGGGCCAACGGTACAAAGTAAGTCAATTAGATGGTTTAGCATCATATATATCGTGTATTTCTTTATTCATCATATATTGACTTTTTCGATAAAAATAATTATCTCTGTATAGATATCGTCCCTCGTCGGTACAGAGACGTCTGGGCCTCTTTCTGAGGAACAACTATGGTGGCCCTTGGATCAACTACTCTGAAGCTCCGGAGGAGAGGAAGGCGTTCTGGTTTGCGCACTTCAAGGTAAAGGTATATTATATAAATCCTCTAATTTATGCATATTATATAACTTACTAAATTATTTATTACAGCAAACGTATTTCTATCCTCCGCACCGGGCCGAGTTGATCGAGCAGATGTTTCTTGCCGTTGCCGCCAAGCTTATCGGTGATGCTTTGGATGACCAGAAGGCTCGTGATCGCGTTGAAAAACCGATCCAAGGTTGGATCACGCCTGAGCAGTGGACTGCGATGAGGGCTAGATTCGACGATCCAAGGTACAAGGAAAGGTCTGAGAAGGCCAAGGCGGCTAGGCGGCAGGCAGCAAAGTATTATGGTGGCTCGATTCCGATGACGGAACATTTCCGTCGTTTGGTATATTTTTTATTTCTGATATATTATTTTAATGCAAGTACGATAAAATGATAGTAGAAAAAATGTTTAATTTTAGTACTAAATAATATATTTTTAATAGGTACAAATGGGTGAGGATGCAAATATGGTGACCGTCTTCCTGGCCACCCATCAAAGGGCAAAAATCTTATTGATGAGAGGTCCTTGCAGACCTATGTAAGTATTACTTTACTTTGTGTTAATTTTAATATAACTTAGGCAATTATCGAGTATCCAAACTTTTCTAGGCCGAGTATCTTAGGCTGCGTGAGCGGGCGACTGCTAGTGCACCTACAGCGGAAGAAGCTGGTACTTCCTCGCAGCCCTCTCCAGCTCCGTCGGTGGATGAGCTGTGAGTGATCGCCGCTGGTGGTCTCCAGAGGGATACGTACTACGGTACGTGATCCTATGGCGCCCTTGTTGTGACGCAGTCATCTAGGGCCTCCCTGACAAGTGCACATTTCCCACAGCCCTCGCAGTCGTCGGCCCGAGTCCAGGAGGCCGTTGACCGTCAGATTGGGTCTCTCCGTGATGAGTTGCTGCAAAGGATGGAGGAGCAAGCCTTGTCCTAGCCGCAGGCGGACGATGCGACGCTCATAGCACGATTTGATATGCTCGAGAGCAGCATCATGGAGCTCCGGGATTTGACAGCTGATCTTAGAGCATCGACAGAGCGCAGCGTGACGGAGCTGCATGCATCATAGCTGTCCATGGGCGAGAGGCTGACGATGATGCGGGATTCAATGGTTCATAGCAGTACGAGGCTGTTATCTACCATGGATTCATACAACCAGCGACTAGCAGAGTTAGAGCGGATACGTCCTCCTGGTGTGCCTACATCGACACAGACTCCACCGACGTCACTGCCTTCTCCATCGACAACGGTATCAATTTTACGGGAGCAGTATGATCTGTTCTTATCCTTCATGCGCGCCGGTGGTCATCCTCCTGCAAATCTGCAGTAGTCCTAGTTAGGACCATTTATTGATTATTTGTGTTTCAGACCTATGATATTTGGTCATTTATGAATATTTTTTATTTTTGAGGCATTCAGACATTATTTTTTGTATTCTTTAGGACGAGGCTTTCAGACTTAGTTGTGTGGATATTTATTGTATTCTTTACGACGATATTTTCTCCTGATTCGGTTTGTAATCTCAATGTTTTATTTTCTTCAAATTTTATTATATTATTCATATTAAATATATGTTAATTTACCGGTGTTGAGTGTTCAACCGAAGGGCGTCGGCGAACCCAGCAAATTCAACGGAGGGTTGCTCCGGGTCTATTTGTACAAATTGTGAATTCATAAACTGTAGGAAGAATAGTTTGGAAACAATTCAGTATTCATTTTTTTATTTTTTTACTATATATTTAGTGACGTTTTGCGACATTTAGCGACGTCTACTCACGTCGCTAATTACGTCACTGAATACGTCGCTATATACGTTGCTAAAAAAGTCGTTTAAAATGTCGCTAAACAAGTCGCTGTCCTTCGCAACTTGTTGACATGGCAGTATTGCCAGGTCATAATAACGTCGCTAAATTAGTCGCACAACGTTGCTAAATGAGTCGCACATACGTCGCTATAAAAGTCGCTATTTACGTCGCTATAAACGTCGCTAACTACGTCGCTAATTTAGCGACACATAGCGACAAAAATACACGTCGCTAATTTAGCAACGTTGCGTCGCTATACGTCGCTAATATAGCAACTCATATACGTCGCTAGAAAACGTCGGAATACCGACGTTTGGTGACATTTTTTCTGTCAGCGACTAGTTTAAAGACGATTTCAACAAAACGTCGCTAATTACGTCGCTAAAATTATTTAGCGACATTTTTTGGCCATTTAGCGACGTTTCTTTATGTCGCTAATTTGACTTATTCTGGCCATTTAGCGAGGATATGGGATCTTGTTCGCCAGAAGTCGATTCGCAAGCGTGTCTGCCCCGAAGGCTAAGAGGTCAGTTCCTACGTCGCTAATCATACTACCGGGATGTAATATTCGCAGGGAATAAGAAGGCTCGTCTCTCGCATACCCAAAAACATCTTTTTGTGGGGTACTGGATTTGTAGTAAATTCGTTTGGCCAAAATCCCCTCCTGGCTCGGAGTTAAGTCTCAGTCGATCTAAAGCTATAAATAGCAGGGATATGTGCTTTCCAAACCATCGAAAGCAAAATACTTTTGAAACAAATTGTTGGTCTTCTTGCCAGTGAGTTGAGAGTTAGTAATTTCTTTCTTCATGAATCGTCAACGGAGTAAAGGAGTTAGCTGCATAACTCAATCTCCCTCGTCACAATTTTTCAGATTCTTGTACTTAGAACTTCAGTGTAATTCTTTATATTCTTTGTTCAAAAAACAATAAAGTTCATACTTTTTTGTAATGGAAACGGTCTCAAAGGCTATACTTCCATATATGATTCTGAATGATATGAATGATATTTCCAACGATCCTAGAATATTTCAAATGGCCAATTTTGATATAAAGTAGCCCAAAATCGAAGATCGGAACAAAGTCCAAGATTTAGATATTTTGGGTTCGTAATGACCCACAAGGTAACAGAAAGATAAACAAATTAGCTCAAGTTGAAAAATAGACAAATTAGTCTAAGCTTGGAAATAGACAAGTTTCATTAGAAATATTATGCTTGAGTCATTTACTTATCTTCAATTTATTAGGATTTTTATCTTGTTTATTTATTCATTATTATTAATCAAAACCCAATTCATTTAATTCTAGGCCCAAATACTTTTTAAAGCCAAATATATTAAGATTTAATTTGTTTAACTAAAACCCATTAGTTAATCTGTAGAGCCAAAATTTATGTAACAAACTATATATATATATATACATCCAAAATGTCATGTCCCGCGTTCGCATGGTAGGACACGGGTTGTGAGCGCGCCTAGCTTACGCCGCAGTATCGACGGTAGTCAGCTGTTCTAAATCTCAATAATCGTCAATACTCATCATAAATCGATCATCCTCAATCATAGGAACTCTGGAAGATAAAACAGAAATAATAAACTAGACACACACCCACACACACGAGCACACAGTCCACTATGATTCCTTTAGTACATCATATATATCAACCCTCTGGAGACAAATCCGATAAATAACTACGACAAAACGACTAATATATATATATATATATATATATATATATATATATATATATATATATATATATATATATATATATATATATATCTGAAAAGAATCTAATCTAAGTCTTCTATGATCCTCCTCCGAACCAGATACAAATCTCAATGCTTAATATGTCAACATCCCGTTAGGATTGGAGCAAAGTATATTACAACAATGACTCAATACAAAATAATTCAGATGAAGGTTCAATGCAATAGATGAACATGACTGACCTGAAGTACCAGATGATCATGAAATACTGAAACATGTACAAGAAAGGATTAAGACCCATGATTGAAATACCATGTTCGATATGTAACCGGCTGAAAAATCACATAAACAATAAAGGTACGGCTTAACCACACGTGTCTTCTGTGGTTAGGCTCGGCACATGACCTAGCTAGCGTCGGGTGTGGTCACATATCTACTAAGTATTTTTCCTTCCCAAGTACCAGAACCAGAATAATAAGCACATGACGTACAAGTCCAATTGTGTCCATCTTGTGTCCAACATGAATCCTGACCACATGTATTAAGTAAAGAGACAAAGTCGTAGAGTACTTGCCTCAGATCCAATAGCTCGTAGCAATTGCTCCTAGTCCAACCTATCAAAATATATACTTCATGAATATTTTGTCCAACATATCCCATGAATTCCTATTTAAATTCTAAGGGTTTGGCCTAGTCCTTATTTGGTATCTCTAGTTAGAACCAACAAGTTATTATAAATTTCTTATTAAAGCCCCAAAAATGTTATATTGTCAAGTGACTAGTTTTTATTCACAAAGTCCTAATAAAGGTCCACTTCATCTTCCTATTGCTAAACAAGGCTGATGATAAAGGCACTACAAAATACACTTAGGCTGGCCCATTTTTTTTTCTTCTAAATTTTTCACTTAAAAGTTTACTCGGGACTAGTCCAAACATTTATTTAGGACTGTCAAAATTTTGACAGTCCTTTCAATAGGTTGGACTGTCAAAATTTTGATGAAAGGACTATCAAAATTTTGATGAAAGGACTATCAAAATTTTGACAGTCCTAAATAAATTTTCGGACTAGTCCTGAGTAAAATTTTAAGTAAAAAATTTAGAAAATAAAATTGGCGCAGCTCAGAGTCATCTTTGCAGTGTCTTTATCAAGAACCCTAAACAAAGTTCATCGGGGTTCCTATAGTACTCACCAAAAGAACGGAGGAGGAATGAAGGAATCAAACTATCTAATTAATCCAATCAGAATCATAAAAATCGATTGACTGATCCAATCGATCAAAACAAAAGAAGAACTCAAAGTGGAATAAAAGTTGTGATCAAAATAGTATAATCAAGAAATCTCCAGATCAAACCGAGTTCAAGACTTGAGAATTGAGGAGTCGAATATTAATGTTGAGTAATCAAATTTCCAATGTCTGCCGATGAAGAAGAACTTGGACTGACCGGAATCTGTCGAACCAATCACCCCTACGACAACGGCTTCGCCCAAGTACGTGCTCGCCATAGATCGTCGGTGTGTACTCGCAGCACCGGAATTCATCCGACCCATGCCGGTGACTTTCTCCCTCCGTGGCATTTGATTGAGCAAAGTGGATCAGAGAATTCAAATGAGTGAATCGATCGAAAAGGAAATCAAAATCAGTCGTGAGAAAGGGAGAGCTCACCTCGTCGAATCGAGTGGCGCGACCGCAAAGTCACCGGAGTCGATTGCTTCATCGGTCGGCAGACGATCGTCCATGCGGATGCACGCACGCGAAGTCGACTGCGGTCAGCTCAATCAACACCGTCGGAACCAAAGCCACGGAAAGCGAGGCTCCGATCGCCGGAGAAGAAGGCTTCTTCCGTAGAGCCGCCATGGCCAGAGCTTGTCTCGAGCGGTGATGGTTCCATCGGCTCTCGTTGAAGGTCGTGGACGGAGGAAGGAGAACAACCGCTAGAGGCTAGAGTTCTCACCGGTGAAGACGATCCACCAGTCAACTTCGGCCTTGCTTGCGGAGGAGACCGTCAGCACCGCGGCTTGTCAACGCCGAGGAGATTCCGCCAACCAGACCGTCGGCACCGCGGCCTTGCTTAGGGTTAGGGTTAGGGTTTCAGTTCGGTTTTAGGAAATTGGTTAGAAAGAATAAGGAAGAAGAAGAAGAGATGTAACTGATTCCGTTACGAAAACATGGGTTTCTCTATGTAGAAATAGGAAGTCAAGAGAATAGGGTCTCCAAAGGAATCCTAGATGTTTTTGAATGGAGGAATTTGAACCTTTATTAGTGGACTGGTATTTTAGAACGAAGAAAAGGTATGTGGGTTACTCCTATTTATAGGATTCTATTAAGAATCATGATTATATTGCAATGAATCAAACAGTTTTTTGAATGAAAGAATTTGGATGTGGACTGATATTTTAGAATGAAGAAATAGAGTGCGGATTTTTTTCGCCTAAAGTTGCGGCTAAAGAAAAAACTTTTGAAAATTTGCACATAGGAGGACAATTCACCAACTGAGTTGGCAAGGGGGGAGACCGCCAACTAAGTTGGCGAGTTGAGGGAGAGGACCGTCAACTTAGTTGCGGGTGAAATTTAGTTTTGGTTAGACTTGATTTATTTTTTTAAGTTTAGTTTAATCTATTAGTTAATTTGTTATTATTTAATAATTTGTTATCTATATTAATTTGTTATTATCTATATTAATTTGTTATTATCTATAATAATATGTATCATCAATGTTATATTTTTTATTAATAAGATATTATTATTTTGTTATTTTATTAAAAAGTTGATACCATAACTATAACATAATGGCCCAAGTCGTATATATATCATCAACCATTTTATTAAAAATAAATTACGGTAAAAAAACTAATTTCTCTCCTATAAACCCCCAGATTTTTTCAGAAATTTAAAAAATAAATTTTCAAATTTTTTTGGATTTTCTGTGATTTTTCAGGAATTAAAATAAATGTTATTTTGAATTAAATAATTTTGAATAATTTTATTAAATATTTAAATATTATGAAAATAATATTTTTTTGGTGTAAAATAAAAATATTAGACATAGGGTAATTTTTCAGAAATTTATTGGACCCCAGAACTATTTTTAAAGACCTAAAAACAATATTTTTAAATAAACCAATTTAAACCGGTTTAATTTTAAACCGGTTTAATGAACCAAACCGAACCATGCTGAACTGACCCTTAACCGAACCCCTAAACCAACCCTGCGGGTCGGGTCGGGTCTGAATCCGACCCAAAACCCGTTAACCCAAACCCGCTACTGTTTCGAATCCCTAACCGTCGACCCCCGATTTTCCTCCGCCGTTCGAAGACCCCGACTGTCGCGACCCTCCGGCGACCCAGCCGCCGCGACCCCTCGGTTCGCCTCCCCAGCACCGGTCGGCCGCTTCGGTTCCCCTCCCCGTAACCGCCCCGGCTTCCTTCCTATAAAACCCCCACCCCACTGCCACCATCAACCATCACCGCCATCACCCGTCCCGCCGACGGCCGCCCGACTCTCCGCTAAAGCTCCTTCGACCATCCTCCGGCTATCCCGACTCCGACGAACTCCGGCGACGTCTCCCCTCTGACCCAACAACCCCACAGCGCCGCCAGCGCCAAGCACAACACCCGCCGGTCGAGTACCGCCGCGTCGCGCCGCGTATACACGACATACAGTCGATACCGACGCCATATTCAAGTGAGGATTTCTCTTTCCTCGATGTCTCATTTTTCGAACAGTATGTTGCTACGCATAGACTATGTGACCCTCTCGATACTCGTGCCATCAGTTCGGCGTATCGTGTCCTGTGTCGGTCGCAAACTGCGACGCAAAATCAGAAAATTAAACCCCCGATTCTGAAAATTCAGAATTGGTCCTGAACTCCCCAGTTCACGACCATTTCGCGACCAACCTGTGATATGTTTGACCAAGTTTTAAAACCCTATTTTTGTGTATTTTATTGTGCTATAATTTGTATTTAATTTGAGGGTAAAAATAACCGAAATATTGGTTATTTAATACCTTAATTTTTTCCGGAACTGGGTGCGCCCCGCTAAACGGGACTACTTGGTCGTTTGCGGACTTCACCGAAAGGTGCGCGCCGTCAATACGGACGTGTGGGTTTCACGGAAGTTGATTTGAATGTGCGTGCATACCAGAATCAACGCGTATCCGTCGACAACACCCCGTATCGGCCATATTCTGAAACTCGTTGTAACTTCGTGTACGCTCGTTGTATCGAAATAAAACTTGCTCCATCGGACTCGTAGCAATACGTTGGTCCTGTGACCCAAGTTTGGTTCGATTCTGAGAACGTTGACAAAATCCTGTATCGTGGGCCCTACGGCTCCACTTGACGGGCAATTTTGTGATCGGCTCATCGAAATCCAGTTCTGGATATTTCGTTGGGTTCGTATCGTCGTTTTGAACTTATAGACACTAAGTTTGACAAATTTGGAGAACATTGTCTCTGGCATATTTTTCGGTGCGAAGTGGGCCACATGTGGACCCCGCTTTGACCAGAAACTGTCACTTTTGCCCCTGTGTCCAAATTGGACTTATGGATAGACAATTCTAGCTATTTGATATCTTCTGAACCTGATGGTAACATTTATTTCAGCAACCGGAGGAGTACCTGTCGATCCCGCTGATACCAGAGCACCAGTTGGAGTTAGAACCCCAAGCAAGTGTACCTTGCCATACTTGTAGTAAATTGCTTGTTATTATTCTCTTGATCTATTTCTGAGTTATATCTATTCAAGCTAGGATCGTGTGACATTACTTAACGTCCGAATAACATTTGGGTGTCAACACCGTACGTGGAGTTGTGTAACGTCACCTAGACATGGATATCGAGACCCTATTCATTCTCGTGCTTGTGTTATCAAGTACGTCATACCACAGGACACCTGACACTATTCATGAGACAGAATCTTTCTGAGATATTCATGATGATTTTGTATAGGTTATGTGATTCATGACATATATATTGCTTGTGCTTAGCTATCATTATGACTCATTGCATCAGTTAGAGGTCATGATCTTGCGTGACATGGACATGAGACATCGTGAACATGAGACGTGTGATTACATTGGGTGGGGAGAGATTTACCATACAAAAGGCTGATTATATATATATTATATTACTGGAGGTGCCTTAGACTCTGACACAGAGCTTTGGCACATTACTGGCCCTTCGAGAGAATACTGCTATGGGTTTCGCCGACACAGAGCCTATAGTAGTCTCAGCCTGAGTATGATTAATGCTCTCATATTACATATCACTTAGCTGGTTATATAGTTTACCCTATTGATTCATTTATTATTGCACTGCATTTATTTTGGCTTGAGTTATTCTTGTACCTTGCTATATCCCCTGAGGACCTGGATCCGGATTCTGTCCCCAGGTTTAGCAGAGGATATCTACCCTGAGGTGTACGGGACAGGAGTAGTCTTTGGAGCAGTACCAGAACCCGAGGACGAGGTGATCGCTGAGGATTTCTTCTGAGTATCTGCTTATTCTATCCTCAGTCTTTGCTGTTATTAGACTCTTGTATTTCTCGTTTAAATTGTATCAGACTTATTATCGGGTTGTTCCCCGATTTACTTTATTGAGACTTGATTATTATTATATTTTAATTTGCTGATATTGATGTATTTATTTTTATGGATGAGATTAGTACCATAGCCCCTTACTGTTGTTTTATAGCTTAAGTACACCCTGATGGGTCCATTAAATTGGGTTGCCCATCGGTGTGTATTGCTGGCCATTGCCACGTGTCTAGTCCCTCGATATTTTGGGATTGGGCGTGACATAGTTTTTGTGGTGGCCCATGCAGGTCAACGACTAAATTATTTCGGTTTCAACTGAGGGACCGAGCAAGCCTGCAATAAGGATAGGATAAGTTATAGGATCTCATCCACTTGATTGAATCGTTCTTGATCTCTATATCGGATTCGAATTAATTTCTTGAATTGCATCCTGTCTTGATTCCTCTGTGCGTTCTCATAGTTTTCTTTCAATGCAGAGTAATGGATCCGAGAACCGGTGACGAGAATCCCTTAGGTACACCACATGATGATGTGGTCACCTATGATGAGGGAGTGACACCAGAAGACAGAGGACAATCAGCTCAAAACAATCAAGCGGGCCATCATACTTCAAGGTTCCAGCGTGATGATATCCCACCTCCGCCGCATTTCTCTCCACCAATGCCTGTTTTCCCACCAGGACAAGCCATGGATGGGCAGCAGATATTTCAAATATTTTATGCAATGATGCAAGCCCAACAACAGGTTCAACAAGAGGCTCAGCGTCACGAGGCGAAGAACTTAAGGAACAGCCTAATAACCGCACTGGAGCAAGCGAACCCACCAGCACGACGGCCAACGACGGGCTCTATCATCGATTTTCGCCAACTGAAGTCCCGTACCTTTTCTGGCAAGGAGGAGCCCACTGAAGTTCATAAGTGGCTCACAAACACACAACACCAGTTGGAAGCAGCTGAGCTTCCAAGAGAGCGTTGGATGATTGTCGTTCGGATACAATTGACGGGCAATGCGCATCACTGGTGGCTATCTGTGGAGAGACGGCTCGGACCAGACCAAGTAACTTGGGAGGAGTTCTCCTGACTCTTTTAAAAGATGTACATTCCAGCTATTGCTCGATCAGAACTTCGGGACAAGTTCAATCGCCTCACTCAAGACAGTATGACAGTGAAAGAGTACAACGCAAAATTTATTCGCCTGAGTCGCTTCGCCCCTACCTTGATCCCGACAGAAGAAGAGAAGGCTGAGAAGTTCTTCGACGGAATAAACTTTGAGCTACAGAGAATGATCGGATCTATTGCACCTACTTCATACACGGACGTCCTTACTGCAGCTCGACGTATGGAGCGCGTCACCAGGAGAGAGACCAATCTGAAGCGGCCTTTCATATCAACACCAGCCAGAGCACCGCATGGAGAAGCTGCAAAGAAACCTCACCTGCATCAAGCACCACATGGAGCTGTATCCAAATCCCTAACCCTTCCTACTTGTCACTACTGTGGCAAGGTAGGCCATATTGAGAAGGAGTGTAGACGTAAATTCGGATTATGTTTAGCTTGCGGATCCAGCCAGCATTCAGTGAGGGAATGCCCTAAGCGTAGAGAAGGAGCACTAATGGTAAACCAACAAGCTCTACCAGCACCAGGAGGATATCAACCGAGGCCACCCTTGGCACCTCGACCAGCACTCTTCCAGCAGGCCCAACAACAGCAGAGGGCACCACCACAAGGACGCGGACAAGCTTTTGCGATGACCTTGGAGGACGTGCAGACTCGTGGAGTAGCAAATGCGCGTAAGTTATTCATAGATGCATATTCCTAGCATTGCTTTAACACATGCCTGTTAGTTCATGACTTTAGCCTTAAACCTAGTATTTGAACTTATTAATAATTGATAAACCTAGTTTTTCTAAGACTGTAGTTTTCTTTGCTCTAACCAGATTTCCTTCACTCTTGAATTACCTAATTTTCATTGTCTAGGGAAATATTTTATTCATTCCCTATGTGTTTTGTTTAACTCTCGTCATTCAATTTATCTTTGATAATGATTCTTTGATTGTGTCATACTTCGAACAATGCTTGCAACCGTGTCATCTCTTCTGACCGGTTTTTTTTTTTATTGCGAGGACGCAATCCTCTTAAGGGGTAGATAGTAAACCCCCAGATTTTTTAAAATTTTAAAAAATGAATTTTCTGAATTTTTCTGTGATTTTTCAGGAATTAAAATAAATGTTCTTCTGAATTAAATAATTTTAAATAATTTTATTAAATATTAAAATATTATATAAATAATATTTTTGGGTTTAAAATAAAATATTAGACATAGGGTAATTTTCCTGAAATTTATTGGACCCCAGAACTATTTTTAAAGACCTAAAAATAATATTTTTAAATAAACCAATTTAAACCGGTTTAATTTTAAACCCGGTTTAATGAACCAAACCGAACCATGCTGAACTGAACCTGAATCGAACCCCTAAACCAACACTGCGGGTCGTGTCAGGTCTGAACCCGACCCAAAACCCGTTAACCCAAACCCGTTACTGTTTCGAATCCCTAACCGTCGACCCCCGATTTTCCTCCGCCGTTCGAAAACCCCGACAGCCGCGACCCTCTGGTGACCTAGCCGCCGCGACCCCTCGGTTCGCCTCCCCAGTGCTGGCTGACCGCTCTGGTTCCCCTCCCCGTAATCGCCCCGGCTTTCTTCCTATAAAACCCCCACCCCACTGCCACCATCAACCATCACCGCCATCACTCGCCCCGCCGACGGCCGCCCGACTCTCCGCAGAAGCTTCTTCGACCATCCTTTGGCTATCCCGACTCCGACGAACTCCGGCGATGTCTCCCCTCCGACCCAGCAACCCCACAGCGCCGCTAGCACCAAGCACAGCACCCGCCGGTCGAGCACCGTCGTGCCGCGCCGCGTGTACACGACATACAGTCAATATCGATGCCATGTTCAGGTGAGGATTTCTCTCTCCTCGCTGTCTCATTTTCTGAACAGTCTGTTGCTACGCGTAGACTGTGTGACCCACTCGATACCCGTGCCATCAGTTCGGCATATCGTGTCCTGTGTCGGTCGAAAACTGCGACGCAAAATCAGAAAATTAAACCCCCAATTCTGAAAATTCAGAATTGGTCCCGAACTCCCAGTTCGCGACCATTTTGCGAACAACCTGTGATATATTTTCAAAATCCACCTGAACAATTAATTAGACCATATGACCAAGTTTTAAAACCCTATTTTTGTGTATTTTATCGTGCTGTAATTTATATTTAATTTGAGGGTGAAAATGACTGAAATATTGGTTATTTAATACCCTGATTTTTCCCGGAACTGGGTACGCCCCGCTAAACGGGACAACTTGGTCATGTGCGGACTTTACCGAAAGGTGCGTGCCATCAATACGGAATTGTAGGATTTCGCAAAAATTGATTTGGATGTGCGTGCACACAGAATCAACGCATATCCGTCGACAACACCTCGTATCGACCATATTCTAAAACTCGTTGTAACTTTGTGTACGCTTGTCGTATCGAAACGAAACTTACGCCATCGGACTCATAGCAATACGTTGGTCCTGTGACCCAAGTTTGGTTCGATTCTGAGAACGTTGACAAAATTCCGTATCGTGGGCCCCACGGCTCCACTTGACGGGCGATTTTGTGATCGGCTCATCGGAATCCAGTTCTGGATATTCCGTTGAGTTTGTATCATCGTTCTGAACTTGTAGACACTAAGTTTGACAAATTTGGAGAACATTGTCTCTGGCACATTTTTCGGTGCGAAGCGGACCACATGTGGACCCCGCTTTGACCAAAAACTGTCACTTTTGCCCCTTGTGTCCAAATTGGACTTATGGACAGGCAATTCTAGCTATTTGATATCTTCTGAACCTGATGGTAACGTTTATTTCAGCAACCGAAGGAGTACCTACCGATCCCGCTGATACCAGAGCAGCAGTTGGAGTCAGAACCCCAGGCAAGTGTACCTTGCCATACTTGCAGTAAATTGCTTGTTATTATTCTCTTGATCTATTTCTGAGTTATATCTATTCAACCTAGGACCGTGTGATATTACTTAACGTCCGAATAACATTTGGGTGTCAACACCGTACGTGGAGTTGTGTAACGTCACCTAGAGACATGGATATCGAGACCCTATTCATTCTCGTGCTTGCGTTATCAAGTACATCATACCACAGGACACCTGATACTATTCATGAGACAGAATCTTCCTGAGATATTCATGATGATACTATTCATGAGGTCATGATCTTGCGTGACATGGACATGAGGCATCGTGAACATGAGACGTGTGATTATATTGGGTGGGGAAAGATTTACCATACAAAAGGCTAATTATATATATATATATATATATATATATATATATATATATATATATATATATATATATATATATATATATATATATTATATTACTGGAGGTGCCTCTGACACAGAGCTTTGGCACATTACTGGCCCTTCGAGAGAATACTGCTATGGGTTTTCCCGACACAGAGCCTATAGTAGTCTCAGCCTGAGTATGATTAATGCTCTCATATTGCATATCACTTAGCTGGTTATATAGTTTACCTTATTGATTTATTTATTATTGCACTGAATTTATTTTGGCTTGAGTTATTCTTATACCTTGCTATGTCCCCTGGGGATCTGGATCCGGATTCTGTCCCCAGGTTTAGCAGAGGATATCTACCCTGAGGTGTACGGGACAGGAGCAGTCTTTGGAGCAGTACCAGAACCCGAGGACGAGGTGATCGCTGAGGATTTCTCTTGAGTATCTGCTTATTCTATCCTCAGTCTTTGCTGTTATTAAACTCTTGTATTTCTCGTTTAAATTGTATCAGACTTATTATCGGGTTGTTCCCCGATTTACTTTATTGAGACTTGATTATGATTATATTTCAATTTGCTGATATTAATGTATTCATTTATGTGGATGAGATTAGTACCATAGTCCCTTACTGTTGTTTTACAGCTTAAGTACACCTGATGGGTCCATTAAATTGGGTTGTCCATCGGTGTGTATTGCTGGCCATTGCCACGTGTCTCGTCTCTCGATATTTTGGGACTGGGGCGTGACATCTCCTCTCCTCCGCACAAATATATATATTTGAAATTAAATTTAAAATTATTTAAAAATTAATTCAAAGAAAAAATATCAGAAATATTTAAATTGTTTAACAAATCTTAATTTAAATATATTTAAATATTTGAATCATTTTTTAATAATATCATAAAAATATTTATATTATGTACAACGAACGTGAACGTGAATTTACTAGTTTCTTATAATGAGGCTTAAATCCCTTCTTTTTAAAAATATATTATCTAAATAATTTATTTATTGATTATTTTGTTATACCTAATTTAATTAAAATTAATTACGGTATCAAATATTCGAATTTTATTTAAACTAAGTATATGATATTATCTAACTAAATACATATCCAAAATTCTTAAAATATATTGTAATAAGATATTATCTAAATAATTTATTTATTAAACATTTATATTTAAACTAACTACAAGATATTATCTAAATAAATTCATCAATATTATTATTTATTATTATATTAAATTATATGTAGATAACATAATAATAAATATTTTGTTTTTTTTTGTTTTTTTGTTGAATAGATAATAACAAATTATTAGAGATAGAGATTAATTTTTTAAATAAATTGTTGAAAATTTACTTAGACAACTCACTTTTGAGCCGTTTTGAAGTCTGATTATAATAGTAGAGATAGAGACTAAATTTTAAAATAAATATTTTTGATTTATTATTATCTATATTATATTTTTATGATATTACTAATAAATAATTTTTTATTATCTATTCAACAACAACAAAAACCAAAACAAAACAAATATTTATTATTATGTTATCTACGTATACTTTAATATAATAATAATAATAACTTTATTTAGATAATATCTTGTTACAATATATTTAGATACCATAATTATATTTATATCATAATTAATAATTATTTGATTGTATAATATAGTTATGGTATCTTGTTAAACAATTTAAATATTTGTGATTTTTTTTTTGAATTAATTTTTAAATTTAGTATTCAAACAATTTTAAATTTAATTTCAAATATATATATTTGTGGGGAGAGAAATTAGTTTTTTTACCATAATTTATTTTTAATAAAATGGTTGATGATATACATACGACTTAGACGACTCATTTTTATTATAGTTATGGTATCAACTTCTTAATAAAATAACAAAAAAAATACCTTATTAACAAAAAATATAATATTGATGATAAATATTAATATAAATAATAACAAATTAATATAGATAATAACAAATTAATATAGATAACCAATTATTAAATAATAACACATTAACTAATAGATTAAACCCAACTTAAAAAAATAAATCAAACATAACCAAACCAAATTAAATCCCACCCGCCAACTAAGTTGGCGGTCCCCTCCCTCAACCCGCTAACTTAGTTAGCGGTCTTCTAAGTTGGCCGTCTCCCCACTCGCCAACTGAGTTGGCGAGTTGTCCTCCTATGTCTAAATTTTTAAAAGTTCTTCCCTTAGCCGCAATTGCCTCAAATTTTGTCCCTTTAGATGAAAAAATTCGAATAGAGTGTGGGCACCCCTATTTATAGGGTTAGCAATTAGTTAAGCTTGTTAGACGCTAATGACTACCTTTCTAGAATGTTCCAACTCTAAATATTCTTGTTCTTCATGATTAAATTAATGATATAATAATTTATTTTAAGGTATTTCTTCCTAGGAAATATTTGTCACGCCCCAGTCCCAAAATAACGAGGGACTAAGCACGTGAGCAATGGCCAGTAGCACGCACCGATGGACAACCCAATTTAATGGATCCATCAGGGCATGCTTAAGCTGTAGTCTAGCAATATAATGTACAAGTCTCAGGTATTTCTAATCTCATCCACAGGGTAAACACAGATTAAATGCCAGAAATAATGCAATGGAAATAAATATGCAATATCAAATAAGGTTATCTCGGGACACAAATCCGAGAAATATTCTGTTACATTTAAGAAAAATTAGACAGGAATTGAAATGCTGAAAATGTAAATACTGTGTATATGTAGCCGGTGCTCAGGAGAAGTCTTCGGCCACTATCTCGTCCTCGGTTCCGGGTTCTGCTCCAAGGAGTGCTCCTGTACCGTACACCTCGGGGTAGTTCTCCTCGGCTATACCTGGGGACATAGTCCATTCCAGGTCCTCAGGGGACATAACAAGGTACAGAAAATACAAGCCAAAATATATGCAGTGCAGAAATAATGAAATAGCAGGGTAAACATGTAAACCAGCTAGTGATATGCAAGTGAGAGTTTTAGTCATACTCAGGCTGAGACTACTACATGATCAGTGTCTAAGAAACCATAGCAGTATTTTCTCGAAGAGCCAGAACTTGTGCCAAAGCTCTGTATCAGAGACTAAGACACCTCCAGATAACATTATTTACATTATAATCAGCCTTGATATGGTAATACTCTCCCCACCCCATGTAATCTCACGTCACAGTTCCAGAAATATCAGGTACAAGTCACGCAAGATTGAACTAATGCAATGAGTCAGGATAGAATCTAAGCATGTAAACTGTAATGACATGAAAAATGTAACCTATACGGAATTACCAGGTATATCTCAGGCAATTCCATCACATGAAGAGTGTCAGGTGTCCTGGGTTGAGCAGTTAAGCAAGTTACTTATGAAACTACAGAAATCAAGTAAAATACTATAACCAGAGATATCTGAGAATTGGCAAGATTTACTTGCCCACTGATGTATAACTAAGTCCAGAAAATAGCTAGCAAAGCTGCAAGTTTTGGCAAGGTACACTTGCCTGTGGTTCCGGCTCGGTTCGCAGTTCTGACTTCGGCGGGAATTGTAGGCGGTACTCCGGTTGCTGAAACAAACATCACCATCAGATCCAGAAAATATCAATCAGCTAGAAACGCCTGTCCTTGGGTCCAATTTGGAGACAAGGGCAAAAATGACAGTTTCGGGTCAAAACGGGGTCCACCGGTGGGCCCGTTTTGCACCGAAAAATGCGTCCGGGTCAACGGTCTCCAAATTCACCAAACTTAGTATCAACAGGTCAGGAACGATGATACGAACCCAACGGAACTTCCAAAATTGGATTCCGATGAGCCGATCACAAAATCGCCCGTCGAGCGGGGCTTGTGGGGCCCACGACACGCGATTTCGTCAACGTTCTCAGAATCGAATCAAACTTGACCCACAGGACCAGCGTATCGCTATGAGTCCGATGGCAAAAGTTTTGTCTCGATCCGACGTGTGTACACAAAGTTAGGGCACGTTCCAGAAAGTACGGATACGGGGCGATGTCCGCGGATACGCGTTGATTTCGGTGTGCATGCACACCCGAATCAGCTTCCGCAAAATCTCACACGTCCGTATCGACGATGCGCACGTATCTGTGAAGACCGCACGCGACCAAGTCGTCCCGTTTGGCGGGGCGTACTCAGTTCCGGGGTGAAACAGGGTCTGGTTTTTCCTGTTTTTGGATCGCGGTGTGCGATCACCACAGGACGCGATGCCCCGAACGGTTTGTCCGGGCACCGAGAGGGTCATACAGGCTTCGCAACGCAATTTGCAGAAACGAAAACGGGTATCCGGGCAGAGAGTTACGAGTACCTGAACAGGGTCTTGAAACAGCGTATCCTTCGTGTCCAATTCGTGTCCGACACGAAACACAAAGCTAGGGTTAGAGTTTCCTGTGTCTGCGACTTCTGTGTCCGTGTCCGCCGGAGTAGGTCGGCGCGGTTGGATGCGGCCCGCTGCGGGTGGCATCGCCGGAGACTGGGTCGTCGAACGGTGGGCGGCCGGGGAGGTGCGGTGCTGGGTTCGATTGCGGCGGGTCCTGGACGGAGACGCTGGTGGTTCTGCGGGGTGGCGCTGGGTTGCTGAGGGCGGAGGACGGCGAGACGGCAAGGCGGTGTCGAGGAGGAGGAGATCGACTGGGGTGGCTAGGGTGTCGGCGGGTCGGGCAGCGAGGCTAGGGGATGGTCGGAGCTAGGGTAGGTGAGGGAGGAGGAGGACCGGAGGGTAGGGGCTTTATAGGCCGGGCTCGGGCGATCGTGGCCGGGGGAGTCGGTAGGGGAGGAGGACGTGGGGAGTGGCGCGGAGGGGAGGCGACGTGGTCGCCGGAAATCGCGGCGGCGGCGGAGTTCACGGGGAGAGTGGGTGACAGGGGAGAGGGGTGAAGTAACGGGTCGGGTCGCGGGCGAGCGGGCGGGTTCGGGTGCGGGTGAACCCGAACCCGATAGCCATGGGTGGCTGGGCCGGATTGGGGTGGGCCGGCCCGGTGGGCTTGGGCCAAGGGGCTGGGTTGGGCCGGCCTGTTAGGGTTAAAAATAAAAATTAATAATAATATTAAAACCAGTAATTATTTAATAAATAATTAAATAATTAAATTTAGGTGTTTTAAAAATAGGTCCGGGGTCCAATAAATTCCAGAAAAATTGTCCTAAGTCCAGTTTTCCATTTTACATCCAAAAATATTATTTCCATAATATTTTAATATCATTTATTATCATTTAAAAATCATTGAATAATTAAAACCCTATTTTTAATTTACAGAAAATTCCCAGAAAATTCCAGAAAATTGTGAAAAATCCAGTTTTTAAAATTTTGAAAATTCAGGGGGTTTACAATCTACCCCCCTTAAGAGGATTGCGTCCTCGCAATCAAAGAATAACCGGTCAACAGAGATGACGCGGTCGCAAACATTGTTCCAAAAACACATCACAAGATACTTAAGGAATACCGTTTCCCTAACAAATTGAAAGTTATACACTTTCCAGGAAAATCTAGTTAAAACTATAACTATTATAAAAACCAGGTTATGATTACAAGTTGCAAATTACTAGGTTGGGGCTGAGGTCACGAACCAATAGGCACGAGCTACACAAGACTAAAACAGATAACTATAAATCACTTACTCGCATCGGCTTCCTGCACAGTCATCGCGTAAGCTTGCCCTCGTCCTTGAGGTAGATTCCTCTGCTGCTGCTGAGCTTGCTGGTAGGGTGCTGCTCGAGGTGCTGGTAGAGTTTGCTGGTTCGCCCTTGGTGTTTCTTCTCCACGTTGAGTGCAATCCCTTACCGAATGCTGACGGGATCCGCATGCCAAACACAATCCTAGTCTGCGTCGGCATTCCTTGGCGATATAGCCTGCTTTGCCACAGTAATGACAAGTAAGGAGGACTACCACTGGTGGTGTAGGTGCTTTCTGCTGTTGGTGCGGTCTCTTTGCAGATTCTTCTTGTGCTGCTTTGGTTGGTGCGGATGGGGACGACCGCTTCAGTCTGGTCTCTCTCTTGGTGACGCGCTCTATGCGTCGAGCCGCAGCAAGGACGTCTGAGTATGATGTTGGTGCGACGGACCCAATTAGTTTCTGCAGCTCAATGTTCAGTCCGTCGAAGAATTTCTTGGCCTTCTCTTCCTCAGTCGGGATCAGGGTGGGGGCGAAGCGGCTCAGACGAATAAATTCTGCGTTGTACTCTTCCACCGTCATGGAGTCCTGAGTGAGGCGATTGAATTTGTCCCGCAGTTCTGATCGAGCGATGGCAGGAATGTACATTTCCTGGAAGAGTCTGGAGAACTCCTCCCAGGTGACTCGGTCTGGTCTGAGTCGCATCTCCTCGGATAGCCACCAGTGATGGGCATTGTCCGTCAATTGCATTCGGACGGCAGTCATCCAGCGTTCCCGTGGAAGTTCAGCTGCTTCAAGTTGATGCCGAATGTTGGTGAGCCACTCATAAACTTCTGTGGGCTCCTCTTTTCCAGAAAAAGTGCGGGGCTTCAGTTGGCAGAAGTCAGTGATTGAGCCTGTAGTTGGCCGTCGAGCTGGTAGGTTGGCCTGCTCTAGTGCAGTCACAATGCTGTCCCTCAAGAAATTAGCTTCGCGACGCTGAGCCTCGTGTTGGACTTGTTGCTGTGCTTGCATCATCACGTAGATCATCTGAAATATTTTTTGCCCGTCGATTGGCTGTCCTGGTGGGAACACGGGCATTGGTGGAACGAACTGCGGCGGAGGTGGGATGTCATCGCGCCGGAATTGGGAGGTAGGTTGACCTGCCGGCTGGCTCTGTTGAGTTGTGGGGATTCCTCCGACTGGTGTCACTTCGTCGTCGTAGGTGACACCTGTAGCTTGTGGCATTCTGGCGGGAGTCTCGTTGCATTCTTGTGGGTCCATTTTCCTGTATCCAAAATACCCAATAAGAGGCGCACAGGAAACAAAGCAAGATGCAAGTTCAAATTAGTTCGAATACGATACAGATATCAAAAACGATTCAAGCAAGTGGATGAGATCCTAGAATTTATCCTATCTTATTGCAGGTCTGTTCGGTCCCTGAGTTGAAACCGAACAATTTAGTCGTAGACCTGCATGGGCCACCACAAAACCATGTCACACCCCAGTCCCAAAATGACGAGGGACTGAGCACGTGAGCAATGGCCAGCAGCACGCACCGATGGACAACCCAATTTAATGGATCCATCAGGGCATGCTTAAGCTGTAGTCTAGCAGTATAATATACAAGTCTCAAGTATTTCTAATCTCATCCACAGGGTAAACACAGATTAAATGCCAGAAATAATGCAATGGAAATAAATATGCAATATCAAATAAGGTTATCTCGGGACACAAATCCGAGAAATATTCTGTTACATTTAAGGAAAATTAGACAGGAATTGAAATGCTAAAAATGTAAATACTGTGTATATGTAGCCGGTGCTCAGGAGAAGTCTTCGGCCACTATCTCGTCCTCGGTTCCGAGTTCTGCTCCAAGGAGTGCTCCTGTACCGTACACCTCGGGGTAGTTCTCCTCGGCTATACCTGGGGACATAGTCCATTCCAGGTCCTCAGGGGACATAACAAGGTACAGAAAATACAAGCCAAAACATATGCAGTGCAGAAATAATGAAATAGCAGGGTAAACATGTAAACCAGCTAGTGATATGCAAGTGAGAGTTTTAGTCATACTTAGGCTGAGACTACTACAGGATCAGTGTTTAAGAAACCATAGCAGTATTTTCTCGAAGAGCCAGAACTTGTACCAAAGCTCTGTATCAGAGACTAAGACACCTCCAGATAACATTATTTATATTATAATCAGCCTTGATATGGTAATACTCTCCCCACCCCATGTAATCTCACGTCACAGTTCCAGAAATATCAGGTACAAGTCACGCAAGATTGAACTAATACAATGAGTCAGGATAGAATCTAAGCATGTAAACTGTAATAACATGAAAAATGTAACCTATACGGAATCACCAGGTATATCTCAGGCAATTCCATCACATGAAGAGTGTCAGGTGTCCTGGGTTGAGCAGTTAAGCAAGTTACTTATGAAACTACAGAAATCAAGTAAAATACTATAACCAGAGATATCTGAGAATTGGCAAGATTTACTTGCCCACTGATGTATAACTAAGTCCAGAAAATAGCTAGCAAAGCTGCAAGTTTTGGCAAGGTACACTTGCCTGTGGTTCCGGCTCGGTTCGCAGTTCTGACTTCGACGGAAATTGCAGGCGGTACTCCGGTTGCTAAAACAAACATCACCATCAGATCCAGAAAATATCAATCAGCTAGAAACGCCTGTCCTTGCGTCCAATTTGAAGACAAGGACAAAAACGACAGTTTCGGATCAAAACGGGGTCCACCGGTGGGCCCGTTTTGCACCGAAAAATGCGTCCGGGTCAATGGTCTCCAAATTCACCAAACTTAGTGTCAACAGGTCAGGAACGATGATACGAACCCAACGGAACTTCCAAAATTGGATTTCGATGAGCCGATCACAAAATCGCCCGTCGAGCGGGGCCTGTGGGGCCCACGACACGCGATTTCGTCAACGTTCTCAGAATCGAACCAAACTTGACCCACAGGACCAGCGTATCGCTACGAGTCCGATGGCGAAAGTTTTGTCTCGATCCGACGTGTGTACATAAAGTTTGGGCGCGTTCCAGAAAGTACGGATACGGGACGATGTCCGCGGATACGCGTTGATTCCGGTGTGCATGCACACCCGAATCAGCTTCCGCAAAATCTCACACGTCCGTATCGACGATGCGCACGTATCTGTGAAGACCGCACGCGACCAAGTCGTCCCGTTTGGCGGGGCGTACTCAGTTCCGGGGTGAAACAGGGTCTGGTTTTTCCTGTTTTTGGATCGCGGTGTGCGATCACCACAGGACGCGATGCCCCGAACGGTTTGTCCGGGCACCGAGAGGGTCATACAGGCTTCGCAACGCAATTTGCAGAAACGAAAATGGGTATCCGGGCAGAGAGTTACGAGTACCTGAACAGGGTCTTGAAACAGCGTATCCTTCGTGTCCAATTCGTGTCCGACACGAAACACAAAGCTAGGGTTAGAGTTTCCTGTGTCTGCGGCTTCTGTGTCCGTGTCCGCCGGAGTAGGTCGGCACGGTTGGAGGCGGCCCGCTGCGGGTGGCGTCGCCGGAGACTGGGTCGTCGAACGGTGGGCGGCCGGGGAGGTGCGGTGCTGGGTTCGATTGCGGCGGGTCCTGGACGGAGACGCTGGTGGTTCTGCGGGGTGGCGCTGGGTTGCTGAGGGCGGAGGACGGCGAGGCGGCAAGGCGGTGTCGAGGAGGAGGAGATCGACTGGGGTGGCTAGGGTTTCGGCGGGTCGGGCAGCGAGGCTAGGGGATGGTTGGAGCTAGGGTAGGTGAGGGAGGAGGAGGACCGGAGGGTAGGGGCTTTATAGGCCGGGCTCGGGCGATCGTGGCCGGGGGAGTCGGTAGGGGAGGAGGACGTGGGGAGTGGCGCGGAGGGGAGGCGACGTGGTCGCCGGAAATCACGGCGGCGGCGGAGTTCACGGGGAGAGTGGGTGACAGAGGAGAGGGGTGAAGTAACGGGTCGGGTCGCGGGCGAGCGGGCGGGTTCGGGTGCGGGTGAACCCGAACCCGATAGCCATGGGTGGCTGGGCCGGATTGGGGTGGGCCGGCCCGGTGGGCTTGGGCCAAGGGGCTGGGTTGGGCCGGCCTGTTAGGGTTAAAAATAAAAATTAATAATAATATTAAAACCAGTAATTATTTAATAAATAATTAAATAATTAAATTTAGGTGTTTTAAAAATAGGTCCGGGGCCCAATAAATTCCAGAAAAATTGCCCTAAGTCCAGTTTTCCATTTTACATCCAAAAATATTATTTCCATAATATTTTAATATCATTTATTATCATTTAAAAATCATTGAATAATTAAAACCCTATTATTAATTTACAGAAAAATCCCAAAAAATTTCAGAAAATTGTGAAAAATCCAGTTTTTAAAATTTTGAAAATTCAGGGGGTTTACAATATTTGTCAAGAAAATCATTAAAAAATTAAATCATTGAATTAGAAAATATTTATTCCAATTTTCGAGATGAGAGGTTACACAAAAGTCCATTTATTATTTCTAAAAACCTATTAATATAAAGCAAAAGCCATTGAAAAATGCATATGAGCCCAACTGAGGTTGGCCCAAACTCTTTTAATCCAATGCTATATAACATAATTTAATATCCCTCGGCTCAATTGTTTTATATGTAAAGCTCACTGAATATTTAGTTAAATATTAGGCCCACTCTAATAATCAATAATTAGGACCAAAACTAATTATTTAAGCATGACTTAATGCTTAATGACCAACACTCTACATGCCCAAAGATTTCTCTAATGATTTCTGTTTTTAGATTTGTGGCCCAAAGCTTAGGCTGGAATTTTTTTAATAAATATTTCTATTTTAGATATTAATTCCTTCTAAAATATAATTTTGTCACTTCAAAAATATAATTTACTTCTCTAAGATATAGCTCGTCCCTCTAAATATTTTGGTATAAGTTCTGCCCGAAAACAGTGACAGTTAATTAGAACCCAACCAATATTCATTGTAGACGGAATTATTTTCTTACTGGATTCCTAATGTTGAGGAGGAGGAGGAGGACGACGACTACTACTATTACTACTAGAAACATGAACGTGAATTGCATGCACATAAAAATATTGTTGAATTTTTTAAGAGAATTTTTAATTTGTCTCCACGTTATTTATCGTATTTAAGGGTGCATCCCACATAATTTTTATAATATAAGAATCCCTCCCCCCCTCCCTTTTGACTGAAACCACCTATGACTAAAGGTCAACTGCTTTGACCTAAAAGTTTTGACCAAAATATTCCTTCTCCTATTGTTTTCTTCCACACACCGTCCCCCGCTCTCCCCTCCCCACCGCAGGCACCCAACGCCCCTCCCTGCCGCACTGACCCCCTCCCCGCCCTGCCACTGCTGTTGCTTGTCCCACTGCTAGCTGCTGCCCCCCCCCCCCCCTCCGTTGCCGACGCAGGAGGAGGGGGGGTGCTGTCGAGGGCAGAGGGGGGGGGGGTTGGGAAGAGGTGAGCGAGGGCGGAGGTGGGGGGGAGGGGGGCGGGAGCGAGCGCGGCGAGACGGGGCCGGGGGGAGGGGCTGGAGGGGGAGGGGTGGCTGCCTGAGGAATAGGGGGGATGAGAGGGAAGTAGTATAGGAAAATAAGGATATTTCTGTCATAAATTTTCAGTCAAATGGGTTGACTGTTAGTAATTGACGAATTTTGTTAAAAGTGGAAGAACTTATACATTATGGTTAAACTGTGGGGTGTACCCATAAATGTGGTAAATAAGTTAGGACAAGTCAATTTTTTTTATTTTTTAATATAAATTTATTATAAATACTATCGTCCCTACGAATTAAATTCAAAAAAAAAAAAAAAACCCTCTTATATGAACCACTTAAGTTAGAATTATTTAGTTATAAATAAATCATATCAGATACTTAAATAAATAAATATATTTTTTAAATAATTAATAGAATATTTACAAATGATTTAGACTGCTCAATCCGTTCCCAAACCATATATTATTATTAGTAGTAAACTCACGTGAGTTACACGTCAAATAATTTTACTTTTTCATGATATTATTGAAAAATAATTTAAATATTTAAATATATTTGAATTAAAAATTTTAATATGTATATTTATATTTTAATTGAGATTTGTTAAAGATTTAGTTATATTTTACTTATAATTTGCTTTGGATATACGTGAATAAAAGATAGAGTATCCGACTATACAAAATAAGAAAAAAGAAAGTTTAAAATTATAATCTTCCGTATTTTCTAATTAAATAGTTGAGCATTGCTCATTTTGAACCGTTTTTAAACCGCATTATAATCGTAGAGATTAGTAACGTTCATGTGAATTACACGTGATAAAAAATTTGTTAGAAAAATTAAATATAAAATTATAATAAATATTGTCGTTCCTAGTAATAAAACTCAAGTAACCAAGAAAAATATCTCTCACATTAACCACTTGGGTTAGAATTATAAATTATAAATAAATAATATTAGGAAATTAAATAATTAGTTATTTTTTGAAAAAAGTTCGTGGAGTATTTATGTACGACTTAAATGGCTCAATTTTGAACCGTTTTCAAGTCTTTTTCTAGTACGCCTAACTCAACTGCACCCAGCTACCTGACTCCGTTGCTCCTACTAGTGGGTCCCGCCACATTCATTCTCTTCAATTCCTTCTCATGGTGTGTATTGGGTCGATACGGACTGGTCCGCGGCCCGAGTCAACCGGGTTTGACCGGGCCGACCCAGCCCGGTCAGAAAAAATCTCGACCCAGTCCGGACCCATGACCCGGTCAGGGGAGGACCGAGCCGAACCGGTCTGGGCCCGAACCTTTTAACATATAAGTTATATCATATAGATTATATAAACAAAATATATAAATAAAAAAATTTAAAATAAGTGACGGCCCGGCCCAATCGTTAACGGACAAAAAACTGCCACTAAAACAAGAGTATTTTTACCAAAATATCTTGCGACGACTATATTTAAAAAAAAAATTTAAAATCCAGTCGAACCAGACCTGAACCTGGCGGGTCCGGACCGGTCAAATCTGACCGTCCGAATTCGGCTCGGCCCGAACGAAGCTGACAACGGGCCGGGCCTGTGGGTCGAATCTTCCGACCCAGCCTGGACACGTGGGATGGAGTGGACCGGAACAGTCAGGTCCGTTGACCGGTTAGGGCCGGCCCGGACCGGGTTCAGGGCCGACCAGCCCTTTAACACACCTTGAATTCCTTCCTCGTTTGTAACGATTGACGGCGGAGATTTCAAATCTCATAAAATTCGTCCCCTCATTTCCTCTCGATCTCTTCGTCACTCGCCTCCCATATAGCTCCTCCTCCCCCACACTCCATTCTCCAAATCTAGGGTTAGGGTTTCTCGATTCTCCAACTCTCCAATGGCGTCGATCTCCATTCCGTGCCCCAAGTGCAGCTCCGTCGTGTCGCCGCTCCCCGAGTCGTCGTCCCGGAATTGGCAGCCGGTCCCGAGCCGGATGCTCTCCGTCGCTTCCCTCCAGGTCAGCTCATTTCTTCACTCTTTTCCTTCGTCGGCTTAGCGAATGATTTATACTGCACGGACACGACACAACGACACGGAGACAACATTGATTTTGGCACGCCGTAGCGTATTTCTTGTAGCTATATAAAGAATTCGTCTTTCCAGCGGTTCTAGATGCTCGTCTCTTAATTCTCAATTGTTTCAGCTGTGGGAATAGCTGGTTTGTGATCATCCGTGTTGCACGGAGACACGGCCCAATTTTGAAGTTCTCAATGGTTTCTAGTGCACAAGTTTCAAATCCCCCAAATGCATTTGGTTTGTCACAAATTCCTTGGTGGAAAGTGGCACAAAGTGCGTTTTGTAGGCGCACTTTGCACTTTCCACTCCTGCACTTTTTGCTCTGAGAGTCTTTGTTACAGCCCGCCCGTGAGAGAAGGGTGGTGACTTGCAATGAGTGTTCCAGAAGTTCTACTGAAGTTGCTGGTTTCTGGGAGCAGAGCGACAGAGACAATTGAATCTCGATTTGAGCAATGGTGATTTTGACTACCCCAACATGTTCCATTTTTCTAGAGCTCTGCTCTATTTTTAGCAACTTTGTTGCTAGCTTTCAAACACTTTCGACTGCTAGCTTCTTAAGCAGATTATTCTGCTAGCAACTTTGCTGCACTTTACTAGCGATTTTAATCGCTTTTGGTTTCTCCTAGCGAGCTTGACTTGCATTCAGGAGTTTAGTCTTCATTGACTTATAAGGAATTTTCCGAAGCTTCAACAACACTTACAGTGACACATCACCTTATTTCAGAGTATCGATGCTTCATTGAATCAATACATAAAAATAGTCTTTCAAGTGGTTAAGAAGGGGGTTTATATCTAAGATGTACATTACGAAAAGACGCTAGCTTGGTTCGTACTTATTCTGCTACTTAAGATTAATATGAGTTTTGAATGCAAGGCCACATATCTCTGTGTTAATGCTATCACAAAAAATTAAATGATATTTGATGTAGGGTGATTAACCCCCTATAGTAGCGGGAGAAGAAGGGTTGGCGCCTCTAAAATGAAGATGCTACTGAAACTTCGCCTTAGGGATTGCTCAAATCCATGAACTAGGAATCCACTAATTGAAGGGCGTATTCTCAAAGAGTTGTATTGAAGGGAGTATATCTAACATTATATATATTGTCTCTATATAGGCTTACAACCTTGGTGAAAAGAAACAAAAGGCAATTCTACATATAGACCCTAATTTAATGCTAAACAGTAAAAGGAAATATATGACAAGACGTGTCAAAGAACGGGACCAAACTACCATATTTATTAAAAGAAGACTATTAAAAAGATTTGACTGAAAATAGCAAAAATAATAAAAACCAACTATGTTCTCGACCAACTTGATAGGTATCCAGTCGGATAACCGATCGGTTGGCCATAACCAATATTTCACATTTTGGCCGTTCTTCATTTGATCTCTTAGTCATACGACCGAGTCACTGGAATCTTTCTCCATCAATATTAGTAGTCTTTGTTGAATATGGATACAAACATGTTGCGGCTATGGAATATGGACATTTTCATATAGGTATAATGGTAGTTACCTATGTTGCATGAGTATGAACACAGACACCGGTATAGACACGATACGGATATCATTTTTGTCGTGTCCGTGCAACATAGTTAGTAGTTGTTACTGTGAATTGTCAATTATTGATTTATGTAGAAGAGTGGTTAGGAGGGATTGAAATGTAATATGGTTAATGAGTGAGATGATCATAGCTTTATAAGTTTCAAATGCCAGTATCTCTATTTCTCACCTAGATTGCACGACATAAAAAAATGTGCAAACATTGAATTTTCTATGCTCTTTGTGGAGTGCTGTATTGATCAAGATAGTCAAAGGCACAAGACGCACTCGAGGTACATTCGATGTACAAAGGGTCCGTATTGTCTGATGTGCAAGGCACACTAATGGCGCGCGCCCAAGCGAAGAGAGTCGCAAAAATAAAAATAAAAATAAATAAATAAATAAATAAATAAATAAATAAATAAATTACTAATGTAAGAAATAAAACCAAATAACATATTTAAACCAAAATAAACATGTTAAAAGTTAAACATAACCAAATGAACTAGCAGAGCAATAATAGCACTAATAGTCAACATAACTAACAAGAGTTTGTATTATTTCTACCATGTTTTTAGTAAAATTTAGCTTTTCCAGTTCAACTGTAACCAATTTTGGCAACCGTGGAAATGTCTACCTCTCCCCACTTGTATGAGGTAATGTTTATTCTCATGCCTCAAAGTTTTTTGTATATAAAAAATAAAAAATAAAAAATAAAAAATAAAAAGCATAAGGCGTGCCTAGACGGACATTTTCTTGGTTGCGCCTTGCTGAAAGGTGCGCCTTAGGTGTGTTCGGAGAAAGGTACCTTGCCAAGTGATGTGTGAGGCGCAACTGCTTTCCTTTTTTGCTAGGCGCGCCCGAGATACGCCTTTGACTACCATGGTACTAATTGAGGTGCTAGGAAGCACGAACACTAAACATAAGTGTTGTGTCCATGTCTTTATCGTGCCAGACACATATTGGACATAATACAGACATTTCAAAATGCATTAAGACATGCCAGAGTAGGTTCCATGTCCGTATGTCTAAATAGTTGTGTTTGTATCATGTCATGTTGTATTTGTGCCTGCACCATAGGGATCTTTGGTACTGGTTTATTTTCTTGTCTGAAACACATATATTAAACTTTTTTTTACTCTAGAATCTAGGTCCTCAATTGATTCAGCTAAGAGTATACTTTGGAGGAATTGAGATATACAAATAGTGGTGTTTGGGACATGTAGTTGTAGATTTATAAGGTTTCAAGTGTCAATGTATCTGCTTCCCAACCTATAATACTGATGTTGTATGAAAAGAAGCTAATTTTAGAGTTCTCTGTTCATTTTTATCTTTTTGTGAAGGCTGTAACGCCTGAGATTTTTGTTTTTACTACTGATTAGAATTTCGCTGTGATGGTGGCATACAATTCCATCACTATATATAGTTTCAGCTTAGGGAATTGTGCACAGATTTTATTAGTTCTTACTCGTGAATTCTTGATTCCTAGATGCTTCATCCGAGAGCTGTGGGTTCTCCATTCCCAAATGGCTAAATGCTTCATCTGAGATAATAGCTCGGGTGATAGAATTGTACAAAAAGGTCTCTTCTATGAGTTTTATGTTTTTATTGGGGTTAGTGAGTGGGATTGATCATGATATAAAAAATGGTGCTGAAGTTGAATTTTTTGTGCACATTTTTTGCTTTTCTTGGAAGTCTCTAATGGTCGTGCTTTTAACTTTTGACTACTCATTTTCATTGAGGTGATTTTATGTTCAATTTGTGACTTCTCTGTTCATTTTTATTTTTTTGTGAAGGATGTAATGTTTGGTATTTTTGTTTTTACTACTGATTAGACTTTTTGTTGTGATGATGGCATACAACCCCATCACTATATATAGTTTCAGCTTAGGGAATTGTGCACAGATTTTATTAGTTCTTACTCTTGAATTCTTGATTCCTAGATGCTTCATCTGAGAGCTGTGGGTTCTCCATTCCCAAATGGTTAAATGCTTCAGTTGAGATAATAGCTCGGGTGATAGAATTGTACAAAAAGGTCTCTTCTATGATATTTGTGTTTTTGTTTTGTAGGGTTAGTGAATGGGAAAATGGTAGCTTTAGTCCTCAAGTAACATGCAATGGCCATGTACACTTTCAACTTTTGGTAATTATGTATTTATTCCTTGAGATATATGGTTTCACTTTACACGAAAATTGTTGTCGTCTAGGAGGCACAACGACTCCAAAATCCATGCAGTGTTCGTGTGGCATTGTGTCGGACATGCCACATACACTCTTAGAAGCCAGAAACTCCTAGGAGGTCAACGAATCTCAGTAAGAACCTCGATTCGGCAGTTCTTACTTGGGAGTTCATTTGGAACTCAGTTTTCTTTAAGACGGGAGTTCGTTTCTTCGCACTGAGAGTGCGTTTCCTCGGCGACATGAGCGTTTCCCATAGTATGACCATAATTTTAAAAGATTGACATAAATTTTGGGAAGTAAGTTTAATACACGTTTATCAAAGTACCAAGAAACTAAAGATTACTTATCTTGACATCATAAAAAATCAATATGTGAATGATCTCTTTGTAACTTTGAACTGAACTTTATAAATTCTAATAAATATTAATATATTTATAAGTTTTGATTACAATAATTAATAAGTATAAAAAAATTATTAGTGCATGCTCTCATCATGCTCCCAACTTTAGACTCTTCTAAGTAGTCACGCTCCTGCCCCCGCTTTCGTCCCCGCTCCTGCTTTTGGTTTCTAAGCATACACTCCAAAATACACTAGGACACCAAAAATGTGTTGCATCCGTGTCCCTGCAACATAGGTTATCGACATACTTACACAAGTTCGAATATACGTTTATGAGTTGGCAATTGCATTTAGTTGGTTGGGACCAACTACGTAAAAATGGTAATGACTAATGAGCAAGGAAATTCAAATGTTAATTATCTTTAGACTAAATGTGGGGACAAGGATTTTAGTTCAGGTTTTCTTCATCAACTTGTTGACGAGCCAAAATGGAACTCAACTTCAACTATGAAAACATAATATAATTGCTTGACTTAATAAATATATAGCTAATGCTTTTAATTCTTGGCGTAAGAATATTTTGGTGGAGGCCCTTGCGGCCTTGCTTTTCTTGGAGATTTAAAGAGTATCCGGGGTAGTTCTTTCGTGATAAACTAAGCTTTTATGCCTAGCAAGAAGTATATCTCAAGCTATTTCTGTTATTTAGATTGAATTCTGTCTCTAGCTTGTGATAAGTTGATTGAATGGAAGCCTTGTTGCATGAGTACAAACACGATATGGATACATGATTCATACATTTTCAAATAGGTACAAAGGTAGTTAGTTTCCTATGTTGTACAAGTATGGACACGATAAGGATACGGACATCATTTTGCCATGTCCTAGCAAGATAGGTGGCAACATTTTTACTTATCTTATTATGAAATATGCATATATGCTTAAGACTTTGCCTTTCTTTTCTGACGTAAAAGTGGAAATTATATTTTGCTGGAGAATATCTTTAGGTCTTTGGTTAAGTTTTAAAATGTTGTGTGTTATTTATTTGAAGGTTCCAACTCTTTTGCAGGGTTCTAAGCAGAGGCGCTTTCCCGTTCTGAAGGCCCAGGCCAGTGAGGTATCATTTACAGGCAGATATTTGAATGTTTTTTCAATTGATTTTGTTCCAATGGCTCAACTTATTTTACTTGTAAGGTTGTGCTCGAGAATTCTTCCAATTCATCCCAAGTGGCATCATCCAAATCAAAAACAGAACTTTCAAATGGTGCAGTTGCCGAGGCTGCTGAGGAATCCAGTGGTCACTCTGTGGTGCCAGAGTCTGTCATAACTGCTTTCATGGCTGAAGTGTCTGACCTTGTTAAGTAAGTAGTGTTTCTTTCTTTTAAAGGCCGTGGAACGAATATGTTGAGAATAAACTTTGAACTCGTCACTTTCCTATGTTGTTCATTGAAGATTATTCTGATAATAGTTATGAACAAATTAGAGAGAACAGAGGGTGAGACGCTAAACTTATTTTATTGGGAATCTCAAGTCTTGTATCGTAGAACAAGTTGGGAGCCTTGCACATAGTTGTTAAAGAAGCTGTTTTGCTACAAATAGACAAATGCTTTAATTTGTTAACTAGTTGTTTAAATTACTTTGGAAGCACGTTAGTTGTGCATTTATATATTATTGGAGAACCGTGGAAACTGGTGCTAGTTTCTTGGTTGTTTCTTGTGTCGCCCTTCTGGATTTTCCTGCAATCCTGTCTCTTGCCTCCAGTTCCCTCACCCAGGAACTGATATCAAATTAGAGAGTTGACATTAGGTGGACCCCCAAGTGATTTGGTCAATATCTCTTTTGGCCTTCTCAACTTGGAGTTTTACTCCATGACACCACATTTTGATTTGAAAGATAAAAGTGGTAGCAATTCTATCCCTAGATGCAAGTACCACAATTAATGCTACTCAATATATTAAGTTTATTGTTAACCTGAAATTTTATCTTTGCTAAGGGAAACATTTTACTCCCCCCTCCCCCCTTGTGCATGCTTTTCTGCTCACTGAAGGTAAGCTACCACAACTCAACCAAATAAGGTTGAAAAAAGCACTATCTAAAGGTCTGGAAGGTAGTACTGGAACTATATTTAATCTTAAATAAGGCTAGCATTATTTAAGCATGCTTCTTTATAAACATACTTTGCCTCTTTTTAGCTATAGCTATAGTTAAAAACACAGGTTTTTTTTTTCCGGATTTTGTCATGAGCAGGCTTGTGGATTCAAGAGATATAACAGAGTTGCAACTAAAGCAGAAGGATTGTGAACTTATAATAAGGAAAAAGGAGGCTTTGCACCCAGCCTTGTCTGCTCCTGTTGTCATGATGCAACCTCCTCAAGCTATGTTTTCACCTCCACCTCCATTGCCCAGGGCTGTTCCTCCTCTACCTGCTGCTCCCTCTCCAGCAGATTCAGCACCAGCACTTCCTGCCCTTGCCAAGGGGAGCAAATCATCGCATCGTCCTCTCAAGTGCCCAATGGCTGGAACATTTTACCGTTGCCCGGGACCCGGGGAGCCACCATTTGTTAAAGTAACAACAACAAGAAGAATAAATCCTAAAATATGTGGTTTCTAGTCATTGAAATAAATCCTAAAATATGTGGTTTCTAGTCATTGAATATCTTTGAATGGCCAATTAAATGTTGCTAGGTTATAACTGCATTGCTCCATACATATGATGTAGGTTGGAGACAAGGTGAAAAAGGGACAGGTGGTTTGCATTATTGAGGCCATGAAGCTGATGAATGAGATCGAGGTATCACGTTTTTAGTTTACTTTTTCACAAATTTGCTATATTATTCTTACTAAACATCGTCCATTTCTACCAAACATCATTTACTAGTGATTCTGAGGATAGTGGTCTAGAACATAAGATCACGTCACATGTCCATTTCTACCGAACATCATTTACTAGTAATAACTTTGTAAAACTTGCTAGAAAAGGACTGTGTATGACCACAGGGACTCCAAGTAAATTGTTTTGCCATTTTCAATCCCTTCATCTACTTTAGAGGACACTGCTTGTGTTTCATCAGCTAAGTATCATCTTCTAAGTAGATGCACAAGTTTATTTTATGTTAACAAGAAAAATCTGAAGCAAATAAAAAGTTACCTCTCATGATTATTCGAAATGGAATTTGGCATGGAGCATAGATATAAACTTGAGTAGGCTCTCGACTGTCACTCACTTGTGACCGAATACAAATTGACCGAATATGAAATCACTGGTACTCGATCTGGTGGTATTTTTATGAGGATTCTATCTCGTTGTAGCATCCCTATTCAAGATCACTGTAGTTCTCCTTCGGGCGGCTGTAGGACGGACGCCCCTATAGGTGGTACTGTAGGATGGGTGGTACCACCCAAATTGCGGCCAATCCTCCGTTGTCAACCTCATTTCATTACTTATTGGGACTACCCTCATTATCACATCCTTGTCCTCTTTCTAGCTTCCCTTCATTTCATTTGCTAGGCCAGCTACACCTACCAGCTACAACAAGGGTACACCTACCAGCTACAACAAGGGCAACAACTGAATAGATCGTTTCCTCCCTAACAGCCGCCTTCATTTCACTCGCTATCACTGTATAACCACAAGCACCTGAAGATAATTGTTTTGTCATTTCCAATGCCTTCATCTACTTTAGAGGATCAGTGCTTATGTTTCGTCATCTAATTAGATGCATAAGTTTGTTTTATGCTAACAAGAAAAATCCGAAGGAAGTAAAAAGTTATCTCATGATTATTTGAAATGGAATTTGGCATGTAGCATAGATATAAACTTGCGTTGGCTCTCGACTGTCCACTCGTGACATGTCATTTGCATTGGTATTTCGTACCCGGCTAAGGTAATTTGGGCAAGTAATGTCCGGATGTTTAGAAAGGTTAAGTGGTTAGTATGGACTTTGGAGGCTTATCTTAAAGCAGTAGGTCGAACCAAAACTTCCATGGAGTTTACACATTTGATAAACAATATTATATCTTAAGAAGGATAAAAATTTGGCATAACTTTCAAATTAAAAATTTGTGAATGAGCTGGAGTAATGCACTTGATTACTTTATTTATGGTCTCCTCTTCTAGTATCCCTTTTTAAAAGCTCGAGATTATATCCAAAAATCTGTCTTACAAGTGGTGGTTAATGAGTAACAATGCTGGAAAATTTGAAAACTTAGTAAACAGTTATCTTCTAGAAATTGTCTAGTGGGTTAAGTAAAAAATGGGATTAGAAACATAGAAAACACTGACTTGCAAACCCTTGTTAAATCTGTAACTTTGGCAGTCTATTACAAACCTTGATATCACTTTAGTGATGCTTGAGTTGGCTCTTTAAAACCTAGCCAAAAGTGGCAGGAAAAGACACCATGAGCTTCAGGATAGGGAAAAAACACCCAACACTGCACATTTAAACTCAAGTATGTTGATGTGTAACTTGCAAACCCATCTTTTCAACCTCATCCACTAAAGCATGCTCTGAAACCCCTGATTCACGAACACAAGTAATCTCCTAACCCTAGGACTTTGAAACCCAGAATAACACCCCCTCCATGACATTTAATCTCTTGTTCCTATTTTGTATATGTAGTTTCTAATGTGGATTATTTTGTATAAGGGTACCCGGCTTAGGACCTAATTAGACTTTGGGTACTGGATTTGTCCGTTGATGGGTTTGGGTACTAGAAATTTTTTAGTGACGCATTTTCGTCACTAACATTCGTCATTAAAAGACTCACTGAAAGCCAAATTTCGTCACTAAAATGTGTCACTAAATTTTTTTGAGTATCCAAACCCATCAACGGACAAACCAGTACCCAAAGTCTAATTAGGTCCTAAACCTGGTACCCTTATACAAAATAATCCTTTTATTATTCGTCTCCTGCATAAGAACTTATGAGCTATATACTTGGCACAGGCGAGGAGTATATCTTTCATTTTCTAGTTTGATGACTGAACAACAAAACTGCATGTATGACATATCATTAACTTTGGTCTGAAGTACGAACCTTGTATATAGGTCGAGTTGTGTACTTTTACCTGGCTAAACCCTACCCATCCTTGACCAATCAAGCGCATGTAGCTTGAGAGCAACTCCAAAGTACATGAAGAGTGTAATAATATGTTCAGGGAGAAGTTTGTTCTTCTCATTGTAGTATAGCTGATAAAATTTAGACACTTAAGTAATACAAGTTATACAACTTGATGAAACTCATTATTTTAATAAAATATGTTACAGACACTTGGTACCCTTTTCAAAAGAAGAAAGAATAAAGCACAATTTGAGAAATAATGGTAAAGAAATAAAATATTCTTACAGAGTAGCACTGTAGCTGTAAATTGAGCACATTGCTTATTACCAACGTGCTTGAGGTGAGGAAACTCGAGACCCATCTCAATTTATATTTGGGGTTATGATATGATTAGATCTTTTTCTTGATAAATCAGTAGAGAAGGACCTATCTAATATTTTTTTACTTTGGAGGTTCTCAGCCGAGTTACATTAATGCACTAAGGATACATCTTAATATCAAGTATGCTTTGGTTACTAAACCTTTCCCGTCTTGTAGGCCGATCAGTCTGGGACAGTGGTTGATATTCTTGCAGAGGACGGGAAACCAGTTAGTGTCGATATGGTAACACTCTCACGCAAGTTTTCATAATACTGTTCTTTTCCCTTCAAGTTTCATAGTTCATTGAAAATATTCGTTTTGCAGCCTTTACTTGTTATTGAGCCCTGAAGAAGAAGAGAGTACCGGATCTAGCTTAGTGCAAAGTCGTAATCCTGGTTCATTGGTTCTTTTCTTGGCAAAATTATATTTATTTGGCAGTCTCAGTCTCACAAATAAGGTAGAAGATGGAAATTGAAGCCTCATCACAAAATAGCGCATACCGTGGTGGGATTATCTTGATGAATATTATTGTGTTGTCATTCCTCTGTGTTCCTTGTAATTCTCTGTTTTGTTATATTGTAATCCAATTTGTGTGTTTAAAGTTTGTGTCATATTGATCTCGAGTTTGTTGGTCTATGAAGGAAAATATCCAGTCCTGCATTTGAATTTTTATCAATATGAAATAATTATCAAATTTAGCAATGTATTAGTGTAATAGTGTAACTATGGGAAGTTTTGCTTTTATGCTTCTATCATCAATGCTAAGACTTTGGTGTATGATTATACTGCAAACCTGGGTGGATGCTGACATCCAAATAAAGACTTTCAGCAGTTCAGCTGCCCCTGCTTGATATCTAAGATGATATGAACTTGATACTGTTTCATAGAGCCATGCTCTTTTTTGAATGCATATGGTTATCAAGCCCAGCCATCAATACTTATGATCTTGTGGTTGTTTATCTAGGTGATCACATATAACAATGGCATTTTACATTTCATACCTGACATTACTGATAATGATCAACTTAACATGAACAAATTGTTCATTCTGTTTCACATCAGCTTATTTGGTGGCAGTATATTAGAATGCCCTGTGAGCATGGCTTGACATTACGCATCTCATTCAAGAGTAGATATAGTAAATAATCTCTGATTCTCTGTTGAGTACAGTGCTCTAGCTTTAGTGATGTCATATGCTAGCTAATGTATGTCTTTGTTGACATCTCTCTCTCTCTCTCTCTCTCTCTCTCTCTCTCTCTCTCATAAATTCTAAAATGATGTCATATGCATTGCACTATAGTATCTTATAGTACCTTAACACTACTAACAAGTATCTAATATCTTGATACCCAACCATATATCGATTGGCTATTTACCTAATATCTTAATATCTTGACACATGAATCAACTTATCTATACACTAACCTCAAACTCATGGCTACCCACTGGTACTAACTTATTACCTCAATCATTCTAACACCTTGATACTTGGCTCACACTCAACTAACCCTACCTATAGTACCCATACCCAATACACCTCAACTTGGACACCACACTATATTAACTCAGTTATACTCTTAAGGTATCATACACATATAACTCTAGGTTGCATATAACCCTTACTCAAATACCCCAATACTTACACCCATATCCTAGATATTTTCAATATCTAATTCTAATGCTTGACACCCACTAACTGGACACACATATTTCTAGCTCCTCATCTTACTGGCATAAAAGCTCATCTTAATCTAAACACTCATGCACATAGGTATATTTTCCTTCACATCACTGCTAGCATCAATTACACATTCCATATTTGACCATACTCTTCATTACCTCTGATACTCTGTGTAATCTCCAACACAGACCTCCCTTTACACCCTAATACATGCCTACAACACTTGCACTGCAGGCCTATCTCCCTTATTGCCTACCCGAGTTGCTATTGTACAGCAAGCACAGTGCAATGCACTGTACTTGCCTCTCACTATTTTGCAGTTGGAACTGCATAAATATACTCATTCTTGCATCCTTGCTCAACCTAGCACTCAGATTTCCAAGCACAAGTGCACTTGCACTCTAGTTTCTAGGATACACACTCCCTCTCATCCAAGTTTCTAGTGCACTCGGTTACAATTATGTAGGATCGATTTTTGATACTTGAATCACACAAACATGTTTTATAGTCATTTCAAGGGTGCACTGTTTTTGTCTGCTATAGAACACACTCTTCACATATACTTAACTATGGCCATACACTCAAATTTGAACACAAACATAACCCAGTTTATACACCTCACTGCTCACTCTTTAGATGCACAAGCTTGAGCACACACCTCAATCATTTATACCAATTCATGGATTAATCACTCACCAAAGTATGATACACACATGACCATGACACTCCCTTCACTTAAACAAACTCATACAACTAGACACTAATACACACACCAACTTCTCCCCACACACTTGCACACATGTGCACACAACACCCCCAATCTAGCACCAGACCTCACTTACACACTCTGTAATGAGGACCCAACACTCTCCTCTTTAGCTCTCACACTACAAGCACACCAATACACTATATATATATATATATATATATATATATATATATATATATATATATACACACACACACACACACACACACACACACACACACACACACACACACACAAAGCTCTCGATACACTAGCACTAGACCAAGTACCAAACACTTGGTGGGCATACTCAAGATACTCACTATATACCCATAATACGCTTGTGATACGCACTCACAATAACACGATACACTCCCAAAATTCTATGAACACATCTAATATGTTATATATATATATATATATATATATATATATATATATATATATATATATATATATATAACAACAATGAATAAAATTTGGCATGTTAGTGCCCTCTACACAAGCAAATACCCCTCATACGACACCGTAGTATCGCGATACCCACTTCTAGTATCCAATTATGGATACATATGCCCTCTCAAATCATGAATCACAACCTAAAATTACTAGATAAACATTTATTCAAACACCTATTGGTCCAAACTCGAATTTTCTCCAATTTGGCCACAAAAGTCAATGTAACTATCACAATATAGCTCATTTGAACCTAGTTCTTCCTCCTATGGATATTTCTTAGCCAAGGGAAGGTTTCTATAGGTCTAATGTATCATATTAACCATGAATTTAATAGAAAAATAGAAATTTACCAATATGGAGATGGATTCCCAATGTTACACACCAAGATGACACAATTTCAAGGAATGAACACCTCCCTCAAGCTAGCTTCCTTCCAATGCTTCCTCCTTGCTATTACAAGCTCCTAGCCTCTTTGGGATTAGAATTTGAGGGGGAATGGGGATTGATTTGGGATGAATATACTCTGTGTAATCTCCAACACAGTCCTCCCTTTACACCATGATACATGCCTACAACACTTGTACTGCAGGCCTAGCTCCCTTACTACCTACCCGAGCTGCTATTGTACAACAAGCAAAGCGCAAAGCAATGCACTTGCCTCTCACTACTTTGCAGTTGGAACTGCATAAATATACTCATTCTTGTATCTTTGCTCAACTCTGCACTCAGATTTCCAGGCACAAGTGCACTTGCACTCTAGTTTCTAGGATACACACTCCCTCTCATCCAAGTTTTCAGTGCACTTAGTTACAGTTATGTAGGACCAATTTTTGATACTTGAATCACATAAACATGTTTTACAGTCATTTCAAGAGTGCACTATTTTTGTCTGCTATATAACACACTCTTTATATATACTTAAGTATGGCCATACACTCAAATATGAACACAAACATAACCCAGTTTATACACCTCACTGCTCACTCTCTAGATGCACATGCTTGAGCGCACACCTCAATCACTTCTACTAATTCATGGATTAATTACTCACCAAAGTATGATACACACATGACCATGAGACTCCCTTCACTTAAACAAACTCACACAACTAGACACTAAAACACACAACTTCTCCCCACACACATGCATATATGTGCACACAACACCCCCAATCTAGCACCAGACCTCACTTACACACACTCTGTAATGAGGACCCAACACTCTCCTCTCTAGCTCTCACACCACAAGCACACTAATACACTATCATATATATATATATATATATATATATATATATATATATATATATATATATATATATACGCATACACACACACACACACAAAGCTCTCAATACACTAGCAAACACTTGGTGGGCACACTCAAGATACTCACTATATACCTATGATACACTTGTGATACACACTCACAACACCACGATACACTCCCAAAATCTTATGAACACATCTAATATATTATATTTAATATATATAACATATATTATAGCTATATAACAACAATGAATAAAATTTGGCATGCTAGAGCCCTCTACACAAGCAAATACTCCTCATACGACCCCATAGTATCGGTATACCTACTCTTCGTATCCAATTATGGACACGTACACCCTCTCAAATCATGAATCATAACCTAAAATTACTAGATAAACATTCCTTCGAACACCTAATGGTCCAAACTCGAATTTCTCCTAATTTGGCCACAAAAGTCAATACAACTATCACAATATAGCTCATATGAACCTAGTTCTTCCTCCTATGGGTAGTCCTTAGCCAATGGAGGGTTTCTATAGGTATATTATATCATATTAACCATTAAATTGATAGAAAAATAGAAATTTACCTATTGGGAGATGGATTTCCAATGTTACACACCAAGATGACACAATTTCAAGGAGTTGATACCTCCCTCAAGCTAACTTCTTTCCAATGCTTCCTCCTTGCTATTCCAAGCTCCTAACCTCCTTGGGATTAGAATTTGAGGGAGAATGAGGATTGATTTGAGGATGAATGGAGTTGGGGCTTCTTCTCAAATTGGAGGAATATTTGGTGATGAGTAAAAGTGAAAGAGAGAGGCTATTAATGAACAAAGAGGGGTTTTTATATTGGGCCGGCCACCTCTAGTACCCTAATAGAAATGCAAAATGTCCAAATAGCCCCTTCTAATTAGTCATGAAGGTTTAGTATTAAAATGAGTTTAATTAAGGAATGTCCCAATAACTAAAGGAAGAGTTTACTAATCATTCTCTCTAATTAAAATGGGTCAATAAGGGCTAGCTAATTGGTTGCACTAATGAGTCATGACAAGTCTAGTTGGATTTATTTAGGTTCACTAACAACTAGTCTAACTAATGACTAACAACTAACCATTCAATTATATTAAATATAGATATAAAGCAACAATACCAATTATTATAAAATAAAAGATAATCAATATAATTAATATGAAATATAATTATTAACAATAATACTAAATAAGAAAAGATAAAAATACTCCTCTCCAGGAAAGTAGTAGTTACAGAGGCCGCCTACCAACTCTTTCTATCGATCAATACCACGTTGAAATCACCCCCACAATGCAAAGAGAACCCAGGGCGATCGCCATGAATCTGTAACAACTTATCCCATAAAAATGACTATCCTTTACTGAGTGACCCTAATGAACAATCGACAACAAAAACTTATGAACCATTCTATGATCTTCCACGATAACAAATAAAGCCTTCTCACTGTCATCCTCCATACACAACAAGATATCCCCCTTGGCCACAAGCCATATATGCTTATAACTTGCCAACCTATTCAAGAAGCCCAACTTAAATTGATAGGCTAGAAACTTCTCTACAGAAAGCTTGGGTTCAATAATCGCGAATATAGGCACTTTATGCACCCTAAACAACATTTTAATTCTGTTGATGGACTGCTTATTAGCCATCCCTCTCACATTCCAAATAAGGTATTTAAACATGAAGTTAGTAGTTAGGCGTTTCTGACGACGACTTAACACTAGATCACAATGTCATGGGTGGAGCATAAGACGCAGAGAGTTTCTTGCTTCTATGCCTCTTCTTCCCCAGACCCTCTCCCTTACCAACTTCATGCTTAGCCTCCATCCCCATATACCTGAAATCTTCTTCTAAAAAGTTTGCCAAAGCACCACAGGAATTACCTACTATAATAGCAAGTGGCTCCCTGCAGACCAAAACCCCTTTCACAGCCTCCTTTGCCCCTTTTGGATTCGAAGCTGTAACCGTCCCAGGCTTAAAAAATACTGTCCCAACAACAGACTCCCCACCAAGCTAATAGACTAAGCCATAGATAAGGGATATTCTGACACCTTGACGATCTTTAATTCCCCAATATTGCACTCAATAGCCAAAACCCATGATACTTCCTCTGGTACTCTAATACTACACCTGTTGGTAGGGTGCATATCAGAGTTCTGAAATATTCCTCTACTTCCATATGAGGATTAACCTCCCCCTCTTCTAAAATAACCACCTCTCTAATCTGTTAGGAATAGGAACCTTACTAATCACACTAGATTGACCAATCTCTAGTGATGAAATACCTTTGTCCATTAGCCCCATAGGTTGTGCTTCTACTCCTTGCTCCTTCAAAATCTCCCTGCGTACTCCTTTCCTTTCATCTCCCGATCAAACCCAACCTTGTCAACAAGATAAATGACATAGGGTACCACGTTAAGTGCCTCAACAACCTTCAGAATGAATTTGCATGAGGTCGCTAGATGATCTCTATGATGGCAGGAAGAGCAATAAAGAGGGGTCTTCTCTTAGACTACATGTCGCTAATAACTCCTACCATTAGTTAGCTCGATCCTGACCTTTGATTGCAATGACTTACTCATATCCAGTTCAATAAATATCCTGGCTCTGTTTGGACGAGTAACCGTCTTAGATGCACTGTCTATGGCCAACAGAGTCCTAAGTCACTTCACTATATTAAATAACACTGACTTCACAAATAAATATGGAGGAAGGTCTCGTAGAGACACCCACACTGGTGCCAAAGCAGATTAGTCGAACAGAAAAATATCAAGAGTCCATTTGAAAATCCTTATAGGGCATTTGGAGACAAACCATAAATCCTTCGATATCAACCTCAAGAATTCTTCTTCCAGCCTCGTCTGAATAAGTATATGTTTGAAATCAATCGATTATATATGACTTTCTCGTAAAAATTAATTTTAGCAAACGCTAGATAAATCTTAGCTAGGGGGACCTTAGCACGGGAGAACTTCCCAAATAGGAAAAGCTTGAATGGGACAACCAGGAGAGCCTCATTGAAGGCTATCGTCGTGAAGCCTTGATACGAGTATGGCTTGCGATAAGAAATCGAAGGATACTCCACCACCAGAGGACCATCCGCCGTTGTCGCATAGGATGGAGGCATCCTACCGGTGGTGGGAGATGGGGCCTGGCTGCGGATGCCAGGCCGACGCCCAACGCCACGTACGGGGGAATCGAAAGAGGGGGACGCCAAACTCGGGGAGGGAGCAGTGCTTGGGCATGATCATATATATATATATATATATATATATATATATATATGAAGAAGGTATATTTTATATAGAAAACATGATGATTACAACTATAATCCAACCTAGATTACAAAATGAGTTATCCGGGGTCTAGGATATCTGTGTCAGCATCTATACTTCTTTGTATAGCAAAAATACTAAGGAAAGACCCTCAAATATAAGATAATTTTTTCCTCCACATGTGCCAGACCACCGCTCCAAAGTTTAATTTGAATCGTCGATATTCTCTAGCTCTATTTCCTTTCTAAGCTTTAACTTCATTCAAGACTGAAGTAAGACCTCTATTATGAGCGTCAAAAAGGCTAAACTTGGCCCTCTGTGCACTCCAACTATCCCAAACGAAGTCATAAATGAAGAATAAGTGATCCCTAGACTCCTCTTTTTTTCGTATAAGCAGCACTTCATATCCTCGCAAGGGATACCAAACACGGAGAGCCTGTCCCGCATAAGGAGTCTGTTGCTGCTCATTTTGTATAGGCACAAGGACATCTTGTCTGCCCCCCTTTGGTCCATACCATCTCCGTCCAATCTACCTCCTCATAGTAGGCCCTTATTTGGGTTAAGGTTGTATTGAACTTTAAGGTATCTCTCTCCATATCCAATAGTCCTCCATCCTCTGTTTACCAATCTCCACCATACGAATGTCTTCCATATGTGCTATCTCAATCAATCTGCCCTGCAACTTCTATTCTCCTTCCTGGATAAGGTCACTCACTGAGTTAGTAGAACCCATTAGCTCGTAAATGTGCCAGCCTCTCCTTTCAATCAAGCTAAAGTGCTTGATCCAAGCGTCATGCCAGATGCTAGTTTGAGCCCCAGAGCAGATCACCCTAGTCAGATTTTTCTTAGCCTTGCTTCTCGTTGCTAATGTCATGCCCCAGTCCCAAAATACGTAGGACCAGGAATACGTGACACGCCAGCTACGCATTCGACTAGACTCCGGTCTGACTCGAATACGTATAAGCTGTAATATAAAGGGCATAATCTAGATATCCCATAAATGTAAACCTCTATGTCTTAATCCACAATGTACAGAAGTATACAAAAAAGAGCTATATGTGCTAAAGTCGGCCGCCTAATAACACACTAACTCGAATAGACTCGAAAAGAAGTATGAGTCTATAAAAACTAGGCTACCACAACAGATGAATAATCAATGTAAAATAAGTAATCATAATGTCGGTAGAAATAATATGAGTACCTGGTACAATGCCTGCAAGACATGCCACTCCCTCAATATCTCCAAGTGCTCCGTAATCATCTATGCTGCAAAACTGGCAGGGAACCAGGTCCTCAGAGGGACGTAACAAGGTACAAAAATACAGCATGCCAAGTAAACAGAAAAGTATAAGTGCAACAACAGGGTACTCTATCATAACCAAACAAGTGTGACACAGTTTGAAGACAATGTTCGACGCGTGTGCTTTCTAAAATAAAACCGTAGCTCCGAACACAGAGACACACGGGGCGTACCGTAGCTCCGAGCACAGAGACACACGGGTGATACACTACTCTAGAATACAGGATCACTACATATATATATAAGCGCGTGCATAGGAGCCCAAACGTCTAGTAACTGTCTTCCCCTTCCCAAGCGGTCAACGATGGTGCGCTGAACCTGAACCTCTATCTAACAGTCTCGACACACAGAAATAACTCAACAGACGCAACCCTAAGGTCGTACCAATCTCTGGTCATGATGTCAGTATCAGGATACAGGAATCTGGCACGATCACAGTGTATGAGTGTATCCTGGGGTGTCGATGTACTCAGGTACGTGCATCAAGGTACTACAAATCATCTAACAATTATTCTAAGACGTTACGACGAACGTCAGCACCCGGTTGTGATCCGGACGTGAAGTATCGAACGTCAACTTAAATACACACACAATGTACATAACGAAATAATATATATCTGTAAACTGAAATACAGGGTGGCAAGGTACACTTGCCTGCGTCCGGCTGCTGATAACGGGGATCCGGTAACACGTCCAAGTCTGCAGGTCCCGTAGTACCTCAGGACAGTAAAGTATAGAAATGCCAAAGACACGCCAGGTAGCACTATCTTGCTTTGCATAAACAAACCAAGCATCAAAGCAAGGAAATTTTGAGAGCCTTCTAGCAAATTTTCTTTTCCAGTCCGATGTTTCTACTTCCAAGTTTCTTTCTTTGAGACAATGAAAACTCTCATTTTCTTTAAGACTTGAACTCTCCAACAAAGATTCAGTTGGAATGTGTTTCAGACTCCTCAGGCGGCTGCTTTCACCAAGAGAAGGAATACCATTGTATACAGATGTCAAAAGCCAATATTGTAACCAAACTGATATGGTATTCCACAACACCAACACAACTGCAGATGTTTTCAATGATATGAAGCTGATGATGAAGCCAGTAAAAAAAAAGGGCAAAGAGTTTGCTTATTAGATCAATCCTTCGGATTACTGAGTTCATGTTTGTCAGTACCTCTGGAGGTTGTCCATTACAAATCACAGCCACCCACTCTCTTTCGATTAAGATAGTACCAGTAAGAGTTGAAAGCACACCTACTGCTCCAGATATGTTGGTAGCAACGACTAGAAGCATAAATATAGCAGGTGCAGAAGATCTAAAACCATAAAATACCAGTAAACCAATAACTGTTCCTCCAGCAATAAAAAATGATAGGTTTTGGGTCAACAACCAAAGTCGAAGAACCTGAACCCTGTCTATCAACTGTCCAACAAAGGGGCCGAATAACACTGTAGCAGAAACCTCCACTACACCATAAATTGCGGTGAAGTGGCCAACATACACTGCGCCCAACAAAGGGGCCGAATAATACTGTAGCAGAAACCTCCACTCCGAATAACACTGTAGCAGAAAATAAATAACACTGTATAATCCAACCGAAAATTTCCATATTCTTGCTTCCCATCTGGCAAGGAAGTGGCCAATATACACTGCGCTTAACAAGAGAGGTAATGATATATTGCTGAGAAGAAGAATTAGCTCTCAAGGAGATGTTCATCAGTGGTGCTCTCTTCCATCTCCTCTTCCTCTTCTCTTCCTACGAGAATAATGAATGATGAGGTTCGACTGCTAGAGTAATAGGAAGAGGGAGGAGAGAGAGAGAGAGAGAGAGAGAGAGAGAGAGAGAGAGAGAGAGAAAGGGTTTCCAATATTTGGGGATTAGGGCATGCTTGGGAGTTGTGAGGGTGATGGTGATGTTTTATAGGGAGGTGTGAGTGATGTGTGGTGGGGATGCTCTAAGTTAAATTGGAGGGCTAGGATTTCACATGGAGGAGTGGGTTTCTCCATGCAATGAAAGGGGGGAAAATGTTGACTAGATCTAAGAATGGTAAGCTCTCCATTTGGTCATGGCCAAATAGGGTGAGGACACCTAAATTAATAAATTGCAACTAAGCTCCTTAAATTCGGGAAATTGTACGAACGCATGAAATGATGCAAAAATTGTAGGAAAAATAGAGTTTGGTGATTTGCATATTGAGGGAGTATTGGGTGTTTGGCATGGGTTTAATTAAATGGGCATTGGAATTAATTGGGGATTAAAAATAGGATTAGGCAAAATTGGTATTCTCGATTTAAATAGGATTTAAGTGTCCCGCGTTTTTAAATTAAATGGGGGCACTTGGGGTCAAATTTTGGAAATGATACAAAGGTCAAAAATGGTGGGGGCTTGGAGTCAGTCTTGGACCCTTTAGTTGGTCCGGCTCAACGGGTTAAGTTGGTATCTCAAAATTGCGGGTAACGACACAGGTGTCCGACATGGAATTAAATATAGATTTTTGGATAAGGGAAGTTGTGCGATTAATTTAAGGCACAACGGATTTGATTTTTGTGTGCCGAAAAGTCCAGTGCCTAAATTGGCGAGTCAAGTCAGAAGTACAATAGTCCGATGGAATTCATGGGCTGATAATGGGCTCCGAATAATTAAACAATGATAGGGCACGCCAAGGGTTTAATTAAATGAAATAACAAACAACACTACTATAAACCTCAACATCTGCTGCTAATCCAAAAATTTTCCAAATCCAAACCTGACTATCTATAGAATTAATCGAGGGGGTTTACAGCTAACAACGCTTTAACCATAACTAAGAAGTTGTTTCTACTTATCGACCATAAGTCTCCTTTTGCAAAATACCTTCCTTTAACCCAATAAGTCCAAAGTGACTTTCCTTTGATGAATCTCCAGAATAGTTGAACTTTGCCGTTTCTCTAGGAGGGACAATGGTCTCAGCCCAACTCCTCCCTCCTTTTTAGGCCGACATAATTTCTCTCAACTAATAACATGTATTCCCCCTCTTCACATGAAGTTTGTGCACATACTTTCGATCTTCTTTATTTTTCCCTTGGGTAGAATAATTGCTTACTGTCATGACCCGCACCCAGAAATTCGGGCACGAGTACGTGGGTACGTCCAGCCTACGCCGCAGAGTCGGCGGTAGTACGCTGTCTAGGTCATATCCACAGTTAAATAACATCTAGCTCATTCACAAATAATGAAATAGGCAAAGATAATAGCAGGAAAAGAATGCTAAGATTTCAAATAAAATAAATGTGACAACAGATCCAAAGCTTAATACAGAATCCAGAAATGAAATCGGGGACAAACCCGATTACTAAGATAAAAGAACATAAATAACTACTGCTAGCTAATCCACAGAAGTAGTCTCCTGGGTGGGAACTGGCTCCTCAAATGTGTCATCTGTTCCCTCATAGGGGCCATAATAGGTAGGGGCAAGGTCCTCATCATCGCCTAAATCAACGGATCCAGTCAGGAAAGGAGCAAAGTACACAATGCACAACAAGATTAAACTAAATATTTATGACAATTAGAAAAGAAACTGACTAAGTATCATATTGAGAATATGCATAAAAGGAGCAACAATAACTAAGAGTTAATGCTATAAACAGGAATATGAGTAAACAGGAATAATATGAGACAGGAAATGAAACTACAATAAGACAACAGGAACTGCAACAAGACAAGAAGCTATGTGTGTGAACTTGTGTTTATTTTAGAATACATAGTTGGCATGTAGGGGTTTATAAGGCTAATCCGGCCGTCATAGACGGCTATTAAACATGAATAATCGAGATCCGGCTGAGGGTACAGTCGCGTACCAACAACTATTAGTCACGACAGGGGGAAGGGTAAACTATATGCCTTCTAGTATTCTCCCACCCGACACGAAAAATAAGACATGAACTCCAGTATTCAAGACATGAAATCCAGTATTCTAACACTACATGTAATTATCAATGGTACTAGTAAAATAGGGAATTAATTATCACAATATAAAGATTAAACTTTGAAGTGCAGGTACTTGCCTGATGTTTGGATCCAATTATAGTTTATGTCTCGAGAAAATTTCAAGAAATGTGTCCAGATGCTGAAATAAATATTACCATCATGCTCAGAAGATATCAAATAGCTAGAAACGCCTGTCCTTGGGTCCAATTTGGAGACAAGGGCAAAACGGCAGTTTTGGGTCAAAACGGGGTCCGCATGTGGGCCCACTTGCACCAAAAAATGCGTCAGGGTCAAAGGTCTCCAAATTCACCAAACTTAGTGTTAACAGGCCAGGAACGATGATACGAACCCAACGGAACTTCTAGAATTGGATTCCGATGAGCCGATCACAAAATCGCCCGTCGAACGGGGCCTGTGGGGCCCACGACACGCGATTTCGTCAACGTTCTCAGAATCGAACCAAACTTGGGTCACAGGACCAGCGTATCGCTACGAGTCCGATGGCGCAAGTTTTGTTTCGATCCGACGTGTGTACAGGAAGTTAGGGTATAAAACAGAAAAGGCGGATACGGGGCGGTGTCCGCGGATACGCGTTGATCCCGGTGTGCACGCACACCCGAATTGACTTCCACGAAATCCCACACGTCCGTATCAATGATGCACACATATCTGTGAAGACCGCGTGCGACCAAGTCGTCCCGTTTGGCGGGACGTATCCAGTTCCGGGGTAAATCGGGTCGATATTTTTCCTATTTTTGGATCGCGGTGTGCGATCACCACAGGACGCGATGTCCCGAGCGGTTTATCCGGACACCGAGAGGGTCATACAGGCTTCGCAACGCAATTTACGGAATCGAAATCTGAGCTACGAGCAAGAAAATACATGCACCTGAACTGGGCTGAAAAACTCGGGATCTGAATCGTGTCCGACACGTGTCGGATTCGAAGAAATTAGGGTTAGGATTTAGGGTTTTGCTGGCCATAGACGGCGGGGGCCGACCGGAGGTGCGCCGGAGAGGGCGAGGGACGGTTCGCCGAGGTGAGGCGGAGATGCTGGCGGCCGGGCGGTGCCGGATTCCGACGGAGGCGGCTGCCAATGCTGCTGCTGCTGTTGTGTCGGGGCGCCGGAGTCGTCGTGAGGTGGCGGAGGAAGGAGAGGAAGGAGGAGGAGGGGGCTGGTCGGGGCGGAGCTGGGGTGAGGCGTCGGCCGGGCACGGGGGAAAGGAGCGGCGGAGGAAGGGGTTTCCGGTGGGGAGTGGGGATGGCCGGAGTGGGGTTTATATAGGGAAGAGGGGCGCTTGGTCGGCCGGTGATGGCGGCGGGAAGAGGGGATCGACGCCGGGAAGAGCGGAGCGAGCGAGGCGGGGGAGGGGCTGACGGAGTCAGCGGGTCGGCAAGAGGCGGGTCTGGTCTGACTGACCCGACCCGGTAGCGGGTTGGCAGGCTGGGCCGGGGGTCAGGCCCAATGGGCCGGGCTGGGGAACGGGCCGGAGAAATAATAATAATAATAATAATAATAATAAATAAATTAATTAATTAATAAATAAATAGGTAAATAGTTTTAGGTGTTTTAAATTAGGTCAGGGGCCCAATAAAGTCCAGAAAAATTACCCTAAGTCCAGTTTTTCATTTTACACCCAAAAATATTATTTCCATGATATTTTAATATTATTTATTAATAATTAAAAATTATTTAATAATTTAAAATCTTGATTTTAATTACAGAAAATTTCTAAAAAATTCCAGAAAATTATGAAAAATCCAAGTTTAATATTTTTGAAAATTCAGAGGGTTTACACTTACAGCCAGTACAAGACAACCGTCGAAATGATCGCTCGGATAAGTTTAATCCTACCCCAAAAGATAATAACTGAGCCTGCCATCTCTTCAGTCTCGATTGCGTGTTGCTGAGTACATCCTCGCACTCCGCATTATCATCATAGTTAATCGAGAGTGGAAGTCCCAAGTATTTAACAGGGAGCTTCCCTTCTTTAACATCAATTTTAGCTAGTCAATCCTCTTTGTTTCTGCAAGCACGATTCATAAACATCTGACTCTTATTTTTGTTCAGCTGCAAACCCGACCAATTCTCTAACTTATCAAAAATCCCTTTGATCATGTTAAGAGATCTATTAGAAGGCTCTATAAATACCAGCAGATCATCAGCATAAATAAGGTGAGAGAACACGAGTTCCACCTTCCAAAATAAGGGAGAAATTAACCCATCCATAACCACATCATCCAACAGGAAAGTGAGGAACTCCATCACTATCGCAAAAAGATAAGGAGGTAGGGGGTCCCTTTGTCTCAGGCCCCTATTACTTCCAAAAAATTACTCTGGCGGACCCCTCACCATTATCGAGAAAGTTGGAGAGCAGACACATTCTCTCACCCTGTCCACCCACTATTTATCAAACCCCATATAGATCATGATAAGAAAAATAAAGTCCCGATTGACCATATCATAAGCTTTTCTTAGATCAAGTTTCAGGTACGTTTTGTTACCCCCTTGCTTGTTAAAATCTCTCATAAGCTCATAGTCTAGCAGGCAGTTCTCAGAGATTGACCGCCCTTTGATAAACGTTGTCTGGTTAGGAGAGATAAGCTCTACATCACCTCTCGCATCCGGTCACACATAAGGTGGGTAATAATCTTGTATAAGAAATTATAGCACGTTATAGGACATAAGTCCCCCAGCGAAGTCGCACCCTCCACCTTCGTAATCAAGATCACAAAAGTATGGTTAAGTGTTGGCCAAATGTTTAAGTTGAGATTTTGAATATAGCTAATCAGTTAAGTTTAGTAATATGATAATCATGCAATCACTATAGTAACTTCTACTTAAATTAAGCATTTTCCAAATATGCCTTAACGTATCATATTTGCTTCTGTATATTTCTTTGTTCGTCTAACATGTATTTGCATAAAGTGAAAAGCAAGATCAACATGGACATGTGCTATGAAGAAATGATGAGCCAAAGACGGCGTCAACCCAGAAGATTTTTTTGAACCGCCTATGACTTATCCGGAGCCTCGCACTCAAGGTTTCTGCTGTCCGGTTAGTAGATGGGGATCGAGGGGTCATTGCCCCTCAAATGGTATTCAGATTCCCAGATCTTTTTATCTTTGGACAACTGCCGTCAAGGAAAAAGGCGTCTTCAAGTCAGTAGATGTTTTAAAAGTTTGGCATAATCTAGTTCTCTTGAGCTTATATTTTTTAATGTATTTTATACTTTGTTTATTAGGACAAATGTACATCGGGTTTGTGTTGACACTAGGAAGTTTAAACCAATCTAAATCTGAACTTAGTCCACTCTAACATAATCCTACCCAAACCAGAATCACTCTTGTGTTCGAGCCTAGACTCAAAATCCAAGTCAATTGAACCTAAATAGTCTGGTTTCTGACCAACCGAACTCGAGGAGAGTTTTGCCCAAACTCGGTGCGAGTTCTGCCTGAACTCAGACCGAATTCTGCCCAAACTCGGACCGAATTTGGTTACTCAAAACTGAATCCCTAGTCAGACTCCTCTTCCGGATGACCAGGCTCCAACGTTGGCATCCGAACTCTGCCCGAACTCGGTTCAGAAAAAACCCTATAAATAGAGTAGAATTCTATACCATTTCGATCAAGTCATTCACTCAAAGTATTTTACTTTCCTACTCTATTCTTGAGATATAGACCTTCCTATTTCTAAGATCAACTTTCAGCCTTCTAGTACCAACGCAGTTCTGATTTAGAAGTCTGATCGAGTTGTAAAGCTTGGTTTATAAGTTTGTCTCCTATACAAGACTGAAGTCTGCAAGCTCTTCTGATCAAAAGCTTGTATTTGTATGAAGTCATGAGTCCTTCGGATCAAAGCTTGTGTTGTAAGAAGTTGGCATGCTCTTCGGAACAAAGGCGCGTGTGTACCCTATTTCATAAATAGTGGATTAACACCGAGCAAGAGTTCTCAGGTCTGGACTAGACCTCCATTAGAGAAATCAGGATATAATTTTTTGTGTTTGAGTTTGCTCTTCTAAACTTTATTTATACTCTGCTTACATTATTGTTATTACTTTAGTTTATAAGTTGGCCTTAGACTAAATTTTTAATTGGTGATTATTTTCTACTGTACACGCACACACTCTATTCACCCCCCAGAGTTGCCATATAATCCTATATTAAGCTCCTTAAGTAACTTACCAGAGGTGAAGAACTCCCTCACTGCTTCAAAAATATCCTCCTTAATCGTGTCCCAGTGGTTCTTGAAAAAGGCAGCCCCAAGACCATCAGACCTTGGCGATTTGATTGGATCCACCTTTTTGAAAATAAGCTCTATCTCCCTCATAGACATAGGGGCCCACAACACAAGATTTCTTCGCCTAGAGACCAACTTCTTAAACTCAATGTGCGAAAAAGTAGTTGGGTAGGAATTCTGAAAGTAAAGATTCTGGTAGAACCGAACCGCCTCATCTTGAATACCACTGGCCCCAGTAATAAGAGCTCCATTAGGATCAAGCAAACCATGGATGACATTCCAATTCTGCCTAGCCTTCATCGTAGAATGGAAGAATTTAGAGCACCTATCCCCATCTTTAAGCTAGTTGCATTTAGCTCTTTGCCTGATTTGGACCTCATCCAAGTATCTATCTTTGTGCAAACTCTCTTGGTGAGCAACCTCCTCCTCCTTGAGGCCAGGGTCTAGCGGATCTAAATGGACTCTTTCTTGAATTTCTGCCAGCTTATCCTCCAGCTCATGGAAAGGGATAAGATACCTTCCTTTGTTCCAGACCTTTAGAAGAACTTTTATGGACTTCAGCAAGTGAACCAGTCTAAATTGAGCAGACCCACTGACCCTATTCTTCCACTCGTGCTTAACCACATCCTCATAACCTTCCATATGGATCCAGGCATTACTGAATCTGAAAGGCCTCCCTTTGACCTTCGGTAAAGCTGCCAACCTAATAACAATAGAGGAGTGGTCACTAGTACCTGGAGGAAGGCATTCTACCCGACACATTTAGAAATAATCAACCTGCCTCCCGAAGTTCTTTTTCTTTCTCTTCGACCCGAAGTTCAGTTCTTTATTTTCAATGGTCATTCTGATAGTCGTAGTAAACGTAAACCCGAAGAGAAGTTTCTTCGGGATCTTCAGCTTTCAAATAAGCGCCTCACATTTTCAAGCTCCACTTCTTTCGTCTATACTTGACTTTCTTTGCTCGTCGCACGCGCCATTGATCAATGTCGTTCCTAGTTCAGCCAGGTCGTTACAGAGAGCATGGTCTAACTGGATGTAAATTTAGTTAAGGATCGCCCATTTATTCCAAGTCCAGATATGACCGGACTTATCAATACACCTAAGCCCAGAGGATAGAATATATTATTGGAACTCCGCAACGATCGATTGTTGTACTGGCCGACCCCATTTTTTATGGGCGAATAAAGTAGCATTGAAGTCTCCTGCGATAACCAACGGCCATCTAGCCCCAACTAGCATACTAGTAATTGTAATATCCCTCTACAGTCCTAGACGCTTGACCCGGTCATTATGTCCACACGGACAATCCGCCTGACAAAATGGACTGCAATCCATGTCCAACCCAAAATAAAATATAAAAAAAAAATCCCGCTCACACGGCTAACCCGTCCCTCGTGAGCAAGCAGACCAGCCTGACCGGGGAGTGAGCCTCCCCCACAAAAATCCTATTACTGTCCTCCAGTGCCCGAGCCTACATAAAATCTGACGTTAAAACATTTTCATGTTTGCTGCACCTCTCCGAGAGAAAGGTCCCGGAGTTGGATGAAGTAGGAAATCCACCTGATCCAGACCACAACTATGCTTTTCTTCCACCAATAGCCCTTTCGCAACGTCTCTATCTGAGCACTAAAAAATGATCGAGGTCCGTCCCCAGGGTAGACAAACCGTAATACATATTTGACCAGCCCACCAAAGAATCTGAGATATCCCCCAGTTTCCTCAAGGACATTCGTGCCAAAATCATAGTAGCTTTGATGTCCCTAGCCAAATGTTCTCCCTACTCCCTCTAATCACTGCCATATTTTATTTGACACTGTCACGACCCGCACCCGATATAGGGGTACGAGTACGTGGGTACGTCCAGCCTACGCCGCAGCATCGGTGGTAGAACGCTGTCTAGGTCACAATACTAGCTAATCAATTTCACACGAATATCCAACTCCATAAGGAGACACAAATATCACAATATAATATGGGAATACTCAATCACAGAAACTAAAGTACGATAAGATATCGAAATAAATAAACGAAATACAACACAAGTCTAAACAACAAAATAGTCTAACCTGCAACAATAATATCCAAATCTCCAAGTGTGCCAGAAATAAGTCCTCTAAGTCGCAGTCTGGAAAAATATTTCCAGTCAGGATGGAGCAAAGTACAATCACTAATAGCAGTTCCATGTATATTGACAAAAACTATAATACAGTGTAAAAAAATACAAGATGGATATAAATATTGGAAATAATGAAATACTGGAAATAGAAATACTGGAGCATATATCATCATCAATGGTACAACTAGCAATGAGCAAAAATACAAGTGCATGCTAGAACAATGAACTGGAATATAAGTGAATGCAAGGACTATAAACTGAAAATACATGACTAGAATATCTAGCTAAGTGTGTAAAACATCAGCATATCATGTGATCGGCTTGGGACTGATCATGCTTGCTATGTATGATTAGCTATGATTCATGTAGGGTCAGGCTAACCATCCAATTAGCTATGATGCAAGCAATAGTCAGGCCGATCATACATAACAGGCTATGAGGCATGTAATGGTCAGGCTGCACCTGACGTGAGGTGTGGGGTGAGCTATGATTCATGTAGAATTGGGTATGATCACATAATCTACTAATATTTCTCCGTCCCCAGCTAGCACGATGGATTTCAATCATGACTCCTCGTGACATGTCTCGATGATGCTAACTCGTGTATCCATGGTGTCAGAATCATGTACGCTATACAACTAGAATCATAAAGACGATCAACATAATAAAAACTGTCAGAGAATGTACTCGCCTGTGGTCCTCTGCTGGCAATACCAATGTCCTATTTCTGAAGTCTTGTCTGAATAATCCAACAGTCCTATAGACATAATTTGATAATAATGCAGAATCAGTCGTTACACTAGCATACACACAATCATAAATACACTAAACTCAGAGACTACGCCAAGGGTGACACTGGTCAACTAGCAGGGTCGAATGTGCGTCTAACTGCACGGGTGTCACGTCTTCAAATGCTGTGCATAATCAGACAGTCAACTCACTAACACATGTCTAAGCCAGTACGTTAGTGTACACAAGGCAAGTAGTTCACTAATACTCAGGGTTATACAGTCAAATGTAAACACGGGATACCTACTACTAACACTTATGGCCATTCAACATCTATAATATAGTTATACATATTACTAGCAATCCATTCCCACACAATGTATATATATATATATATATATATATTTATATATATACCAATTTAATTATTATACACATACGCGTACGCATACGCACACTAGTTATTAGGTCCACCGACATGGGCCTGTAATCACATCAACTAAACTTACCATAAAGAAATATGTTAAACCCTATACTATTCACACATGCACATAAAATCACGAAGAGGGCAAGCCCAAACCTATGTGTTAGCATGCACGTGCACGAGATCGAGGAAGGCTGATGCTGACTTGAGACGACGATGTGAGATGGGTCGACGATGACGACAACGATGATGATGATGATAATGATGATGATGATGAAGGTGATGATGATGGTGATGATGATGATGGTGATGATGTTGATAATGATGATGGTGATGATGATGATGAAGGTGATGATGATGGTGATGATGATGATGATGATGATGATGGGTTGCCGGAGGAGAGGCTCGGCGGTCAGGGAGGTCCGACGAGGGAAGAGGAGTCGAGGGAAAGTGGTAGCGATGGTGTCAATGGTGGAGATGGTGAAGGAGTCATGGAGATCGACGGTGGTGTAGATGAGGTCTAGGCGGTCGTTCTCGGCGGAGGAGGAGAGAAGAGGGTGGTGGTGCTGTTGACGATTGTCATCGTGCTGGCAGGGCTGCTCGAAAAGTCGAGAGAGAAGACGGTTGCGGGTGATGGGGACGGTGGTGTTGTTGGTGTTCAGGTGGTCGGGGTCGGGTCGCTCGAGACGGTGTCGAAGGGAGAGGCAGCTCGGGGTTGGCCTGATAGTGCAGTCGGCGGAAGAGGGAAGGTCGTGGAGTGGTGGCGGTGAACGGCTGCTGTGGAGGTCTCAGGCAGGTGATGGACTGTTGATGGGTGCAATCAACGGAGGAGACGTTCAGGCGAGGGGAGTCAGGGTCGAGTCGGCTGCGGGTGAGGCGTGGTGGTCGAGGGGTCTGCTCCGGCGAGGTCATCCACGATGGGGCGGCTGGTGATGGTCGTGGGGTTTTACTCAGGTGAGGGAAGGTGACTGGAGATGGTGTGCAGTCGGCGGTCGGCTCAGTCGACTCCGGCGGGAAGGTGGCCGGAGGAAGGGGATGAAGAGTTGGGTTAGTTTTAGTGTTAGGGTTTTCGGTTTTTGGAAGAAAGGGGGATGGTGAAGATAATATAAATTAATGGAGAGGTAGAGTTTGCATGAGAGAGAAGAGAGGAGATGATGACATCCTAGGGATTAGGGCCGGTCATGTGCTCATTGGGATGGGGTTGACATTGGGAAAGGGGTTAGGAAGAGGGATTACATATAGGATGGTGTGTGTGGTGAGGATGGTGTTACATTTGAATGGATGGCCAAGATAAAACATGAAGGAAATGTGCATCCAAGGGAGAGAGAGGGAGAGAGTGGACCGGTCAATGAGGGAGGGGTTGGTTCTTCATATGCCTTGACCAATAGGATGGTGATACCTCATTGCACTTTTGCATGAAAGCCCCCAGAAATTGGAAAATTGTACAGAAAGTAGGAATTGGGATTTGATGAGGAAAAATACCATGTTTGGTGTGATGTAGTGGCTAAAAAGGATGTGTGGTATTTAGTATGAGTCTTGAGGGTGTGAATGGGGGTTTGGTTTGGTGTTAGGTCTAGTTTTGGGTTAAGTTGGGTCCTTACACCAATTTAATTAAAATTAATGCAATTGGTGTTCTTAAATTAATTGGAAGTGCATGGGGTTAAAATTAGGTGGGACATAAGTGTCATGGACGTAGAAGACTCAGAATAGTATATTGTCATAATTTAGGTTGCACAAAATGGGTCGAGATTGTGTCTTCAATTTCGATTGGAACGCACAAAGATGCAAAGTCAAAATTATTTAGAATTAAATATAAACGTCCGCGACGAATATTGTGCGACTAAAATAAAGTACAAGAGGGCATATTTATGAGTTACACAAATGTCAGAATGGAAGATGGACACGTCTAGGACAAGGGTATAAAATTTATTAGAAGGTAAAAGCTAGAGTAGCACTCTAAATATCGAAGCAACGGTAAGGTACAATAATTAAATAAAATCACGTTAATAAATTATAATCCCCAATAATTAATCCTGAATAAATAATAATTAAATCCATAATCCTATATTTGGTCAGGGGTTCATCTAGTGGGCTTCTAGGTCTAGTCTACTAACTCATACATTAAAGAACATTATATATAATATATATATATATATATATATATATATATATATACACACATATCATGCAATTATTTAAAATAAATACACACAATACTTATAATAAATAAAAAGACAAAAATACTCCTATTTTAGGATGTGGTAGTAACAAGTCTACCCTACTTAGAAAAATTTTGTCCTCGAAATTTATGATCCTCAATAGTTGTATTTATTATATTTATTTATTTATTTTTAAATTCATCAAACTATATAATCATGAAGTAAATCCATATTGTTATTTCACAAAATTTTCAAAATTCTATAAATATCATATTCCTAAAAATCTTCAAGTTTAAAAATCAAATTCCGTTCTTATCACAATCTCCTCTAAATTTTAAGTTAATAACTAAATACAAAATTTAATATCCAATCCTTAAATTTTAAATCCAATCAACGCATATTCATAAATTTTGAAATCTCATCCCAAAAATTTGAATTCAAACTCTAATCCATTAGTGAACTTATTCCTCGATTTCTTTTTCCACACAATACTCAACACTGTAATACTTACGAAGTCTTCAAATAAAACATTCAAAATATAAATTTTTAAATTTATATCTTGCAGTCAAATAAATATAATGATAATCTTCTTAAATTTCTCAAAATTTAATGACAATTTCAATCATATCTTAATCTTCATAAAAATTAATGATTTAAAAAAATTGTCAATTCTGCCATATTAAGTTCTCAACTCCTTATTTAAATTAATATTTATCCTCGAAATTTAAGGCACCTTTATAAATCCCGTCACCCAAAATTAGGCCTACTTGGCATAGATAGAGAAACTAGGGCTAGTTTGTATCCAATTAGAAATAGGACACGCATTTTATTTAATTATACAATAATTATATCACCTAGTGCATCTTACCGTTGCTTCGATAATTGGAGCACTACACTAGCCATTGCCTTCCTACGAATTTCACAACCTTGTCCTAGACATGTCCGCCTGCTATTCTGACCTTTGTGTAACTTATAATTATGCTCTCTTGTGCTACATTTTAGTCGTACAATATTCGTCGTGGATGTTTATATTTAATTCTAAATAAAATATGTCTTTGTATCCTTGTGCGTTCCAATTTAAATTGGAGACACAACCTTGACCGTTTTGTGCAACCCAAATTTATGATAAAATTCTACTCTGATCCCTCTATGTCCATGACACTTGTGTCCCACCAAATGTTACTCCCATGTATGTACTTCTAATTAATTTTAAAACACCTTGCGCATTAATTTTAATTAATTTAAAACCCAATTTCCATCTTTGTGCAATTTTCCAATTGTTGGGCACTTTCATGCAAAAGTGCAGTGAGGTGTCTACACCATTGGACAATACATGAAAAAATCCAACTTTCCCCTTCATAGGAATTTTTCCATAATTTTTGGAATGTGCAACGCGCAACATCGCCCCCTTTATTTTAATCCTAGCTATTTTATTTAAACAATGTAATTTATAGCCCTCCAAACATCCCCATGTGAGGCCCAAGGCCAACTCCAAGGAGGTGTTGACCAAGCCCACTCCTAGGTCAACAAAATCCTAGCTCACATGTATAAATATATAATATATTCCTTTTCTCCTTTTTTTCTTTTTTCCTAATACCTAACCCAATACACAGCCGACCCCATCCCTGCTCATCACCTTCCCCGACCACCCTCGCCGGAGCCACGACCGGAGCATGCCTCGACCTCCCTCTCCAGCACGCCACCACCACTGAATCTCCTCTCTCTTTCTCCTCCGCCTAAATGTCTACACTACTACAATGTCTAAGCATATGATCACATATCTAACTAGCGATTCCCCATCCGACTAGTATAATGGATCCGTATCATGACACGTTACGAAACATGAATCATAATGCAATGTCTAAATATCTGCACAATAATCAAGGTCTAAATATGACGACCCGCACCCGCATGATCGGGGTATGAGTACGTGGGTACGTCCAGCCTACGACACAACTTCGACGGTAGAACGCTGTCTAGGTTATCATAATCTAGCTATCTATCATACTAGTATAACCAGTACTTGTCACGCTCCAGTCCCAAAATACATAGGACCAGGAATATGTGACATGCCAGCTACGTATTCGACCAGACTCTGGTCTGACTCGAATACGTATAAGCTGTATAATATAAAGGACACTATCCAGATATTCCATAAATGTAAACCTCTATGTCTCAATCCACAATGTACAATAGTATACAAGAAAGAGCTATATGTGCTAAAGTCGGCCGCTCAATAACACACAAACTCGAATAGACTCGAGAAGAGATGAGTCAACAAAAACTAGGCTACAACAGTAGATGAATAATCAATAAGAATAAAGTAACCATAATGCCGGTGAAAATGATATGAGTACCTGGTACAATGCCCGCAAGACGTGCAACTCCATCAGCAACTCCAATGCTCCGTAATCATCTATGCTTTAAAACTAGCAGGGGACTAGGTCCTCAGAGGGACGTAACAAGGTACAAAAATACAAGTGCAATGACGGGGGTAATCTAGCATAACCAAACAAGTGAGACACAGTTTAAAGAGAATGTTCAACGCGTGGGCTATCCAAAATAAAACCGTAGCTCCGAACACAAAGGCACACAGGGCGTACCGTAGCTCCGAGCACAGAGTCATACGGGTGATACAACTACTCTAGAATACAGGATCACTACATATACATATATAAGAGCGTGCAGAGGAGCCCAAATGTCTAGTAACTGTCTTTTCCTTCCCAAGCGGTCAACGATGGTACGCTGAACCTGAACCTCTATCTAACAGTCTCGACATACAGAAATAACTCAATAGACGCGACCCTAAGGTCGTCCCAGTCTCTGGTTATGATGTCAGTATCAAGATGCAGGAATCTGGCATGATCACAGTATATGAGTGTGTCCTGGGGTGTCGATATACTTAGGTACGTACATCGAGATGTTACAAACATCTAACATTCATTCTAAGACGTTACGACGAATGTCTGTACCCAATTGTGATCCGGACGCGAAGTATCGATCATAAAAAAAATACGCGCACAATGTATATAAAGAAACAATAAATATTTATAATCTGAAATACAGGGTGGCAAGGTACACTTGCCTGCGTCCGGCTGCTGATGACGGGGATCCGGTACCACGTCCAAGTCCTCAGGTCCCGTAGTACTTAGAGATGAGATACAAACCCAATCAAAATCTATCATACGGCAAACAGGAATGTGACACACATATATACATATGCTCAGTCTCAGCAATGACTCACAGGGATAAGACGCTAGGGGGTTGACCACAGTTGACTATTGGTACGATACATCAAATTAACTAGTCATCTGTACCATATCATCAAACCATCCTCAAAACACAATTAATGATTATTAACCCTTCGTTTCATATCATTATTACCAAATCACAAAGTACTACTCTAATTTAACCCATTATTAATTTCCAGTCCCCAAATTACCTATCAATGGTTTTATACTTCACACTAGTTCACAATCAAACACGTGCTCCTCAGTGTTCATCAATGTTCAAAATACCAGAATCTTATTTCTCAATAATTTAATCTTCATTAATTGATTTAGCATTCTTTCCACCATGTATAATATTCATAACCTCTCGTTAAAATTAAATCCCAAACCTCCATGCAAATTATTTAAATTCATTTTAATTTATGTAAACATAAACCCTAACCTACATTAACCCTAAATCAATCATACACACATATATGCTCAAAAATATTATACTTCACTTATACCAATTTAAACCCTAACAACATATTAAACCCTATTCTCATGTCATTATCCCATGCTCATCATCAACACTACAATCTATACAACAAGATATAAAAAAAAACCTAGTTAAATAACTCAACATGAATATAAACATAGAGAGGGGGAGGAAGTCGATACCTCATCGAGGCTCGCTAGCCGGAGGGGGTGATGGCCGGAGAACAAGCTGGAGGTGGTGGTAGATCAATAGGGTGGTCGAATGGAACGGAGGAGGGTGGTCGAATGGAGTGCACGCAGCGAGGTCGACAGGATGGCCGCGTTCGACTGCCGGAGCTCGTGGCTGGAGGGGTATGGTGGACGCCGGATCGGAGACCTCGTCGGAGAAGACGCAGACAAGGGTGGAGGAGCTCGGCGGGGTGTCGACTGGGGTGCAGTGGAAGCGGGAGAGGAGGTCGGCTCGTCGGGGTGGCATTGCCGGTGGCGTAGTCTCGGTGCGGGGATAGCAGGCCGGAGCCACGGGGTGCAGCGTTCCGTAGCCGCGAGAAGTACAGCCTGAAGGTCGGCGCAGTGGAGGCACTGCTCGACCGGAGCAGCGGTGATGAAGCTCGATGGAGAGCGGGAACATCTGTCCGAGGTCGGCCGCGTCTCCCTAGGAGCAGAGCAGAGTGGCGGTGGCCCTGGCGTTCCTCACGTATACCGCCACCACATCGTGACCCTTCCTTATCCGAACCCTCAGCATATCGTGGTGTGACGAGGACGAAGAAGAAGAGGCTGTTAAGTCGGGGATGGGGAGCGTCCCGCTGGTGTCCGTGTCACCGGTCATCTGGAATGGGGTGGTCGAAGTATAGGCGGTCGTGGGGGCTGCACTGCTCGGAGAAGGAGGAGTCTCGGCGGGATAAGGGGTTGCTCGAGGTGGTTATGGAGGTGCAGTATGGAGTTGTCCACGGTGGAGCTCGGCTGGAGGTGTAGGAGGAGGCCGAAGGAGGATGATGCGGGGGTAGCCGGTGTGTGGTCGGTCGTAGAAGCAGGGCGGAGGCGAGGTGCTACTGGCCGTGGTGTGAAGTCGGCGGCAGTCGGTCGGCTGGCCGGAGTAGCAGGGTGGTCGAGCGGGTATCTCATTGAAGAAGAAGGAGAAGTGATATAAAGGAGGGGAAGAAGAAAGGAAGAAGAAAAGGAGAAGAAGAAAAAAAATGGCTGTGCTTTAGGGAGGAGTGAGGAGAGAGGAATGGGGGGGGGGGGGTTTCCATAGGTATTGGGATTAGGGCCAGCTTAGGAGAAGTAATGGGTGATGGGGACATTTTATAGGTTAGAGTGTGTTGATTGGAGGGTGGAGTTCTCCCCATTTCAAATGTGGGGTGAGGATATTACATGAAGAGAGTTAGTTTCTTCATGAAAAGAAGGGGAGAAGGGAGGTTGACTACGGTAAAAGAAAATGGTGGTCTCTCCATTGGCCTTGACCAATGAGGGTGTGCCACATGTTGCAATATTTGTAATTTAACCCCTTAAGTTTGGATAATTGCACAAACACATGAAATGATGGAAAAATTGTGGAAGAAATGGTGTTTGGTATTTTATAGGACGAGGGGGTGTTGTGTGTTTGGCATGGACTTAATTAATTGGGCATTGGAATTAAATAGTGATTAAAATGGGATTAGTCAAAGTTGGAATCCCCGATTTAATTAGAATAAAAATGTCCCGCGCTTTTAATTTAAATGGGGGAACTTGGGGTCTAAATTTGAAAGTAACTCAAAGGTCAAAAATGGTGTGGGCTTGGAGTCAATCTTGGACCCTTTAGTTGGTCCGGCTCAACGGATTAAGTTGGTGTCTCAAAATTGAAGGTAACGACACAAGTGTCCGACACGGGATTAAATATGGGATTTTGGATACGGGAAGTTGTGCAATTAATTTAGGGCACAACGGATTTGATTTTTGAGTGACGAAAAAGTCCAGCGCCGAAATTGGCGGGTCAAGTCAAAAGTACAATAGTATGATAGAATTTATGGGCTGATGTTAGGCTCCGAATAATTCAACAATGGTAGGGCGCGCCAAGGGTTTAATAAATAAATAACAGACATATGCATCCCTACTCTAAACCTCAAATATCTACTGCTAAACCAAAATTTTTTATCCCATACCAGACTATCTATAGAAATAAATGAGGGGGGTTTACATCCTTCCCAACTTAGAAAAATTTTGTCCCCGAAATTAAAAGTAAAGCACGATAATAGCTAAGAGAATTTAAAAACAAACTAGTAATCAAATACGGTACGTAAATTCGTACCTTGCTCCTCAAATAAATACGGAAAACATTGTCGAATGGAATCCTCGTGCTCCCAGGTAGACTCGCCTGGCAAATGATGCTTTCATGCAACTCTGACCAGTCGAATAGTCTGTCCTCTCAAAGTCTTCTCACTGTGATCGAGGATCTCAACTGGCTGCTCTACGTAAGATAGACTGGGCCCGACTGTAATCTCCGAATGATCAAGCATGTGGCTAGGGTTTGCCACATATCTCCTCAACTGCGATACGTGAAATATGTCATGCACTCCTTCTAATAATGGAGGCAATGCAAGACGATAAGCCACTTTGCCAACTCATTCCAAGATGTCAAAAGATTCGATGTACCTCGGACTCAGCTTGCCTCTGCCTCTGAATCTGATGGTACCCCGAGTAGGCGATATCTTCAAAAATACATGGTCAACTTCCTTGAACTCCAATGGTCTGCGGTGCGCATCTGCCCAATGTTTCTATCTTTCCTGTGCTGTACGCAGGTGGCTCTGAATCTGCTTGACTTTCTCTACTGTCTGTGTCACCAACTCTGGACCAAGTATCTAACGCTCTCCCATGTCACTCCAACATACTGGTGACCTACATTTCCTGCCGTACAGTGTCTCATAAGGTGCCATCTGAATGCTAGCCTGGTAGCTGTTATTGTAGGATAATTCCACCAAGTGTAGAAGGTCCTCCCAAGATCCTCCAAAATTAATCATGCACGCTCTCAACATATCCTCTAATATCTGTATCATGCGCTCTGACTGGCCATCAGTCTGTAGATGATATGTAGTGCTGAACTTGAGATGAGTTCCTAGACTCTCCTGCATACTCCTCCAAAAATGCGACGTGAATCTGGAATCACGATCCGATCCGATGCTGACAAGCACTCCATGTAGTCGTACTATTTGTCTCATATACATGTCAACTAATATCTCCGTGGACTGCCCAAATCTGAAGGACGAGAAATGTGCAAACTTGGTGAGTCTGTCTACGATAACCCAAACTGTATTCTTCCCGCTAGGGCTCCACGGGAATCCTGTGACGAAGTCTATGGTAATGTGTTCCCACTTCCACTTGGGAATGGGAAGCGACTGCTATAGTCCTGCAGTCCTCTGATGTTCAGCCTTGACTTGCTGACAAACTAAAAATCTTGCCACGAATCTTGTAATCTCTCTCTTCATCCCATGCCACCAGAAATGTTGCCTCAAATCTCGGTACATCTTCGTACCCCCGGGATGAATAGAATAAATCGAGCTATGAGCCTCGGTCATCAACTCTTGGCGTAGCTCGCCACTCGGAACGTATAGGCGATCTCCATACCTTAACATTCCGTCTTCATGAATCCTGAGTCCCGTCTGCATGTCGGCCTTTGTCCTTTCTCGTAGTCGTCTAAATCTCGTATCTGTAGGCAAAGCTGCCTTGATCCCCTCAATAAATATGGACTGAATCCTCGAGATTGGCCATCTGTCCATCCATGCCTGACAATATAATCTCAATCCTGAGTTCCTGAAAATCCTCTAACAACTGGCGATGAGTCATAAAAATATGCCATGGGCTTCCTGCTTAAGGCATCTGCTACTACATTCGCCTTGCCAGGGTGATACTGCAACTCGATATTATAATCTATCATAAATTCTAGCCAGCTCCTATGTCCCATGTTGAGCTCCTTCTGCGTGTAGACATACTTCAGACTTTTGTGATATGTATAAATCTCAACACGTTCTCCCTAAAGGTAGTGTCAAAATTGGTGCTGATGTCAGACGCTTCTTCAGCTCATCGAAAGCTATCTGACACTCTTCGGTCCAGATAAACTCCTCGTCTTTACGCGTCAGTCGTGTCATAGGCGCAACAATCCTCGAGAATTTTCTATGAACCTCCGATAATATCCGGCAAGTCCGAGGAAGCTCCTAATCTCTGTAACAGGTGCAGGGGTTGGCCATGTCTCAACTGTAACTATCTTCTCTGGGTCAACTGTCAGTCCATCTCCGGTGATTTTGTGTCCCAGGAAGGGTACTCTATCCAAATGTAACTCACATTTGTGGAGCTTGGCGTACAGCCTCTCCTGCCTCAGCGTCTCCAATACGATTCTGAGATATCTCTCGTGCTCCTCCTGGCTCTTAGAATATACCACGATATCATCGATAACTACCACTACGAACTTATCCAAGTACTGGTGGAAAACATTATTCCTCAAGCTTATAAATACTGCTGGCGCGTTGGTCAAACCAAACGGTCATGACTAGAAACTCATAGAGCCCATACTTCGTCCGGAAAGCCGTCTTCAGAACGTCCTCTCTCCGTACCTTGATCTGATGATAGCGTGATCTGAGATCGATCTTCGAGAATACACTTATCGGATCCAAATAAATCATTGATGTGCGGCAATGGGTACTTGTTCTTTATCGTTACTGCATTAAATCCTGTAATCGATACACAAATGTACCATCCCGTCCTTCTTCGGCACCATACGATAGGTACTCCCCATGGAGAAACACTAGCCCGACTGAAACCCTTGTTTAAGAGATCCTCTACTATGGACCTTCAACTCAGCCAACTCTATCGATGCTAGTCTGAAGACGGGAAAATAACTGGCTCGGCTCTTGGAGTCAACTCTATAACAAACTCTATCTTTCTGTCAGGTGCCAGGCCTAGAAGATTCTCTAGGAATACATCCTCAAACTCTGATATAATATGGTGGTACACTGGTTCACCTCCTGCATTGTATACCCCTAAGGTAGATGGGCACCATACTCCTGGGCTCCCTGAAGAAACTCAACTCAGGGTAACCTGGTGGCCTAAAAATATAATGCAACTACGTCGACAATCTAGTGTCGCGTGGTATTGGCTCAATCAACTCATGCTAGGACGGTGTCATCGTCCAGACTTAACCTCAAAATAAATTCTCCTATTCTGTTTACCACAACAAAAGAAAAATTCTTCACTACCTAAAGTATAATTTCTCTCCTCCTCAAAATTTTCCCAAAATTTTTTTATTCCTCAAATTTCTTCTTCCCGTTATTTATTGTTCCGGGTCACATAGTGCAATTATAATAATGATGTCACCCAAGCACATACTAAAATTTTTGGTATTAGATCATCATCTTCCAAGTGAGATCCTAAAATTTCATCTCCTCTAGCTCATAATCATCGTTCCTTGTATTGCTATCATATACAACCACTAGTTTCCACCATCAGGCTATGCATTTCCATAAATTATTCTAGGTCATGATCAACAATCTTTCCAGCTCCCATTACTTCCAAGATCACTGCTATCTCAAGTACGGGTAGGGTACTACTGGGTCCAATTCTCTTGCTAACCTTTCACACTAGTTCTAGAATCTAAAAGAACCTATTAATCTATCCTACTCAGGGTAACAATCTTCTTAGGGAATATTACACGAATTCTATCTTCTGTCGCCTGGTCTTCGATCTTCTTCTGGAGGGAACCATCAGGCACAAGCGTTTGCCTTCCCGAGTAATAGGGGATGAGAAACAATGATAACGATATTGACGGAAATTGAACGAATACAAATTGGAAGTTCAAGGGCGATAATTACATACAAAGTGAGTTTTTAAAATCGATTATGGATTGAAATCCTATTCAATAATCATAATGTCTATTCCTAATTTGCAGGTTCGCTTGGCACAGTCAGGTGACCAAGACGATTTAAATTGGACCTGCATGGGCCACCACAAAAATATGTCACGCCCCAGTCCCAAAATACATAGGACCAGGAATACGTGACACGCCCGCTACGCATTCGACCAGACTCTGGTCTGACTCGAATACGTATAAGCTGTATAATATAAAGGGCACTATCCAGATATCTCATAAATGTAAACATCTATGTCTTAATCTATAATGTACATCAGTATACAAGAAAGAGCTATATGTGCTAAAGTCGGTCGTCCAATAACACACAAACTCGAATAGACTCGAGAAGATATGAGTCTACAAAAACTAGGCTATAACAACAGATGAATAATTAATAAGAATAAAGTAACCATAATGCCGGTGGAAATGATATGAGTACCTGGTACAATGCCCGCAAGACGTACAACTCCATCAGCAACTCCAATGCTCCGTAATCGTCTATGCTGCAAAACTGGCAAGGGACCAGGTCCTCAGAGGGACGTAACAAGGTACAAAAATACAGCATGCCAAGTATAACAGAAAGTACAAGTGCAATGACGGGGTAATCTAGCATAACCAAACAAGTGAGACACAGTTTAAAGATAATGTTCGACGCGTGGGCTATCCAAAATAAAATCGTAGCTCCGAACACAGAGACACACGGTGCATACCGTAGCTCCGAGCACAGAGTCACACGGGTGATACAACTACTCTAGAATACAGGATCACTACATATACATATATAAGCGTGTGCAGAGGAGCCCAAACGTCTAGTAACTGTCTTCCCCTTCCCAAGCGGTCAACGATAGTGCGCTGAACCTGAACCTCTATTTAACAGTCTCGACACACAGAAATAACTCAACAGACGTGACCCTAAGGTCGTCCCAGTCTCTGGTCATGATGTCAGTATCAGGATACAGGAATCTGGCACGATCACAGTGTATGAGTGTGTCCTGGGGTATCGATATATTTAGGTACGTACATCGAGATGTTACGAACATCTAACATTCATTCTAAGACGTTACGACGAATGTCTGCACCCGGTTGTGATCCGGACGCGAAGTATCGATCGTAAACAAAATACGTGCACAATGTATATAAAGAAACAATAAATATCTGTAATCTGAAATACAGGGTGGCAAGGTATACTTGCCTGCGTCCGACTGTTGATGACGGGGATCCGGTACCACGTCCAAGTCCTCAGGTCCCGTAGTACCTAGAGATGAGATACAAACCCAATCAAAATCTATCACATGACAAACAGGGATGTGACACACATCTATATATATGCTCAGTCTCAGCTACGACTCACAGGGACAAGACGCTAGGGGGTTGACCACAGTTGACTATTGGTATAATACATCTAATCAACTAGTCATCTGTACCATATCATTAAACCATCCTCAAAACATAATTAATGATTGTTAACCCTTCGTTTCATATCATTGTTACCAAATCACAAAGTACTACTCTAATTTAACCCATTATTAATTTCCAGTCCCCAAATTACTGATCAATGGTTTTTTACTTCACACTAGTTCACAATCAAACACGTGCTCCTCAGTATTCATCAATGTTCAAAATATCAGAATCTTATTTCTCAATATTTTATTCTTCATTAATTGATTTAGCATTCTTTCCACCATGTATAATATTCATAACCTCTCATTAAAATCAAATCTCAAACCTCCATGCAAATCATTTAAATTTATTTTAATTTATGTAAACATAAACCCTAACCTACATTAACCCTAAATCAATCATACACACATATATGCTAAAAAATACTATACTTCACTTATACCAATTTAAACCCTAATAACACATTAAACCCTATTCTCATGTCATTATCCCATGCCCATCATCAACACTACAATCTATACAACCTTATTCTCATGTGGCGGTGGAGTGGGGTTCCACAGGGGTTTATATAGGGGAGGGAAGGGGAGAGGCGGGGAGCAGGGAGGCCGGAGTGGCAGAAGGAATATGGCCGGGGTCGTGGCGGTTGGCCTCGGGCGGGGCGGGCTGTCGTGCCGGGAACCGCGGGGGGGGGGGGGGGGGGGTCATGGAGTACAGGGGAGAGGGAGATGGGTTAGCGGGCGGCGGGTAGGCGGGCTAGCGGGTCGGGTTCAGATCCGACCCGCTAGGGGTTGGTTTAGCCGGGTTTAGTTGGGTCCGGTTCGGGTTGGTTCAACAAGATCCGGTTCAGTCGGTTTGGGTCGGTTTAGTTAAAACCTAGGTTTTTAGCTATTAAAGATAGTTTTTGAGCCCAATAAATTCCAAAAAATTGCACAGCAACCAATAATTAATAATACACCAAAAAATATATTTTTTGTAATATTTTAATATTTATTTTAATCCATAAAAATATTAATCCCTGAAGGACATTTTTAATAATTAATTAAAAATTACTGAAAATTTCAGAAAATTTATTTTTAAAAATTAAAAAAAAGGGTGTTACAATCTACCCACCTTAAAAGAATTACGTCCTCGTAATTAAGAAAGCATAATCGGTCAGAAGAGATGACACGATTGTAAGACATGTTCGAAGTACGACACAACCAAAGAATCATGATAATGGAGAAATTGAAAGATGAGGGTTAAGCAAAACACGTAAAGTATTTTCCTAAACATTGAAAGTTAGGTAATTTAAGAGTAAATAAATCTAGTTAGAGCAAGGAAAACTACAGATTAGGAAAACTAGGTTATCAATCACTAACAAGTTTAAAAAATACTAGGCTTAAGGCTAAGGAATGATCTAACAAGCACGTGCTAAAGCAATACTAGGAATAGATATCTATGAATAATTCAAATCTTACGTGCATTCGCTACTCCACGAGTCTGTGCATCCTCCATGGTCATCGCAAAAGCTTGTCCGTATCCTTGTGGTGGTGCCCTCTGCTGTTGCTGGGCCTGCTGGAAGAGTGCTGCCTGGGTTGCCAAAGGTGGCCTCGGTACTGGTAAGGCTTGTCGATTTACTATCGGTGCTCCTTCTCGAGGCTTAGGGCAATCCTTCACTGAATGCTGATTGGATCCGCAAGCTAAACTTAATCCCAATTTACGTATACACTCCTTCTCAACATGGCCTACCTTGCCACAGTAGTGACAAGTAGGAAGGGTTATGGATTATGATCCAGCTCTCTGTGGTGCTTGATACAGGTGAGGTTTCTTTGCAGCTTCTCCATGCGATGCTCTGTTTGGTACTGATGTGACAGGCCGCTTCAGGTTGGACTCTCTCCTGGTGACACGCTCCATACGTCGAGCTGCAGCAAGGACGTCCGTGTATGAAGTAGGTATAACGGATCCGATCATTCTCTGTAGCTCAAAGTTTAGTCCGTCGAAGAACTTCTCAGCCTTCTCCTCTTCTGTCAGAATCAGGGTAGGGGCGAAGCGATCCAAATGGATAAATTTTGTATTATACTCCTCCACTGTCATCTTGTCTTGAGTGAGGCAATTGAACTTATCCCGAAGTTCCGATCGAGCAGTAGATGGAATGTACATCTCTTGAAAGATTCTGGAGAACTCCTCCCAAGTGACTCGGTCTGGTCCGAGCCGTGTCTCCTCAGATAGCCACCAATGATGTGCATTGCCCGTCAACTGCATCCTGACGGTAGTCATCCAACGCTCTCTTGGAAGCTCAGCTGCTTCTAATTGATGTTGAGTGTTTGTGAGCCACTCATGAACTTCAGTGGGCTCCTCCTTGCCAAAAAAAGTATAGGGCTTCAGTTGGCAAAAATCGGTGATAGAGCCCGTTGATGACCGTCGAGCTAGTAGGTTCGCCTGCTCCAGTGCAGTCAATATGATATTTCTCATATTCTCTGCCTCGTGATGCTGAGCCTCTTGATGAATCTGCTGTTGAGCTTGCATCATTGCGCAGAGTATTTGGAATATTTGCTGACCATCCATAGGCTGTCCTGGTGGAAAGGTATGCATCTGTGGAGGAAACTACGACGGTGGTGGAATATCGTCTCGCCAAAATCTTGAGGTAGGTTGACCTGCTTGATGGCTTTGTTGAGATGATTGACCTTCACCCACTGGTGTCACTTCGTCGTCGTAGGTGACCACTGTAACTTGTGGTGTTCCCACGGGAGTCTCATCGCATGCTTGTGAATCCATTACTCTGCATCCAAAATAAACTATAAGAAGCGTACAGAAGAATCAAGGCAGGATGCAAATTAATAAATTATTTCGAAGTCGATATAGAGGTCAAAAACGAATTAATCAACTGGATGAGATCCTATAACTTATCCTATGTTTATCGCAGGCTTGCTCGGTCCCTTAGTTGAAACCAAAATAATTTAGTCGTGGACCTGCATGGGCCACCACAAAAACTATGTCACGCTCCAGTCCCAAAATACCGAGGGACTAGCCATATGGCAATGGCCAGCAGCACACACCAAAGAAAAACCCAATTTAATGGACCCATTAGGGTGTACTTAAGTTGTAAACAACAATAAATAGGTCTATGATACAAGTCACAGTCTAATTCTAATCTCATCCACAGAAGGTAATCACAGATCAATGCCAGAATAATCAAAATAAAATATAATCTAACAAGTCTCAAAAAAAGTGTCTCGGGGAACAACCCGAGAATAAGTTTGATACATCAATTCAATAGACAGGAAATAAAGTAACTAGAAATAGAAATAACTGAGTATATAAAGCCAATACTCAGGAGAAATCCTCTGGCACGACCTCGTCCTCGGGTTCTGGTACTGCTCCAATGTATGCTCCTGTCCCGTACACCTTGGGATAGATCTCCTCTGCTAAACCTGGGGACATAATCTGAATCCAAGTCCTCAGGGGACATAGTAAGGTACAAGAATAAATCAAGCCAAAATATATGCAGTACAATAATAGATGAAACAATAGAGTAAACTATGTAACCAACTAAGTGATATACAAGTTGAGAGCATCACTAAAACTCAGGCTGAAACCACTACAAGCTCTGTGTCGGGGAGTCGTTAGCAGTGATATCACGTAATGGGCCAAGCTCGGGTTTAGAGTCTTGAGCACCGCATTAATAAGGGTTATATATATAATCAGCCTGTAGCCTGTGTGTTTCTCCCTGGCCAATGTAATCACACGTCTCATGTCCATGACACGCAAGATCTTGACCTCTAACTGATGCAACGAGTCATAATGATAGCTAAGCATATGTAATATCTATGTCACAAGTCCTGTAGCCTATACAGAATCACCATGAATAACTAAGAAGATTCTGTCACATAAATAGTGTCAAGTATCCTGAGGTATGACGTACTTGATAATGCAAGCACAAAAATGTATAGGGTAGCGATATCAATCTCTAGTGACGTTACACGACTCCGCGTACAGCGTCGACACCCGAATATTATTCGGACATTAAGCAACATCTCACGGTCCTGGGTTGACTATGTACATCACAGAAGTATATATATATGAATAACTCAAGAAACAATGTCAGATAACTACTGCAAGTTTGGCAAGGTACACTTGCCTGGTGTTTGGTTTCCAACTGCTGCTCTGGTATTTGTAAAATCTTCAGGAATATCTCCGGATGCTGAAACAAATATTACCATCATGCTCAGAAGATATCAAATAGCTAGAATTTTTTGTCCATAAGTCCAATTTGGACACATGAGCAAAATTGACCGTTTCTGGTCAAAGTGGGGTCCACATGTGGCCCACTTCGCACCAAAAAATATGCCAGTGATAATGTTCTCCAAACTCGTCAAACTTAGTGTCTACAAGTCCAAAACGACGATACGAACCCAACGGAATATCTAGAACTGGATTCCGATGAGCCGATCACAAAATCGCCCGTCAAGTGGAGCCGTGGGGCCCACGATACGGGATTTTGTCAACGTTTTCAGAATTGAACCAAACTTGGGTCACAGGACCAAAAAAATACTACGAGTCCGATGGTGCAAGTTTTGTTTTGAAACGATGAGCACACACAAAGTTACAATAAGTTCTAGAACAGGGCCGATACGGGACGTTGTCGACGGATACGCGTTGATTCCGATATGCACGCACATCCAAATCAACTTTCGCGAAATCCCACACGTCCGTATTAACGGCGCACACCTTTTGGTGAAGCTCGCATACGACCAAGTTGCCTCGTTTATCGGGGCGCACCCAGTTCCGGGAAAATCAGGGTATTAAATAACCAAGTTTTTGGCCATTTTTACCCGCGAATAAATCACAACAGACAGCACAATAAATTAAAAAAATAGGGTTTTAAAACTAGGTTATAAGGTCTAAATTACTGTTCAAGTGGATTTTGAAAACAGGTAACAGGTTGCACGCAAAATGGTCGTGAACTTGCGAGTTCGGGACAAATTTCTAAATTTTTAGAAATAGGGTTTTTTCTTGATTTTGCTTCGCGATTTGCGACTGACACAGGACGCGGCACCCCGAACGAGTTATACGGATTTCGAGGGGGTCACGCGGTCTTTGCACAGGATTCGACAAAATAGAAAATGGGTCAATACACAGGGAGTTACACAAGCGTGAAGACAGGTACCTCGCAGGTCGTATGCTATTGACGGCGCGACGACTACGGGGTGACAGAGCTCGCCGGCGGAGGAGCTGCGGTGGAGGAGGGTTGCTGTGCTGCGGCTGCTGGTGGTTGGCGGGAGTCGTCGGCGCCGGAGTGGCCACGGTGGGTCAGCGGAGCTCAGGGCGGAGGCTAGCGGTGGTGGAGAGAAGGGGAGATGGCGGTGGTGGTGGAGTGGGGTTTCGTGGGGGTTTATATAGGGGAGGGAAGGGGAGAGGCGGGGAGCGGGGAGGCCGGAGTGGAGGGGGGAACGTGGCCGGGGTCATGGCGGTTGGCCACGGGGGGGTGGTCGTGCCGGGAACCGCGGGGGGGGGGGGGGGGGGTCATGGAGTACAGGGGAGAGGGAGATGGGTTAGCGGGCGAAGGGTAGGCGGGCTAGCGGGTCGGGTTCAGATCCGACCCGCTAGGGTTCGGTTTAGCCGAGTTTAGTTGGGTCCGGTTCGGGTTGGTTCAACAAGATCCGGCTCAGTCCGGTTTGGGTCGATTTAGTTAAAACCTAGGTTTTTAGCTATTAAAAATAGTTTTTGAGCCCAATAAATTCCAAAAAAATTGCACAACAACCAATAATTAAGAATAAACCCAAAAATATAATTTATGTAATATTTTAATAATTATTTTAATCCATAAAATATTAATCCCTGAAGGACATTTTTAATAATTAACTAAAAATTACCGAAAATTCCAAAAAATTCATTTTTAAATTTTTTAAAAAAAGGGTGTTACAGAACCAGAGATGGTCGTAGATGCAACTGAGAAGGTAAAGCTCATTAGGGATAGGATTCGAGTGGCGCAGGACAAACAACGGCATTGGGCCGATAGCCACCGAAGACCATTGGAGTTTGAGGTATTGATTTTGTTTTGCATTACTTGTGATTGCTTGTTTTAGTTAGGGTGCTAAGGCTGTGTTTCGTGCTAGGTTGGTGATCTGGTGTTCTTGAGTATTTCTTCGACATGGGGCACGATTCGCTTTGGTGGAGACGGGAAGCTTAGCCCACGGTATCTCGGACCCTTCGGTGTTCTTGAGAGGGTCGGTATAGTCGCCTACAGGCTAGACTTACCGCCTGCATTAGAATGAGTGCATACGTATTCCATGTGTCGCAGCTGAGATGGTACGTGGCAGATCCTAGCCATGTACTAGATCACTCGGAGATCGAGGTTGATCCAACTCTCAGCTACCTAGAGCAGCCCGTGGAGATCCTGGATCGCAGGGAGAAGGTACTGCGGAACCAGACAATTTATTTGGTACGCATCACATAGAGGCATCATTCACCAGGAGAGAGTACCTGGGAGCAAGAGGCCGAGATGCGCGAGCGATATCCTTATCTGTTTGAGCCGTGAGGTATAATTTTTTCTTGCTTGCATTGATTTCCTTTGGAAGTTAGTTTCTTCCTTAATTTTGAGGACAAAATTTTTCTAAGGTGGGTAGGATTGTCACCCTCACTTTTCCAACTAGGGTAGTTTGGTAATTTGGCATAGATAAATAATTTTAGGAATAAATATTAATATTAGTGTGTTATAGTAATTATTTGATGATTGTAGTAATTATTTAATTATTAGTGAGTTATAAATTAATGTGACTCGTAATAATTATTTTGTTAGAGGCTAGTCCAATAATTAGACTTGTCATGACAACTAGTGAGCCTAGCTTGGATCCAAACTCATTAACCCCCCAATTAATTAATTAGAGAGCATTAGCTTAATTAGAATTAGTTAGAAGCTTTTCAAAATAGTCCTTTCCAAATCCTATTCATAATTGGATGGAGAGGGATAATTTGGACCATGCACATGACTTAGAAAAGAGGGAAGGGGGGCGACCACTATTAGAGGGGGCTCTCCCCCCCTCTCTCTCTTCCTCTCTCTCTCTCTTCCCTCTTATTTGCATTCATTTAGATCTAGAAATTAGATCCCCAATTTCCATCATTCACTCTATTAAATTCCTACTCAATTTACCTTAATTTTCTTCTCAAATTCATCACTCTTGGAGCTTGGATCTTAGAGCTTGGAGAAGCAAGGAGCATAAGGAGGAGGAGCTTTGGAGCTAGAGACCGTGTCCAAAATATGTCCAATTATATTTTTATTGGAAATCCATCTCCCAATTAATAATTCTTGAATTTCTTCTTTATTGTAGCTTCTTAATCATGCATTTGACCTATATGAATAACCCCATGGCATATGACTACCTATAGGAACAAGTTCTAGGCTAATTGGTTAGGGTATTGTGAGTTCTATGTGATAATTTGTGTGTGGATTAAGGAAATTACGAGATTGACACACCAATATTGTGTCATGAGACCAATTAGATCTAATTAAACTTAGATCGAGGTTATGGGACTAGGTATGTGTCCACAAATGGATATCTGTAGGCCGTATCATGGTATTTTGTGATACGGTGCGACACGGGGCCCAATTTTGGGTGTTTTGCATATTTACTCTTTAATTCTCATTGTAGCAAATTGTATTAGCTATATTATTGTTTAATTAATATGTGTGTATGATTAGTATGGTGAATTATGAGTTTTGACACTTCCTTAGAGAGAGTATCATGGATTATTATACATAGCATGCCAAGTGTTTGGTTAAATATCTCTAGTGTGTGTTATATATGTATTTTTATTTACATATAGATATATATGTGTGTGTATGGTAATCAAGTGACTGTGAGTGTGTGGAGTGCGTAGCAACAACTACAGTGAGCTTCTGTCTGTGGAGATTTGAGGCAGGGGAGCGTGTATGTGCTTACATGTGTGATCGATTGGGGGTGTAGGCAACTGCAACTTTACATGTTATCCTAAGTTGAAGGGTGTGGCATTTGCTACTACTATGTCATTGGCAGCTACTGTGATGATGTGTAGTTAATGTCGTTGTGTTGATATCTAGAGGGATGTACAGTGTAGATATGAAGGGGTTATGATGTGTAATGGCTAACAGTTGTAGAAGCATGAAAAATACGCTGGATAGCTCTACGCAGCATATTGATGCAGGGCAGCGTAAAACAGATGACTTCAGAGCCATCAACGTACAACAGAGCTTTTCCGCTGAGCACAGCGTAAAATATAGGCTCAAGGACCATCCGCGTATATAGTATGTCCAGGTTGCTTCAGCGTAAAAAGGGTGCTACATCGCCTTTATGGCGTAAAACTCATCCGCTTTTAATGCAGCATTGAAGTGTACGAGGGACGCTTCGTATTCCCCAAAATGAACCTGACAAGTCGTGCAGTGAACCTGACAAATCATGCAGTGACCCTGACGTCTAACTCCTGACAAAGAGTACTCCACGACTCCCCAGACGACGGCTATAATGATGGCGCGGTACTGCAACCCAGGCTGTCATTTACTGCCATTTCCTTGGCGTAAATCGCTTTTACGCATACAAGGGGATACGCCGCCTAGTTTTACACAGGCAGGTGTGAGCTGTTTACGCTCCGTAGATGACAAACAGCCTGCCACGTGTAGAAGCATGAAAAATACGCTGGGAAAAGCTACACAGCCTCTTGATACAGAGCAGCGTAAGCAGAGGCCTTCAGAGCCATCAGGCGTACGACAGAGTTTTCTCTGCTAAAATATAGCGTGAAGAATAAAGCTTAAAGGACCATCCGCATAAGTGCAGTACGTCTAGGCCGCTCCAGCGTAAAAAGAGTTCTCCATCGCCTCTATGGCGTAAAACTCATCCGCTCTCGAAGCAGCGTTATAGCGTACGAGGAACGCTTCGTCTTCCCCGAAATGAACCTGTCAAGTCACGCAGTGAATCTGACCTCTGACTCCTGACAAAAAGTGCTGCACGACCACCCAAACGACGGCTGGAAACGACGACAGGCCCCTCGGGACGCGCACCACAGAATGATGGCGGATCTCTGCATTTAATGCAGAGGATTTAGTTAAAAGATCACCAAACCGTCGCTTACTGGAGTCCCCTTCGCATAAATCGCTCTTCTGCGTACAAGGGAATACGCTGCCCTATTTTACACAGGCAAACATGAGCGGTTTTACGATCCGCAGCGGACAAACCGCCTGCCACGTTAAAAGCTGCACTTCGTACGGGATTCGAGGCACGTCTCCACGTCTAATTGCACAGAGCGGTGACAGTTTCTCTCAAGGCACGTCTCTGCGACAGGTGCACAGAAGGGGTGCAGACCTTCAAAATACGCCTCCGTATTTAATACATAAGATGATGGCAAATCTCTGCAAGAGATTTGATTATATCTTCAAAAGCCGTAATTCCGGCTAAAGGCGTCCACATCAGCACGGTACGCAGCGGCTTCTACACCCATTCAGGATCTGTGCCCATCCGGCTTCAACGCCCTCTCGGCTTCTATGACCGCTCGGTTTTTACGCCCATCCGGCCTCTAGGACCACTCGGCTTCTACGCCCATCCGGCTTCAATGCCCTATCGGCCTCTATGACCGCTCGGTTTCTATGCCCATCCGGCCTCTAGGACCACTCGGCTTCTATGCCCATCCGGCTTCAACGCCCTCTCGGCCTCTAGGACCACTCGGCTTCAACGCCCATCCGACTTCAATGCCCTCTCAGTCTCTACGACTACCCGGCTTCCATGCCAACTCGGCTTCTATGCCTGTTCGGCTTCTATGCCTGCTCGGCTTCTATGCCATGGTGACGAACATTTGGCTTCTACGCCAACCCCTTTTACACAATGGATACCTACCTACGTGGCTTTTATGCCATGATCTTAGTAGCAATTATACGCGTTGTGTCCCCTTAGTTGGACCCGCGTCACCCGCTCATTCAAAAGATCATCTATACGTAGGCATTGGTTACTTTAACCATTGTATAATAGGGTACTGTACTTTCCACTCCTCGATTGCTACACCAACGGAGTGGTCACTGTCACCAAAGACTCTATAAATAGAGGCCCCTATCAATGGGGAACAAGGTCGAAAAAATTGGTAAAGATACTAATATCAGATCCAGGGTCGACAATTCGGAAGATCGAGCCAGGTCGAAGAGAGAAGAGAGAGAGAGAGAGAGAGAGAGAGAGAGTACCCGGGGCTCAGGCAAAGAGCGGGGATCGACGATGTCGGTATCGTGCATCCACCCTCCCCTGCAACCTTCGAAGCTACTACCTGTCTTCCACGACACTTCTTCAATATCGCGCAGTCCAAGGGCTAAAGTGATCGATCGCAGATCAGACACCTATAGTAATTATCTACCCAGATTAAATAAATTGTACTCCCACATCCTCGCATAGGATTACACTGTACAAGTTTGTTTGTAAACCAAAGGGCGCGGGTTTCGCACAAATCCTGTCATTGAAATAACACATTTCATTCTTTCGTTTAATACCACAAACAAGATGGCGACTCTGCTGGGGACATCTTTCTCTTCTGACGAGGAAGTAATTGCTCAACGCGATGCGGTATCTATAGGAACCGTGAAGAAGACACTGGTCGTTCAGTTCGATCAGTCCGCCTACGAAGACATGCTTCGAACCGGGGGTAGCTCTCACTCTCTCTCCGTCCAAGACAACAGAATGCTGCGCAAAGTGTGGGTGCCCAAGACATCCTCTACCATTCATGTGGACTCTCCGATCTCTCCGATCTCTCCGATCTCTCCGACCAATGAGGTGGTAGCGTCGCTCCCTCCGTGCCCTGCACGTAAAATTCAGTCTCCCGCTACGCGCGGTAAAGACAAAACTTCGGGCAAAGCCTCTGCGCTAACCCAGAAGTATCCACTGCGCTTTACGCGTAGGAATCAGTCTCCCGCTACGCGCGGTACAGACAAAACTTCAGGCAAAGCCTCAGCACTGACCCAGAAGTATCCCCTGCGCTCTACGCGTAGAAATCAGTCTCCCGCTACGCGCGGTACAGACAAAACTTCGGGCAAAGCCTCAGCGCTGACCCAGAAGTATCCCCTGCGCTCTATGCGTAGGAATCAGTCTCCCGCTACGCGCGGTACAGACAAAACTTCCGATGGTGCCCCAACGCCAAATCGGAAGAACAGATCACGCTCCATGCGCAAAGCAATATCTGGCCTCTATGGTAAACCAGATGAGCGCTGTGATCTCCGCCAGGGGAAGCAAGCAGGCGAATACTCAGCCTCTCGGCCTTTACGCCAGCAAGAGAATAATCTGCCTACCCTCCGGATTATGCGAGAAGCCGATGGCCGACTGAGGACCTCTTCAGCTTTACGCCAGTCTGTGCGAATCTCTAAATTACGCCAGGCGAAGTCCCGCGGCGTAAAGCAAGCTCAGGTTGCTACTCCTGACCTACGCGAATGCCTAATCCAGAAGCGTAAGGAAAGGGGATCTTCCAACATGTCTATTATGCCCCCTAGAGAGCAATGTTGTAATAGTCATAAGATTGTGATCGACTGCTGTTGTTCTAAAGCAAAACGGTCGGTCTTCGACCGATTGAGCTACTCTCAGTCTTTTTCGAAAGAAGAGCATGCGTATGCGTCCGTGAACATGGCTTTACGCATACCCAGAAGAAGGTCGAGCTCAAGACGTCATCCCTCTGGGCCTCCGAGCCGAAGAAGATTCGAAGACCTCCTCTGGAGCACTGAAGCTGGGGTGTTCTAAAACACCCGGGCAAGGTCACAGCAACCAGCTCCGTACTCATCTGATTCCGACGCTGGGGGTCGCCAATCTCCCAGAACAGATGCTGAGAATGTAGAGTCGACTTCTGCGACAACCTATACTAATCCTTCGATGACACCCAGGGAAGTGGGAGCTTACGCCATTGAAGACGAACGCGAGGAGGCTTCAGGAAACGCGAAACAACGCATCACTGTGCTAGAGACGTCCCTGAAGCAAATGCAATCTGTAATGGAAAACATGCACCAGATGATGCTAACTCAGCATGCGACCGCCATGGCTCAAGCGTCAGTCCCACCAACTCAAATACATGTGGGGGTGGACTTACCACCATCCAACCCGAGCCAAGAACCTGCTCTAGATCAAGAGTCAGCAGTCCCTCCGCTTCCAACTGAGAATCCGATGCAGGCAGTGCGGGAGTTGAAAGCCCAGTTTGACGCCTTGAAGCACAAAGATCAGCTCAAGAAACTAGGAATCAACCATCCTTACCCGGCTATCTGGGAAGAAGTCCCTTTTCCTCCGAAGTACAAACCTCAGACTATGGCTCTGTTCGAAGGAAAAATATCACCAAGTCAATACATGAACTATTTCAGTATGATGACGGTGTTGCTACAAGGGAACGACGCCCTCCTCACTCGGGTGTTCAAGGGCCGCCTCTCAGGAGTAGCCTATCAGTGGTACCATAGCTTGGCGGACAACTGCATTACTTCCTTCGAAGACTTCAAAGCGCTATTCTTCACACGATTCTATGAGGGTGGAATGGACATGTCTATGTCCTCCCTCATTGAAGTCAAGCAAAGGGAAAAGGAAGACGTTCGCACCTTCGTCGAACGTTTTCGTCAGGCCACCTTACAAATGCCTCCAGGAGTTCCAGACTCGGCGTTAGTAGTCATTTGCAGGAAGAACCTCCTTCCTATAGTCTCGGTGTTCACAGGACCATATCAGTTCCATGAGTGGCCCTCGTTCATCATCTCGGCAGTGGCCGCCGAAGACAATAGTCGCAAGGCATGCGACAATGGCATCATGATCTCCGCCTCCGATAGAGGCAAAAGGTCATCTCCCAGCGGTGACCATCCTCGCAGCTCCAAGGGAAAAGAAGCTCTGACGGTCAATACGTCCAGACAAAAGACGGCGGCGACCACGCAGACAAAGCCCGGGACTTCCAGGCCCGTCGAGGTCTGTCACGCCCCAGTCCCAATATACGTAGGACCAGGATACGTAATCATGCCAGCCGTATGAATATGGCACTCCAATATATGGAAACCATAACACACGTACGCTGTAATATGAATAACAATATCCACAGTGGTATAAATCTATCACAAATTATATGGTATAATCTAATCTCATCCACAGAATCATATATAAGGACATAATCAATAACCAACACTAGATCTCAATGTAAAGCACCTAAAGGGGGTAGTCGGATGGAAACAAATCCACTACCGGACTAGAATGAGGAATAAATAAGATACATACAATATAAATACAACCTCTAACAATCATGAGGCTCGAAGAGAACTACTCGGAACGTACGCAACCAGTCCGGATCCACGCTCCTGCAATACTCATGAACAGATACACCTGGCAGAGAACTAGGTCCTCAGAGGGACATAACAAGAATACTTAAACACATGCCATAAAGTACTGAAATAAATATCCAATGGGTGACCTAACCATCTAAGTGAAATGTACTTTGAGGACAACTTGGGTATATGGGAAAGTGTAGGCTAGACATATGCTGACGTAATTCACCAGTCGTGACAACTGGCTAATATATGCCACACATGCCCCCATAGGAGGGCGCTCAGTAATAACGTCCATCTCCGAAGAGCATGGCATCTGTATAATATAACATCCATATCACCCCAAAGAGTGTGGCATCAGTGTAGTATATATCGTCCATATCACCCCGAAGAGTGTGGCATCAGTGTAGTATATATCGTCCATATCACTCCGTCGAGTGTGGCATCAGTGTAAAGGAAGTGGGGTGTCCCATACACCTACAAGTTATCCTCTCCGCCCAATGATCTAAGCATGTTGTATCCACAACACGCGTCATAGTCTATCACTAGAACAGTAGCCCATCCTTACAACCAAACAAGGACAAGGATCGGGCCATTGTATCATGACAGTCTATGCTCCACCTATTAATAACTGCTAAGTCTTCTAACATGCATCACTATTAGCAGTTATACCCTATCCGTCGCACGCCTACACGTACAGGTGGCCAACCACATACGCAGGACCGTGCCCTACATGAGACTCACAACACGTGTACGAAAATATGTCAAGGCCTGGGAGTCATACCAATAACTCTACACTTTAGGTGGGTCCACTAGACACTAGGTTAGACACTATCCTAACGTCAACGCATCCGTTGACTGCACCCGAGTCTCTCTCGGACGCGCATAATTTAAGATAATAAACATGCATCTAATGTACAGAATTTAAATAGTATAACAAAGGCAAGGTATACTTGCCTGGCAAGAAACTGTAAAATGTCACGTCCAGATGTCCAATACACAGGACCAGAAGCTATGGCCTCAGAACAAATGTCTCCGGATGCTGAAATAAATATCACCAACATTTCTAGAATGAACAAAATAGCTAAAAAGTACTTCCCTTTCATCCAATTTGGACACAGGGGCAAAACAATAATTTCGGGTAAAAGTGGGATCCACATGTGGCCCACTTTGCACCGAAAAGCGTACCGAGGGTAACAGTCTCTAAATGGGACAAACTATGGGTCAAACAACTTTAGATGTCAATATGAACTCAACGGTATGTCCAAATTTGGATTCCGATGAGCCGAACAAAATTTGGTCCAAAAAGTCAACTGTGGGGCCCGCCAATTGGCGATCTGGTCAACCGTCTCAGAAATGTGTGAAAATTGGGTCACAGGACCAGCGCGTTACCACGAGTCCAGTGGCGCAAGTTTCGTCATAATCTGACAAGCGTGCACAAAATACTCGCGAGTTCCACAAAAGTGGCGACACGAAATGTGTCCGCGGATACGGCCTGATTCCTGCGCACACACGCGTCCGAATCAGTCTCCACGAATTTTCACGTGTTCCGTTATGCTGCGTGCACCATTCGGTACACTTGGCACACGGCGGGGCGGTCCCGTTTGGCGGGGCGCGCTCCGATCTCCAACTTTTGGAAAACCGGAAAAAGTGGGTGCGCGCAGGTTTGTGACGAATATAATTCTGTCCACAGCAACTAATAGCACAAAGTTATAATACAAAAAAAAAACTAGATCATGTAATCTATAGGTATCAAAAAGAATCACCGAATTTGGATCTCTGTGGTGGAAGATACGAACTCGGCAATATGGGTGGTCAATCTGGAATTCTGCGATTGCAGAATTCTGTCTGCTCGTCCAACTTTGGACGCTGTTTTACACCTAGGGGCACACATTTTCCGAGGTTGACTATAAAACAAATATTGGAGAGGGTTGAGGGAAGATCATACCTATGAAAACGGAACAACGTTTGGTCGAGCGAGTCAACGGAAAATTATGCCGGAGCGAAGGTGCCTCAAGTGGGAAACTGCAGTTCGCGATGTCGGCGTCGACGGGATGGTTGGATGGCTTGGGGAGGCTTCTCTGGCTGCGGTGACGGCTCTAGATGGGAAGGGGAAGTCTGGAGTTTCTAGGTTAGGGTTTTTAGAGAACTATTATATATGTATATATTATATATATTATGAGAGAGAGGGGGGTAATTGAACGCGGGTTGTGGGTTGGCCGCTGAATAGTAATGTCGGGTTTATGGCTGAAGTGGGCGATTCATTGCATGCAAAGCTGCTGATGGCTCGGGTAGAATTTGCTTAAGGAGTGCTACATGTAAGTTGGCTGCAAGTTTCGTTTGGAAGTCCTTAGCAATTGCTAAGACTCAACTAAGAAGCAAGTAGCTAACTTTATTACTATTATTATTTTATACTTAGTTATTATTATATTAATTCTTTTCATTTCTTTTCTTTCTTTCTTTATAAAATATATATACATATATATATATATATATTTGATATACATATATATATATATATATATATATATATATATATATATATATATATATATATACTCATAAGAAAATTTATAGATTAGGGTATTGCACATCGTTAGGCTAGCAACTGCTCAAGGGGTCTCCTATATGGAATAAATTCCAAAAAATTCCTGAAGGTCCCATAAGTCCTCTAAGGGCCCAAACACCTAATATAAAAATTATTAAAATCTATTTCTCCTATTTGGACCTAATTACTACAATTTAATTAATAATTAATAAATAAAGGGTTTATACGATTTTCTAGGAAGGAGGGTTTTACATTCTACCCAACTTATAAAAATTTCGTCCTCGAAATTAAAATTAAGCCACGATAGAATGCAATGATGGTATAAGATTTGCATTGTTTAAAATGCAAGGCTAGGTTTAAAGGGATGGGCGATGTTGCACGTTGCACATCCCGAAAAGAAAAAAAAAATCATAGAAAAATCTATATGAGCGAAAAATAGGTTTCTTCATGTGTCATGTCCAATGGTGTGGACACATAAATGCTCTTTTGCATAAAAGCGTCCAACAATTGGAAAATTGCACAAAGATGAGAATTGGATGATGGACATGTCTAGGATAAGGGTGTGGAATTTGTAGGAAGGCAGTGGCTAGTGTAGTGCTCCAATTATCGGAGCATGGTAAGGCGTGTCAAGTGATAACATATTGTAAACTAAATAAAAGTACCGTGTTCTATTTCTTAGTGGATTCGTGCTAGCCTCAGTCTCACTATCTAAGCCGAGTAGGTCAATTTTGGGTGAGGGGTTCACAATCTGCCGAACTTAAAATAATGTCGTCCTCAAAATTGAAATAAGGCAGAATCGGTTAATCCTTTATGTACAATAAGGCAAGTTAGTCGCAATCTTCTTACGATAACTAAATCCTAATCATATCCATTGCAATCACTTCTAGGTTAAGATGACCACTGCTCCAATCAAAATTTAACCTATGGTTATCTCTTCTCTCCTTGTTTCAAATTATCCACATAACATCTCCAAGATTTACATACGCATATAACTTTTACCTCACGATCTCTAACTATCATAATCTCCTTTAGAAGTGGTTTGAGTCCAATATATTCCCATTTTTACTTATAAAATTTTGTATGCCTCAACTCTTTAAATTCCATTCACATCCTCATTATTTCAAATAGGTCGTCTAACCAAAATTTTAATTCTTAATTCAAATCACCAAATTTGAAAAATAATTTAAATGCAGTCCACCAATATCCAAGTCTGAAATTCTATATTTATCCTCTAAATTCAAATTGGTGATTCTACCTTCATTGTTCAAAAATTTAACTCATGCACTTAAGGTATAAATATTGGGTCCTCAATATCAATTCATTGATTCTCATCATCTTAGTCATCCTTCTAAATTTCTCAAAATTACAATGGCTTGAACCTCTCCTAATCTAGTCTTACTCGATCATAATCTAAAAGAAATTTCTCCCGAGTTGACAATGCACTACTACCCAACTTATAATTTATCCACCTATCACCTAAGGCTATATACCTTAAGAAAATATCCTTTAATTTATTTACTCATGTCATTCAATCCTCTAAACTTTAACGCCGATCATATCACATATGATATGTCCTTAATTACGAAAGAATAATCCTCAAGTATGTGATCGGCCTATGGGGTATATCTAGTACTCTCTGTGTATCAAACTTTATACCCAGCACGAGGTTTCGTCTTTCCGAAATAGGGGAAGACGAAGATCAATAATAAAGAGTTCAAGGGCAGCGTAATAGAATAGAAGTATTGGGATCAAGGCATTTTAAAGAATTCAATTGGGAATTGTCAAAGCAGTTGTGGATTGAAATCCTATTTTGGTAGTTCCTATTCACATGCTCGTATTAGTACAGTTATGTAACTGATACGATATGTCTGACACAAAAATATATCTAGGGCAAGTATATTCGTCTACTAATTACTATATATCTCAATCCACGTAAAGTAGTTATGCGAAGGGTGAACCAAGTGCACTAAGGTTGATCAGACCGTAATACACTGATTCTGATATGTATTAGTGTAGTACTCCAATAATACATGTCATGAACAAGCTCGATACAGAATAAGCTTACAAAACTAGGCTATAATAGCAGCATAAGTCAAGGTAGTACAAAAATTATAGATACGCTGGATTATGATGAGAGAAGTTACAAATAATTCAAGTTGCAAAAATAAAACAACATAAGCAACAATAACAAAAGACTCTACAATCTCTACAGTTATCATATTAATTCCTTGTCTAAGTCGATAGTCGACAAAGTAGGGGTATGAGCCTCTAAGTTCTATAGTCTGGATAAACACTATCATCTTATGTTAGCATACAATTACTGCCATTCAGTTATACTTCGTCAATGGATCACAAGGGCTATATGATACTAGGTGGTGAGGTATACTACCCAACTTAGAATTAAACTAATATGGTGACAGTCTTAAGAGGGTCCTACACAATAATCTTGCACATGTAAATAAAACAGAAACTCTTTATTAGGGTATATGAGGAAAATCTTGGTATTGATTAGGGTATCCTTTTTATGTAGGTAATGGTCATCCTAGTCTTAGTCATAGCACTTATAAGCAAGTGTCAATGGTAAAGATAGAAGAGTTACTGGCCGTTAAGGAGGAAGGGTCTAACTTGTATCGAGGTGAGGGTAAAAATTACACGATTTAAAAACTAAGGGTTAATCATTGGTCACAATCTACAAAACAACTTAAACTTATCAAGTTCTAACTACCAAGCATAAAATTTCACACTCAAGGCTACAACTATAAGCCTAGCAAACTATGAGCCCTTAACAAAGAATAAGTTTACTTGGCCTACTATCCGAAGTGTCAGATGGCACGAGTTGGAAGATGAAGAGAAGAAACGTAATTAGCCGTCGCAAAATAGCGAGCGCTATGGTCGCAGGGAAACAATATAAAAATAAAGATAGAGGGCTCTAGATAGCATCATGGTTCTCTAAGAGGAGTGGGGTGTTAGTTGCTATGTTCGGGGTATGATCAAGGGAGAAGTGTTGATTATATTCCTCTAGGCTTCCTAGGGTGCTGTCTATTAATAATAAGACATTGATCTAAGTTTTATAGTTCTAATATTATCTAACTATGAAGGTTAGGTTCAGCCCAAATATTAAGTTTTGGTTTTCTATTGCTTCCTCAATGCTAGGGTCAAACATTATGGTAAACTTCTAACTAACTCTAGTAGTGTCTATACTACTCTCAAGTCTTCATAATACATCAGGGGGTAATGGTAAACCAATTCTAGAGATAAGAAATTCTAGGGTTCACTAGATATTCTAAACTTAGTGGTGTGTCTATATTCTCGTTGTATTCTAAATAGGTGTGCTACCATAATTATCATCCTAATAACAGGGGTTCCTATATTCTAGGAAAATGCTATACTCAAGAACTGTTAGGGGAGTACAGGAACCAAGCAGGATGCAATTGTTCAAAATAGAACATATAGGAGGAAGATGAATCATAGTCAATTGTGGATGAGATCCTATACTCTAGTCCTAGGTGCAGGCTTGTTCGGTACAGTAACGTAACCGAGACAATATGCTCTCGACCTGCATAGGCCACCACAAAAATATGTCACGCCCCAGTCCCAATATACGTAGGACCAGGATACGTAATCATGCCAGCCGTATGAATATGGCACTCCAATATATGGAAACCATAACACACGTACGCTGTAATATGAATAACAATATCCACAGTGGTATAAATCTATCACAAATCATATGGTATAATCTAATCTCATCCACAGAATCATATATAAGGACATAATCAATAACCAGCACTAGATCTCAATGTAAAGCACCTAAAGGGGGTAGTCGGATGGAAATAAATCCACTACCGGACTAGAATGAGGAATAAACAAGATACATACAATATAAATACAACCTCTAACAATCACGAGGCTCGAAGAGAACTCCTCGGAATGTACGCAACCAGTCCGGATCCGCGCTCCTGCAATACTCATGAACAGATACACCTGGCAGAGAACCAGGTCCTCAGAGGGACATAACAAGAATACTTAAACACATGCCATAAAGTACTGAAATAAATATCCAATGGGTGACCTAACCATCTAAGTGAAATGCACTTTGAGGATAACTTGAGTATATGGGAAAGTGTAGGCTAGACATATGCTGACGTAATTCACCAGTCGTGACAACTGGCTAATATATGCCACACATGCCCCCATAGGAGGGCGCTCAGTAATAACGTCCATCTCCGAAGAGCATGGCATCTGTATAATATAACGTCCATATCACCCCGAAGAGTGTGGCATCAGTATAGTATATATCGTCCATATCACCCCGAAGAGTGTGGCATCAGTGTAGTATATATCGTCCATATCACTCCGTCGAGTGTGGCATCAGTGTAAAGGAAGTGGGGTGTCCCATACGCCTACAAGTTGTCCTCCCCGCCCAATGATCTAAGCATGTTGTATCCACAACACGCGTCATAGTCTATCACTAGAACAGTAGCCCATCCTTACAACCAAACAAGGACAAGGATCGGGCCATTGTATCATGACAGTCTATGCTCCACCTACTAATAACTGCTAAGTCTTCTAACATGCATCACTATTAGCAGTTATACCCTATCCGTCGCACGCCTACACGTACAGGTGGCCAACCACATACGCAAGACCATGCCCTACATGAGACTCACAACACGTGTACGAAAATGTGTCAAGGCCTGGGAGTCATACCAATAACTCCACACTTTAGGTGGGTCCACTAGACACTAGGTTAGACACTATCCTAACGTCAACGCATCCGTTGACTGCACCCGAGTCTCTCTCGGACGCACACAATTTAAGATAATAAATATGCATCTAATGTACATAATTTAAACAGTATAACAAAGGCAAGGTATACTTGCCTGGCAAGAAACTGTAAAATGTCACGTCCAGATGTCCAATACACAGGACCAGAAGCTATGGCCTCAGAACAAATATCTCCGGATGCTGAAATAAATATCACCAACGTTTCTAGAATGAGCAAAATAGCTAAAAAGCACATCCCTTTCGTCCAATTTGGACACAGGGGCAAAACGGTAATTTGGGTAAAAGTGGGGTCCACATGTGGCCCACTTTGCATCGAAAAGCGTACCGAGGGTAACAGTCTCTAAATGGGACAAACTATGGGTCAAACAACTCTAGATGTCAATACGAACCCAACGGTATATCCAAATTTGGATTCCGATGAGCCGAACAAAATTTGGTCCAAAAAGTCAACTATGGGGCCCGCCAATTGGCGATCTGGTCAACCGTCTCAGAAATGTGTAAAAATTGGGTCACAGGACCAGCGCGTTACCACGAGTCCAGTGGCGTAAGTTTCGTCACAATCTGACAAGCGTGCACAAAATACTCGCGAGTTCCACAAAAGTGGCGACACGAAATGTGTCCGCGGATACGGCCTGATTCCGGCGCACACACGCGTCCGAATCAGTCCCCACGAATTTTCACGTGTCCCATTATGTTGCATGCACCATTCGGTACACTTGACACACGGCGGGGCGGTCCCGTTTGGCGGGGCGCGCTCCGATCTCCAACTTTTGGAAAACCGAAAAAGAATCACCGAATTCGGATCTCTGTGGTGGGAGATACGAACTCGGCAATATGGGTGGTCAATCTGGAATTCTGCGATTGCAGAATTCTGTCTGCTCGTCCAACTTTGGACGCTGTTTTACACCTAGGGGCACACGTTTTCCGAGGTTGACTATAAAACAAATATTGGAGAGGGTTGAGGGAAGATCATACCTATGAAAACGGAACAGCGTTTGGTCGAGCGAGTCAACGGGAAATCAAGCCGGAGCGAAGGTGCCTCGAGTAGGAAACTGCAGTTCGCGATGTCGGCGTCGACGGGATGGTTGGATGGCTTGGGGAGGCTTCTCTGGCTGCGGTGACGGCTCTAGATGGGAAGGGGAAGTCTGGAGTTTCTAGGTTAGGGTTTTTAGAGAACTATTATATATGTATATATTATATATATTATGAGAGAGGGGGGTAATTGAACGCGGGTTGTGGGTTGGCCGCTGAATAGTAATGTCGGGTTTATGGCTGAAGTGGGTGATTCATTGCATGCAAAGCTGCTGATGGCTCGGGTAGAATTTGCTAAGGAGTGCTACATGTAAGTTGGCTGCAAGTTTCGTTTGGAAGTCCTTAGCAATTGCTAAGACTCAACTAAGAAGCAAGTAGCTAACTTTATTACTATTATTATTTTATACTTAGTTATTATTATATTAATTCTTTTCATTTCTTTTCTTTCTTTCTTTATAAAATATATATACATATATATATATTTGATATACATATATATATATATATATATATATATATATATATATATATATATATATATATATATATATATATATATATATATACTCATAAGAAAATTTATAGATTAGGGTATTGCACATCGTTAGGCTAGCAACTGCTCAAGGGGTCTCCTACATGGAATAAATTCCGAAAAATTCCTGAAGGTCCCATAAGTCCTCTAAGGGCCCGAACACCTAACATAAAAATTATTAAAATCTATTTCTCCTATTTAGACCTAATTACTACAATTTAATTAATAATTAATAAATAAAGGGTTTATACGATTTTCTAGGAAGGGAGGTTTTACAAGGTCTACTCTTTCGACGACGACGATATCCCTAGTATATTTGAGTGTCTCGTCAAAAGTGGCAAGATCACCCTGCCGGAGCTAAGGCGGCCCCAAGAGGTCGGCAGTACCGACGACCCCAAATACTGCATCTTCCACAGATACGTACACCACCCAACAAAGGTGTGTTACGTACTGAAGAGGAAGATCCAGGGGTTGATCGATGCTAAGGCCATCACCCTGCACAACACCGAGAAAACGGTCACGGCCAACATGATCTCTCTGCGGTTCAGCGATCTGCTTCCCCAAGAAGTCATGGACGGTATCACGCCCATTTCCTGAGCTACAATGGACATCGTCAATCTTCCTCCGGCTAGAGATCAAAATCATAACCTGGTACCCCTGACCACCCGTCAGGGCGAGATTATGTGGGTTCATCCAGATTTGGTGTCAGAGCTCAAGGAAAAGACTAAAGCTACTAAAGCTGCGTCTAGGAGGAGCTCAAAGTGCAAACCATGCTATATGGTCGCAAATTCTTCGCCATCAGACGAAGACGAGGTACTTGCTGCAACCCGGTCAGGGAGAGCCTACCTCAACGACTACGGAGCAAGTCAGGAGGATATATCGGCAGATGTTTCAGCCGCCAACCCTGCAGGGCCAAGCCCTGTCATACCGGAAGCCAACCCTTCAAAACCAACGCCGACGGACAAAGGAAAATAAAGAGAAGTGCGCTTTGATAAACCTGTGAAGAACATTCCGAACAAAGGTTTTGAGAAGCCATACAACTTCGACATCCTAGCCCAACTGGCTAATACACCGGCCAGGCTCTCCATCTTCGAGCTACTCAGGCTCTCCCAAGATACTCGTCTAGCCTTGAGTGAAGCACTGATACAGGCGGAAGCATGCTTGACCCAGCTCAAGTCTCCCGACGAAGAACCAGTGGCGTGCCCTCAATGCCACAGTGTGATGGAGGTGGTCCCAAATATCACCTTCACCCAAGACGACATGTTGTTAAAACATAACAGGCATGACAGGCCCCTCTATTACACCGGGTACGTCGGTTCCATGGAGGTTGATCGAATTCACATAGATCCGGGATCATCGATCAGCATCATCCCTCACAGTCTGCTCAGACCATTGAGGATTCCTACCAACGAACTGGCTTACACCTCCACTACAATCGTGGGATTCAACGCCGAAAGAAGTAAGCCGTTGGGGAAGATTCGCCTGAGGATCCAGATTGGCAACCTCAGATCGATGGCCACATATTACGTGATCGATTCAGAGGTATCCTACAATATCTTGCTGGGAAGACCATGGATCCACGATCACAACATCGTTCCTTCAACTCTACATTAATGTCTTAAATATGTAGACCCCCAAGGAATGGTACAAACGGAGGTGGCCGACCTAAACCTATTTAAAGGAGTAGAGTCCTACTATTCCGAAGTCGTGTTGTACTCGCAGGACCACAAGGAAGAAGTGGCGGGCAAGACAGAGAAGGAATCCCACCAGGAGTCAGGAGAACCCTCTGCCGCACTACCGCTGTCGATCAGAGTGAAAGGGCGAACCACTCGTCCAAAAGCCATAGAGCCCATGGCTATTCACCTGAACAGATCCAGCTCAGGGAAAAGAAGCAATTTTCCAGTGGTTACTCTGAACCAGAAGCCTCCACCTTTGGTCATCAACCTACGGCGCGACGAGCAGCCGACCGATGTAAACACGACCAGGAACAGAGTTCCAGATGGCAATAAACATCCTCTTTTCCAGTACATTAATGCTCAGATTCCAAATCAGGAACCCATTCCCCGTGACGAGGTAGAACCCATAGCACGAAAGTTCTTGGAAGCTATGGACTCCTACCATCCGCATATCTGGGAAGCAGCGTCATCATCCAACGTCATCACAACGTATGGACCGCATGAAGATTCTATCTTCATAATCCCACCTACCTGCAGCAGTCAGCGTCCAATAGTATTCGGCCGCATGTGCAATCAACCAGCCATCCAGGAAGATCCTTTCGATGACGATACTGGGAAGATGCAGGTTCACCGATACAGCCCTCAAGCTCTGAAGATTATGCAAAATATGGTCTACGACTTGAAGCAAAAGCCGGGCCTCAACTACGGAAGATGCAGACGAACGCCGCCACGCGGCGACCCCCCTACCAACAAACTCGTTTCGGGTTAGGGTATGCCACCTCCCTTACGACTTCCACGTCGGATAAGGACATCTTTTTCTCCTCCTGGGACGGCTCGTCACCCACCAACTCACCTAGTGCTCCCGAACAAGCACTATCAGGAAATATGGTGATGACAGATCCCTCGAAAGCAGAGGAACGAGATTCTGAGCCGTTTGAGGATGACTCTTAGGCTCAACAAATGGATACACAGTGGGAATTCCGCTTCGAACAGAGGGAACCTCCAACCAAAGATGAAGTTATCCAAATCGATATTGGGGGTAGGCTTTCGCCAAAGCCGATATTTATCAGTGACAATCTTCCACCAGCCGAAAGGGAAAAAATTATACAGCTGATAAAGGAATACGTCGACGTCTTTATATGGGATTATGGAGACATGCCGGGCCTAGACCCGAAGGTGGCTACTCACAAACTCAACATATTGACTAACTCAAAGCCTGTGAAGCAGCACCAACGCCGATTCCGACTGGACATGATGGACGCCATTGAAGCTGAAGTCAAAAAGCTGATAGCCTGTGGGTTCATCCGGGAAGAACAACATCTCGACTGGGTCGCCAACGTTGTCCCAGTCATGAAGAAAAATGGGAAGGTACGTATCTGCATCGATTACCGAGATCTGAATGCGGCCTGCCCCAAGGATGAATTTCCTCTTCCCATCACGGACATCATGATCGACAACACCTGCGGTTTTGAACGCATGTCTTTCATGGACGGGTTCTCAGGATACAATCAGATCAAGATGTATCCTGAAGACGAGAAGCACACTGCCTTCCGCACCCCGTTGGGAGTGTATTGCTATACAGTCATGCCCTTCGGACTGAAGAACGCCGGGGCTACATACCAACGAGCTATGAGCAACATATTCCACGAACATCTACGCAAGACAGTGGAATGTTACGTAGACGACATAGCCGTCAAGAGCCGCCTCCAAGGTGATCACATTCAAGACCTGAAGATGGTATTCGAGTTAATGCGCCAGCATCAACTCAAAATGAACCCCGCGAAGTCCTTCCTGGGTGTATCCAGTGGCAAATTCCTGGGGTTTGTCATCACCGCCAAAGGCATCCAGGTGGACCCTGACAAAGTTCAGGCCATCGTAGAAATGCGACCACCCCGCAATCTGAGGGAACTCCGGGGGTTTCAGGGCCGTCTGGCCTATATCCGGAGGTTCATATCCAACCTCTCGGGAAGATGCCAGCCCTTTTCACATCTCATGAAGAAAGGTGTATCATTCGTGTAGGACAAAACCTGCCAGCAAGCGTTCGGGGATATCAAATGCTACCTCACCAATCCACCAGTTCTGGTGCCTCCCATCATGGGGAAACCATTCTTGCTGTACGTCCGGGCGATGGATCATTCGCTAGGAGCTCTTCTCGCGCAGAAGAACGACGTGGGGCATGAGCAGGCTATCTACTACCTCAGCAGGATGATGGTCGGGGCCGAACACCGGTACAACCCAGTGGAGAAAGAATGCCTGGCCCTGATGTTCGCTATCCAAAAGATATGGCACTATGTCACCGGCCAGACTATTCATATTGTCTCCAGGATCAACCCTCTTCGAGTCCTGATGAGCAAACCGAGTATTCTTAATTCCAGACTCGCAACTTGGACGATGCTGTTAACGCCATACGACATGGTGTACATCCCGCAGAAGTCCATCAAAGGCCAAGTGCTGGCCGACTTCCTAGCTGCTCATCCGATCCCGGAGGCCTCCAGGTTATACGAAGACATTCCCGACGAAGTTGCAGAATGTAATTCTGCAATAGAAAGTGACTCTTGGCAACTGTTCTTTGACGGCGCCTCCAGGACTGGCCCCAAAGGAAACATAGTTTCAGGGGTAGGAATCGTCCTAGTCACTCCTGACAAACTCATCATCTATCGGGCGTATTCTCTCAATGAGCCATATTCCAACAATGTAGCATAATACAACGCTCTGTTAATCGGCCTCCAAGTCGCAAAAGAGCTGGGGGTCGAATCCCTGGAAGCTTTCAGTGATTCTCTGCTTATCGTCAATCAAGTCAGAGGAATATATGAAGTCCGGAATCCAGACCTCATCCCCTACCATCAAGCGACGGTCGAGATAGCCACGACGTTCAAAGGGTTCTTCCTAGAACATGTGCCTCAATCCCAGAATCGGAAAGCTGATGCCCTAGCCAGTCTAGCGACAGATTTGGCCACTCCTATAAGAAGACAGGATTCAGTGATCCTTCTTAACAGAGATTTATTCTGTATGAAGAACAATTTTCACATAGAACGTAGTCACGCTATGAACACAGACCCCCCTGGAAGGGACTGGAGGAGTCCCTTCATAGATTTTGTCACCTACGAAATCTTACCAGAGGACCCCAGAGAGGCGGTATCCATCAAAAGACGATCTTTACGCTTCTACTTCGACGCATCCTCACAATGCCTGTATCGTCGGACCTACGACGGACTACTATTAAGATGCCTCTCAGACGACGAAGCGCAGCAGATTATCCGGGAAGCTCACGACGGCGTATGCGGAGCGCATCAGCCCGGTCCTGAGCTGCAGGATCGTATCAGGAGAATGGGCTATTACTGGCCCACTATGATCACTGATGCGATCAGCTATGCGAAACAATGCAGGGCCTGTCAGGTCCATGCAGACTTCATACATCAACCGTCTGAATATCTACATCCTACGATTGCATCCTGGCCCTTCGAAGCCTGGGGTATGGATATCGTTGGGCCCATTCACCCGTCTTCCTCCAGAGGCCACCGGTTCATACTGGCCATCACAGATTACTTCTCCAAATGGGCAGAGGCGATCCCTCTGGCTGAAGTAAAGGCGTCTGACGTAATCAGCTTCATCAAGCACCATGTCATTTATCGCTTTGGGACTCCCCGAAGGATAATCCATGACAATGGACCTCAGTTCATCAGCCAAGCGTTTCATCGATTTTGCGATAAAAGTCGAATACATAATATTGCCTCTACGGCATATTATCCAGCTGCTAATGGTTTGGCGGAAGCCTTCAACAAAACCATTATCAAACTCCTGAAGAAGTTCATTTCTTCAAACAAAAGAGACTGGAATGAGAAGCTGGGCGAATGTCTCTGGGCATACCGCACAACGGTACGGACACCAACAGGTTGCACCCCATTTTTACTAGTCTACGGGAGCGAGGCGGTTCTTCCCATCGAAATCCAGATCCCGTCGCTCAGGATAGCCGTGACTAGTGAGCTGACTCGAGAAAAGAATGACCTGTTAAGGCTCCAAGAGCTGGAAGGATTAGATGAGAAATGCCTACAAGCTCAGAGTGCATCGCGCTCTACCAAGCATGCATTTCCAAAGCTTTCAATCATAAAGGAAAGAGTGTTCAAAGTCGGCGAGCTAGTCCTAGCCGTAAGAAGGCCAATGATTCTCACTCACAGAAGTAAAGACAAATTCCAACCCAAATGGGAAGGCCCTTATGTGATCGAGACAACGTTCTCGAACGGCGCCTACAAGATAGCCCAGCCTAACGGAGACCTGTTAATGGCTCCTATCAACGGCAAATTTCTGAAAAGGTACTATGCCTAATCTCTCCTGCTCAAGAGGAAAATAGCGAGGACCTCGATTCTGACAAAACTACTTCCAGAACATAATTAGTTGGGTTACACTCTATCATGTCCGTATGACTTCTGAATAGATATGTCCCGCTAAGAAGTTTATCGAGAGTTTATCACGTCCATACTACCTCTGATATCACTCTCACCTAACCTGTCATTTACGTTCCGAAATAATGGGTCCAACAAAAGTCAGAAAAGAGCCGCTTTTATTTTCCAAAAGAGAGCAGGAATACATCAGGGGAAACAGGAAAAGAAAGGATACATCACGATGGCGGGTTAGCCAGATTGTCAATCAGCCGCCCCAGTGCAGCTATCCTCTCGTTCCTAAGGGCCAAGGCATCGACGCGAGCCTGCTCCAGCCGGGCCTCGGGGGTGTTCGTAAAAGCCAGATCAGCCCTTGTCCGAAGATAGCCCAAGCTAGCAGCCTCTACACGGTCCAACTCCCGTCGCGCTGCGCTCAGTCGACTGGACGCCACATCTAGACCTGCTAGCGACTGAGAAGCCCACTCCTCTGCCCGAGCGAGTTCTTCCTTCAGCTTGGATGCCCTCGCTGCATTCCCTTCGTGCTCAGAACGGCACTTTGCCTCAAGAGCGAGAGCCTCTGCCACACCAGCTTTTCGCCTATCCATCTCCAGCTCATGTGTCTTAATGAGTTGGTCTAGGCCTTCCAGCTTTGTGGTGAGCCACGCGGTCATGTGGTCGTACCTGGTCTGGACCTCGGCATCGAAGCTGCCCCGAGTCAGCTGCAAATATTCGTTAATGGGTTGCTCTAAACCATTAACCACCACCTCCAGGGCGTCAGCTGCCCCAGGATCGCCGAGCTCCCTGATGACCCCGATCGACGCCAGAGAAGTCTTCTTCAAGCGTTCAAAATCCAGACTCTTCGCTAACACCATTGATATCATCATTTTTAAACCGGTGTAGAAGAGACTGGTATGTTGCTCAGTCAAAGCAACTAGATCCGACTGAACGCCAGGAGCGGCCGCGACCCCAGCAAGTCCCTCTCCAGGGACGATTGCAGACGAAGTAGCCACAGCCGCCGAATAGACGCATGGCACAACCGAAGATGATACAACGGCCACAATCGAAGTCGTCGGCATACTCACGATGATGACTTCGCCTTCCTCTTGAGACGACGAAACCACTCTGGGCGAGATAGCCCCCGAGGACACTTCCTCCTCAAAATCGGGCGCCTCCACATCATCGCCAGGAGCCGGAGCGGAGCCAGGGGACGCTTCAATGCTGTACCCTCCATGGACGTCGTCCCCTGAGAAAAAGACAAGAGAGTTGATATCAGTATAATGATAATCTTTCTAAAGGGAAACACAAAAGGCGACGTTTACCCTGAACCAACGGCATATACGACGCATCTGCAGCCAAATCTAAACCACGTCTTAACGATGCGATGCGAGCCATCATGCCTGGAGAAGGAGGCGGGCCGACCGACATCGCCAAGAGTTCTGTCAGGCCTTCACCAAGACGCGGTCGAAGTTCGTCAGTCGAAATCTCGCCAGACGTACTCGCTAACACGGCGGGAGTTTCACTCACTGCTGACCTCGAGAAAGATTCTCCCATCTGCCTCGGCCACGCAGGCAATCGTGCTCCGCTGCCTGAAGCAGCGGCCACGACAGCAACCTCTAGCGAGGGTCCTCCAACGCCGCTTGCCGGAACTGTAGAAGGTCCCTCTCTAAAAGGCGAGGAACCTCCAGCCGAAGAATCATCCCTAATATGGGGAGGAGCAGGCTCACTCCCGGGTTCCTCAACGCCAAGAATGCAGAGAGGACGAGCGACAGTCTCCTTCCTCCTCTTACGAAGAGAAACTTCCTTCGGAGCAGAGGCCCGTCGCTTCCCAGAAGAGACCACCAAAGCCCCCGCGGGCAGAGGCACTTCACACCTCGGCACCGACACCAGAGGCTCATCTGGAGGGCCAGTCTCCTCATCCTTGTCCGGAGAGACCAAAGGGACGTCAACTCTTCCCCCAGGCTTGGGGGAAGGCACCCTGAAAATTCCACGCATATCAAAGTCACGATGGAAGGTGTTAATCGCCACGTAGAACTGGGCGTAAGAGTGAAGAATGCGAAGCTCCGTGGAGATTGTTACCACCGGCACAATGAAGGTTGCTCTCGTACAACCCATGATGAAATATTGCCACCCTCTAGCTCCATCAATGAGTCCACCCCGGGACCTGAAGCTGGTAACGGCATTGTCCACATGCAACTGGTCGTACCCAAACTGCCTGGCAAACCGACTAGGCAAGTAGGGCTCAAAGAAGCAGTGATCTTCGCTCCTGTATAGCAGATGGGATGGTCTAATACAGACCAGCCAATAAAAATCTTCCGGAGAGAGATCAGTCTTCTCTCCACCTGAATCCTCCAGCCTCGTCCCTGATTGATTGCAATGTACAAAAGGGGGAGTACAGAGGAGCTTCCAGCCGTGGCTGAGGTTCAACACCAGCCGACAGTCTAAGACTGTGGTCACGTTCCAGGAGGAATTCTTGTAGTTCAACAAGAACATACTCTCCGAACTGCTACCGGAGCCAGGAGACATAACCCGGGAATTATGGAGAATTAACCACCCCATCAAATATAGGTATGGTAATTCCACCCTGGGAAAACTCTCACGCCGAGCTTCGTCAACAAGCAACCCATCAGTTATGGCCCTCAAACCAACCTGTATGCGGCACACCATGGCGGGAAGCGAGCCCAGTCTTGCCCCAAATACCAGGCGCACCGTCGGCCACAGAATATTTCGGTGAATGCGGTCCGCGGACGCAGTACCAGGCACTACTACCAAACGCAGCCATATAGAGAGGAAACCAGCCAACTGGGCTTCCTTAGACAGAGGCCTGCGACAGCGCCTCAAGTAACTACAGGCCTTGGTGCCTTCAGGGTACTTTCCTACCCCCTCGGCGAGAATCTGATCCGGAGCTCCAGCCTCCTCCATGAGAGCCTCCACGACCTGGGCATTAAGCACGCCCAAACAGTTCACGGGCTCATTCTTGCCCCCCGAGGCTTTCTCCGACCTGGCGGCCCTAGCTCGGTGGAAGAAGAGGTAGGACATCCACTTGGTGGTATGAGCCAAGTCAGAGGGCTCGTTATAAAAAGTGGTGCACGCGAAGTATTGACACATCAGCTCCTGATATACTTCTGCCACCCGAGGGTCCAAGTCTCCCAACTCCCGGTTGGTGGGAACATACTCTTCGTATGGTGTATCCCCCATCGGCAGTCTCGAGACAACTGCCATCTCGTGGAGCGCCAATCCCATCTCCCCCAGTGGAGTGGCAAAAGTCCCAGTGAGCGGAATGTACCGCTCCATCAGCGCCAGGAACAAGTTAGGGTTCGGAGGCAACCCGACGCTAGTCGCACCCACAGCAGCATATAGTCCTATGCCCTCCATCTCTCTCCGAAAGTGCTTCAAAGCCCAGTCGACTAAGCATATCCATCAGGAGTTTGTTGGGGCAATCCACCCACTGCACCGAGGATTCTCCTTGGGATATACCCCGCCTTGCCCCATGAAGTCATTACAGAAAGTCGACAATTGAACCGGCTGGATCACCGAGCTATCTTCACTAGGGACACTGCCCGGGCACAGTCCTCTGAACAACGTCACGATGTCGAAAGGGCGACTGACGAATGACCCCTGATCAGCTACTTTCAGATAAAAGATCTTCCCCGGCTTGCCGTGACGATCAGGAGTCAGCATCCACGACATCTGCCTGGGATGCGTCGCGTGGAAGAAAGCCGAGATAGGATAATCCCTCGGCATTGTGGGTAGGTACAGAACCAAATTCCCGACAGGAAAAATCCAGGGCTCCCTCTTAGGCTTCGTCTGGGACCGTTTGTCGATCATATCCCCAAAAAGGAAAGCCGGCTTTATGTACTACTCCCCGTCTATATAAGTCAGGGGCTCCTCGTTGATCATGCTCAGAATCATTCGCTCGCCCTGAGCCGATATCAAGAGCCTCCTTCCTTCAGGGTACTGCGGCCCGGAGATAGGAAATACCACGTGGGACAGATCCTCCAGGTAGTTCGAGTGCAGCATCCCAGCAGCGGAGCCCATCACCTCGGCCAGTGGAGACTCACCTACGTCAACTGCAAAAGTGCAAGGAAAATATGTCATTGCAAGTCTTGCACGAAACATACGGACCAAAGAAACAACAGTCTGCGCTCTACGCAGGATTGTTCAAACATGAGCTGTATTTACGCCAGAGGTCCCCCTCCCACAAGCGTAAAACTCAAAGTTTATGATATACCCCAATTTTCGGTAGCCAGAGCTTTCACGCTCAGGACTACGAAAATGTGGAGTCTTTACGCTGGCACATTAGAAATATGGGCGTAAAAGATAAAAACGTCTCCGTGCATCATCTTCCTCAAAAGAGGCTATCAGCACAGAAGACGACCTAGCGCGGTCACGTTCAACGTGTACGAAGGATTTTTTTCGTCGTGTTGTCACCCCGAAGGCTCTACCTCTAAGACCGGGTGTACTGCTCGTCGACGGGACGCTTCGCTCAGAAGGAAGTTTGCCTTGACCGACCGAGGACTCCCTCGCTGGGACAGAAGGATGAGAAGAGGAACCTATACTCTTTCCCTTAGCAGAGGGGGTCTGTTTCGACGCCATTTCTGAAGACTCGAAGTGCTCGGAGAGGGAACGGAGAAAAAGTCGAAAAAGTCGAAAACTCTCTTTCGCAGAAGATGGATAAAAAGTTTTTCTCTCAGAAAACTTGGGATATATATAGAGTTTGGGCCGACTCCTCGAATCCTCAGACGGACTCCTCGAGACCCTAACCAAATCTCATAAATTAAATGACTGGTTATGATTGGATGCTACGTCAGCCCACTAACCTTGAAAGACGGACAGTCAACAAAATTCGAAAAGTTTTTTCGTGCAAGACGGTTCAGCGGTTCCTATGCTAAGGGGCTTTCTACGCTCGACGGCTACAGATTTATGGTTTTACGCTCGCAAGCTGCAAGTCTATGGTTCTACGCCCGGATGCCTTTGTGCTCAGTAGCTTTTACGCTCGAGAGGCCACGAATCTACGACTTTACGCTCAGCAGATACCAAAATCGATGATCTCACGCTCGGTGGCGCTCAGTTTACGCCCAGAAGCAACAGACCCGCAAAATTTCACGCTCGGAGAAATTTTCTTTTCAGGAGCTACAGATAAACAGTTTTACGCTAAAGGAGCTTTCTACGCTCGACGGCTACGAATTTATAACTTTACATTCGACAGCTACAAGTCAGGTTTTGGCCCGGATGCCTTTGTGCTCAGTAGCTTTTATGCTCGAGAGGCCACAAACCCATGACTTCACGCACAGGAACCACAAGTCTACGATTCCACGCTCGACGGAATTTTATGCCCGGAGGCCACAAACTGATGATTTCTCGCTCCATGACTTTCCGTATATTTGAACAGTCCCCAAAGCGGTCAATTGCTAGGAGTTCACACAGAAGATACTCCTCTTTGGCCTCAACATATCCTAAGTACCCAAAACATACAAGAGTTCAAACATTGAGAAATTACTCTTCTCGGGTCAATTGGAGGTTCATCCAGACTCCAGTCTGAATATCTCGTTTATCAAAAGATGGCAACTCAGTTTTGACAGCCATTCCTCGACCCTGTTCCAAGGGATTTTCGAGAAGTCACTCTTGAAGACGAAGACTGAACAAAAATTCTGTCCATCAGAAGTTCAGAGCTCTACGCGGTTCCTCAGTCCTAGCAACAGGACAGTTCAAAAAATGTTCAAGATGCTCTACAGCATTCTATGGACTACTCGCTATGCGTAAAGGATAGGACCTAACACTCTTTCTATAGAGTCGGCGTACAGATTCAGACGTGTTGAAGCTGCACATATTCAGACTTCACAGCAACGTATGGCAAGATGATCATATGAAGAAGAAAGACGATTTTATTAAAGATTAAAATCATGATTACATATGAGGGAAATCCATTCTACAAGGATTTTCTTTTTATGATTACATCTGAGGGAAACTCCGTCTACAAAGGAGATACCCCCTCGTCGTCTGAAGATTGCCCAGAAGCTGTTCTGACAGGTCCTCGCTGGGCTTCAATTCTTCATCCATCTTCTCCGGCAGTCAGTCGGTTGCCGCGAAACGGCGGGCGGATACAGAACTGGGCCTACATAGATTTTGCAGATCCCATGCTCCGTGCGCCGCTCAAGCCGGGACAGAACGAGTCTGTCTGACTCTCATCACCGGAGGGCATCGAGAGAAGGCACAGGATGACCAGCAGCTAAAAACGACCCTTCCTCTCTCCTAGGGCAACGCCATACGAAGTTGCTAATTATTCCGAGCAAAGGAGGCTAAGATATCCTTTCATGATCCATCGTTGCAGTGGACACTTGCTCGAAGACGTCATCTTTTTTGGCTCCTTACACGCTGGAAGAACATGATCTCCTTCTTCCTCAAATTGACCCGACGAACTCCGACGATCATCTCTGCGTGGGGATGAAGATGTGGGGAGAACAGGCTAACTCCCCCAGCCTTTTATAGGCGAAAGAGGTCACAGCGGTCCCCAATAAATCTGCCATAAAGTTTGCATAGACCGTTTCAACGCTCCATTCAGAAATGTTTCGAGTTACGAGGGGCCGTTCATGCTTCGTTCAAAGCGTTTCAAATTTCAAGGAATTTAAAAGCTCTGAAGGGGGTCTTGTAGAAGCATGAAAAATACGCTGGGAAAAGCTACACAGCCTCTTGATATAGAGCAGCGTAAGCAGAGGCCTTCAGAGCCATCAGGCGTACGACAGAGTTTTCTCCGCTAAAATACAGCGTGAAGAATAAAGCTTAAAGGACCATCCGCATAAGTGCAGTACGTCTAGGCCGCTCCAGCGTAAAAAGAGTTCTCCATCGCCTCTATGGCGTAAAACTCATTCGCTCTCGAAGCAGCGTTATAGCGTACGAGGAACGCTTCATCTTCCCCGAAATAAACCTGTCAAGTCACGCAGTGAATCTGACCTCTGACTCCTGACAAAAAGTGCTGTACGACCACCCAGACGGCGGCTGGAAACGACGGCAGGCCCCTCGGGACACGTATCACAGAATGATGGCGGATCTCTGCATTTAATGCAGAGGATTTAGTTAAAAGATCACCGAACCGTCGCTTACTGGAGTCCCCTCCGCATAAATCGCTCTTCTGCGTAGAAGGGAATACGCTGTCCTATTTTACACAGGCAAACATGAGCGGTTTTACGATCCGCAGCGGACAAACCGCCTGCCACGTCAAAAGCTGCACTTCGTACGGGATTCGAGGCACGTCTCAACGTCTAATTGTACAGAGCGGTGACAGTTTCTCTCAAGGCACGTCTCTGCGACAGGTGCACAGAAGGGGTGCAGACCTTCAAAGCACGCCTCCGCATTTAATACATAAGATGATGGCAAATCTCTGCAAGAGATTTGATTATATCTTCAAAAGCCGTAATTCCGGCTAAAGGCGTCCACATCAGCACGGTACGCAGCGGCTTCTACGCCCATTCAGGATCTGTGCCCATCCGGCTTCAACGCCCTCTCGGCCTCTATGACCGCTCGGTTTCTACGCCCATCCGGCCTCTAGGACCACTCGGCTTCTACGCCCATCCGGCTTCAACGCCCTATCGGCCTCTATGACCGCTCGGTTTCTACGCCCATCCGGCCTCTAGGACCACTCGACTTCTACGCCCATCCGGCTTCAACGCCCTCTCGGCCTCTAGGACCACTCGGCTTCAACGCCCATCCGGCTTCAACGCCCTCTCAGTCTCTACGACTACCCGGCTTCCATGCCAACTCGGCTTCTATGCCTGTTCGACTTCTATGCCTGCTCGGCTTCTATGCCATGGTGACGGACATTTGGCTTCTACGCCAACCCCTTTTACACAATGGATACCTACCTATGTGACTTTTACGCCATGATCTTAGTAGCAATTGTACGCGTTGTGTCCCCTTAGTTGGACCCGCGTCACCCGCTTATTCAAAAGATCATCTATACGTAGGCATTGGTTACTTTAACCGTTGTGTAATAGGGTGCTGTACTTTCCACTCCTCGGTTGCTACACCAACAGAGTGGTCACTGTCACCAAAGACTCTATAAATAGAGGACCCTATCAATGGGGAACAAGGTCAAAAAAATTGGTAAAGATACCAATATCAGATCCAGGGTCGATAATTCGGAAGATCGAGCCAGGTCGAAGAGAGAAGAGAGAGAGAGAGAGAGAGAGTACCCGGGGCTCAGGCAATGAGCGGGGATCGACGACGTCGGCATCGTGCATCCACCCTCCCCTGCAACCTTCGAAGCTACTACCTGTCTTCCACGGCACTTCTTCAATATCGCGCAGTCCAAGGGCTAAAGTGATCGACCGCAGATCAGACACCTATAGCAATTATCTACCCAGATTAAATAAATTGTACTCCCACATCCTCGCATAGGATTACATTGTATAAGTTTGTTTGTAAACCAAAGGGCGCGAGTTTCGCACAAACCCTGTCATTGAAATAACATATTTCATTCTTTCGTTTAATACCACAAACACCACGTCAAAAGCTGCTCTTCGTACAGGGCTCGAGGCACGTCTCTGCATTTAATGCGCCGAATACTGACAGATGCCTGAGGCACGTCTCTGCATTTTATGCGCTAAAGAGTGGCAGGCCTTCAAAACACGCCTCTGTATTTAATGCGCAGGATAATGGCGGATCTCTGCATTTAATGCAGGGGATTTAATTAAATATCACCGAACCGTCGTCTAGTGACATTCCCTTTGCGTAAACTGCTCTTACGCATACAAGGAGATATGCTGCCCAGTTTTACACCGGAAGACGTGAGCTTCTTACGCTCTGCAGAAGGCAAACAGCCTGCCACATCAGCAGTTCCTCTTCATACAGGGTTCGAGGCGCGTATCTGCATTTAATACGCAGAATGATGGCAAATCTTTGGGACAGCAAATCTTCGAAGACCCGTCTCTGCATTTAATGCGTAGGATGGGGGCAGATCTCTGCATTTAATGCAAGAGATTTAATTATATCTCCAAGAGCTGTAATTCTGGCTAAAACGTCCACATTATCTCGGTTTTTATGCCCACTCAGCTCCTACGACTACTCGGCTTCTACGTCTACTCGGCTTCTACGCCATAGTGACAGTTATTGGCTTCTACGCCAACCTCTTCTACACAAAGGATAACTACCTACGTGGCTTCTACGCCATGATCTTCGCAGCAGTTATACGCGTTGTCCCTTAGTTGGACACGCGTCACATGCTCATTCAAAAGGTCATCTATACGCAGGCAATGGTTATTATAACCGTCGTGTAAAAGGGTATTGTACTTTCTACTACTCGGTTTCTATACCAACTGAGTGGTCACTGTCACTAAAACTCTATAAATAGAGACCTCTATCAACAGAGGTCCAAGGTCAAAAAATTGAAGGTCGAACGATCGGAAATTGGTCAAGGAATCCAGTATCGGATCCAAGGTCGACAATTGGGAGGAAAGTAGGAGGAGAGAAAATGGTCGAGAGAGAGAGAGAGAAGAATCCAGAGCTCAGGCAAAGATAAGGGATCGACGACTTTGTCATCGGGCATCCACCCTCTTTAGCAACCTTTGAAGCTGCTTTCTGTCTTCTACGGCACTTCTTTATTATCGTGTGGTCCAAGGGCCAAAGTAATCGACTTCAGATCAGACTCCTATAGCGATATTTACCCAGATTAAATAAATTGTACTCGACATCCTCGTATAGGATTAAATTGTACAATCTTGTTTGTAAACACCGAAGAAGAGCGGGGTTTTCTTTAAACAAAGAACCTTGTCGTTTCTCGTATTCTCTTTCGTTTATTTTATCAGACAACAAGATGGCGACTCTGCTGGGGACGTCTTTCTCTTTTGACGAGGAAGAAATTGCTCAACACGATGCGGTATCCGTGGGATCCGTGGAGAAGACACTGGTCGTCCAGTTCGACCAGTCTGCCTACGAAGACATGCTTCGAACAAGGGGTAGCTCTCACTCTCTCTCTGTCCAAGACAACAGGAAGCTGCGTAAGATTTTGATGCCCAAGACATCCCCTACCATTCCTGTCGACTCTCCGACCTCTCCGATTTCTCCAACCAACGAGGTTGTAGCATTGCTTCCTCCGTGCCTTGCGCGTAAAATTCAGTTGCCTGTCTCTGACAGGGCAGACAAAACTTCTGGCAATGCCTCAGCGCCAATCCAGAAGTATACTCCGCGCTCTGCGCATAAAATTCAGTCTCCCGTCCCTGGCGGAACAGACGAAACTTCGGACAATGCCTCAGCGCTAGTCCAGAAGCCTATACCGCGCTCTGCGCGTAGAAACCAGTCTTCCGACCCTGGCGGAACAGACAGAATTTCTGACAGTGCCTTAGCGCCAAATCAGAAGTTCCAAACGCGCTCCGCACGTAAAAATGTATCTGCCATCCGCGGAAAAGCAGATGAGCCATGCAATCTACGTAAGGGAAAGCAAGCGGCGGAATACTCAACTTCTCGGCCTTTACGCTAGCAAGGGAAGAATCTTCCCGCCCTCCGGATTACGCGAGGAGCTGACGGACGACTGAGGACCTCTTCGGCTGTACGCCAACCTGAGCAGAGCTCCAATTTATGCCACGTGAGGTCCCTATGCGTAAAGCAGGATCAGTTTGCAGATAGACAAGCTCCTCGGGGATTATCCGCTACCCAGATGGCCAACCTATTGTATACGGGTGGCACACGAAAAACTTTGGTTCCCAACATCCGCATGCCCACTGATGTGAACAGAAGGAACAAGCCATCTTCTTCTTCTTCTTTTGCAAATCCTCCTGACCTGCGTGAATATCTGATCCAGAAACGCAAGGATAGGGGAATTTCCAGCATGTCTATTATGCCTCCTAACGAGCACTATTGTAATAGTCATAGGATTGTAATTAATTATTGCTGTTCAGAAACAAATCGGTCGATTTTCGATTAGTTGAACTAATCTCCATCTTTCCAGAAAGAAGAGCACACACATGCATCAGTGAACATGGCTTCACACATACCTAGAGGAAGATCGAGCTCAAGACGCCATCCTTCTAGGACTCCGAGCCGAAGGAGATTCAACCAGCTCCTTAGGAACACTGAAGCTGGGGTGTTCCAAAATACCCGTTCGAGGTCGCGACAAACGCCTTCGTACTCTTCTGATTCTGATGCTGAGGGTCGCCAGTCCCCGGGATCAGATGCTGAAAGTATAGAGTCAACTTCTACAGAGACCTATACTCATCCTTCAATGACACCCAGGGAGATGGGAGTTTATGCCATTGGAGATGAACACGAGGAAGCTTCCCCATCAGGGAGCGCTAAGCAACGCATTACTACACTGGAGACATCTCTGAAAGAAATGCAATCCATGATAGAGAACATGCACCAGATGATGCTGACTCAACACACAGCTACTATGGCTCAAGCGTCGGTCCCTCCAACTCAGATACATGTGGGGGTGGACTTACCACCATCCAACGCGATCCAAGAGCCTGCTCTAAATCAGGAGTCAGCAGTTCCTCCGCTTCCTCACTCGGAGAATGTATTACCTCCCGTCGAAGTCGCGATGCAATCAATTCCTCATCACTCCGTGGTCCCGCTACCGGCTGAAGATCCGATGCAGGCAGTACGGGAGTTGAAAGCCCAATTTGATGTCCTGAAGCACAAAGATTAGCTCAAGAAATTGGGAATCAACCAACCTTACCCGGCTATCTGGGAAGAGGTCCCTTTCCCTCCTAGATATAAACCACAGACTATGGCTTTGTTCGAGGGAAAAACATCACCGAGTCAGTACATGAACTACTTCAGTATGATGACGGTGTTATTACAAGGGAACGACGCCCTCCTCACTCGGGTGTTCAAAGACTGTCTCTCGGGGGTAGCTTACCAGTGGTACCGAAGTCTGGCGGACAACTGCATTACTTCCTTTGAAGACTTCAAGGCTTTATTCTTTACACGATTCTACGAGGGGGGGATGGACATGTCTATGTCCTCTCTCATCGAAGTCAAGCAGAAGGAAAAAGAGAATGTTCGCACTTTCATCGAATGTTTTTGTCAAGCCACTTTGCAAATGCCTCCAGGAGTTCCAGACTCGGTATTGGTGGACATCTGCAGAAAGAACCTTCTTCCCGTGATCTCGGTGTTCATAGGACCATATCAGTTCCATGATTGGCCCTCGTTCATCATCTCAGCGGTAGCCGCGGAGGACAACAGTCAGAAGGCGCACGATAACGACATCATGATCTCAGCCTCCGATAAAGGCAAGAGGTCATCCTCCAACATCGACCATCCTCGTGGTACCAAGGATAAAGAATCTCTGGCGATCAACATGTCCAGGCAAAAGACTGTGGCTACCACGCAGATAAAACTTGGGATTTCCAGGCCCATTGAAGTGTACTCTTTCGACGACGACGATATTTTGAGCATATTCGAATATCTCGTCAAAAGCGGCAAGATTACCCTTCCTGAGGTGAGACGGCCCAATGAGGCCGACAGTACCAACAACCCCAAGTACTGCATCTTCCATAGGTACATACACCACCCCACAAAGGTGTGTTATATACTGAAGAGGAAGATCCAGGAGCTGATCGATGCTAAGGCCATCACTCTGCGCAACAGCGAGAAGACGGTCACAGCCAACGTGATCTCTCTGCAATTTGGCGAGCTGCCTCCCCAAGAAGTCCCGGATGGCGTTACACCTATGTCCCGGACAACGATGAATATCGTTAATCTCCCTCCAGCTAGGGGTCAAAATCATGACCGGCTACCCCTAACTACCCAGCGAGGCGAGATTATGTGGGTTCATCCAGACCAGGTGTCGGAGATCGAGAAAGAGACTCAAGCTGCTAAGGCTAAGTCCAAAAAGAACTCAAAGCACAAGCCGTGTCACATGATTACGGTACACTCGGCATCAGAAAATGAGGTCTTGGCTACTGGAACCCATTCAGGGAAAGCTTACCTCAAGGGCTATGGAGCAAGTCAGGAAGATGTACCGACGGACGCTTCAGCTACCAAGCCTTCAGAACCAGAGCCCGCCACACTAGAGACCGGTCCTTCGAGACCAACTTCGGCGGACAAGGGGAAGCAAAAAGAAGTGCGCTTCGATAAACCTGTGAAGAACATTCAAAACAAAGGTTTAGAGAAGCCCTACAACTTTGACATCCTGGCCCAACTAGCTAATATACCAGCCAGGTTGTCCATCTTCGAACTACTCAGGCTCTCTCAAGACACTCGTCAAGCCCTGAGTGAAGCGTTGATGCAGGCGGATGCATACTTGACCTAGCTCAAGTTCCCTGATGAAGAGCCCGTGGCATGTCCTCAATGCCACAGTATGATGGAGGTGGTCCCGAATATCACTTTCACTCAAGATGACATGCTGTTAAAACATAACAAGCATGACAGACCCCTCTATTACACCGGGTATGTCGGTTCCATGGAGGTCGACCGGATTCACATAGATTCGGGATCGTCAATCAGCATTATTCCTCATAGTCTGCTCAGACCACTGAGGATTCCTACCAGCGAATTGGCTTACACCACCACTACAATCGTGGGTTTCAACGCAAGAAAGAGTAAGCCGTTGGGAAAAATTCGCCTGAGGATCCAGATTGGCAACCTTAGATCAGTGGCTACATGTTATATCATTGATTCAGTGGTGTCCTACAATATTCTGCTGGGAAGACCTTAGATCTACGACCACAACATCGTTCCTTTGACTCTACATCAATGCTTTAAATATGTTGATGCCCAAAGAACAGTACAAACGGAGTTTGCTGACCTGAACCCGTTTAGAGGAGTAGAATTTTACTACTCTGATGTCGTGTTATACTCTCAAGACTACACGGAAGAGGTGTCAGCCGAAATAGAGAAGGAATCCCACTGGGAGCCAGAAGAACCCTCTGCCAAGCAACCTCTGTCAATCAAGGTGAAAGGACAGACTACTCGTCCAAAATCTATGGAGCCTATGGCTATCCACCTGAACAAAACCAGGTCAGGTAAAGGGGGTGATCCTCTAGTGATCACTTTGAACCAGAAGCCTCCACCCTTGGTCATCAACCTTCGGCGCAACAGGCAGTCGATCGATGTAAACGCAACCGGGAATGAAGTTTCAGATGATAATAAACACCCTCTTTTCCAGTATATTGACGCTCGAATTCCAAATCAGGAATCCTCTCCACATGACGATATAGAACCTATAGCGCAAAAATTCTTGGAAGCTATAGACTCTTATCATCCGTATATATGGGAAGCAACATCATCATCCAATGTCACCACGACATATGGACCGCACGAGGATTCTATCTTCATTGTCCCGCCTACTCGCAGCAGTCAGCATTCAATAGTCTTCGGCCGCATGCGCAACAAACCGACTGTACAAGAAGATTCTTTCGATGACGATGCTGGCAAAATTCAAGTTCACAGATACAGCCCGCAAGCTCGGAAGATCATGCAAGGTATGGGTTATGACTTGAAGCTGAAACTAGGCCTCAACTACGGGAAAGGTAGACGAATACCGCTGCACGGAGATCCCTACTATCAATGAACCAGTTTCGGGTTAGGGTATACCACCTCCCTTACAACTGCTCAGTCAAACGAGGATATCTCTTCCTCTTCTCAGAATGGCTCATCGTCCTCCGACTCATCTAGTACTCTCGAACGAACATTATTAGTAAATATGGTAGTGACAGATTCCTTCGAAGCAGACGAGCAAGAATTCGAACCATTCGAGAATAACTCTTGGGCTCAACAGATGGATACACAATGGGAATTCTGCTTCGAGCAGAGAGAACCTCCCACTGAAGATAAAGTTATCCAGATTGACGTTGGGGATAAACTTTCACCAAAACTGATATTTATCAATAACAACCTTTACGAAGAAGAAAGGGAAGAAATTATCCAGCTGATAAAAGAATATATCGACGTCTTTGCATGGAATTATGAAGACATGCCAGGCCTTGATCCAAAGGTGGCTACTCATAAGCTCAATATATTGCCCGATTCAAAGCCTGTGAAGCAGCACCAACGCCGGTTCCGCCCGGATATGATGGACGCCATCGAAGCTGAAGTCAAGAAGTTGATAGCCTACGGTTTCATCCGGGAAGAACAATATCCCGACTGGGTCACCAATATTGTCCCGGTCATAAAGAAAAATAGGAAAGTACGTATCTGCATCGATTACCGAGATCTGAATGCAGTCTGCCCCAAGGATGAGTTTCCTCTTCTCATCACAGACGTCATGATTGATAATACATGCAGTTTTGAATGTATGTCTTTCATGGACGGATTTTCAGGATACAATCAAATCAAGATGCATCCTGAGGACGAGAAGCACACTGCCTTTCGGACACCATTGGGGGTATATTGCTATACGGTCATGCCCTTCGGGTTGAAGAATGCCGGGGCTACGTACCAATTGGCTATGAGTAACATATTCCATGAGCATTTATGCAAGACATTGGAGTATTACGTGGACGATGTAGCTGTCAAAAGCCGCCTCAAGGATAATCACATCCAAGACTTGAAGACAGTATTTGAATTGATGTGCCAATATCAACTCAAAATGAATCCAACAAAGTCCTTTCTGGGTGTATCTAGTGGCAAATTTCTGGGATTTATCATTACGGCTAAAGGCATTCAAGTGGACCCTGATAAAGTCAAGGCCATCTTAGAAATGCGACCGCCCCGTAATCTGAGAGAACTCAGGGGATTTCTAGGTCGTCTGGCTTATATCCAGAAATTCATATCAACCTCTCTGGGAGATGTCAGCCTTTCTCTCATCTCATAAAGAAAGGTGTATCATTCGTATGGGATGAAGCTTGTCAGCAAGCGTTTAACGATATCAAACGCTACCTCACTAGTCCGCCAGTTCTGGTGCCTCCAGTCATAGGAAGACCATTCGTGCTGTATGTTCGAGCAATAGATCATTCTCTGGGAGATCTTCTCGCACAGAAGAACGATATGGGTCATGAATATGCTATCTACTACCTCAGCAGGATGATGGTCGGAGCCAAACACCGGTATAACCCAGTGGAGAAAGAATGCTTGGCTTTGATGTTCGCTATCCAGAAAATGCGGCACTATGTCACAGGCCAAACCATTCACATTATCTCCAGGATCAATCCTCTTCGGGTACTGATAAATAAGCCAAGTGTTCTTAATTCCCAACTCGTGACTTGGGCGATGTTATTAACACCGTATGACATGGTATACGTCCCTCAGAAGTCCGTCAAAGGCCAAGCGTTGGCTGACTTCCTAGCTGCTCATCCAATCCCGGAGGCCTCCAAACTGTACGAGGACATTCCCGACGAAGTTACAGAATATAATTCCGTAATGGAAAGTGATGCATGGCAACTGTTCTTCGATGATGCCTCCAGGACTGGTCCCAGGGGAAACATGGTTTCGGGAGTAGGAATTGTCCTGGTTACTCCAGATAAACTCGTCATCTACCGAGCATATTCTCTTAGCGAGCCCTATTCTAACAATATGGCAGAGTATAACGCTCTACTAATCGGGCTCCAAGTCGCTAAAGAATTGGGCGTCGAATCTCTGGAAGCTTTCGGTGATTCTCTGCTGATCGTCAATCAAGTCAGAGGAATATATGAAGTCCGGAATCCAGACCTCATCCTCTATCACCGAGCAACGATCGAGATAGCCATGACATTCAAAGGATTCTTCCTAGAGCATGTACCTCGATCTCAGAATCTGGAAGCTGATGCCTTAGCCAGTCTAGCTGCAGATTTAGCTACCCCTATAAGAAGGCAGAATTCGGTAATCCTTCTTAGCAGAGATTTATTCTGTGTAAAAAACAACTTTCACATAGAATGCAGCTATGCTGTGAACACATATCCTCCCAGGAGAGACTGGAGAAGTCCCTTTATAGATTTTGTAGCATACAAAATTTTGTCGGAGGACCCTAAAGAAGCAGTATCCGTCAAAAGACGATCATTGCGCTTCTACTTCGACGCATATTCACAATGTCTATATCGCCGGTCTTATGACGGACTATTATTACGATGTCTCTCTGGTGATGAAGCACAACGGATTATCCGTGAAGCTCACGATGGCGTATACGGAGCGCATCAACCCGGTCCTAAGCTACAAGATCGCATCAGGAGAATGGGCTTTTACTGGCCTACTATGATCACAGATACAATAAAGTATGCAAGACAGTGCAGAGCCTGTCAGCTCCATGCAAACTTTATCCATCAACCTCCTGAATATCTACATCCTACGGTTGCGTCCTGGCCTTTCGAAGCATGGGGTATGGATATCATTGGTCCTATTCACCCGTCTTCTTCCAGAGGTCACCGGTTCATACTGGCCATCACAGATTATTTCTCTAAATGGGCAGAGGCGATCCCTCTTGCTGAGGTAAAGGCATCTAATGTGATCAGCTTCATCAAGCATCACGTCATTTATCACTTTGGGATACCCCAGAGGATAATTCATGACAATGGGCCTCAATTCATCAGCCAAGCATTTCATCGATTTTGCGATAAAAATCGGATATAAAATATAGCCTCTACGGCATATAATCCAGCTGCTAATGGTTTGGCGGAAGCTTTCAACAAAACCATTATCAAGTTCTTGAAAAAGTTTGTCTCTTCGAACAAGAGGGATTGGAATGAGAAGCTGGGAGAATGTCTCTGGCCATACCGCACAACGGTACAAGCACCGACAGGTTGTACCCTATTCTCACTGGTTTACGGGAGCGAAGCAGTTCTCCCCATCGAAATCCAGATTCTGTCGCTCAGGATAGCCGTGGCTAATGAGCTGACTCAAGAAAAGAATGACCTTTTAAGGCTTCAAGAGCTAGAAGGATTAGACGAGAAACGCCTCCAAGCTCAACAGCGTATCGCGTTTTACCAAGCACGCATTTCCAGAGCTTTTAATCAAAAAGTAAAGAAAAGAGTGTTCAAAGTTGGCGAGCTAGTTTTAGCCGTAAGAAGGCCGATGATTCTTACTCACAGAAGTAAGGGTAAATTTTAGCCCAAATGGGAAGGTCCTTATGTGATCGAGACGATGTTCTCAAACGGCGCTTACAGGTTAGCCAAGCCTAATAGAGACTTGTTAATGGCTCCTACCAATGGCAAATTCCTGAAAAGGTACTATGCTTAACCTCCTTTGCTCAAGTGGAATAAGGCGAAAATCTCATTCTGACAAAACTACTTCCAAAATGAAACTAGTTGGATCATATTCTATCATATCCATATAACCTCTGAATAGATATATCCTGCTAAAAATTACCGAGAGTATATCACGTCCATACTACCTCTGATATCACTTTCACCCAAACATGTCATTTATATTCCAAAATGATGGGTCCACAAAGTCAGATGAAAGCCTCTTTATTATTCCCAAAAAAGAGCGAAAGTACATTGAAAAGCAAAAAAGTACATCATTTGGGGGGAGCGGTTAGGTCACGAATCTGCTGCGCCAGAGCAACCATTCTCTCATCCCGGGAGTTTAAGACGTCGGCGCGAGCCCGTTCCAACCTCGCCATATCATTGTCCAAAGCAGCTAGCTCAGACCGAGATCACACAAAACCTGAGTAGAAAGCACCCACACGTATCAGATTCTGCTGAACAGTCGCCCGTCGCTCCTTCAGCACATCTCGGGCTGCCGACAAAGCGAGAGCCTTCGCCTCTACTCGAACGAGCTCATCCTTCAATATGCGGGCCTGCGCTGCCACATCCTCATATTCGGCTTCGTACCGGGTTAACTCGGGGACGATATACTCCAATTGGACTCGCTCACGATCCATCTCCCGCTGCTCAGCCTCGATGGACTTATTCAGAGATGCCATCTGTTCAGCAAGCTGCGCAGTCAGGGAGTCGTACCTAGCTTGAATAAGACCGTCAATGTTGCCTCGAGCTAGCTGTAAGTATTCGTTAATGGGTTGCTCCAAACCATTAACTATCTCCTCCAGCGTGTCAGCTACCCAGTGTCGTTGAATTCTCGGATCGGTACTATAGAGGCCCGGGAGGACCTCCTCAGCGACGCAAAGCTCAAATCCTTCTCCAACACCATTGATATTAACATTTTCAAGGTGGTGTAGAAGATACCAGTGTACTGCTCGGTCAGCGCAGCTAGATTCGAATGGACGCTGGGAGTGGCCGCGATAGTGGCGAGTCCCCCTCCAAGAACAACCGCAGACAATGTTGCCACGGCCGTCGCCTCAACAGGTGGTGCGACAAAAGAAGAAGCGCCAACACCGGACGAAGTGACCGACGTACTCAAAGGAGGCATTGTCGCAATGACAGGCTCGTCCTCCTCTTGAGATATCAGAATCTCTTCGACAGGCGAGCCAGCACCCGAAGATGTTTCCTCTTCAAAATCAGGCACCTCTGTGTCGCCGCCAGGACCTGACACAGAGCCAAATGGCGCATCTACACTGCCCTCCCCAAAGATGTCTTCCCCTGAAAAGAAGATAAAAGGAAGTTAATATCAGCATAATATTAATTTTCCTAAAAGAAGAGGCATAAAAGACGATATTTACCTATGGCCAATGGTGTATATGTCGCGTCCGCGGCCAGTACAGCTAAATCATTTCTTAGTGATGCTAGGCAAGCTGTCATACCTAGAGAAGGGGGTGCTCTAACGAACACTGGCGAATGCTCTTCCAGGTCCTCGTCAAGTTCTAACCGAGGTTCATCGGCTGGAATCTCGCTGGGTGCACTGACAGACACGGCAGGGGTCTCTTCCGATGATGATCCGGATAAAAATATCCTCAATCGGCTCGGCCCCGAAGGCGATCTCATTCCACTACCTGAAGCAGTAGCAGCGACAGCAGCCTCCAACAGGAATTCTCCGGCACCACCAGCCGGAACATTAGAGGGTCCCTCTCTAAAAGGCGAGGAACCTCCAATCAAAGAATTATCCCTAACATGGAGAGATGAAGGCTCACTTCTAGGAGCCTTAACACCAGGAATCCGGAGAGGACGAGCAACCGTCCTTTTCTTCCTCTTGCGAGGGGAAGTCTCCTTCGGAGCAGGAGCCCTTCGCTTCCCAGAGATTACCAAAGCCCCTGCGGGCGGAGGTACTTCACCTCTCGATACCGCCAACAGAGGCTCATTTGGATTGACGGACTCCTCACCCTCGTCAGAAGAAATGGAGGGGACTTTGACTCTTCCCCTAGACTTGGAAGAGGGCACCCTAAAACTTCCATGCATATCAAAATCGCGGTGGAAGGTGTTCGTTGCCACATAGAACGGGGCATACGAATGGAGAATGCGCAGCTCCGTGGAGAGTGAAATGACGGGCACGGTAAAAGTTGCCTCAGTGCAACCCATGATGAAATATCGCCATCCTCTGGCTCCATCAATGAGTCCACCCCTGGACCTGAAGCTGGTGATGGCATTGCCCACGTGCAACTGGTCGTACCCGAATTTCTTGGCAAACCGACTAGGCAGGTAGGGCTCGAAGAAGCAATGGTCTTCACTCCTATATAGTAGATGGGAAGGCCTAATGCAGACCAACCAGTTAAAAGACTCAGGAGAAAGAACGGTCTTTGTCACGCCCCAGTCCCAAAATGCCGAGGGACTGAGCACGTGAGCAATGGCCAGCAGCACGCACCGATGGACAACCCAATTTAATGGATCCATCAGGGCATGCTTAAGCTGTAGTCTATCAGTAATATGTTACAAGTCTCAGGTATTTCTAATCTCATCCACCAAATAACCACAGATTAATTGCCAGAAATAATACAATAGAAATAAATAAGCAATATCAGATAAGTGTCTCGGGAACAAATCCGAGAATTATTCTGTTATATTTAAGGAAACATAGACTGAAAATAAAATACTGAAAAGGAAATATTGTGTAGCTGAAGCCGGTGCTCAGGTGAAGTCTTCGGCCACTATCTCGTCCTCGGTTCCGGGTTCTGCTCCAAGGAGTGCTCCTGTACCGTACACCTCGGGGTAGTTCTCCTCGGCTATACCTGGGGACATAGTCCATTCCAGGTCCTCAGGGGACATAACAAGGTACAGAAAATACAAGCCAAAATATATGCAGTGCAGCAATAATGAAACAGCAGGGTAAATATGTAAACCAGCTAAGTGATATGCAAGTGAGAGTTTTAGTCATACTCAGGCTGAGACTACTACAGGATCAGTGTCGTAGAAACCATAGCAGTATTTTCTCGAGGAGCCAGTAAGGAACCAAAGCTCTGAATCAGAGTCTAAGGCACCACCAGATATAAGTATTTATATTATATTCAGCCTTGATATGACAATACTCTCCCCACCCCATGTAATCTCATGTCACAGTTCCAGAAAATATCAGGTACAAGTCACGCAAGTTTGCACTAATGCAATAAGTCAGGCTAGAATCTAAGCATGTAAACTAGAAATGACATGAAAATGTAACCTATACGGGATTACCAGGTATATCTCAGGCAATTCCGTCACATAAGAGTGTCAGGTGTCCTGGGTTAAGCAGTTAAACATGTTGCATAAAAATCTACCAGAAATCAAGTAAAATACTATAACCAGGATTATCTGAGAATTGGCAAGCTTTACTTGCCCACTGATGTATAAACAAGTCTAGAAAATAACTAGCAAGCTGCAAGTTTTGGCAAGGTACACTTGCCTGTGGTTCCGGCTCTGATTGCGGCTCTGACTTCGGTTGAATTTGCAGGCGGTACTCCGGTTGCTGAAATAAACATCACCATCAGATTCAAAAAATATCAATCAGCAAAAACGCCTGTCCTTGGGTCCAATTTGGAGACAAGGGCAGAAACGGCAGTTTCGGGCCAAAACGGGGTCCACCGGTGGGCCCGCTTTGCACCGAAAAATGCGTCAGGGTCAAAGGTCTCCAAATTTACCAAACTCAGTGTCAACAGGTCAGAAACGCTGATACGAACCCAACAGAACTTTCAGAATTGGATTCCGATGAGCCAAACACAAAATTGCCCGTCGAGCGGGGCTTGTAGGGCCCACGACACGCGATTTCGTCAACGTTCTCAGAATCGAACCAAACTTGACCCACAGGACCAGCGTATCGCTACGAGTCCGATGGCGCAAGTTTCGTCTCGATCCGACATGTATACACAAAGTTAGGGTAAAATGCCGAAAAGTCGGATACGGGGCGATGTCCGCGGATACGCGTTGATTCCGGTGTGTACGCACACCCGAATCAGCTTTCGTAAAATCCCACACGTCCGTATCGACGAGGCACACGTATCTATGAAGACCGCACGCGACCAAGTCATCCCATTTGGCGGGGCGTACTCAGTTCCGGGGTGAAACAGGGTCTAGTTTTTCCTGTTTTTGGATCGCGGTGTGCGATCACCACAGGACGCGATGCCCTGAACGGTTTATCCGGGCACCGAGAGGGTCATACAGGCTTCGCAACACAATTTGCGGAATCAAAAACAGAGATCCGAGGTGCAAGTTACGAGTACCTGAACGCGGCTTCACGAAAAGGGGGTTTCCTGTGTCCGACTCGTGTCTTGGACACGTGTCCACTGCTAGGGCTAGAGTTTGGTGTCTGCCGGAGTTGGGGCCGGCCGGTGGCGGGTTGGACGGCGGAGGGAGCCGGGGACGGAGGCGGCCGGAGGAAATGGAAGAAGAGGGAGGAGAAAGGGGGCTGGCTGTCGGCTCGGGGTGTCTCACGGCGGAAGGAGGCCGGCTCGGGCGGCTCACGGTGAGCTGGTGGCGGCGGCAACGCTGGTCTGAGGGGGCGGCGGCTAGGGGAGGGGGAATTAGGGCTCCGGCGGGGGGGTTTGAGGGAGGAGAAGACCGGAGGGGGAGAGGGCTTTATAGGCCGGGGCTGGGGCGATCGTGGCCGGGGGAGTCGGTAGAGGAGGAAGACGTGGGGAGTGGCCCCTCCGGCGGAGGCGGCGGGGGCCAGGTCGTGGCCGGGGGATGCGGTCTCCGCCGATCGTGGGGGAGAGGGATTGGGGACGGGTCCGGGTCGGTGCGGGCTCCGGGTTGGGCGGACCCGCCCGACCCGCTAAGTCCGGGTTGCGGGCTGCTATAACGGGCTCGGCCCACTGGGCCGGGCCGGGCCCCTAAAAATATAAAAAATTAATAATAACAGTAATTAATAATAAAAATATTTAATTAATAAATAATTTAGAAAAATAGTTTTTAGGCTTTAAAAAAATAGGTCTGAGGTCCAATAAAATCCCAGAAAATTACCCTAAGTCCGGTTTTCTATTTTACACCATAAAATCATATTTTTATTATATTTTAATATCATTTAATATCAATTAAAAATCATTGAATAATTAAAACCCTGTTTTTAAATTACAGAAAAAACCCAGAAAATTCCAGAAAATTGTAAAAAATCCAGTTTTTAAAATTTTGAAAATTCAGGGGGTTTACCATCTACCCCCCTTAAGAGGATTGCGTCCTCGCAATCAAAGAATAACCGGTCAACAGAGATGACGCGGTCGCAAGCATCGTTTGAAAACACATCACAAGAGGCTTCAGGGAAATACCGTTTTCCCTAAAAATTGAAAGTTTACACTTTCCAGGAAAAATCTAGTTAAAACTATAACTTATATAAAAACCAGGTTGTTATTAATAAGTTGCAATTTACTAGGTTGGGGCTGAGGTCACGAACCAATAGACACGAACTACAATAAGACTAAAGCGGATAACTATAAATCACTTACTCGCATCGGCGTCCTGCACAGTCATCGCGTAAGCTTGCTCTCGTCCTTGAGGTAGATTCCTCTGCTGTTGCTGAGCTTGCTGGTAGGGTGCTGCTCGAGGCGCTGGTAGAGTTTGCTGGTTCGTCCTTGGTGTTTCTTCTCTACGCTCGGGGCAGTCTCTCACTGCATGCTGTCTGGATCCGCAGCCTAAGCATAGTCCGAGTTTACGTCTACATTCCTTCTCGACATGTCCTATCTTGCCGCAGTGGTAACAGGTAGGAAGGTAGAAGGCTTTTGGTGCAGCTGGTGGTGGCGAGCTTGTTTGTTGACGCTTTGCAGACTCCTCTTGTGCTGCTTTGGTTGGTGCGGATGGGGAAGGCCGCTTCAGTCTGGTCTCTCTCTTGGTGACGCGCTTTATGCGTCGAGCCGCAGCAAGGACGTCCGAGTATGATGTTGGTGCGACGGACCCAATTAGTTTCTGCAGCTCAATGTTTAGTCCGTCGAAGAATTTCTCGGCCTTCTCTTCCTCAGTCGGGATCAGGGTGGGGGCGAAGCGGCTCAGACGAATAAATTCAGCGTTGTACTCTTCCACCGTCATGGAGTCCTGAGTGAGGCGATTAAATTTGTCCCGCAGTTCTGATCGAGTGATGGCAGGAATGTACATCTCCTGGAAGAGTCTGGAGAACTCCTCCCAGGTGATTCGGTCTGGTCCGAGTCGCGTCTCCTCGGATAGCCACCAGTGATGAGCGTTGTCCGTCAATTGCATTCTGACGGCTGTCATCCAGCGTTTCCGTGGAAGTTCAGCTGCTTCAAGTTGATGTCGTATGTTGGTGAGCCACTCGTGAACTTCTGTGGGCTCCTCCTTTCCAGAAAAAGTGCGGGGCTTCAGTTGGCGGAAGTCAGTGATTGAGCCTGTAGTTGGCCGTCGAGCTGGTAGGTTGGCCTGCTCCAGTGCAGTTACAATGCTGTCCCTCAAGAAATTAGCTTCGCGACGCTGAGCCTCGTGTTGGACTTGTTGCTGAGCTTGCATCATCGCGTAGATCATTTGAAATATTTGCTGCCCGTCGATTGGCTGTCCTGGTGGGAACACGAGCATTGGTGGGACAAACTGCGGCGGAGGTAGAATGTCATCGCGCCAAAATCGGGAGGTAGGCTGACCTGCCTGCTGGCTCGGTTGAGTTGTGGGGATTCCTCCGACTGGTGTCACTTCGTCGTCGTAGGTGACACCTGCAGCTTGGGGTATTCTGATGGGAGTCTCGTTGCATTCTTATGGGTCCATTTCCCTGTATCCAAAATAACCAATAAGAGGCGCACAGGAAACAAGGCAAGAAGCAAGTTCAAGTTAGTTCGAATACGATACAGATATCAAAAACGATTCAAGCAAGTGGATGAGATTCTAAAAACTTATCCTATCTTATTGCAGGCCTGTTCGGTCCCTAAGTTGAAACCGAACAATTTAGTCGTCGACCTGCATGGGCCACCACAAAAACCATGTCACGCCCCAGTCCCAAAATGCCGAGGGACTGAGCACGTGAGCAATGGCCAGCAGCACGCACCGATGGACAACCCAATTTAATGGATCCATCAGGGCATGCTTAAGCTGTAGTCTATCAGTAATATGTTACAAGTCTCAGGTATTTCTAATCTCATCCACCAAATAACCACAGATTAATTGCCAGAAATAATGCAATAGAAATAAATAAGCAATATCAGATAAGTGTCTCGGGAACAAATCCGAGAATTATTCTGTTATATTTAAGGAAACATAGACTGGAAATAAAATACTGAAAAGGAAATACTGTGTAGCTGAAGCCGGTGCTCAGGTGAAGTCTTCGGCCACTATCTCGTCCTCGGTTCCGGGTTCTGCTCCAAGGAGTGCTCCTGTACCGTACACCTCGGGGTAGTTCTCCTCGGCTATACCTGGGGACATAGTCCATTCCAGGTCCTCAGGGGACATAACAAGGTACAGAAAATACAAGCCAAAACATATGCAGTGCAGCAATAATGAAATAGCAGGGTAAATATGTAAACCGGCTAAGTGATATGCAAGTGAGAGTTTTAGTCATACTCAGGCTGAGACTACTACAGGATCAGTGTCGTAGAAACCATAGCAGTATTTTCTCGAGGAGCCAGTAAGGAACCAAAGCTCTGAATCAGAGTCTAAGGCACCGCCAGATATAAGTATTTATATTATATTCAGCCTTGATATGACAATACTCTCCCCACCCCATGTAATCTCACGTCACAGTTCCAGAAAATATTAGGTACAAGTCACGCAAGTTTGCACTAATGCAATGAGTCAGGCTAGAATCTAAGCATGTAAACTGGAAATAACATGAAAATGTAACCTATACGGGATCACCAGGTATATCTCAGGCAATTCCGTCACATGAAGAGTGTCAGGTGTCCTGGGTTAAGCAGTTAAACATATTGCATAAGAATCTACCAGAAATCAAGTAAAATACTATAACTAGGATTATCTGAGAATTGGCAAGCTTTACTTGCCCACTGATGTATAAACAAGTCCAGAAAATAACTAGCAAGCTGCAAGTTTTGGCAAGGTACACTTGCCTGTGGTTCCGGCTCTGATTGCGGCTCTGACTTCGGTTGGATTTGCAGGCGGTACTCCGGTTGCTGAAATAAACATCACCATCAGATCCAGAAAATATCAATCAGCTAAAAATGCCTGTCCTTGGGTCCAATTTGGAGACAAGGGCAGAAACGGCAGTTTCGGGCCAAAACGGGGTCCACCGGTGGGCCCGCTTTGCACCGAAAAATGTGTCAGGGTCAAAGGTCTCCAAATTCACCAAACTCAGTGTCAACAGGTCAAAAACGCTGATACGAACCCAACGGAACTTTCAGAATTGGATTCCGATGAGCCGAACACAAAATCGCCCGTCGAGCGGGGCCTGTGGGGCCCACGACACGCGATTTCGTCAACGTTCTCAGAATCGAACCAAACTTGACCCAGAGGACCAGCGTATCGCTATGAGTCTGATGGCGCAAGTTTCGTCTCGATCCGACGTGTATACACAAAGTTAGGGTAAAATGCCGAAAAGTCGGATACGGGGCGATGTCCGCGGATACGCGTTGATTCCGGTGTGCACGCACACCCGAATCAGCTTTCGCAAAATCCCACACGTCCGTATCGACGAGGCGCACGTATCTGTGAAGACCGCACGCGACCAAGTAGTCCCGTTTGGCGGGGCGTACTCGGTTCCGGGGTGAAACAGGGTCTGGTTTTTCCTGTTTTTGGATCGCGGTGTGCGATCACCACAGGACGCGATGCCCTGAACGGTTTGTCCGGGCACCGAGAGGGTCATACAGGCTTCGCAACACAATTTACGGAATCGAAAACAGAGATCCGAGGTACAAGTTACGAGTACCTGAACGCGGCTTCACGAAAAGGGGGTTTCCTGTATCCGACTCGTGTCCTGGACACGTGTCCACTGCTAGGGCTAGAGTTTGGTGTCTGCCGGAGTTGGGGCCGGCCGGTGGCGGGTTGGGCGGCGGAGGGAGCCGGGGACGGAGGCGGCCGGAGGAAATGGAAGAAGAGGGAGGAGAAAGGGGGCTGGCTGTCGGCTCGGGGTGTCTCACGGCGGAAGGAGTCCGGCTCGGGCGGCTCACGGTGAGCTGGTGGCGGCGGCGACGCTGGTCTGAGGGGGCGGCGGCTAGGGGAGGGGGAATTAGGGCTCCGGCGGGGGGGTTTGAGGGAGGAGAAGACCGGAGGGGGAGAGGGCTTTATAGGCCGGGGCTGGGGCGATCGTGGCCGGGGGAGTCGGTAGAGGAGGAAGACGTGGGGAGTGGCCCCTCCGGCGGAGGCGGCGGGGGCCAGGTCGTGGCCGGGGGACGCGGTCTCCGCCGATCGTGGGGGAGAGGGATTGGGGACGGGTCCGGGTCGGTGCGGGCTCCGGGTTGGGCGGACCCGCCCGACCCGCTAAGTCCGGGTTGCGGGCTGCTATAACGGGCTCGGCCCACTGGGCCGGGCCGGGCCCCTAAAAATATAAAAAATTAATAATAACAGTAATTAATAATAAAAATATTTAATTAATAAATAATTTAGAAAAATAGTTTTTAGGCTTTTAAAAAATAGGTCTGAGGTCCAATAAAATCCCAGAAAATTACCCTAAGTCCGATTTTCTATTTTACACCATAAAATCATATTTTCATTATATTTTAATATTATTTAATATCAATTAAAAATCATTGAATAATTAAAACCCTGTTTTTAAATTACAGAAAAATCCCAAAAAATTCCAGAAAATTGTGAAAAATACAGTTTTTAAAATTTTGAAAATTCAGGGGGTTTACAGTCTTCCCGTTTCCTACGTCCTGAAGTCTGATCCCCTGTTGATTGAGATGTACAGGGGGACAGTACAGAAGATCTTCCAGCTGTGACTGAGGTTCAGCGCCCACCGACAGTCTATAACTGTGGTCACGTTCCAGGAGGAATTCTTGTAGTTCAACAAGAAACTAGCCCCCGAACTACTGCCAGAGCCGGGAGACATAACCCTGGGGTTATGAAGAATTAACCATCCCATCAAATACAGGTATGGTAATTCTACCTTGGGAAAGCTATCACGTCGAGTTTCATCGGCAAGCAGCCCGTCAGTCATGGCCCTCATGCCAGCTTGTATGCGGCACACCATGGCAGGGAGCAAGCCCAGTCTTGCCCCGAACACCAGACGCACTGCAGGCCATAGCGTGTTACGGTAAATGCGGTCCGCAGTTGCGATGCCTGGTACCACCAGTCGGCGCAGCCATATGGAGAGGAAGCCAGCCAATTGAGCTTCCCTAGACAGAGACCTGCGGCAATGTCTCAAATAACTATAGGCCTTAGTGCCTACTGGATACTTTCCTATCCCTTCGTCAAGGATCCAGTCCGGAGCCCCAGCATCTTCCATGAGATCGTCGACTACCTGTGCATTAAGCACGCTCAGAGGATTCAAAGGCTGAGCCTTGCCTTTCAATACCTTCTCCGGCTTAGCAGTCCTGGACCAGTGAAAGAAGAGGTAGGACGTCCATTTATTGATGTGAGCCAAATCTTAGGGCTCACCATAAAAAGTGGTGCAAGCAAGGTAGTGGCACATCAGCTCCTGGTACACTTCCACTACCCGAGGGTCTGAATCCCCCAACTCCCGATTCGTGGGAACATACTCTTCATATGGAGTATCCTCCATTGGCAGTCTCAAGATCTCTGCCATCTCGTGGAGGGCCAATCCCAACTCCCCCAGTGGAGTGGCGAAAGTCCCGGTGAGCGAGATGTATCGCTCCATCAGTGCCAAAAACAGGTTGGGGTTGAGAGGTAACCCAACACTGGTGGCACTCACAGCTGCATACAGACCAATGCCCTCCAGCTCGATCTGAAAATGCTTCAGGGCCCATTCAGCTAAGCAAGCCCATCGAAGATTTGTAGGGGTGATCCACCCACTTGTCCGAGGGTTCACCTTAGGGTATACTCCCCCGTGCCCCATGAAATTATTGCAGAAAGTCGGTAATTGGACCGGCTGGATCACTAAACTGTCTTCACTCGTGACACTGCCCAGGTACAGTCCCCTGAACGTTGTCATAGAGCCTGAAGGGCGGCTGACAAACGACCCCTGGTCAGCTCCTTTCAGATGAAATATCTTCTCCGGCCTGCTGTGAAGATCGGGAGTCAGCGTCCACGACATCCTCCTGGGATGTGTAGCATGGAAGAATGCCGAGATGGGATAGTCTCTCGACATCTTGGGCAGATACAAAACCAAGCTCCCGGCAGGAAAAATCCAGAGTTCTTTCTTGGGCTTCGTCTGGGACTGCTTGTCAATCATGTCCCCAAAGAGGAAAGCCGACTTTATGTATTGGTCCCCGTCTATGTACGTTAGGGGCTCTCTGTTGATCATGTTCAGCAACGTTCGCTCGCCCTGAGCTGATATCAAAATTTCCCTTCCTTCAGGATACTGAGGCCCGGAGATAGGAAATGTCACGTGTGACAGATCCTCCAGATAGTTGGAGTGCATCATCCCGGCGGCAGAACCCATCAAATCGGCTAGCGGAGACGCATACAAGTTAACTGCAAGAATGCAAGAAAAACACATCAGTTCCTATAACTTGATTATTACAGATCTTGCAGCATATGCAAAGAAAATCAAACAGTCTGTGCTTTACGCCAAGACTGTAAAAACTTGATCATTATGCTGGAACCTATTCCGAGGCGTAAAATTCAAGACAGGCAGTATACGCAAAGTTTTTGACAGTCTGTGTTTTACGCCAGACTGCCAAAATTTGAGTTATTACGCCAGAATTTTCATCCTTGCGTAACACTCAAATTATATAGTATACGCCAACTTTCGACAGTCAAAGCTTTTATGCCAGACTGCGAAAATATGGAGTTTTTGCGCTGACACATTAGAAATATGGGCGTAAAAGATGAAACATCTCTGTGCATCATCTTCCTCGAAGAGGCTATCAGCACAGAAGACGACCTAGCGCGTTCACGTACAATGTGTGCGAAGGATTTTCAGTCGTTCTTTTTCGTCCCAAAAGCTCTATCTTTGAGGCCGGGTGCACTGCTAGTCGGCGGGATACTTCGTTCAGAATGAAGCTCGTCGTGCCCGACGGAAGTCGCCCCCGCTTGAGCAGAAGAACGAGAAGAAGAAGCAACCTTCTTTCCCTTAGAGGAGGAGACTTGTTTCGAGGCTATTACTAGAAACTTTGAAGACTCGGAGAAGAAACGAAGAAGAACTCGAACAGTCGAAGGCTTTCTTTCGCAGAAGACGGATGAAAAGTTTTTCTCTCAGAAACTTGGGATATATATAGAGTTCGGATGGACTCCTCGAATCCCGAACCAAATCTCACAATTAATATTCGGTTATGATTGGGTACTACGTCAGCCTATTACTCAGAGAAGGCGGACAGTCAGCGAATTTGAAAAGTTTTCGTGCGAAGCAGATTCGTGGTTTTTACGTTAAGGAGCTTTCTACGCTCGACAACTACAGATCTACGATTTTACGCTCACAGGCTACAATTCTATGATTTTTACGCCCGGATGCTTTTATGCTCGGTAGATTTTATGCTCGAGAGGCTACAAACCTACGACTTCACGCTCAGCAGCTACAAATCTATTATCTCACGCTCGGTGGCTTTTTACGCTCAGAGGCAACAGATCCATGACTTCACGCTGGGAAGATTTTCTTTTCAGAAGCTACAGATCTACAGTTTTTACGCTAAGGAGCTTTTTACGCTCGACAGCTACAGATCTACAATTTTACGCTCACAGGCTACAAGTCTATAGTTTTTACGCCCGGATGCTCTCATGCTCAGCAGCTTTTACGCTCGAGAGGCTACAAACCTACGATTTCACGCTCAGCAGCTACGAATCTATGATCTCACGCTCGGTGGCTTTTTACGCTCAGAGGCTACAAACTTATGATTTTACGCTCTATGACTTTTCGCATATCTGAAAAATGCGCAGGTCAGAGTACGCGTACATCTGAACGATTCTCAAAGCGGTCAATTACAAGAGTTTACACAGAAGATACTCCTTCTTGACCTCAAAATATCCCAAGTACCCAAAGCATACAGAGTTTAACATTGAAAATTACTCTTCTTTATGGGTCGATTCAAAGTTCATCCAGAATCTAGTCTGAATATTTCGTCTACAGTTCAAGATGGCGACTCAGATTTTGACAGCCATTTCTCGCCCTGTTCCAAGGGATTTTGAGAAACCATTCTTGAAGATGATAGTCTGAACAAAGATTCTGTTTATCAGAAGTAAATAATTCTATGCGGTTCCTCATTCCTAACAGCAGGATAGTTTGAACACTCAACTGCTAAGCGGCTTTCTGTGCATCCTTAGTTATGTGTAAAAGACAGGACAGGACCTAACACTCTTTCTATCAGAGTCGGCGTAAAGTATCAGACGTGTCGAAGCTACACATATTCAGACTTCACAGCAAAATATATGGCAAGATAATCATATACACAGAAGAAAGTCGATTTTATTAAGATTAAAAACATGATTACATATGAGAGAAATCCAGTCTACAAGAGTTTTTCTTTATTTTCATGATTACATATGAGGGAAATCCTGTCTACAAAGGACTTCCTCATCGTCGTCTGAAGATCGCGCCCATAATCTGTTTTGCCAGGTTCTCGCATGGGCAAAATTCTTCATCCATCTTCTCCAGCAGTCAGTCGGTGACCGCAAACCGACTGGCATATGATCAATGGAGGGAGGATACAAAACTAGGCCTGCTTAAATTATGCAGACCCATCCTCCAATACAGAAAAGCAGGGTAAATCTGCTTTCCTGCGTCCAGTGCCATGACAGATTGAGTTAAGATATTTCATCCAACTCAATCTCGGACGGCAGCTAGTTTTCCTACCCTCGTCCACGAGTAACGGGAGAAGATACAGCTTGCAAGCTGTGTGGTCTAATACGACCCTTCCTCTCTCCCGAAGAACCGCCACACAAAGTTGCTGTTTATCTCGAGCAGATGAGGCTATGATATCCTTTCATGATCTATCGTTGCAGAGGATATTTGCTCGAAGATGCCGTCTTTTTTGGCTCCTTACATGCTGGAAGAATATGTTCTTCTTCTTCCTCAAGTCGACCCGACGAACTCCGACGATCATCTCTGTGTGGTGAAAGAAATATGGGAAGAACATGTTAACTCCTCAACCTTTTTATAGGCGAAAGAGATCACACCGATCCCCAATAACTCCACCATAAAGTCAGCCTTGAAAGAACGTGTCAGACTTGACCGTTTTAAAGCGTTTCAAATTACGAGGAACGCTTCATGCTTTATTCAAAGCATTTCAAATTACGAGGAATTTAAAAGCTTTGAAGGGGGTCTTGTAGAAGCATAAAAAATACGCTGGATAGCTCTACGCAGCATATTGATGTAGGGCAGCGTAAAACAGATGACTTCAGAGCCATCAACGTACAACAGAGCTTTTCTGCTGAGCACAGCATAAAATATAGGCTCAAGGACCATCCGCGTAATGCAGTATGTCCAGGCTGCTTCAGCGTAAAAAGGGTGCTACATTGCCTTTATGGCGTAAAACTCATCCGCTTTTAATGCAGCATTGAAGTGTACGAGGGACGCTTCGTATTCCCCGAAATAAACCTAACAAGTCGTGCAATGAACCTGACAAATCATGCAGTGAACCTGACGTCTGACTCCTGACAAAGAGTACTCCACAACTCCCTAGACGACGGCTATAATGATGGCGCGACACTGCAACCAAGGCTGTCATTTACTGCCATTTCCTTGGCGTAAACTGCTTTTACGCATACAAGGGGATACGCCACCTAGTTTTATACTGGCAGATGTGAGCTGTTTACGCTCCGTAGAAGATAAACAGCCTGCCACGTTAAAAGCTGCTCTTCGTACAGGGCTCGAGGCACGTCTCTGCATTTAATGCACCGAATACTAACAGATGCCAGAGGCACGTCTCTGCATTTTATGCGCAGAAGAGTGGCAGGCCTTCAAAATACGCCTCTGCATTTAATCCGCAGGATAATGGCAGATCTCTGCATTTAATGCAGGGGATTTGATTAAATGTCACCGAACCGTCGTCTAGTAACATTCCCTTTGCGTAAACTGCTCTTACGCATACAAAGAGATACGCTGCCCAGTTTTACATAGGCAGACGTGAGCTTCTTACGCTCCGTAGAAGGCAAACAGCCTGCCACGTCAGCAGTTCCTCTTTGTACAGGGTTCGAGGCACGTATCTGCATTTGATACGCAGAATGATGGCAAATCTTTGAGACAGCAAATCTTCGAAGACACGTCTCTGTATTTAATGCGCAGGATGGGGGCAGATCTCTGCATTTAATGCAAGAGATTTGATTATATCTCCAAGAGCTGTAATTTTGGCTAAAACGTCCACATCATCTCGGCTTTTACGTCCACTCGACTCCTACGCCTACTCGGCTTCTATGCCTACTCGGCTTCTACGCTATAGTAACAGTTATTGGCTTCTACACCAACCTCTTCTATACAAAGAATAACTACCTACGTGGCTTCTACGCCATGATCTTCGCAGTAGTTATACGCGTTGTCCCTTAGTTGGACACGCGTCACATGCTCATTCAAAAGGTCATCTATACGCAGGCAATGGTTATTGTAACCATCGTGTAAAAGGGTGCTGTACTTTCTACTACTCGGTTTTTACACCGACTGAGTGGTCACTGTCACTAAAACTCTATAAATAGAGACCTCTATCAACAGAGGTCCAAGGTCAAAAAATTGAAGATCGAACGATCGAAAATTGGTCAAGGAATCCAGTATCAGATCCAAGGTCGACAATTGGGAGGAAGGAAGGAGGAGAGAAAATGGTCGAGAGAGAGAGAGAGAGAGAGAAGAATCCAGAGCTCAGACAAAGAGAAGGGATCGACGACTTTGGCATCGGACATCCACCCTTTTTAGCAACCTTCGAAGCTGCTTTCTGTCTTCTACGACACTTCTTCATCATTGTGTGGTCCAAGGGCCAAAGTGATCGACTGCAGATCAGACTCCTATAGCAATATTTATCCAGATTAAATAAATTATACCCGACATCCTCGTATATGATTAAATTGTACAATATTGTTTGTAAACACCGAAGAAGAGCAGGGTTTTCTTTAAACAAAGAACCTTGTCGTTTCTCGTATTCTCTTTCGTTTATTTTATCAGACAACAACAGTATAGGAAGTGACTGATATAAGTGTATCAGATTCGAGGAATGAGAAGGGGGTTTAGTGGTAACTTCAGGTAAGCATGTGGTATCAGGAATACTGATACAGAGTTTAGCTTAGGGGGAATCAAGTTTGAGTGGACGGGTGCAAGTGCATTTCAGTCATGAGCTCAGGTATGTATCAGTTTTACTGATACTTGGATTTAGCAACCTATGAAGGGGTATGTGTAAGTTAGCAAGTAACAGCAGCAAGGCAATGGCAGTGAGGGAAAACTCATAAGTGTTTAAGTGTATGGTAGGATACTGTGTTTGATGTGTTCAGTTAGTGAGTAGTGTGTTTAATTATGTGTGTGTGTGTGTGTGTGTGTGTGTCTCATACTACATATTAGTGTAGCAATATTGACAAGGATGTATAGGGGATAAACACTGTAACTATTAGTAGGTCTGGGTGAGGTGATCAGCTTGTGTGCAATGAAGTGACTTGAGCATGTAGTAGTAACATTTGAATAAGGGGACACAGTAGAAGCAACAATGTAGGAAATTCCAGTGTCATAGCAACCCAGATACTGTGAGCAAGTGCAAATCTTGTTGTGGGCTATGGGACTGTGTGGAGAGCAGTAGCAATTACAGATAGAATTTACTGCAATTGCAGTGAATAGCTTAGTTGGGTAGTAGTTCAGGTATTGTGTTAAAGTAGAGGATCATTCTAGGTAAGAGTAGAACAATAGCTTAGAGTGTAGGAGTGTTAGTGGGGTTTATGACTGAATGAAGGAGGCTCGGGTTAAGACATGCAGTGCAGGCTTTGTAATGCAGTGTAAGTGTGCACAGGCACTGTACATGTATGCAAGGAATGTGTATCACTGAGGTGTGAGCCATGTATTAATTAGGGGTTTTAGTTTAGTATCAGATATGAAGAGGGTAGGTATCAGCTAGTATGAAGTGTGAGATTGATTTAATTAATATCAGCAGTTAGGATATGTTCACATAGTAAGTATTTTAGTTAGTATTGGTAAGATTGTTAGTGAGATGCCAGTAAGGCATGTTTAGTGAAATAAGTTAGTGTGTAGAATGTCTGTTAACATCAGGTAATGGGTAGTATCAGTCTTATATCAAATAGTGAATGTGAGTAAGGTTTAGTTGGGTTATTATAAGTTGGTATCATTGTTATTTAGTACTAGTAAGTTAGTATATGTTAGTTAATGGTTACTAGTTGTTATCAGTTGTATTGAGGTCAGTTAGCTAGATATAGATGTTAGTGTGAATTTTATAGAGTTAATTAGTATATAGTTAATTAGTTAGTAAGTATTATTATGTTATTAGTTAGCATATAATAGGTAACTATATTAGCTAAGTATTAGTAGTATAGCCAGTATAGTTTAGTATTAACTAGTAAACCTTAGTTTGAACCTAGATGGACTTAGAAGCATACTAAAGCATCATTTAACTCTTTCTTCTCATTTACACCTATTAACTTAATATTTTCTAAATAGGACTGTGTGACACCAGCTTGGGTATCGAGAGACACCCTTTGCTCAGGACCAGAGGCGAGTACATCTCTCTGTTAGTTTTTATTTCATGATAGTCTATATATCGCAGGTTCTAGAACTATAAACTTGATTCCGACACAGTGGTTACACGGACTAGTACTATATTGATCATGTCAGGAGATGTTATCCCTTACCATGTTCAGCGGATACTCCTTCACATGTATTTTATCGTGTGTATCGGGTATTGATTTTAGTGTACTTCGTATTCACACACTTCTTGTGTTCAGTGTGCCCATATTCATGTTCGTAACATGTCATGATTGGATCCATAAGTAATGGTTGATGATGTGGGAGTAGGTGTTGGTTATGTGATCAAGCCCAAGTGTATTCGTGTACATGTGGATTATATATCACACGTGTAATCGAGTTAGCATATTGTATTCGTGTTCAACCCAAACCGATCACATAATAAACTTGTATTCCATGGCACATTAGCTAGTTTTATCTTTTTTTATTTGCAGTTATTCTATTGCCTGTTCTTCATTCCAGTACATTACTTATTCACTCTAGTTCATTCTATTTTTTATGATTAGTTATCATGTATTCTTTTCTATTATCTGTTATATATGTCCGATTATGTATTTGGAACTGCTTTCAAAGGTACGTACTTCGCCCCAATCCTGACTGGATATATTTTTCAGATAATTGGCTTGTGGATCAGTATCCCACCTACTATGGGTCGTAGGACGACGTACCATTAGATGATACTCCTTTATAGCAGAAGGACCTAATACCAGAGACTGATGAGGCTTAGACTTATTGTTTAGACTTGCATTAGACTTTATTGAGGTTATTGGCATGTGTATATATCATTTCGGACTTGTGGATGTATTGTGACTCTTTTTATTTGTTATTCCATCTCGTGCTTTATTTTCCTTAGTTTGCATTGTGATTGAGTATAGTTTACCATTATCATATACCATATTGTTCCTCCATTTGGAGTTGAGACGACATTGGCAGGTACCTTATACATATTGTGTGAGATGTTAGATTGTATGTTTGACCCAGACAACGTTTTACTGCCGGTGCTGCGGCATTGGCTGGGCGTTGCTCACTGCTCATGCCCTTATTCCGGGTGTGGGTCGTGACAGTAGAAATATTGGTAAATATTAAATTATTTTACCTGTAATATATAGATAATCCTAGAATATTTGCTACATCCGAAAGTGTAATAGTTATTTCTCCCATTAACAGCTACAAAAGTATTGCGTTGAGGCCACAAACATTCAACCAGACTTTAGATCAAGTCCTTATCGTGTTACATGAATTGTATCGAATCTATATATTAGAATCGAAAGGCCTAAACCAAGGCCTTTTCGGAGATAGTTTGTTATGCCCCAGTCCTAAAATACGTAGGATTAGGATACGTAAGCATGCCAGCCGAATGGATATGGCAACTCCAATATATGGAAACCAAACCACATACGTACGCTATAATATGAATAATAATTCACAAGTGGTAAAACTATCACAAGTCACAGAGTAAAATCTAAATCTAATCCATGAATATTAAATGTAAATAAATAACCAATATCTATGAAACTAAATCTCAATATGAAGTATCAAAGGATGATAGTCGGATGGAGACAAATCTACTGTCGAACTAGAATATAAAAGCAAACACAATATATGTCACGCCCCAGTCCTAAAATACGTAGGACTAGGAGTACGTAACACGCCCAGCCGTATGTATATGAACTCCAATATATGGAAACCATATACATACGTACGCTATTTATGAATATCCAATCCACCAGTGGTAATATACTGTCACAACAAGTCACATGCAATCTAGATCTCATCCACATCACAAATAATCAGTAGGAATAAAGAGCTGAATAATAACTGAATATCAACGATAGTATCAAGTCTGATAGACGAGTGGAAACAAATCCACTACAAAATGACTATACTGAAGTAGCAAAAAGATCTCTAAACAGTGGTAATAAAATCACAGATACTCCGAGTGTAAGACCTCCTCAGTCTGGTAAGTAGCGTCAGGTCCAGGATCGTACTCCTGAGGATACTCCTGCTCGTCCATATCTGAAAAGGGACCAGATCCTCAGAGGGACATAACAAGATACATAATAACATGCCAATATGTACTGAAATATAAACATTTCCTTGGGTCGCCTAACCGTCTAAGTTAATGCAACTTGAGAATAACTTTCCACCAAGTGGGCTATCTGGCTAAAAATATGGGATTGGCGTGACTCTCTCGGAGAATCAGGGGCCTCAAAGCATATCGTCTTTTGAACGAAAGAGGCCGCCAGTAGTATATAGTGGTCATCATCACCCGTTGCTCTGGTAGAGAATCCAAGCGTACAGAAAAAAGTGCAAAGGAGCCCAAAACGCCTTACTTATTGTTCTCTCCATCCCATGCTCTAAGCATGCCATATCCATGACACGATAAAACCTCTAAAAAACTATCGGGTCTACTAGCATACAAAGTTTCTATTTAGTAGTCATCCTTAACGCACAGTTCTTACGTACAGGCGGCCAACCCGATACGTAATCCGAGATCTATATGAGACTCACAACTCGTGTAGCAACTGTGTCACGGCCAATGAACCAAATAATGCTCCATAATACTGGGGTGGTCTCATAAACAAGGTCTAATGCAAATACATAATTAAAACAGAATCATGCATCATTTGGAATGTAAATAATAGTACTATGACAAGGTATACTTGCCGAGCAGAGTTCTGTATAATGCACGTTCAATGTTTGAAGATGTGAGGTTTTGGGATTGGGTGTAATTGCATGGATATATATATAGAATAAGAGACGGTGGAGAAACTTAGTGTTTAAGAAACTACTGCTGATGTTTCTTTTTTCTCATTGGTTTAGGTTTCGGTTGAGGGTTTTTTAGTAATATTAGTGATAAAAGCAATGGAATGAGAAGCTTACACGTTTGAAGTCGGTTTGCTACTGCTGTTGATATTTTACGCGTGGATAAGGAATTTAAGCGGCGAAGGTTTTTACGCAGGGGTGAATTGCTGCTGCTGAGGAGTTTTATACGCGGAGAAAGGAAGAATTTACGCGTGGGCAAAATAAGCGGTAGAATAATACTGCTGTTGCTACGGTTTACGCACGGAGAAATATACGCGGTGGGGTAAGCGGGTTGCTGTTGTCTGTTTACGCGGGAAGAACTGCTATTTCCTTACTTTACGCGCGGAGTGTGTTTAACGGGTTGCGAGTTTGGCCTGATAGGAAATTCTATTTTCTATTCTTTTCTTTTTTTTCTTATAAAAAATCTATATATATATACATATACCTATCTGGATAGGGTATTGGTGTATACGGTTAATGTAGCAACTGTTAAAGGGTTTTCTACATGGAATAAAATTTAGGAAAATTTTATAATGGTTCCCTAAATCCTCTAAATGCTCAATACCTCAGAATAAAATCTATTTTCTCTATTTAGCTCATAATAAATAAATAAATAATAAAATATGGTTTTTAGAATTAGGGATTTTACATTCTACCCAACTTATAAAAATTTCGTCCTCGAAATTAAAACTAAGCCACGGTAGAAAGTCAAGGATGGTAGAAGATATAAATTAACAAAATATTTATACCTTGGTCCTCGAATAGGTTCAAAAAATGTTGGCGCATGTTGTCCTCGCGTTCCCAAGTAGATTCTCCTGGCGAGCCATGCTTCCATGCTATGCGGACCAAGGGAATAGACTGGTTTCTTAATACTTTCTCTCGACGATCGAGAATTCCTACGGGTTGCTCTTGATATGACAAGATTGGCCCAATGGTGATCTCCGAATGATCTAGAACATGACTGCTGTCTGCCATATATCGCCTGAGTTATGACACATAGAATACATCATATACCCCCTCAAGTGAAGGTGGTAGTGCAAGTCGATACACTACTTCTCCCACTCTCTCTAGTACGTCAAATGGTCCAATATACCTTGGACTCAACTTGCCATGCCCTCCGAATCGAATAGTGCCTCTGTTAGGTGATATCCTTAAGAAGACATGATCGCCCTCTTTAAATTCCAGGGGACAACGATGAATGTCTGTCCATTATTTCTGTCTGTCTTACGTTGCTCGCAAGTGTCCTTGTATCTTTTTAACTGTCTCTACGGTGTTGATTACTAACTCTGGTCCCAGAATATGACGTTCTCCTATATCACTCCAACACACAGGAGATTTATACTTTCTTCCATACAATGCTTCAAATGGAGCCATCTGGATGCTTGCCTGATAGCTATTGTTGTAAGAAAACTCCACAAGATGTAGGTGGTCCTCCCATGATCCTCCAAAGTCTAACATACAAGCCCTCAACATATCCTCCAATGTTTGAATAGTATGTTCTGATTGCCCATCTGTCTGTGGGTGATAAGATGTACTAAACTTTAGACGAGTTCCAAGACTCTCTTGTATGCTCCTCCAAAAGTGCGATGTAAAACGCGAATCTCTATCTGACACAATGCTGACTGGTATGCCGTGCAATCTTACGATCTGTCTCATATATAAGTTAGCCAAAGCTTCTGTAGATTGGCCAACTCTAAAAGGTAACAAATGGGCTGACTTGGTGAGTCGGTCTACTATTACCCATACTGCATCTCTTCCACTTGGACTCTTGGGAAAACCCGTGACAAAGTCCATAGTGATGTGTTCCCACTTCCACTCTGGAATCGGGAGTGGTTGCAATAACCCTGCTGTTCTCTGGTGCTCCGCCTTTACTTGTTGACATATTAAATATCTAGCTACAAAGCGAGCTATCTCTCTTTTTATTCCATGCCACCAAAAGTGCTATCGCAAATCACGATACATCTTGGTGCCTCCTGGATGAATAGAATAGATTGAACTATGAGCTTCTATCATCAGCTCCTGTCGAATTTCTCCATTAGGAACATAAAGACGATTACCGTATCGTAATATCCCATCATCTTGGATGTGCAATCATGTTTGCTCTCCGGCCTCTGTTCTTTCTTTTAATCTTCTGAATCTAGCGTCGATAGGCAATGCTGCCTTGATTTTCTCTACTAGTGATAATTGTACTTGCAAATTGGTTAGTATTCCGTCTGCCCCAAAAAATATTACTTTAATGCCAAGACATTGCAAGTCCTTCAATAATTCTCTGTGTTGTTAAGAAGTAAGCTGTTGGCTTCCGGCTTAATGAGTCTGCTATAACGTTAGTCTTGCCTGGATGATAATATAGTTCTATCTCAAAATATTTTATCAACTCGAGCCATCGACGTTGCCTCATATTTAACTCCTTCTGTGTGAAGACATACTTGAGACTTTTGTGGTCTGTATATATTTCCACTCATTCCCCATATAAGTAATGTCTCCATAACTTTAGGGCAAATACAACTGCTGCAAGTTCCAGGTCATGAGTTGGATAATTCTTCTCATGTACTCGTAATTGCCTAGATGCATATGCAATCACCTTGCCATGCTGCATCAATACGTATCCCAAACCTTTCCCTGATGCGTCACTGTAGATCGCATAGCCTCCTGATCCTGATGGAATAGTCAATATTGGTGCTGAAGTCAGTCGCTTCTTTAACTCCTTAAAAGCAGCTTGACACTCGTTGGTCCATATGAACTCTTGATCTTTGCAAGTCAATCGAGTCATAGGTGATGCTATCCTTGAGAAGTTCTCCACGAAACATCGGTAATATCCCGCAAGTCCAAGAAAACTTCTCACTTCTGCTGCTGATTTAGGAACAGGCCACGTCTCAACTGCCGAGATCTTTTCTAGATCAACAAAAATACCATCTCCTGTAACGACATATCCAAGAAATGAAACTTTGTCCAAGAAGAACTCATATTTACTGAGCTTTGCATATAGCTGCTCTCTCCTCAAAGTCTCTAGCATAATCCGCAGGTGCTTTTCGTGCTCCTCGTGGCTCTTCGAATAAACAAGTATATCATCTATGAAGACAACCACGAAATGGTCCAAATACTGATGGAAGACTCGATTCATTAAGTCCATAAAGATAGCTGGAGCATTGGTCAATCCAAATGGCATGACCAAAAACTCGTAGTGCCCATATCTTGTCCGGAATACGGTCTTTTGGATGTCCTCCTTTCGTACCTTCACCTGGTGATATCCCGATCTCAAATCTATCTTTGAGAATATCTTGGCTCCACTAAGCTGATCAAATAGGTCATCAATGCGTGGTAATGGATATTTATTCTTTACTGTCACTACATTCAAGGCTCTATAGTCAATGCACATATGCACTGACCCATCTTTCTTTGGTACAAACAACACTGGTGCTCCCCAGGGTGATGCACTTGGTCGGATAAAATCTTTCTCTTCTAGTTCTTTCAATTGTGTCTTCGGTTCAACCATCTCCTTCTTTGCCAGTCTATAAACATGTGATGCTATGGGTGTAACGCCCCGCAATCGCTCGGAGCGTTACGCTGAGTCGGACTGAATGAATCAAATGCTGGTTATATTTGAAATGTCGGATTTTGGGAAGAAGGATTAATCGAGTTGGTTTCAATGTGCAGATGGCTAGCGGGTTCGATAAAAATTAGGTGTTCATTCCGAACAGTACTGAGATAGCTGAGTTGGAATGATAATGCCATCTTCCTTAGTCCTATCGGTCGGATGATTTGTAGAGCACGGCCTGCTCGTACGGTCATACCAGTTGAGTAGATCGCGCTTTCATCGGACTACGGGTTCAAGGGATTGGCCGTATCGGCAGGACAGGATGCCTAACGGGATCAATCATTGTGAGTGGGCTCTTTCCCTTCTCCTCTACTCCTTCATGCCTAATAATATGGAAAATACGTAAAGGCTTGAACACTTGGGCTGAAACATCGGGAAGCACTACACTGAGGCGTGCATAGAGTGTGCGTCGTTGGCTTGGTAGGATTATGGCTTGAATGGTTTACGCGTTGGATAGTTGGATACGATAGTTGGAATATTGCATTTGAGGCGATCGGTTGGATTACTTGGGATTATGCTTGGACGGTTGGAAATATACAAGTTGGAATGATACAATTGAGGCAATGGGAACATTGAGAATATCGGGATTCGGGCGAGCGAGCGTGCATCCGTGCACGAGTATCACTTGGTCGCTTTGTCTTACAAAGTGAGCAGTTGTGGTTCGAAACCGAACAACTGCATCGGCGCGGGCATTGTGCCTCTTTTGGGGCATTGTGCCATGGGTTAGCTTTGAGCATAGGTGTTGCACCAATTTGGATTGTGTTGAGAAGAGGCTTCGTGCCTATGAAATACTTGATATTTTGATGCCTCGGGCTATGTTTTGAGGTCGAGATTTGGGTTCTTGGAAGGACATGTTGGAAGAATGGTTATGGATGTGTTGGTTGGATTATCGATGGAACGAGTCTAGGATCGTTTGGTGGGGCGAGAATGTTCGATCCTCTCGTCATACCTACGTGTCTGCATAGTCACGGACAACCTGGGTGGCACAGGGTTTGGTTTCCTCGAACGGGTGCTCCGGGGCACCGGGACCGTTCGGCCATGGAGGAGACAATTTGGGTAACGCATCTTGGGTGCGGTGCCAGCGGTTGGATGCGATTCAGGTGGGTTAGCTACTTAGCGCTGTTTCGAATAGAACCGCATTTGATCTGTCCGATCAACGTCCTTTATGGCCTTTGGCCAGTGACTTCATATAAGAATAGATGTTGGCTTGCTTTACTTTGGTTGGTTTGTGCATCGTGTAGGCGCGGCCACCTTGCCTCGGCAAGAGTGTGCACTCGAGAGTGGGATATATAAACTTTGGTTCTGGATGGATATTGAGGCGAGACTGATGGTTCGATATGTTATCGTGCAAGCGATGACATTGAGTTAGACGGGTCGGCTTTATATTAACTGCTTGTCGTTTGGTTTGAGATTGAATGCTAGCATGCTTAAACTGCTTTACTGCTTTCCTTAACATGTCATCCATATGCCATGAAATAAATCTAGGATTCAACTAAAAAGATCACCATATAACTGTTTGCATTCACTATTTTTACTTAGTGTCGGCTTAGGCGAGTAGGTTACCCCGCTCACCAGTACGGTTGTGTACTGACCCACGTTTGTGGGCAATATTTCAGGTACACAGACGTAGTGGCGCTGCTTGGATATACGGGACAAGATGTATGAACTGTAAGTACCTTTGTGGGCTAGAGAAAGAGCAAGAGTTATTTCATCGTCTCCGTGGCATCGCCTTTGTGGCATTGACTCGGGGCATCTCATTTGGACCCTATCGTGAGCTTCGCTGTGTATACTCTGATTGTGTGCTTGGTATACAATACTTGACTTCCGCTGCAACTTGGTTGTTTCTATGATAACATTTGGTGTTTGACAACATCGCCTTGTACGAGCGCAACTCCAGGCTCGTACGGCATCACGTCTCGATGAGAACGATGGTCCTACGGGAGAGCTGTAAACGTGGTGATTCACGTTCAGCGGGGACTATCGAGCTTGCGGGAGATTGGGGCGTGATAGATTGGTATCAGAGCGCCGGGTTCATTTTCTCGGACTTGGTCCTTCGCTTCATCACAAACTCTAAATAGCTTCCGCGTGTCGTCTAGCTCTTGACTCTATTCGGTGCCGCATCGGATGTTTCATGCAATAAGTCTATTTATTGCTAGTTTTGGCTGCATTTTATTATTCTTTGTTGGGTTGCCTTGGTTGGTTTTTGTAGGATCGCTTAGTCTCGTTAGGCGTTGTTGCATTCGTGCAGCAAGTTGGTTGGCGTTGTTGCATTTGTGCAACAAGTGTGGGCTTTTGTTGGGTTGGCTTGGCTTAGCGTCTGGGAGTTTCTGATTGCCTCATTGGATCAGTTGGTTGGCTTACGAGATTTGGATATGCGGCATGTTTTGAGTAGAAATATTCGAAGAGAATAGATCGTTGCACGAGTTGCTCGTCAAGCGATTGTGTTGGATAGAAGTTGGAATTTTGGCTGTGGCGCATCGGTTGAGTAGGTTTGAGTTTGGCTCGGGAATATATGGATAAGTTGGTACGAGTTGCTCGTACAACAAAAGTGTGAAACCGTTGGGCATTGGGTTGGACTATTTGGAAGACAATCATTGCACGATTGCTCGTGTTGAGAAGGTATCAGACGGGTTGAGAAACAGTTGGATAATTCAAGCGTTGCCTGAGTTTTGTGTCAAACTCGGATGGGAAAAGGCATGATCATGCATGGAGAATGGTTCGAACGGATTTTGGATTCGTGCAAGAAATTATAATACGAGTAGCGACTTGATTCGGAGTGGTATATGGGATACCACATTTTGAGCAAGGCATTGGAAATATTTTGGTTGGACATCTATGGGAATTGCCTGAACGGACTCGTGAAACGAGAATACAAGTTGGTTGGTACACGTCGGTTGAGTTAGGAAGAATGAAAATGGAGCAAGCGAATATTGAGTTGAGCATATCGTGAACGGACTGGTGCAAATGGAAAGCATCGTTGGGCTTAAGAGATGGATCGAATCAGAACGAATAATTGGGTTACGCTTGAGCAAAGCGATGGGATTATCGGAATGATAGCGAGCACGGACTACGATTTTGGGTGACACATTTGAGCTGTTGGTTGAGCAAAGAAACACGATATTGGTTTGAAGGGAAAATGCGATGGACTTGAACGGTCTGGAAAGATTTTGGATATTGCTGCTCGAGAAGTTGACTCAGGTTTAGCGGAAATAGAATTTTGGGCGAGATGGTGCAACGACAGTAAGACGGATTCTCCGGAAGACGTGGACGAATTGAGGCAACAACTAAAGGCAAGAATTTGTGGCTGACAGACTTTTGAAGATAGCTAAACGTGGGAGCAACGTCGGAGCATATCACTGTGCGGTTTGAGCAAGTTGGACGTGCATTGTAGGACGCAGTAAACGGATGTGAATTTGAGCAAGTCTCGAGTTTCGAGAATCAATGAAATTGATGGTGCGAGAATCGAATATGCAATTCGGAAATTTGATGGATTCAGGACAGAACGGCGGATTGATGGAATAAGGTTTCAACGAGCGCGGTTCTCGGATTCGAAAACTTTGCTCGGATGAATGGTTGGATTTTGAGTCAGATTTTCAGATGAGTTATAGCATGGTTTATAGTAACTGTCCATCGTGATGATTACAATTATCAAGCGTAGCTTCGGGACAGCTGACCCTAAGCGACCTTGCCCGCTGAATCGGATATAAATATGGTAGACCCATAGAACGACCCTTGAGGCGGCGTATTTGGGAATACGTCAAGGGCAGATGTGAGCAATGAGATTTGGCTTATTGACTGAGTGTTGGATTTGAGAGATCCTTGGGATAGCCTTCAGCTGAAGAAGCAGCCGGAAGACCGAAGCGATTGTGGGATTGGCCTAAGTCAACTGATGAGATTCAGAGTCGCAGATTTTTATCGATGGCATCGCCTCTGACTCATCGTGCCCTGGAAGGGAATAGCATTCATATGAATTGACGACTGTGAAACTAGCTCATGAAGTTAAAGCAGCAGCTCGTTCAGATCAAATCCTTGCGAATACTGGAAGGGACAGATTTGCTTCAGATTTACAAAATGTCTCGGAACTTAGTCTGGGAAGCGTGCTCATTCGGAAGGCGAAGGTGATATCCTATGCTTCGAGGCAGTGGAAGCAGCGCGAAGAACTATTTCATGCGCAACCTAAGAATTGTGGCGAGTGTGTCCACGTTGAAATCGTGGCGACACAAATCCCTTTGGCGTGGCGGCGAGATCTTCGTGGATCACACGAACCTCAATATAGATGTTCACCCTGTGAGATATTAAGATGGCAGGAAATGTGTTGGACTGAGCTGATCTAAGAAAGTTGATATTTGGGTAAGTCGCATAGCTGGGGTAGATCAGTTGTGAGAATCGTTCGGTGCACGAGATAATATTTGGAGATGTTGCTAGTACTGATTTCAGAAATAGTGGGATGGATTGAGCTGGAACGCGAACTCATTGAGTCGGTGGAAAATCTGCATAATTGAGAATAGTTCTCGAGCGAATGTGTTGGAATGGAAATCGTGATTTGGTTCAATTGGGAGCAAAGCAATATGGACGCCTCGAACATAAAGATACCCTTGTAACTTGTTCAAATTTGCTATCGCAAAGCTCAGCTGAAATGCATGTATTTTAGGGATGCCTTAAATATATGTACGATCCAAAACTAAGCGATACGAGAAATTCGGGTTGAGCTGCAAGGAGGATGTGGGAATTTGGAACTTGTACGAGCGTTCAGCAGAATGAGATGTTGTGTCAGAAATAGTGTATATAAGAGTTGCATAGAGCAGACCTATGGAATTGGATTGTGGCATGCTAGTAAGGAATGAGTACCAGCACGGTTCGTGGACGAACCTGATTCTAAGTGGTATATTATGTAATGCCCCGCAACCGCTCGGAGCGTTACGCTGAGTCGGACTGAATGAATCAAATGCTGGTTACATTTGAAATGTCGGATTTTGGGAAGAAGGATTAATCGAGTTGGTTTCAATGTGCAGATGGCTAGCGGGTTCGATAAAAATCAGGTGTTCGTTCCGAACAGTACTGAGATAGCTGAGTTGGAATGATAATGCCATCTTCCTTAGTCCGATCGGTCGGATGATTTGTAGAGCACGGCCTGCTCGCACGGTCATACCAGTTGAGTAGATCGCGCTTGCATCGGACCACGGGTTCAAGGGATTGGCCGTATCGGCAGGACAGGATGCCTAACGGGATCAATCATTGTGAGTGGGCTCTTTCCCTTCTCCTCTACTCCTTCATGCCTAATAATATGGAAAACACGTAAAGGCTTGAACACTTGGGCTAAAACATCGGGAAGCACTACACTGAGGCGTGCATAGAGTGTGCGTCGTTGGCTTGGTAGGATTATGGCTTGAATGGTTTACGCGTTGGATAGTTGGATACGATAGTTGGAATATTGCATTTGAGGCGATCGGTTGGATTACTTGGGATTATGCTTGGACGGTTGGAAATATACAAGTTGGAATGATACAATTGAGTCAATGGGAATATTGAGAATATCGGGATTCGAGCGAGCGAGCGTGCATCCGTGCACGAGTATCACTTGGTCGCTTTGTCTTACAAAGTGAGCAGTTGTGGTTCGAAACCGAACAACTGCATCGGCGCGGGCATTGTGCCTCTTTTGGGGCATTGTGCCATGGGTTAGCTTTGAGCATAGGTGTTGCACCAATTTGGATTGTGTTGAGAAGAGGCTTCGTGCCTATGAAACACTTGATATTTTGATGCCTCGGGCTATGTTTTGAGGTCGAGATTTGGGTTCTTGGAAGGACATGTTGGAAGAATGGTTATGGATGTGTTGGTTGGATTATCGATGGAACGAGTCTAGGATCGCTTGGTGGGGCGAGAATGTTCGATCCTCTCGTCATACCTACGTGTCTGCATAGTCACGGACAACCTGGGTGGCACAGGGTTTGGTTTCCTCGAACGGGTGCTCCGGGGCACCGGGACCGTTCGGCCATGGAGGAGACAATTTGGGTAACGCGTCTTGGGCGCGGTGCCAGCGGTTGGATGCGATTCAGGTGGGTTAGCTACTTAGCGCTGTTTCGAATAGAACCGCATTTGATCTGTCCGATCAACGTCCTTTATGGCCTTTGGCCAGTGACTTCATATAAGAATAGATGTTGGCTTGCTTTACTTTGGTTGGTTTGTGCATCGTGTAGGCGCGGCCACCTTGCCTTGGCAAGAGTGTGCACTCGAGAGTGGGATATATAAACTTTGGTTCTGGATGGATATTGAGGCGAGATTGATGGTTCGATATGTTATCGTACAAGCGATGACATTGAGTTAGACGGGTCGGCTTTATATTAACTGCTTGTCGTTTGGTTTGAGATTGAATGCTAGCATGCTTAAACTGCTTTACTGCTTTCCTTAACATGTCATTCATATGCCATGAAATGAATCTAGGATTCAACTAGAAAGATCACCATATAACTGTTTGCATTCACTATTTTTACTTAGTGTCGGCTTAGGCGAGTGGGTTACCCCGCTCACCAGTACGGTTGTGTACTGACCCACGTTTGTGGGCAATATTTCAGGTACACAGACGTAGTGGCGCTGCTTGGATATACGGGACAAGATGTATGAACTGTAAGTACCTTTGTGGGCTAGAGAAAGAGCAAGAGTTATTTCATCGTCTCCGTGGCATCGCCTTTGTGGCATTGACTCGGGGCATCTCATTTGGACCCTATCGTGAGCTTTACTGTGTATACTCTGATTGTGTGCTTGGTACACAATACTTGACTTCTGCTGTAACTTGATTGTTTCTATGATAACATTTGGAGTTTGACAACATCGCCTTGTACGAGCGCAACTCCAGGCTCGTACGGCATCACGTCTCGATGAGAACGATGGTCCTGCGGAAGAGTTATAAACGTGGTAATTCACGTTCAGCGGGGACTATCGAGCTTGTGGGAGATTGGGGCGTGACAATGGGTGCTACTTCCGGTGTTAATTCAATCGAAAACTCTACGTCTCTATCTGGGGGTAGTCCTGGTAATTCTTCTGGAAAGACGTCTGGGAATTCTGAAATAATAGGATGATAGACAACATCGTCTATTGCGAGTTGCATACCATTAAGGATTTCTGTGGATCCTCATGAAAACTTAAGTTCAGGCTGGTCTGGTACCTTAAAAAGAATGCTTCCTCCAAAGCAATCGAAGAAAGCGTGGTACTTGCTTAGCCAGTCCATTCCAAGCACAATATCGAAAGTTGGCATAGGAAGGACTAAGAGTCGGGCGTTCATCTCTCTGCCATGTATCACTATAGGATAAGATCTACAAATTCTCCCCCGGTAAGAATTCTAATACAACTAGGTAAAGGTGTAGAGGCAATATTGTGTTTGGCAATAAAACTAGATGATATGAATGAGTGGGTGGCTCCTGTATCAAATAATGTCATAGCAGGGAAAGTAAAAACAAGAGTGATACCTGCTATGACATCAATCTCCTGATCCATGTCATCCACTTCCATTGTAAAAGCTTGTCCGTTTCTCTGTGGTTGTCCCTGTCTAGCCATTGTGAATTGATCCTCCTGGGTAGGTAGCGGTGGTCCTTGCTGAAATCCCCCAGCTGCTGGAGGTCGAGGTGCTCCTGGTCTCATCATTTGTTGAGCTGGCTTGGGTGCTGGAAGTGCTAGCCTCTGTGCTGGCGGTGGAAGTATTGATGCTTGTTGCATAGGACAGTCTTTCAATACATGCTGTCCAGAACCATATTTTATACATTGTCCCAAACGGACCCGACAATCCCTTAAGATGTGCCCGCGTCTCCCACAATAATTGTATTAGGGTTTCTCTGGAATCTGGTATGGTCCTGCTCTGTGTTGGTACTGCTGTTGCTGAGCTAAAGGACGTCTGATAGGTCCTCCTTGTTGTGTCCTTGCCAGTCCTTATCGTGTCTTCAGCTGACCTCCTTTTCCTCGGCTGATAGTTTCTTGTAATCTGGCTTCTATCAATAACTCAGCATAAGAGATTCGGGACTGGGAGCTAGTGTAGTGTTGGAGCTCCTGAGTCAGTCCATGATGAAATCTCTTAGCATTGGCCAAGTCATCTGGTATCAAGGCAGCCCCATATTTACTGAGGCGGCTAAACTCAACATCGTACTCGTCCATTGTTCGATTTCTCTGCTCCAGGTGGAGAAACTGGTCATATAATGCATCTCTGACGGTGTCACTACCACATTTCCAGATAAGAGCATTTGGGTAATTTCACTATTTTGAATAATTATGGATTTAATTAATTTGTTGAGTTTTATAAACTATTATATATGTTGTAAGTGATATTTGGTTTTAGGTCAAACCCTAGAACTCATTAGGACAAACCCTAATAACTAAACCCTAAATTGAAAACCAATTCTAGAGAAACCCTAGAATTTAGATTTTAGGTTGGACCTCAAACCCTAGACTGACTAAACCTTAGTTAACTAGGTTCTACATGACCTAACCTGGGGGTTTAACCTAAAACTATGCACTGGAAACCCTAAACTAGCTATAATATAAAAAGGGAGCCTTCCCCAAAGCCATTCTTCATGTAGAAAGAAGAAACCCTAGCCTCCATAAGAAAAACCATCTTTCCTCCACCACAAATTCAGAATCAAACCCTAGGGTTTCCATTTTTCCTCCTTCAAGGCAAAGGGGACAGGGAGCTTGGGTCAAGGAACCTTGGGGAAGAAGAACTTTCATAGGGAACCATCTCCCTATAGGTAAAACTTTTTATTCAATTATATTCTGTTTTTTTTTTGTTTTTTTGGCCATTAGGAAACCTACCTTGATGTTTAGGTTTTGATTTCTGAGACTCTACATGAAGACCTAGGTGAACTTGGGTTTTGATGACCTATGGGTGTTTTTCCCCTAATTTCTGGAACCCAAACCCTAGGGATCTCGTGTAGGCACATTACCCCTCCTACGTATGAGTTTAGATCTCAGTTTTTAGGTTTTGATTGGGGATTCATGATGTTCTTGAGTATACCCGTTTTTCTGCACACAAGGTGTTTGGTGATACGTTTCTTAGGGTTTTTGCCTATCCCTGTATTTTAATTCCTGCATATTGATATACCTATCTATATTTATATATAAAATTGCATTGTGGATAGTCTGTGCACAGTTGGGATCTTTCTGTGCAGTCGGGCATCAGCAGGGGTATGATAGTATGGTGTAGGAATTGGCTCTGTGTATATGTACCAGTATGGGAACCTATGAGAGTGTAGCCTGTGTAATTCCTGTATGTCTGTGTGAGTGATCATTAGGTATGGTATGGAAATTACAGGTTCAGTATGCATCTGTGTAGATGTGTTAGAGGAGTGAACTGAGATTCGGGTTCACTGTGAGGGAATGCTGGACTGTGTGTGAGAATACCTGTGTTCAGTGAGTATCATGAGTTTCAGTTCAATACATCAGTGTCTAGGTATTGGAGTGGAGAGTTCTCATTTTCAGTGAGTTGTATACCTGTGAATTCTCAGCCTTTTGTGTATTAATTAGAACCTGTGAGTATGAGTTAGGAAATTAACATCCAGTGTGTGTGCTGTGTATGTAGAGTAAAATTTCCAGGTTCAATAGTATGCTGAATTCAGTGGGTGATTTATTCCAGATTAAGTGTGGTTCTGTGTGTTTGTAGGTAATTAATTTCAGTGTGTTGTACTGTGCTGTGCAGAATTAATGTATCAGATAGATCACAGTATGCAGGGTGAATCTGTATGTAGTTGTGAGTGTAGGATCCTGATCAGTATGTGTTTGTGCATAGGGATTTTTGGGCTGTGTGTACCCAGACCAGGGAATGCATATGTGTATATGTAGGTGTGTGTCTACCTATGTATTAGATACCTATGTGCCTATCTGTGTGTGTGTGTGTGCAACCCTGTTAAATTTGTGTCTGTGTATCAGATTTGGGGGAGAGAGTGTGTAGCTGAGTATTATGTGTGTCAGTCAGGGGAGGATTTCAGTAGGTGTGTATCAGTAATTTTCAGTATGTTAGATAGCTGGGTATGTATGTACCTGTGTGTCTTGGTGTCTATGAGTTAGTGTGTGTATGTTCACAGTTGGGTATTAGTGTGTGCATTTGGGGATGAACTGTGTGAGTTCATCAGTGTTACCTGAACCAGTGTGTATGGGTGACCTATTATGTTGTCCGAAGGTTTAAGCCATGTATGTGTGAAACCAACAATTTCAAATTGTGAAACTGTGTCAGTTCACTGTGCCAGTTCTTGAGGGACAGGTAAGTGCAAGTATAGTGTAGGTAATAGAGTATTAGGTATTGGTATGAATGCTGGTATGGGTAGATTGGTATGGTAATGTTAGTTAAGGGTAAGTTTGGCATGGAGTGGGGAAAGTCTTAGAGTATCAGTATGAGTTGAGGTTCGAGTTTGAGAACTAGTTAAATTAAGAGTTAACAGTTTAGGTAATACCTTAGGATCTAGGGAGTTATATTTATGTTAATTGCCTAGTATGTAAAAATGGTTTGGTATCAACACAAAGCCTAGAGTAACAAGGTTTAGACCTAGTATGGTCCTAGTTAACCTAGTATGGACTTAGACATGACCTAGTCGCATTTAATTAGTTAAACATGTTTATTTCCTTATTTCAGTATTTTGACATGAAATTCCATAATTAGGTCATTGTGATCCCACTTTGGACATCGATCCTCACACTCTGCTCAGGACCACAGGCGAGTACATTCTCTGACAGTTTTTATTGTTGATTATTTCTATAATTCAGTTGTATTACATACTTGATTCCGACACTATGGATACACGGGTTAGCACCCTAGATCCCCATCATGAGGAGTCGTGATTGGAATCCATCGTGCTAGCTGGGGGATGGGAAACTATTAGTAGATTATGTGATCATATCCAGACCTTTACATGCATCATAGCTCACCCCACTTCTCACGTCGGGTGTGGCCTGACCATTTACATGCATCATAGCTATTATATATGATTAACCTGACCACTACATGCATCATAGCTAACTATATGGTTAGCCTGACCTACAAGAATCATAGTTAATCATATATAACCAGCCTGATCTAGTCCCAAGCCGATCACATAATAAACTGATAATTCAAACACTTAGCTAGATGTCCATTTTATTCAGATTCACTTGTTCTAGCATTCACTGTCTATTGTTCATTGCTAGATGCTCTATTGCCTATTTCTATTTTCTCCAGTACTTTATATTTCCAGCATTTATTTCCATCTTGTATTTCTTACACTGTTTATAGATTTTGTCAATTTAATGAAACTGCTGTTAGTGCTTGTGCTTCGCTCCAATCCTGACTGGATAATATTTTTCAGAGGACCTGGAGGATCTTTGCCCCACTCATTACGGCCCAGGATTAGAGGGTGATTTCACTCCAGAAACCCCAGAGGAGTTGCCTAGCCTAGAGGAGAATTTACCTGGCTGTTCTTAGATTATTTTTCTGCATTTATTGTTTTAGACTGAGACTGAGTTGTATTTATTATTTTGTGACTTTGTGAGGTTATTTAGACCCAGGATTTGAGTTGGATTATTGTGGTTGTTTTTATTTGAACTCTTTTCTATTCTCATCGTGCCATTATTTCTATTAGTTTATGATTGAGTATATCATAGAACTGTGGATTATTTATCATTGTCCTCCGTGCGGAGTTGAGACTATTGACAGGATATATTATATGTTGAGACCTAGACAGCGTTCTACCGCCGATGCTGCGGCGTAGGCTGGACGTACCCACGACTCATGCCCAAATTCCGGGTGCGGGTCGTGACACGTTTTAGTAGTGGCCCATGCAGGTCCAGTCAATAGATTCGCATTAGAGCGATATCGTAGTGGTGCTCGCTTAGAGTATTACTACGAGCCTGTTTTAGGAAATAGGGATTAGGCCGAGGATATGCTCAATCATAATTAGAGAATTCTGATTCTTATGATACTACTCTTAATGATTTTCCCTTAGAAATTTACTGTCCTTCCTTGATGATATCGTATCTATTGCCTTAATTAAATCTTTCGATCTGTCTTCAGGATGCCGCCGAGGAGGTCCCAGAGACTCGGAGCAGCAGATTCAGAGAGGTCTGCCATCTCTCGCCCTGCCGGACAGACATCCGCAGCACCTCCTACATCTCCAGTACATGTGGGAGTGTCTGCAGCATTCGGGGGTCCTCTACCACCTGTTCAGAGGGTCCCCTCAGCTACGACGGGGCCTCTACCACCACCACCACCACCAGTTCAGCATCCAGGAGGTGTGCCCGTCGATGGGGCACAGATGTTCGCCTTGATTCAGGGCATGGTCGATGCCCAGAGGACATCGGCAGAGGCCCAGAGAGTGCAGGCTGAGGCACATCAGGCTCAGACAGAGATGATGAGGGTAAACATGGAGAATGCTCATCAAGTGGCTCTCCAGGCTGTGGAGAGAGTTACTCAGCAGCAGCAGCGTCCTGATTAGCACCACCAGAGGCCGGACACCATTGTGGATTTCAAAAGGATGATGCCTCAGAAATTCAAGGGGACAGAAGGGATACTCTACGCCGATGATTGGCTAGAGGATATCGAGAGGAACTTGCGCTTGGCACAGCTTCCAGAGGCCCTCCAAATCGAGGCCGCTGGCAGCCAGATGTTCGACATTGCCTTGACGTAGTTTCGCACGGAGCCGAGACTCTTGCGCAGGGGACTCACTTGGGAGGATTTTAAGGAGCTCTTCAAGAAGAAGTTCTTTCCTGATGTTGCCCTGGGAGCTTTGGAGAGTCAGTTCCATGACTTAGCCCAGGGGAGCTCGTCCGTCGATGAGTATACCGCAGAGTTTTCCCGCCTGAGCCGCTTTGCACCACCGATGATTAGAGATCCGGGGGACAGGGCCCGGAAGTTCAGAAAGGGGCTGACAAGGGAGGTCAAGTCTCGCACGTCGGGACGTCGCACAGCTACCTACGAGGGCATATTGATGGATGCCCAGATAGCCGAGGACGACTTGGGCCTCATGCCCAAGAGGGGATGCGATAGTTCCGGAGGAGCAAACAGTAGTGCGGGACCGGGCAAGCATCCACACTTTCAGCAACAACAGCAGAGACCCTTTCAGCAGCAGCATCAGGCACCAGCCCGAGGGCAGGTCCAGCAGCAGCAACAGAGACAGACTCAGCCCGCCATCCAGTGTGCGTACTGCGGGAAGATGGGACATACTAGAGATATCTGCAGGAAGAGATTGGGCTCATGTCTGTCCTGCGGATCTACGACACACCAGTTGAAGGATTGTCCTACCATTCGTCCAGGTTAGGGTGGAGCAGCCGCCCAGAGAGGACCAGACAGGGTACCTACCGTACCAGGAGGCCAACAACAGAGGGGACCACTTCCACCGCAACATCAGAAGTTTGCCCAGCACTAGCAGCAGAGAGGTGTACCCCAGGGGCGAGCGTACGCCATGGCTGTCGAGGAGATCGAGCCAGCAGGAGACTTGATCACAGGTTCGGTTCTTCTCGATTGTATTCCCGTATTTACCTTATTCGACTCTGGCGCTTCCCATAGTTTTGTGTCTTTATCTTATGCACTTCGACATCATTTAGACACAGAACCATTAGCTAGGACTTGCAAGATCATGACTGGTGGAGGTATTATCCTAGTTCGTGATCACTGCAAGGACCGGAGGGTGTCAGTAGGAGGCCGAGAGTTGAGCGTGAGCTTACTCGTCATGCCACTTCCGGGGTACGATATTATACTCGGAATGGACTGGTTGAGTAGGCATCATGCTACTATAGATTGTAATAGAGGCAGAGTATTATTTAGACCACCAGGAGAGCCGGAGTTTGAGGTCATCCGGGGAGCAGCGGAACAGAGCAGGAGCACATTTTGTGGAGCCAGGGCGGAAGAAGAGGAGTTGCCACATCCTCTGATAGCAGAGTTCCTGGATGTATTTCCAGAGGAGTTGCCAGGCTTGTCGCCAGACAGAGATGTTGAATTCTCTATAGACTTGGTTTCAGGAGCGGAGCCCATTTCACAACATGTCTATAGAGTCAACAACAGCGAGCTGGCAGAACTGAAGAAGCAAGTCGAGGAGCTGCAGGACAAAGGCTTCATCAAATCCAGTTCATCACCATGGGGAGCTCCGGTATTGTTCGTACCGAAGAAGGATGGCACGGTGCGCATGTGCATTAATTATAGAGCTTTGAACAATATCACTATCAAGAACAAGTACCCGCTGCCAAGGATAGATGATCTTTTCGATCAGTTGAGCGGGGCGAGGGTGTTTTCAAAGATAGATTTGAGGTCAGGCTATCACCAGGTGAAGGTGAAGAAAGAAGACACGCCGAAGACAGCCTTTCGGACCAGATACGGCCAGTTTGAGTTCATGGTGATGCCATTTGGTTTAACCAATGCACCGGCAGTATTCATGAACCTGATGAACAAGGTGTTCCACCAGTACCTTGACAAGTTCGTGGTGGTGTTCATTGACGATATTCTTGTGTATTCCAAGACCCCGGAGGAGCACGAAGAGCACCTGAGGTTGGTCTTAGAGACTCTCAGGAGGGAGAAGCTGTACGGGAAACTCTCTAAGTGTGAATTCTTCCTTGACAAAGTCGAATTTCTTGGGCATGTGGTATCGGATGACGGAATCTCGGTTAACCCGCAGAAGATCGAGACAGTGGAGTCATGGGCTACCCCCAGTTCGGTAGCTGAGATCAGGAGTTTTCTCGGGCTAGCAGGATACTACAGGAGGTTTGTACAAGACTTCTCCAAGATTGCAGCGCCGATGACCAGACTGACTAGGAAAGATGTGGATTTTGTCTGGACGGAGGAGTGCCAGGCTGCATTTGATGAGCTGAAGAAGAGGTTGACGACAGCTCCAGTTTTGACGTTGCCAGCAGGGACAGGTGGTTTCACCATCTACAGTGATGCTTCAGGAAAGAGTCTGGGATGTATTATTCAGCAGCACGGGAAGGTAATTGCCTATGCTTCCAGGCAGTTACGCCCTCATGAAAAGAACTACCCCACCCACGATTTGGAGTTGGCAGTAGTTATCTTCGCTCTAAAACTGTGAAAATATTACCTGTACGGAGAGCGTGTGGAGATCTTCATAGACCATAAGAGCTTGAAGTACGTATTCACACAGAAGGAGCTGAACATGAGGCAGAGGAGGTGGTTAGAGTTGATGAAGGACTTTGACATCTCATTACAGTACCACCCAGGAAAGGCCAACGTAGTCGCCGATGCCTTGAGCAGGTATCCGATGGCTATGTACTTGACGACAGATAGACATTTGTTGGCTGATTTGGAGAGCTTGGAGATTGAAGTGTTAGTTCCCGGTACTGAGATTCAGATGTGGGGATTACAGATACAGTCCGAGCTGATGGACAGGATCAGAGCTGCGCAGTTTGATGATGAGGCTCTGAGGAGTATCAGAGCACAGGTTCAGACAGGATTGTCGGATGACTTTACTATCGCAGATGATGGTTCCTTATGGCACGGCATGAGGATGTGTGTGCCGAACGGGGAGCTGTGCGAGGAGGTTTTGCAGGAAGCACACCGCTCTCAGTACTCGATGCATCCCGGTGCCAACAAGATGTATCGAGACTTGAGGGAGCACGTATGGTGGTATGGAATGAAGCACGAGGTAGCACGCTTCGTATCCCGGTATCTAGTGTGCCAACAGGTAAAGGCAGACCGGCAGAGGCCAGGTGGTTTGCTTCAACCTTTACCGATTCCAGAGTAGAAATGGGAGCACGTGACCATGGATTTCGTTTCAGGGCTTCCACGTTCTCCAGGAGGGAAGGACGCAATTTGGGTCATCGTGGACAGGTTGACCAAATCAGCCCATTTTTTACCTTTCAAGGTGGGCACGTCGACAGAGAGGCTAGCAGAGATGTACGTGCGACAGATTGTTAGGCTTCATGGAGTTCCGATGAGCATCGTCTCAGATCGGGATAGTCGTTTCACTTCCCACTTCTGGAGGAGTCTGCAGACTAGCTTGGGCACTCAGCTCAAGTTCAGTACCGCATATCACCCCCAGACAGACGGGCAGTCTGAATGGACTATTCAGACTCTCGAGGATATGCTACGCACTTGTGTTCTAGATCTCGGAGGTTCTTGGGAGGATCATCTGCACCTGGTAGAGTTTGCCTACAACAACAGCTACCAGGCCAACATCGAGATGTCACCATTTGAGGCTCTTTATGGACGGAGGTGTCGTACACCGTTATCTTGGGACGACGTTGGAGAGAGAGCCTTGCTAGGACCAGAAATGGTCGTGGATGCAGCAGAAAAGGTGAAACTCATCAGAGACAGATTGCGAGTGGCGCAGGACAGACAGCGACATTGGGGCGACAGCCACCGTAGACCCCTTGAGTTCCAGGTATAGATTGTTATTTTCTGGCTTGTGCTTGTTGTTTAGACTGCGTGTTGAGACTATTTTGTTTTAGGTTGGCGATCTAGTGTTCCTACGAATTTTTTTGACGTGTGGCACGATTCGTTTTGGTGGCGGCGGGAAGCTTAGCCCACGCTACATCGGACCCTTCAGTATTCTTGCGAAGATAGGTGCAGTGGCGTATAGACTAGACTTGCCGCCTGCATTGGAGGTAGTGCATAATGTGTTCCACGTGTCGCAGCTGAGACGGTACGTGGCCGACCCTAGTCACGTACTTGATCACTCGGAGATTGAGGTTGGTCCGACGCTCAGCTACCCTGAGGAGCCCGTAGAGATCTTGGACCGCAGAGAGAAGGTGTTGCGGAACCAAACTATTCCGTTGGTTCGTGTTGCATGGAGACATCACTCTCCAGGGGAGTCGACCTGGGAGAGAGAGGACGAAATGCGCGAGCAATACCCGTATCTCTTCTAGACTTGAGGTATATCCCTTTCTGATTTTTTTTTCTTGTTCTGTTCAGTCCAAATTTCTAGGACAAAATTTTTTTTAGGAGGGTAGACTTGTCACTACCACATTTCCAGATAAGGGCATTTGGGTAATTTCACTATTTTGAATAATTATGGATTTAATTAATTTATTGAGTTTTATAAACTATTATATATGTTGTAAGTGATATTTGGTTTTAGGTCAAACCCTAGAACTCATTAGGACAAACCCTAATGACTAAACCCTAAATTGAAAACCAATTCTAGAGAAACCCTAGAATTTAGATTTTAGGTTGGACCTCAAACCCTAGACTGACTAAACCTTAGTTAACTAGGTTCTACATGACCTAACCTGGGGGTTTAACCTAAAACTATGCACTGGAAACCCTAAACTAGCTATAATATAAAAAGGGAGCCTTCCCCAAAGCCATTCTTCATGTAGAAAGAAGAAACCCTAGCCTCCATAAGAAAAACCATCTTTCCTCCACCACAAATTCAGAATCAAACCCTAGGGTTTCCATTTTTCCTCCTTCAAGGCAAAGGGGACAGGGAGCTTGGGTCAAGGAACCTTGGGGAAGAAGAACTTTCATAGGGAACCATCTCCCTATAGGTAAAACTTTTTATTCAATTATATTCTGTTTTTTCTTGTTTTTTTGGCCATTAGGAAACCTACCTTGATGTTTAGGTTTTGATTTCTGAGACTCTACATGAAGACCTAGGTGAACTTGGGTTTTGATGACCTATGGGTGTTTTTCCCCTAATTTCTGGAACCCAAACCCTAGGGATCTCGTGTAGGTACATTACCCCTCCTACGTATGAGTTTAGATCTCAGTTTTTAGGTTTTGATTGGGGATTCATGATGTTCTTGAGTATACCCGTTTTTCTGCACACAAGGTGTTTGGTGATACGTTTCTTAGGGTTTTTGCCTATCCCTGTATTTTAATTCCTGCATATTGATATACCTATCTATATTTATATATAAAATTGCATTGTGGATAGTCTGTGCACAGTTGGGATCTTTCTGTGCAGTCGGGCATCAGCAGGGGTATGATAGTATGGTGTAGGAATTGGCTCTGTGTATATGTACCAGTATGGGAACCTATGAGAGTGTAGCCTGTGTAATTCCTGTATGTCTGTGTGAGTGATCATTAGGTAAGGTATGGAAATTACAGGTTCAGTATGCATCTGTGTAGATGTGTTAGAGGAGTGAACTGAGATTCGGGTTCACTGTGAGGAAATGCTGGACTGTGTGTGAGAATACCTGTGTTCAGTGAGTATCATGAGTTTCAGTTCAATACATCAGTGTCTAGGTATTGGAGTGGAGAGTTCTCATTTTCAGTGAGTTGTATACCTGTGAATTCTCAGCCTTGTGTGTATTAATTAGAACCTGTGAGTATGAGTTAGGAAATTAACATCCAGTGTGTGTGCTGTGTATGTAGAGTAAAATTTCCAGGTTCAATAGTATGCTGAATTCAGTGGGTAATTTATTCCAGATTCAGTGTGGTTCTGTGTGTTTGTAGGTAATTAATTTCAGTGTGTTGTACTGTGCTGTGCAGAATTAATGTATCAGATAGATCACAGTATGCAGGATGAATCTGTATGTAGTTGTGAGTGTATGATCCTGATCAGTATGTGTTTGTGCATAGGGATTTTTGGGCTGTGTGTACCCAGATCAGGGAATGCATATGTGTATATGTAGGTGTGTGTCTACCTATGTATTAGATACCTATGTGCCTATCTGTGTGTGTGTGTGTGCAACCCTGTTAAATTTGTGTCTGTGTATCAGATTTGGGGGAGAGAGTGTATAGCTGAGTATTATGTGTGTCAGTCAGGGGAGGATTTCAGTAGGTGTGTATCAGTAATTTTCAGTATGTTAGATAGCTGGGTATGTATGTACCTGTGTGTCTTAGTGTCTGTGAGTTAGTGTGTGTATGTTCACAGTTGGGTATTAGTGTGTGCATTTGGGGATGAACTGTGTGAGTTCATCAGTGTTACCTGAACCAGTGTGTATGGGTGACCTATTATGTTGTCCCAAGGTTTAAGCCATGTATGTGTGAAACCAACAATTTCAAATTGTGAAACTGTGTCAGTTCACTGTGCCAGTTCTTGAGGGACAGGTAAGTGCAAGTATAGTGTAGGTAATAGAGTATTAGGTATTGGTATGAATGCTGGTATGGGTAGATTGGTATGGTAATGTTAGTTAAGGGTAAGTTTGGCATGGAGTGGGAAAAGTCTTAGAGTATCAGTATGAGTTGAGGTTCGAGTTTGAGAACTAGTTAAATTAAGAGTTAACAGTTTAGGTAATACCTTAGGATCTATATGGGAGTTATATTTATGTTAATTGCCTAGTATGTAAAAATGGTTTGGTATCAACACAAAGCCTAGAGTAACAAGGTTTAGACCTAGTATGGTCCTAGTTAACCTAGTATGGACTTAGACATGACCTAGAAGCCTCGTATTTAATTAGTTAAATATTTTTATTTTCTTATTTCAGTATTTTGACATGAAATTCCATAATTAGGTCATTGTGATCCCACTTTGGACATCGATCCTCACACTCTGCTCAGGACCACAGGCGAGTACATTCTCTGACAGTTTTCATTGTTCATTATTTCTATAATTCAGTTGTATTACATACTTGATTCTGACACTATGGATACACGGGTTAGCACCCTAGATCCCCATCATGAGGAGTCGTGATTGGAATCCATCGTGCTAGCTGGGGGATGGAGAACTATTAGTAGATTATGTGATCATATCCAGACCTTTACATGCATCATAGCTCACCCCACTTCTCACATCGGGTGCGGCCTGACCATTTACATGCATCATAGCTGTTATGTATGATTAACCTGACCACTACATGCATCATAGCTAACTATATGGTTAGCCTGACCTACAAGAATCATAGTTAATCATATATAACCAGCCTGATCTAGTCCCAAGCCGATCACATAATAAACTGATAATTCAATCACTTAGCTAGATGTCCATTTTATTCAGATTCACTTGTTCTAGCATTCACTGTCTATTGTTCATTGCTAGATGCTCTATTGCCTATTTTTATTTTCTCCAGTACTTTACATTTCCAGCATTTATTTCCATCTTGTATTTCTTACACTGTTTATAGATTTTGTCAATTTAATAAAACTGCTGTTAGTGCTTGTGCTTCGCTCCAATCCTGACTGGATAACATTTTTCAGAGGACCTGGAGGATCTTTGCCCCACTCATTACGACCCAGGATTAGAGGGTGATTTCACTCCAGAAACCCCAGAGGAGTTGCCTAGCCTAGAGGAGAATTTACCTGGCTGTTCTTAGATTATTTTTCTGCATTTATTGTTTTAGACTGAGACTGAGTTGTATTTATTATTTTGTGACTTTGTGAGGTTATTTAGACCCAGGATTTGAGTTGGATTATTGTGGTTGTTTTTATTTGAACTCTTTTCTATTCTCATCGTGCCATTATTTCTATTAGTTTGTGATTGAGTATATCATAGAACTGTGGATTATTTATCATTGTCCTCCGTGCGGAGTTGAGATTATTGACAGGATATATTATATGTTGAGATCTAGACAGCGTTCTACCGCCGATGCTGCGGCGTAGGCTGGACGTACCCACGACTCATGCCCAAATTCCGGGTGCGGGTCGTGACAGACGGTGTCCGGAAAGTACTTTCTCTCAAAGCACTCCAGGAATTGCTCCCATGTCTGGTAAATACCCAGCTGGCGCTCCATGGATTTTCACCAGTGATGAGTATTACCATCTAGAAGCGTCCTTACACCTGTCATCCACAGCTCTGTAGGTAGCTGTGATGCTTCTAATAATTTCTGAGTGTGGGTGATCTAGTTGGTAGTTTCTTCTGCTTCTAATAACTTCCGAGTGTGATGCTTCTAGTGCTGGATCTGGCATAGTAGTCCTTGCAGCCATCCTTTCAAGTGCTGCTAGGAACTCTTGTCTCTGTTCTGCTGCTTGCTATCTCTGTTCTGCAGCTAGTGTGACGGCATATTGTTGTTGTTCCTTCATTATCATCTGGAAGAATTAGAACAGTTGAGCCTGACCATCCTGCGGTGTTGATGAGGCTGGGAGGTTCCCATTTGGTGGAACAGGAAAGTCAGATGGAACTGGATTGTGAATCTATCCATCTGGTCCTGAAACTCTAGGATTCGTTGAGGTCCCTCCTCGAGTCTGACCATTGACTCCAGGAGTTGTATCACCATCGGGGACAATACATCCCTTCTGCATATCCATCACTCTGCAGGTGATGTACACAACATTTAGAAGAAGTATAGGAAGCAAATAGGGATGTAAAAAGTTGTCGGCGTAAAATATGGGTTCAAAAATATCCGCATAAAGCAGGGATTTAAACTATCATCGTAAAGTAAGATTTTAGAGTTGCCTGCGTAAAGCAGAGATTCAATAAAGTCAGTGTAAAATAGAGCCTAAAAACTGTCTCGGAAAAAGTCTGCGTAAGAGTTTCCGTGTGTAAGGTCTATGCGTAAAAGATATGCTGCATAAAATCTATCTGTAAAGTCTTGCTATATTTTCTGCGTAAAGTTTGCGTGTAAAGTCTAGCATTCGGTTGCAGCGTAAAGTTGTTTTCGAGAAATTTTTTGTTTTTTCTCGGACGAATTTGTCAGTCAAATCAGTGATCCTGACATCTTAAAAAAATACTGTACGATGATCGAGAGGACGGTTGTGATGATGATTTGCACAGAGACCCAAGTCGTTGTTTAGTGGTATTTCTGATACGAGTCGTTCTACGCATCCAATAAAGAAGAAAAATTGGGGCTTCTGCATACGCTATCTACAGAAATGAGTTTTACGCTCAAGATGAGACAAAATCAGACACCAAGTCAAAAGCTATTTCTGCATAGGGCTCGAGGTATATCTCTGCATTTAATGCACGAAATTTGGTTCTGAGTGGTTTCAACTGGGAAAACTAAAACTAGGACAGTGGTAATACGCTCACTTCATCATCCTTATATTTACGCCTAATCAAGCTATTTACGCTGGTTTTTAGGAATCATCTGGTTTACGCTGGGATATTTACCTATGTGGCTTACATGTTGTGTCCTACGCAGGATTAGGAACACCATTGGAACATAGTTAATAGTTGTTTAGTACTGCAGCGTAAAATAGACAATCTTCTACATAGTTTGGCCTTTACGCCAATAAGATAGTCATTTGGCTCTTACGCCAACTTAGGGTAAACAGTTTTTGGCGTAAACTAAATATAGGATGGTGGAAAAGAAGAATGAGGTTTCTGTCAAGTATGGATGATGTAAACCCCCTGATTTTCAAGAAATTTTAATTTGGAATTTTTCACAATTTTTTGGATTTTTCTGAGATTTTTCTGAAATTAAATTCAGGTGTTTTAAATATTAAATGTTTTTTAGTTGATATTAAATATTATTAAAATATTATAAAAATAATATTTTATGGTGTAAAATGAAAAACTAGACATAGGATAATTTTTCGGGAATTTTTTGGACCCCGAAATCACTTTTAAAGCCCTAAAAATTAATTAATTAACTTAACCAAAATAAACCGGGTTTATTTTAATAAACCAAACCAAACCAAACCAATAGCTGAACCAAACCGGTTTAATTAAACCAAAAACCTTATTGGGTCGGATCCGGGCCCAAAACCCAGACCCGGCCCGCTTGGACCCGACCCGACCCGTATTTGTTTTAGATCGGGTCGGATCCCCTGACCCGACCCGTCCGCCCGAAACCCATTAACCCGCTAGCTTCCTCTCCCCTAACACGGCGACTCCTCACCTCCCGCCGCCGACAGCCACGCCGCTCCGGTTTCCTGCAATCGCCGCCGCCGCCTGCTCGCGTCCCCGACCCTCCGGGTCCCCTCCCCCTCACCGGCCGCCCTTTCGACCCCGGTGCCTCCCCTTCCTATTTCGGCAACCCCCGGCCGCTCCACTTCCCCCTGACCCTATTTAAACCCCATCACCCGACTCCGGCCGCCCATTGATCCCTCGACCACCCGCCGCCAGGGCACCTGTTCCCCCACCACTCGACCGGACCTCGCCGTTAGCCTCCAGCCCCTCCGCCGCGAGCCATCTCCTTCCCCGCAGTGCCTCACCGTGCCCGGACCTCATCGCCGTGCCCAGCCCCTCTCCTCTTTCTTCCTCTCCCCAGCCCAGACCCCGCTGCCGCCTTCCTTCCGCAGCTCCGACCCCGCCCGCTCGAACTCCGGTCGACCCGAGCCCATCTCCGCCTCCGGCCGTCCGAGAGCCGCCCGCAGCGCCGCCCTCCTCCAGCGAGCCGCCCAGCCTCGTCGCGCCGCCCCGGCCAGTAGCAACTCTCCGGCAAGCGTAAACCCTAGCATCGGACACGGTCGAACACGGACACTTCGTGTCAACGCGGACACAAGAAAATACCATTTCTGGAGCCCTGTTCAGGTATCCATATCTCTCTTCTCATAGCTCTGTTTTTGATTCTGTTTGTTGCATCGCGTAGCCTGCATGACCCCCTCGGTGTCCGTGTAAACCGCTCGGTGCATCGCTTCCTGTGGTGATCGCGAACAGCGATCCAAAAACAGAAAAACCAACGCCCTGTTTTATCCTGTAACTGAGTGCGCCCCGCCAAACGGGACGACTTGGTCGCGTGCGGTATTCACCGATACGTGCGCGTCGTTGATACGGACGTGCGGGATTTTGCAGAAGTTGATTCGGATGTGCGTGCACACCGAAATCAACGCGTATCCACCGATAATGCCCCATATTCGTACTTTCTGGTTCTCGCTGTAACTTAGTGTACACACGTCGGATCAAGACGAAACTTGCGCCATCGGACTCATAGCAATACGCTGGTCTTGTGAGCCAAGTTTGGTTCGATTCTGAGAACGTTGACAAAATTGCGTGTCGTGGGCCCCACAGCCTCCACTTGACGGACGATTTTGAGAACGGCTTATCGAAATCCAATTCTAGAATTTCCGTTGGGTTCGTATCATCGTTTCTGACCTGTTAACACTAAGTTGGACAGATTTGGAGACCTTTGACCTTGACACATTTTTCGGTACAAAGCGGCCCACATTTGGACCTCGTTTTGCCCTGAAATATCATTTTCGCCCCTGTGTCCAAATTGGACTCAAGGACAGGCATTTCTAGCTAATTTATATTTTCTGGATCTGATTGTGATATCTATTTCAGCAACCGGAATACTGCCTGCAATCCCCGCTGAAGCCAGAGCTACAATTGGAGCCGAAACCCCAGGCAAGTGTACCTTGCCAACTTGCAGTTCTTGATACATATTACTTGGACTTAATTTTAAACTGTTGTACATGCTTAAACCTAGGACCGTGTGACTTACTTAGCTTCCGATTAATAGTCGGGTGCCAACCCCGTACGCGGTGTTGTGTACGTCACTTAGAGATGGACATCGTGACCCTTTACATTTTTGTACTTGCATTATCAAGTACATTATACCCAGGACACTTGACACAATACATTTGACAGAATCTTCCTGAGATATTCGTGGTGATTCTGTATAGAATGCAGGATTGACATAGACATTATATTTATAGAGATTAGATGACTTGTTGCATTAGTTTTGATCTTGCGTGTCATGGACATGAGACGTGTGATTACATTGGGTGGGAAGAGACACACAGGCTACAGGCTGATTATATATATATATAAAATCCATAGGAAACACATAGTAAAACTTATAGTATACTCCGCTACCGGCTCCCAGACACAGAGCTTGTAGTGGTATCAGCCTAAGTTCTAGTGATGCTCTCAACTTGCATTTCACATAGATGGTTATATAGTTTACCCTATTGTTTCATTATTTACTGTACTGCATTTATTTTGGCATGAGCTTTCTTGTACCTTGCTATGTCCCCTGAGGACCTGGATCCGGATTATGTCCCCAGGATTAGCAGACGAGGTTTATCCAGAGGTATACGGAACAGGAGCACTTCTCGGAACAGTACCAGTACCTGAGGACGAGGTGATCGCTGAGGACTTCTCCTGAACATCTGCTTCTCCATGCTTAGTTATTATGGCAAATAGACTCTCTTTCCTGTTTAATTAAACAATTGTAACAGACTTTATATCGGGTTGTTCCCCGAATTACTTTGCTGAGACTGGATGTTTGATTTACTTTCCTTATTGTTGTTGATCTTATTATCTTTTGAGTGGATGAGATTAGTTCTGACTTGTTATTGTAGACCTTATATTACAGCTTAAGTATGCCCCGATGGATCCATTAAATTGGGTTTGTCTATCGGTGCGTGCTGTTGGCCATTGCCACGTGTCTAGTCCCTTGGCATTTTGGGACTGGGGCGTGACAGATGAGATCCTTATACTCTATCCTATACGCAGGCTTGTTTGGTACAGTTACGTAACAAAGACAATATATTTCAGGACCTGCATGGGCCACCACCAAAAATATGTCACGCCCCAGTCCCAAAATACGTAGGACTAGGAGTACGTAACACGCCCAGCCGTATGTATATGAACTCCAATATATGGAAACCATATACATACATACGCTGTTTATGAATATCCAATCCACCAGTGGTAATATACTGTCACAACAAGTCACATGCAATCTAGATCTCATCCACATCACAAATAATCAGTAGGAATAAAGAGCTGAATAATAACTGAATATCAACGATAGTATCAAGTCTGATAGACGAGTGGAAACAAATCCACTACAAAACGACTATACTGAAGTAGCAAAAAGATCTCTAAACAGTGGTAACAAAATCACAGATACTCCAAGTGTAAGACCTCCTCAGTCTGGTAAGTAGCGTCAGGTCCAGGACCGTACTCTTGAGGATACTCCTGCTCGTCCATATCTGGAAAGGGACCAGGTCCTCAGAGGGACATAACAAGATACATAATAACATGCCAATATGTACTGAAATATAAACATTTCCTTGGGTCGCCTAACCGTCTAAGTGAATGCAACTTGAGAACAACTTTCCACCAAGTGGGCTATCTGGCTAAAAATATGGGATTGGTGTGACTCTCTCGGAGAATCAGGGGCCTCAAAGCATGTCATCTTTTGAACGGCAGAGGCCGCCAGTAGTATATAGTGGTCATCATCACCCGTTTCTCTGGTGGAGAATCCAAGCATACAGGAAAAAGTGCAAAGGAGCCAAAAACGCCTTACTTGTTGTTCTTTCCACCCCATGCTCTAAGCATGCCATATCCATGACACGATAAAACCTCTAAACAACTGCCGGGTCTACTAGCATACAAAGTTTCTATTTAGCAGTCATCCTTAACGCACAGCTCTTACGTACAAGCGGCCAACCCGATACGTAGTCCGAGATCTATATGAGACTCACAACTCGTGTAGCAACTGTGTCACGGCCAATGAACCAAATAATGCTCCATAATACTGGGTGGTCTCATAAACAAGGTCCAATGCAAATGCATAATTAAAACAGAATCATGCATCATTTGGAATGTAAATAATAGTACTGTGGCAAGGTATACTTGTCGAGCAAAGTTCTGTATAGTGCACGTTCAATGTTTGAAGAAGTGAGGTTTTGGGATTGGGTATAATTGCATGGATATATATAGAGAATAAGAGGCGGTGGAGAAACTTAGTGTTTAAGAAACTACTGCTGATGTTTCTTTCTTCTCATTGGTTTGGGTTTCGGTTGAGGTGTTTTTAGTAATATTAGTGATAAAAGCGGTGGAATGAGAAGCTTACACGTTTGAAGTCGGTTTGCTACTGCTGTTGATATTTTACGCGTGGATAAGGAATTTAAGCGGTGGAGGTTTTTACGCATGGGTGAATTGCTGCTGCTGAGGAGTTTTACGCGTGGAGAAAGGAAGAATTTACGCGTGGGCAAAATAAGCGGTGGAATGATACTGCTGTTGCTACGGTTTATGTGCGGAGAAATATACGCGATGGGGTACGCGGGTTGCTGCTGTCTGTTTACGCGAGAAGAACTGCTATTTCCTTACTTTACGCGCGGAGCGTGTTTAACGGTTTGCGGGTTTGGCCTGATAGGAAATTCTATTTTCTATTCTTTTCTTTTTTTTCTTATAAAAATATATATATATATATATATACATATACCTATCTGGATAGGGTATTGGTGTATACGGTTAAGGTAGCAACTGTCAAAGGGTTTCTACATGGAATAAAATTTAGGAAAAATTTATAATGGTTCCCTAAATCCTCTAAATGCTCAATACCTCAGAATAAAATCTATTTTCTCTATTTAGCTCATAATAAATAAATAAATAATAAAATATGGTTTTCAGAATTAGGGGTTTTATAATATAAGTACAACAACTAACAATCACTGAGACTCGAAGAGAAGACCTCCTCGGAACATAGTGGCAAGTCCGAATTTGCGCTCCAGCGAATACTCATGAACATTTACACCAGGAAAGGGACTAAGTCCTCAGAGGGACATAACAAGATACATAGAAGCATGCCAATAAAGTACTAAAATAAAGATCCAATGGGTCGCCTAAAAATCTATGTGAATGCATTTTGAGAACAACTTTCTAACAAGTGGGCTATCTGGCCATAAATGTGATTGGCATGATTCTCTCGGAGAATCAGGGGCCTACAAAGCATGTCGCCTTTTGAACGGCAAAGGCCGCTTGATAATATAGGGGTCATCACCGCCCGTATCTCCGGTGGAGCGTCCAGATTATAATAAGGAAAGTGCAAAGGAACCCAAATGCGGTACTTGTTGTTCTCCCCACCCCATGCTCTAAGCATGTCATATCCATGACATGATAATACCTCTAATAACTGCCAAGTCTACTAGCATGCAAAGTTTCTAACAGCAGTTATCCCTAATGCACGGCCCATATGTACAAGAGGCCAACCCAGTATGCGAGTCCGTGTCCTACATGAGACTCACACTCCTGTAACAGCTGTGTCACGACCAATAAAATCTAATGATGCTTCATGATAATGGGACGGTCTCATAAACAAGGTCAATGCATATACATAATAAAAACAAATCACGACGACACCGTCGTTGTACCCAAGTTTCCTTGGACACGTATTTTATATAGCAGTTAAAATATATGAACTAATGATAGAAAATAAAGATGCATGCAACATATGAAATATGAATAACAGTACAATGGCAAGGTATGCTTGCCTGACAAGAGAGCTACAAAATATAACGTCCAGATGTCAAACACCAAGAGTCAGAAACTACGGCCTCAGAATGAACGTCTCCGGATGCTGAAATAAATATCACCAATGTTACCAGAATAAGCGAGATAGCTAAAAATCACTACCCTTTCGTCCAATTTGGACACACGAGCAAAACGGTAATTTCGATAAAAGTGGGGTCCGCATGTAGGCCACCTTGCACCAAAAAGCGTGCCAAGGATAAAGGTCTCTAAAATGGACAAATTATAGGTCAAACAAACTCTAAATGTCAGTACGAACTCAACGGTATGTCCAATTTTAGATTCTGGTGAGCCGGACACAATTTTGCTCGAAAAGTCAACCGTGGGGCCCGCAATCAGGCGGTTTGGTCAACTGTCTCAAAAGTATGTGAAAATTGGGTCATAGGACCAACGCGATACCACGAGTCCAATAGCGCAAGTTTTGTTGCATTCTGACGAGCGTACAACAATTGGTATGAGATTTTGCAAAAGTCGCGATACGGGAAATTTTTGCGGATACGGGTTGATTCCGACGCGCACACCCGTCCAAATCAGTTTCCGTGAAAGCTCACACGTCTGGACATACCATACGCACCTTTCGGTGCAATTGGTACTCGATGGGGCGGTCCCGTTTGGCGGGGCGCGCTCCGTATCACAAATTTTTAGAAGTTGGAAAACGAATTTTTCATGATTTTCAATCTGATTAAATTAAGCATACAACAACAAATAAAATATTGTAATTGACAAGAATTAATCTCGGTTAGGTGGTCTTCGTATACCAAAAAGAAAAACTAAATTCGGATCTCTGTGGAGGGAGATACGAGTCCTTAAATATGGGTAGTTACCGCAGTTTTCTGCTATCGAAGTTGTCGTTTTTTGCCAACTTTGCCTCAGTTTTTGCCTAGGGGTACGCGCTATTTGAAGTAAACTAATACACAAAGATGGAAGAGGGATATGTCGTGAACATAGCGTTGAAGACGGGATCGAGTTTGGTTGAGCGATGACGCGGGAATCGAGGCTTGAACATGGATACGTTGCTGTTCAATCTCTGTCGCATGCGCGGGGTTGACGCTCGAACGACGACGGTCGCGGCCTGCGTGCGGCTACTCCGGCGGCGCGGCTGTGGTGTCTCGGCTCTGAGCGGCGGTCGCGGGGTGATAGAGAGTAGGTTTAGGGTTAGGGTTTGGAAATAGAAATATGCATATATATATAAGGTAGAGAAGAAGGGAGATGGGATAGTCGGGTCGCTCGCGGGTGGGAAATCGCAGCAGCTGCTGCTGATTTCATTAATAGCGGGTGCGGGTAGGTTAGGGTCGGATTTAGTTACTAATGGGTTTAGGGTTTAGATTCATTTAGATTTTCTTTTTCTTTTTCTTTTATTCTTTTTTTTCTTTTTCTTATTCTTTTTCTATTTCTTTTTCTTTCTATTATTTTCTAATTTCATTTAATAAACTTCATATATATATATATATATATATATATATATATATATATATATATATATATATATATATATATATATATATATATAATTCTAGAAATTATTTTAGAGCATACAATTAATCTATCAACTGTCCACAAGGTCTCCTACATGGGATAAATTAAGGAAAAATAATAATTGCTCCGTAAATCCTCTATTGCATAAACACCTAGAAATAAAAATCCAATAAATTTTATTTATTTTAATTAACTAATAAATACTATAAATCAATTAAATAATTAATACGGTTTTTAAAATTAGGGGTTTTACATAGTTAGCTCCCATTTGGAGTAGTGGGTTGCGTATCGCCACTTGCCATGCTCCCGTAAACGTAGTTCAGAACTATAATCGTATAACTATAAATATAATTTATAGAGTTGTAAATATTAAATAATTAAAGCAAGTAAATAAAATAAAAATATATAATTTAATTTATGTAAAATATCTCTCCAACAAATACTAATCGAGATACGTGGTTTCACGTTCCTAAATCTCTTTTCGAGTAGTGAGTCCACCAAAAATACATTTGTCATTTTGGTCACCCATCTATAGGTTATATTTAGGCCAGGTTTTGATAATAGGATATGAATTTGTTGCTACCCATCTATAAAATAAATAACAACTATAAAAACTAAAAGCAAGTACATAAAACAAGGGGGAAAAGCAAGAACTTAATGTTGCCTCTCTGGTTCTCTCTTCTTAATTGCTCCCCCCCCCCCCCCCCCCCTCTCTCTCTCTCTCTCTCTCTCTCTCTCTCTCTCTCGTTTTGGTGTCCACCAACCCAAAGCACATCTCATATTTATAGGATAAAGTGCAGAAAATTCTTCCTTAGAATTTTTTTTATAATGGTCAAATTGAGAGTGTTTTGAACCAACATGTAGAAAATTTAGGGAATAGTAAACTTGGATTTTGCTATAACCTATATATATAGAATGACAAAGGTAGCAACCACCAACGTTCACTTGTAACATGAGTATTTTGTATATACTATGATTTATTTTTAAAAATGTGCAACTAACGGCTACTTCAAACGGCTAGTAGACGGAAGGGGATATTTTAAGCAATTAAACTATTGTAGAAGAATTTAATTGCTACATTTGTCTAGTGAATCTTATTTTGCTAACATGATAAATCTAAGAAATTTTTTTTTTTTTTCACTTTATCTCATATTTATAGCATCTTTCTTTTCTACATATCTCACTACACAAATTATGATCCTAATCTTCTACTTCCAACTAGTCAAAAATATTTTTTTTAAAAAATTAATAAAATGTAGTAGAATGCTAATGGAATTGACTTGGTGTCCTATTTATATGCTTAATACGAAACGTCAAATGCAATGCGTTTTACTTCCTAATCTTTGACTACTTCCATCCTTACGCAATTTTGAATAATTTTTGTTCCCTTGCCCAACCCCTCCTATGGTTTGTTGCACACAAGTACCAACTATAAAATTCGGGGGTGAGTTCTAAAAACCGCTGACTCTTTCTCTCTTTCTTTCTTCTTATCTGGAGAAAAGAGGGAAGGAGAAGAAAGTTCCTCTTTTACTTCTCAATATTTTTTCAATTAAGATCATATATTTTTTTTCTTCATTTGATCACAATTCTGCAGAATTCCGGTGAAACTTGCATCTTTTCACCCAAATGGGCTGTTGCCAGAGCAAGAACGGCGACTCCGGAGCCGGCCGGATCTCCCGTTGGCGATCCACCGGCATCGTCGCTCTCAGAGATTCCAAATTGAAGGTATAATTTCTTCATTTTCTCCGAATTGGGTCCTATAATCGTGTTGTTTATTGATCGGGTGCGAAATTTATGTGTATGAAATTCAATTTTAGAATCGAGGAGATGTTAAAATGTAAATGAATTCTATTAGTGCTATGCCGCTGGACCTGACCCGGTTTTACTGATACGAAACCCAACCAACCCGACCTTGTCACCTTGCAAAGTGCTAGGAATATGGTAGCACTTTAGGTTGTGTTTCGTACGTAGAATACTTTATAGCCCAAATTCTATACTCCTGGGAATAGAATTAGTTGGAATTAAATTCACGGGAAAGGAAAGTTATGCTGGAGTCAAGTCTGATGCATAGGGACAGTTCGGGCAGAACTCGGTGGGTTTGTTCTAGAACTTTTTTGCCGAACTCGGCCCAAGTTCTGTGTCGGCGAGGATGACGAGTTTTGGGTTCTAATCTACACCGTTGGATGCTGGTGGACGGCCAAATCTGTTGGTGGGCTACTTTTAGAGTTTCATAAACCCTAAAATTAGGTTTCTATTCTATTTATATGGGTTGAGGGTGGAGGTAGAAAGAAGAGCACAAGGTGGAGATTCAGGATACTTGTCCGCAGAAAATCTAAGAAAAAGTCCATACTTTGCTCTTAGGACTTGACATCCAAGATAGAAAGAAGAAGATATCTGATCGAGGAGTCGTCTCTTTCGTTCTGTCGTTCTGGGAGATTGCTACGGGTAGGGTGAGTGATTTCATTATAATTTCTGTCTTTTCTTCTTGAGTGTAGTGAGGGGTTGAACCTACGAGGGAAAATGATTCAACATTGCTTTTTGTCAATCTTGTAATTTCACCTGAGTTATATAGATTGAGATTTGTCCAGGTGACGTAGTCACGGACCATATATGTTGACTTTATCTTGGTGTTCGTTAGACGGGTGTTGGTAATTTCAGGTGGGTTGGCTTAAATTTCTGCTGCGGTTAGTTTCAGACATGGTATAATAGCGCTTGTAGGACATGTCCGATCCCAACGTCTGGTACCACAGTATCTGGCTCTGATGTCTGATTCCCAACAACTGGTATCAGAGCTTTTAGGTTCGCGAAAGTGAAGGTGCAACCATGTCTATGGAGCAGATGAACACACGAATGATCACCCATACATGGGAGAATTGGTCGATTTGGAAGCCAATGATGGAGGATCTACTCTGGTGCAAGGACTTGCGTTGTCCGTTCGAGGGTGACAACACAAAGCCATCGGACAAAGCTGCTGAAGACTGAAAAAGATCGGATCAGAAGGCCTTTGGACCCATCCATCAATGGCTGGACGATTCGGTGTTTCACCACGTGTCCATGGAGAGTTATGCAAAAGCATTGTGGGAGAAGCTGTATTTGCTGTACAAAAGGAAAGACGGCTGGCAACAAGGCATTTCTTATTTGCTAAGTCGTCAAATCGAAGTACACAGAGGGTGTCCAGTGCACAACATATGAACAAGGTTCAGGGTATCATCAATCAGCTGTCTGCAATGAAGATGGTGATTGATGATGAGCTTCAGGCCCTTCTGCTTTTGAGTTCTCTGTCGGAAAGCTAGAAGACGTTGGTGGTGTCGGTGAGCAACTCCGCACCGGATGGAGTTGTCACGATGGAAACAGTCAAAAGTAGTTCGTTGAATTAGGTGATCCAGCGTAAGTTGATGGAATCGTCGCAGGAGTCCGCTCTGGTGGCTTCTTTCTGGAAGGAAAGACCCAACTTACAGGCGAGACGGGGGAGAGTTCTTGGGATCTTGCGACTGTGAACCACAAGGAGGGCTGTTATCACTGTGGCGAAAGTGGTCATATCAAGAGAAACTGCATAAAGCTCAAAGCTGAAAATGCCAAAGGCTAAGGATGATCAGGAGGATCTTATGGCTATGAGAGATCTCATCACCGCAACAACCGACACAGAGGAACCTTATGACACGTGTTATGACGACGATTGGGTCATGGACACGGGGGCGTCGTATCATGCCACTCCACAGAGAAGGATCTTCATGTCATACTGTGGTGGTAGGTTTGGACGTGTGAAGATAGACACAAGAAAATGGCTGCAGTTGTGGTTATCGGTATTGTACACTTGATAACAGAGCTTGGCGAGGCTCGTTATCAAGGATGTGCGACATGTACCGAGTTTGCGCTACAATTTGGTTTCGGTAGGGAGGCTGGCGGATGATAGCTGTCGTAGTTTGTTTGGGATCAAAGACTAGATGCTTACGAAGGGTTCCCAACAGATGGCTCGAGGAGATTTGTGTTGTGGCATGTACAGCTCAAGCGGTTGAGTTGTACAGGCAGGCACATACATCGGATGGAGATTCGAGAGGTGTTCGACAGAAGTTAGTGTATCGTCGGAAACTTGCTGAGGAGGGTATTCGAGATGTTTTGAGGATTACGGAGAATTCGGTTCGTCGAGACAAAACGACGAATGGTAATGAGCCAAAGATTGAGGGTCAGTCTGTCGGTTCCATGATAGCTGGTCGGTCTCCAGATGAGAGTTGTTCTACGGATCCGATTTTGGTGACATGTGGTTTGTCAAAGCTTCATGTAGCGACGTTGGTTTCAGCAGTTCGAAGCCAGAGAGGAGATCAAGGTGAGAAGTAAACTCAATCAGAGATGTGCATCTCCATTTTCACAGTTCCGGAGGAGCTGTGGGTCATCGACGACGTGCACAGTGTATGATGTTCTGCTCGAGGATGCATGTGTACGGGAGAGCTCCATTGTCAGACACGAAGGTGGGCAGGTTCACGAGTCTGAATCTCGGGAGAACTGCAACGTCCGCTTGGTTGGGCCAGCCAAGGGTGAAGAAGCTTGTCGGAATGGTAGTACGTTTCGGTGGAAGACGGAAGTCGGGGATAGGTAGCTAAGACTTATGGTGAGGCTGATCGTCAGGGACTTCAGTCTTGGCCGTGTCATTGATATTGGCAGGATCCCAGTGGTGCAGGAGGTGCTATGCATGACAGCTAGCGTCGACGTGGCGGTCGAGGTGGTGGAGACGAAGGAAGATGCAAAGCAACTCGGGGGGATCGGAGATCAGTGGCATGGGGGAGCAGAAATTCTATCGTGGTGCGACATGCATGGAGTCCAGTTGAGGAGCTATGGAGGTCAGCACCTCTCATCAGATTGGAGGGGGAGAATGTTGGAGTCAAGTCTGATGCATAAGGTCAGAGTTCGGCCTGATCTCGGTCCCTGGCCGAGTTCGGGCCGAACTCAATGCGTTTGTTCCAGAACCTTTTGGTCGAACTCGGCCCGAGTTCGGTCTGGATGAGGATGACGAGTTTTGGGTTCTAATTTACACCGTTGGATGCTGGTGGACGGCCAGGTCTGTTGGTGGGCTACTTTTAGGGTTTCCTAAACCCTAAAATTAGGTTTATCATGCTATTTATATGGGTTGAGGGTGGAGGCACAAAGAAGAGCACAAGGTGGAGATTCAGGGTACTTGTCCACAGAAAATCTAAGAGAAAATTCATACTTTGCTCCTAGGGTTTGCCTTCCAAGATAGAAGGAAGAAGAGATCTGATCGAGGAGTCGTCGCCTTCGTTCAGGGAGATTGCTACGGGTAGGGTTAATGATTTAATTGTAATCTTCGTCTTTTTTCTTGAGTATGGTAAGAGGGTTGAATCTATTAGGACAAAAGGTTCAACATTGGTTTTTGTCAATCTTGTAATTTTACCTGAGTTATATATGTTGGAATTTGTCCATGTTACATAGTCACCGACCATATACGTTATCTTTGTCTGTGTTTGGTGTTCGTTAGACGGGGGTTGGTTTTCTCAGGTGGGTTGGCCTAAGTTTTCGCTGTGGTCAGTTTCATATACGGTATTAGAACACTTGTAGGACGTGTCCGATCCCAACGTTTGGTACCAGTGTATCTGGCTCTGGTGTCTGATTTCCGACAAGTTATATTCCCATGTTTGATCAATGTATTAATATTTTCGGGAATATATTATTCATATATAAAATAACATTTTTGATTGATGATTAGATATTACTTGATTAGGATCGTAGAATAATTTCCAAAAGAATAGGGTTCAAATTTCACCACCATAATAATTTTTTTAACATAAGATAATTTTTATTGACTCTGACCTACCAAGCCGAATCCAACTTACACAGACATAATCTGATCCGGACATATACCAAAATGAACCCAACTTGACTCGGGCACAGTTCGACCTAAACCCAACTGGCTGGGACCCGAATCCAACCTTACCCGGAATCGCACTCGACCCGATCCCGATTGGACCCAACCAGATGCGACTTGGACTTGAATCCGACCTGATTGGGCTCGTCCCTAACTTGACTGGACCAAGACCTGACCTGGACCCAATGCGTACTTGACCTGGACCAGGCGCAAACCTGACATAACCCAACTCAACCTGAACCCTACCTGACTTGATCTAGATGAAACCAAACCCGGTTAGGATTCGAATCCAACTCGGGCCTAACCCGAACATGACTGGCGTGAACTTAAGGTGGACCCGACTGACTCCAGCATAACTAGACACTATTTTTTCCATGGAAAATAAAAATAACCACCTATTTTTAAGCGAATAGATTTTCAAATTTGTGGATAAATGGAACTCTCGAGAATTAAATAAACTTGAAAAAAATTATAGTACGAAACAAATGTAGCATTCATTTCCTCTCTTTATATTCTCGAAAATTTAAAAAGTTTCCTTGTACCAAATACATGGATTTTTTTTATTCTCGAAAAATTTAGGATGGAAAACTAATTACCTTGTTCGGTTTGGGTTATACAAATTTATTTTTGGGGGTCTTAATTACCCGAAAACAAATTTTCCACAAATCATGAGAAAGCTATTACCCGAAAATATGTGTATATTTATTCCATGAGAATAAATATTGCATGATCATACTCTGGTTAATCGGTTCAGGTTCCGGTCCAGGTCGAGTCCAGTTGATTGGGTTGGGTTTGGATCTAGTAGATCGGATCTGGTTCTGGTCCAGTCAGGTCGGATTCGGGTCTAGGTTGCATCGGGTTGGGCCTAGTCAGGATCGGTGGAATACGGTTTCGGGTAAGGTTGGGTCTGAATCCCAATCAATTGGGTTTGGGTCGGATTGTGTCTGGATCAAGTCGGGTTCACTTTGGGTACGGGTCCTGATCAGGTTCTGGTTGGTTGGGTGAAGGTCACTAAAATATAATTTATGATAACAAAAAACTTATGATGTTGGTGGGATTTGGACCTTGTTCTTTCGGATGTTGGTATGCAATCATAACCAGATAGACTATAAGAAGTTTTTTGGACAAAGGACAGCTAATAAATAATTTTCTACTTGCAATAATAAAAGTTGCAAGAAGCATTCTAATTACATAATTTCAAACATTAGATTTGTAAATCCCGTGGCATCATTTACAGGCAACCTAACGCTTTGCAACATCATGTATAGCAATGAAGCTTCATGCAACTAATTGATATTTTTATTTACTTGCAAGCAAACAGTCCCTTGCTGTCTTTAATGAATTTTACTATGCGATATATTGCTGTTTTTATATTAGTGTTTTCTTATACTATTATCCTAGTAAGGATGCATTGATTGGTTAATACAAATACACTACTTACCTCTTGAGCAGGCATTACCTAGTGAAGTTCTTGATGTGGGCAGTTCTGTTCGCACCCTTGATTTAACAAACAACAGAATAGGTAAGTCAATGTTCATGGAGTTTACTTTTTTGTTTTAATAACTTATTTAGGATGCTTCTTCTGTCTTGAATTATAAAGCTTATTGGGAGCTATGAATATCAGATCTTCAGATCATCATTTCCAGAAATTTAGGACCATTAGTTGAATGAGTTTAATTATTGACCCTGTCCACTAATACACAAGAATCACACTTTGAAATGGACAAAGTGTATGGCATGACCACTCTCCAAAATCTAGACAAATTGCTGGTAGTGTTTAATTGTAAGTATAAAATCAGCTGATTTTTTCCTCTCTTTTTCCTTCCTGTCTTTCTATAGAAGAATAGCTTGAATCTTATATATGGCTGATGTTGTGATGCAAGAAAAGACCTATAGGGCAAAAATGTAGATGGGTCTTAACCTGTGCCAAATTGGTATCAAGGCTAGATTAGGCATTTACATGTTACTAGTGTTAAGATTTATACGAATATATGGACTCGTAGGATATGCTGAAGTTGATCTGAATTTTTGAGATAAGCACCATGTTTTAGTGACCACGCGACTGATTGGAACAATAGATAAACACTAGAGATAATGGAAAGAGGACCCCTATAGGTGAGTCGGCCACACCCATATATAAGTGTTGGGTCTGTCAGGAGTTTTGGCCATAGCTTGCTCAGGATACGAAGTCATGTTGGCCACAGTAACTATAGTTTTACATCACTCTTTTAGGATATTAGAGAATTTACATTCAACAACTATAGATAACCTCAATTAGAGAACACACTATACATAATTCTCACACTTTTTAACTACTGTCGTTTAGTGTACCTAGTTAAAAGTTAACTTTATAAATGAACTTATATCCAAACAAGTAATTAATAAGTAATTCTCTACCAAGATTTTCATATAGTTCATTCATTCTACCAAAGATTTAGAACCTTTATGTTTGTCTTCCCATGTTACTTCTGTTAGAATATTCCTTGTTAATTGTCCCTTCAAATTTCTCATGTAAATTTTATTCCCTCAGCTTTACTACTGTAATAGTGATCTAAAAATCATTCTTTGCATAACTAGTTTTACAATAATTAGGTAAGAAATTCTACAAGTTAAATGTCATAGAAAATAGTCATGATAACTATTAATTTGTGTCTATCTATCATAAATTATAGGACTCATTACAAAATCTAGAGGTAGTTATGGTTTCTTAAAATATGTTTAGAAAAGATGAAGAGAATCTTGAGGTGGTTAAAAGCAAGGTTCAAAGTATCTGTATCGGAATTGGTATCGGACCATTCCTATGAGTATCGGGATCGGTGGTATCGGTAGTATCAGCGGTTTCGGATCAGAGTATCAGATTTTTGGGTATCAGAAAGCAAACAACTATTAGTAAATTATTAACATTTTAGAGAATATATTTTATACATTTATGCATAATTTAAAGTATTTTTAGTGTTGTTTCTTAGTATTTTTGATATTGAATGAAATAGTAGTCACCGTTGTGGATTGATTTATATGCGATAGATAAGTTTTCCTCTTTTATATGTTTTTACAATCTTACTATGCTTTAACACCCTTGCTAATTTGTCTTTTTAATTCAATTTTCTTTGTCGACTTGACCGGAAAAGAGATCTCTAATGTCGGTATCAGTCAGTATCGGGTATCGGTCGGTATCAGATCGGAACATACCAAACTGTATCGTTATCGGCCGATACTTCAAACTATGGTTAAAAGTGAGAAATTTTAGGAGATGATGCATGTTTTCTTTGGAACCATTAATATAATTTGGAGAGGTTTTAGGAGGGCAAATTGGTTTTCACAAAATAATTATCGCACTACTACTTGCATTATTCTAAAATTCGCTAAGCGAATTCTGTGCGGCGAAGGGCCGCCTAGGCGGTTGAACAGATTTTTTTTTTTTAATTTGAAATTTGAAATCCATAATATAAATTTGAAATTCAAACATGTACTAACTTCTAAACCCATAATACAATTCATAATTGTATTTTGAAATATAAATTTAAATTTTTTGAAATTTAAAATTTTAATGTTCTAAATCCAAATCCAAATCCAATCTTAAAACCCAAATAACATATCCACAATACAACTAAGCATAAAAAATAAATCAAAATAAAAAAAATTCAAAAATTGAATAGCCGCACAGGCCTGCCTAGCGCCGAACAAGGCCGAATATGTTCGAACAGTCGCCTAGGACCGCCGAATAGGAGATTTTCGGTGTGACGGGCGGCAGCCTAGTGCCTAGGGGGCCGCCTAGGTCGATTTTTAGAACATTGACTACCTTCCTATACTATGTACATAGGATATCTCAGATGGGGCACGCGCCTACCTGATTCCCCCTTTAAATCCGCCTATGGCTTGCTCAATTGTTCCTTTTAGAGTTGGAACAATGAGAAGTCCTAGACTCCTAATGACTCGAATCACAGTGACAAGCCAAAGCCTACTAACGATGTTGTTAGATGTTGCGTGCATTACATCCATTATCCATAAAGCCAGTACCTATTCCACTAGGTCCTCACTCTGCAGAATTTATTGGACAACCTACTCCAGGTTCACTCTTAAATTCGTAGGAATATAATAGTGAGTGATGGTTATTACATATGCTCAACATATGATCATAGCATGTTGCAGGAGTCATGTTGCAGGAGTCGACATTTGGAAACATGGTATTAGTAAGGGAGATATCAAAGTGGAGAAGCCACATACAAGAGTGATGCTTCCATGTCTGAGTTCCCTCAGTGGTTAGTTCTAATACATATGAGTTAGAGCTTCTACGTGTTCAGGGATTAACCCTGTATTCGTTGTGTTGGGTTTTATGTTCTACCAAGAGCCTCTTCCACATTCCGCCATCATCATGGGTCATCAATAACACTTTCGTCATTTTTTGCTGAGGGTTCAGTTGTTGCTTCAGCAGGAGTTTTAGTACTTTACTCCACCATGACTACCAATACCACCATGGGGATATCCAATAGTGTTAGGACTTTCTGCACGCCTCTTTTACGAGTACTACCTGGAGATAGCCGTGCCAAGTTCAAGTACCATCTCCTATAGCGTGGCCATTTGGAAACATTCTAGATCCTAGGTTGAGTTCATGGATGACGAGCTTATTGCCTTCATTGATGGAGTACAACTATATCTTGTTTATTAGCTAGGACGTAGAAGTCCAATTTGTTTGGGAATTGAAACTAGGGCCTTGATTAGTTTGAGCTGGATTTGCTTGCGGAGTATGATTAATTTATTCACATGTAGACGAACTTTCAGAGACGAAAAGACTAATGGAGGTCAAATTCAAGGTTTAAAAGGCCTCCGCCCCGTCGCCTTAGGCGTCCACCTAGGTGTTTCAGATCCTCATTACCGTCTTAGGCAACCACTTTGACCCATCTTGACTTAAATGTGACCCAATCCCAATCATTTTCTTGAATATAGAATTTAACCCAAGCTCAATAACTTAAAGCTATGGATATTATTAAATATTTTAAAATACACTACAAAAGAGGAGGTACAATAGATTTTGGTCTTTTCCCTCTTAATTCACTTCCCTTTTGTGTTTTCCCTAACACACCAAATCTCATCCATATCACTTACTATGATGTTAATTGCTAGGTGGCAACATGTAGTTCTCCTCTGTATTAAAGTGGCAACATGTAAATATCTGTTAGGGCAAACACAACAGATACTTAAGAACATGTAGTTCCCTTTTGTGTTTTCCCTCTTAATCCACTTCCCTTTTCGTCTTTTCCCTCTAAATATCTGTCAGCCTCCCTTTATATCTTGCTCTCATTGTTTTTCTCCTCTGTATTAAAGTTACTGATACTCTAAGCGATTGTCTTGATTGAAAACTTCATGTAGTTCCTGTTGAAGTGTTACACTTGTGTAATTAGCATAGACAACAAGATTTGCATGGGATGCTTAGTTTTTAAATTATACATTTATCATATCAGTTAGACAACCACAACAGCTAGGGAATAAACTACAAGCTTCTCTTGACTTACTACAACCCCCCTCCCCACCGCCAATTTTAGCATTGAGGTCCCTGCCTAGGCCTTTGGTCCTCACCGCCTTGTGCTGCCTTAACAAGCTTGGTTTGTCCTAATTGAAACTCACATTTTTTCTTCTTCTTTTTACTCATAGAGTAAGAGCTGCTGAAGACTTGGGCATCATAACCTTTAGTAACTATATGTTAGTATTAACTTACCTACTACACACCTCATAATTTTAGTCTTGAGGGTTCCGTGTCGCCGCCTTGAGTGGGCCTTTCATGGCTTTGTTACCTTGTGCCACCTTATAAAGGTTGACCAAATTATACTTTGATCCGAGCTAGTTCGAGTTTGAGTTTAGCAGGATGAGATCTATTAGAGTTATTGGGTTTTTCAATTGTCTCTTTCAGGATTTATCTTTTAGTTCTTGAGGTACTGTAACTAAAATTTTGTTGGTAATTTTCCTGTTTTGATTTGTTCATATCTATGAACATAGTCTATATGGCTGTAAAAGCATTTGCATTTTAGAATTATTAGTGATTGATGAAGAGAACAAGAAAAGTTTATTTCGAGTTACTAGAGAGGTTGCAGAAAACCTTAAATATAAACTATCAAATTCTTCATAAATTTTGGCTTCAAACTCTTCAACTAGGAAGCACGGGCACTCAAAAAATGTGGGATGTGGTGATGGATGCGGGTCGGATGTGTATAGGAGTATAAGACATGTATTGGACACAATCCAGACACTCCAAAATATGCTAAGATACACTAAAATAGGCGTCGTGTCCTTACCGTGTCATCTCATATCCGTGTCCGTCAACATAGCTTTTCCCTATCATATGATTGTTGTATTCTTTTTCTTGACTTCTAAATGGAACAAGAATCGATGTCTGTCGAAGAGTCCTCTCTCACCCTGCCTTCATATGCCCCGAGAATATAAAACATGGGCTATAGTTCCTAGTCCTGGACCTGTACCAAGACCTAGACTAGACTACTTCTGGTATTGCCACTCTCTTCTGGACTAGAACCTAACGGTCACACCGGGTCCTGAACCATCCTTGGATCATATTTCCCTAACCCACGATCAACCCCAATTCCACGTCTAATTGTTCAGATTACCTCATCTGTCTGGTTAGTCAGATGTGCCTCAGGTCAACACAATTTCACTGTAGGCTCGGCATCGATGTCCTATTTCATCTATTGCACCTTCTTGTCATCATCACGGGAGTGATCACGATCCGACATCTAGGATTTTGATCTTTAGGTCCAGGCCAAAATTTTATACACGATGAGTCATCTTCTTGGGAGCGGGATTTTTGGTAGATCACCTTTGCACTCTTTCTACAATAGAATCCAAAATGTGAATTCAATTGTCAATTTTGAATAATTGTTAGGTTATCTGTTGTCAGGACAATAATGATTGTTGCTTTACAATTTGTTTTCCGAAATCTCAGACTAGTAATTTGTGAAACAACCTAACTAGATCGTCCTTTTAAGTCGCCTTTCTTTAAATTTGATATTAGAGCTTAGGTTGTACTTGCATGCAGTTACACAGCGTTATGATCTAACATGAATGAGATAGACCCTCAGGACTTGATGCAATTAACATGATAGATACTAAGTTTACCGAGCTGCCATTAAGATGTGTGACCATTTTGCTCAGTTGTGAACCAAATGGGTGACCCGATAGTAGAAAGGATGAGAAAAAGAAAACGCTCGGGGGATGCATACCTTAAATTAAAGTCATCTCTAGCAGGTGGAATACAAATTGCAAGGTCGTACCATACCAAAATGACGAGCAACTCTCTTGTAGTCATCCTTGATGGGTGGATTTTGAACCCTATCATACTCTATTTGGTGTATTAGGAATCACAGGAACTCGTTGTTAATATACGTCATGAATGAGAGGGTCAAGGACCTCTGAATGAAATGGCTTAGGAACCTCATGGTGAGGTTGCTTGAGTGCAGTTGTAGCCTTCATCAATGTTCTAAAATGTGTGAAAAGTGGCACCTAGGCTATGCGGCTGCCCATTGCCAAATTTTTCGGTGTTTTGTGTGTTCTAGGCGGTAGGCGATATTATGCCAAGAAAAACAACATTATGAGGCCAAAGAAGAAAAGCACCGCCTAGATTTTGATTTAGTTATTATTATTTTTGATTTTTTAAAAAAAAAATTTTTTTGGCATGATCCATTTTATTTTCTTGGTCAGTTTATGGCCTGGGCCAAAAATATATATATTGACATTTTATTTTCATATTATATTACTTTTGGTGAATTATAAATTATAATTCTATTTGTTGAATATTTGTTATTGTAGTCTTTGGTCCATGGCTTTGCTAAAGTTCTTTATAATGTAATTTTTGTTTTTTATATATACATATAAATATATAGTTTTGTGTCATTTTCATTGAACGAGAAAATTGGAAAGCTTTTATTAATGACAGTGTTCTAAATGGCGGCCGTCTCGACCGCCTAGGTGGCGCCTAGGCGGTAGGCGGTCTCTCTCTATGTACCGTTTTTCGGTAGGCGGTGGAGTAGGCGGCCAACGGAGCTTTGGCGGCGTAGGTGGACGCCTAGGCGGAGCAATACCTAGCAAGATGTTTTGGCCAAACGGGTTTGCAAGCATTATGGGCCTATGATTCACTTTTACAAGACTAAAACTTAATAAGTCTTTGTTCTACAACATAATTATGCATGAAACATTCTTAAAATATGTATATAATGCAAAAAACTGTGGTAAAATAGTAAAAAATGTCCAAAATGTATCAATCGCCTAGACGGTGTCTAGGCGGTAGGTGGATTCTTTCCGCCGCACACCTGCCTACCGTCGTTTAGAACCTTGATTAATGATAACAATATTTTCTCATAAATCTGCCGCCTTGCCGCTAGGCGTCCCCTTGCCTCATAACTAACAGCCGCCTAGCGCTTTCTATAACATTGACCGTCAATGCATTAATCTAGTATTCATCGTGCAAAACCTAGTGTTCTTTGAGTAAACTCTCTCGTCTACTTACAATCTAGTTTCTAGCTTGGCCTTGATCATTTTAGCTCTAGCATCTTTCATATTAGACATACTATCTATCATGGTATTTTGGTAAGCAAAGTGGTTACGCTTTCAGGGTCCCAACTGAGGAGGTTGGTTATACATCAATGCTCAACTCAGTAAACGAAGTATCTTTTACATCAAGTCCTGGGGGTCCATCTCAGTCCTATGGATCTTACTGTTTTACTTTTATATAAAAAATATGCAATTATAACCTAAGCTTTGGTCCAAAATTTATGCAGGATAAAGGTGATATAGTGGGCTAATTATGAAGCATCAATCAGTTTTAATCTACCAACGAATAACCTAACGAGTATCCAGAATTGACAATTGAGTTCAAGATTATGATTAGGTTTACCAAAAATTGAAGTTATCCACGTGAGAAAAAACCCAAATTTCGTTCCTAGAAGATGAGTCCTCGCATTGAAGCTTTCGTTCTGAGGTCCAAAGATAAACAGTAATCCTGGGCATTAGATCTTGATCACTCCCGAAATGATGTTAGTAAGATGAAATGGTATATCGATGATGAGACTACCTGTGCATTAGATCATGAAATGATGTTACTAAGAAAATGGAATATCGATGATGAGACTATGATGAAATCATGCTGATCTAAAGAGGATTCTGCTAAGTGGGTGACTGAGGTTGTCAGATGGCGGATCAGTTTACCGGTCGGTCGTCCGATCAGATTCTAGTGATAGGCTGGATCCAGCATATAACTAGGGTTGGTTGAGGGTCAGAAACCTCAATGCAGGGTTAGGATCTGAACTGGCCTCCCGGTTCTTGTCCAAGATGCGGGTAAGATACTAAGTAGTCTGGTTTGGATCCTAGCGCAATCGGATTTAGGAGCAGGACTGATCAGGCCCTTGTTTCTACTCTTGGGACAGATCTACGCGCGGGTTCAAAGAGGACCCTTTTGGTAGTTCATGCCGCTCAAAGTAAACAGCAACAAAAGTTGTATTATAAGAAAGGGTCTGTAGTGAAAATATATACATGAAGGATTTGAGTGATATATTATGACAATCTCACCAAACAACTCAATAAACTCATCATAGTCTATTCATTAATCACCAATAATTCTAGAATACAAGTGCTTTTCTATATCCATATGGGCTATGTTTCTAGATAAACCAGAAAAGTAACCAACAAAATCTAATCTAACGAACCCAACAATTAAAAGGTTAATCTATACAAACCTACTAGAAATCCAATGTCTCAATCTCCAAATATATCTCATCTAACTAAACGTAAACTTGAACTGACTCGAATGCGTTTGACACGGACACGAGAAATTTTAGAAGGGAGAAGTAGGCTACATATTCTATGCTCTCTCTCTGATTTAAAACTTTGGCTGAAATAGGTAAAAAGTTTTATCATCATCGTCTTTATAAATATTTTAATGATGCTACACATGCTAATCATATCTGGAAGTTTGATTATATCCTTAAAACTGTTATCATCTAGTATCTTATTGATGTTGGGCGTCTTAAAAGAGCCAATTGTCTAACTGATCTTGCAGCCCAGCTGGCCTATTGGTCCATATTTATGCTATTCTCTTTATATTTTTGGCATGAGTCTGCATGGACAATAACCATGTTTAACTTTTAGTTAAGGGTGCTTATGACTTTTTATCTTTCAGGGTTAAGGTTTCCCATTATGACTTGGCTTTATATATAACATCTATGTGGTCATTTAGATCTTAATCATCAATATACCAAAATTTTCTCTAAAATATTTCTTCTCTTTGATTCATGCTAGAGTCCAAGAGTTTATGGATTCAAGCTCCCTATGGATTTGGTATTTCATTCGTGAACTCGGACAACTACGGTGTCACTTCGGCGACACTAGTTATCAACATATGCGCAGCGGCGTAGGCACTAGGTGCTGAGGGGGCGCAGCTGCGCCCCATGGATTTCCATTTTTTTTGAAAAGTATAGGCGTACAACCTATCTAGGGGGCTGCAGCCAGCGGCCCAGCAGAGACAGAGTCTCTATTCTCTAATGATGTCTTTCATAGGTCATAGGTGATGGTCTATCATAGGTCATAGGAGACAGCCTATCCTCTGCAGCAGAGGTCTTTACACTCCAATACTCCATCCATCCGGACCAATGGGAGGTCTTTACACTGATGGTCTATGATGTCTTAGTAAACATTGCGAGACTTTACACTCCAATACTCCATCCATCCGGACCAATGGACTATCCCTATATCCCATCAACAAAAGCAAACACCCGGTCCCCATAAGAAAAGAAGAAACATCCTTCTTCTACATACCACATTAAACAATGTTCATTTCTTCGGTCTCCTACCATAGACCACTGTAAACACTCTAAATTTCAAGTCTTCAACCAACCCACTTCAAGCTTCAATGTTCAATCCCTCTCTCCTCCTACCTACCGGCTACCACTCCTTCAACCACGTTCAACCCATATAATTTCTTTTGTTCTTCCTCTACGGCCTACAATACAGTGCAAGAAGTTTTATTGAGGTAAGGTTTCAGATTTTCAGTGTAGTTACAAATTTACAATCTTTAGAGTCCATTTGCAATCTTTAGATTTTCAGTGTAGTTAAAATTTTATGCAACTAGAATATCTAAATGTGCATATTGTTTAGTGTAATTTTAAGTCAAAAGACATTGAGACACTCCAAAATTTGAAGTGAACACTAATATTTCACAATTGGATATTTTTCATATGAAAAATAATACACTATTCAAAATTTTCAATAAATCTCGAGAATAAGCTGCTTCAAGCAGCCAAGAGCCACCAACCGGACCACCTTCACTCCCATATCAGCCCGTTTTCAATAAATCATATATGATATTTTGGAATTATAAATGTGTTATTATAATTTATTATTATTTTAATAGTAAGCATTGCGCCCTCTGGATTGCAATCCTGGCTACGCCACTTCTTATGCGGTCATTTTGGCATCGTCGTCCTCGTCAACATCCTCCTCCCCGCTTCTTGTATTGTGGGAACCAATCTCTCTCATCAGTTGGTATCCAAGCAATATTGTCTGAAGCCTACACACCCATTCTGATCACTGCTATAACCCTCTCATGTTGTCTGCCATCATCTCCAACCTGTTGCAATCTTTGTGTGACCTATAGCCATCTTCATCCGACCACCACACCACCATCTACGTCCTTGTACTGTCATTGTTGTCTCCGACCTCGATCACAGATCCATCACCATCCCCGACTTCGCCATAATCTCCAACCACTATCTTCACCACATTCACCGGCCACCACAGATTCGTGATGTGGGAGATGGATCCCCACAATGGGGAGAGTGTGAAGGAGGGTGTTGACAAAGACGACGAAACCGGAACGACAACTCGAGTTGATAACTAATGATGTCGAAGCGACATATTAGTTTTCTGAGTTCAAGAGGGGCATTTAGATCCACGGAGAATTTAAATCCACAACATCTTGGAATCCACCAAGAATCAAAGAGAACCCTTTTAGGAGGGAACTGGTATATTGATGATCAAATTCTAAATGACTAGATAGAGGCTATATATACCCAAGGCAAAGGGGGGTAATCCTAGCCCATAAAAAAGATAAAAAGTCCTAGCTATCCTCAACTAAAGACCAAACGTGATTGTTGTCAATGTAGGTTTATTTCCTAGAAACCATGCCAAAGCATAAAGTGAACAACATAAATAGGTCCAATAGGCTAGCTAGGCTCCAGAATTGGTTAGCCGATTGGGATTTCAATACGCTCTACATCACATATCCTCTTGATTGTGTCTTGCCTCACAAATCATTGAAAGAAGGTTGTTGAGTACTTTGTGTTTTAGAAAGTTGAAAGTTTTTGTACGGCATTTTTTTATAGATTTTTTCACCACGATACTAATGACAGTGACATGCAAGTAATATAATTACTTAATTAGTCAGCCATCAAAACTGTTGAGTTCTTTGTGATTTAGAGAGGTGAACGTTTTTTACAGCTTCCATTTGTATTAGATTTTTTCCATGATACTACTGACAAGCAACTGATGCAAGTATTATAATTACTTAGCTGTACCTTTAAGTGGTTTCTTTTACTCTTGATTCTTCATTTTTTTTGTACAACTCTTAACTTTAATCAACATTTTTTCCTTTACAGTTGAAATCCCCTCGGAGATCAGCAAATTAGTTAATACACAGCGTCTGGTGAGGTTGACAGCTTTCTGGTTCTTGTTATTCTCCATATGGATTATCTTTTCCTGTTTCTTTTCCTTCTGATGGTCATTAAATTTGATTACATTTTGTGAGCATCAGACCTGATATTTGCAGAAAGCAGATCTAACTTGTTTGTTCTCTCCTTTTTCAGGTTCTGGCTACTAATGTTATTGAACGCCTACCAACTAGCTTGGGAAGTCTCAACTCATTAAAGATCCTCACACTTGATGGAAACCGGATTAGTACCTTGCCTGATGAATGTATTTATCTATCTATATAAGCAAATAATTCTTATGTGCCTTTGGTCATCTTTTCGTTCATCTCAATTTATGTCTTTTATGGTTTTAATGTTTCCTTCATGTTCACTAGAGTAACTTAAGACTACCTCTCAATTTAAATTTTTTATTTATCCCACTGTTTATGTCTCATGTTTTTTATTTATTTAATCATGGTTTCTTTTTAATTGAATAGGCCTGGCTTCTTATAGTCATGTTTTTTTCTTGTTTAGTGGGAGCTCTTTCCAGGCTTGAGCGGTTGTCTATCACTGGAAATCAGCTGATGTGCTTGCCCAATACAATAGGTCATTTGCACAATGTGAGTATTATGTTTATTTATTGATAAATAAACTAAGGTAAATATATAATTTTATATTTTATTGTTGTTGTTGTATCTCTGTTGTTCAGTATCCTAGTTTTTCAAATTTGTCACGCATCGTATCTGTATCATGTTGGTAGTGTTCTAAGAGAATGATTACTAGGTGACTAATTGACCGGGTAGTTGGCTACTCAATCTGATTAATCGGGTGGCCAATTAATAAAGAATTCCAATTAATAAGGAATGGACCAAGGGCATAACAAAAACAGCTTAATATATCATTGCATGTTGCGTATCTGTTTTCGTGCAACATAATTGCTTTCCATTTTATTGATCATGCTGAAGTATACTATCATACTATATTGCAGTCTCCGCTCGGAAGTTACTTATAAAAACAGAAAAGTTTGTATATATATAGAGAGAGAATTTGAGATAATTGGGGGGAGAGAGAACATTGGAGATATTAGGGGAGAGAGATAATTCGCCTATGCAAATAGCGACGGCATTGCTATTTGCGTATTTTCTTGCTTGAATTCGCCACTAGCAATGGCGAATGTCAATTTTTTAATTAAATAATCCGACCGTTGGCTCTTCAATGGTCGGATTGGCTTTGGATCTATATATATATAGGGGACATGAGTGAAATCACCCTAGAGGTTGGGGTGGGGGGTGAATAGGGTTTAATGAATAATTAAGCACCACTAAAATTGATGATAGACAATTTAAAATATGCTCTTGAAACAAGACGAATACTGACAGTATCTTGGTATCCTCAATGAGGCACTCCAGTCCAGGAACTCTCTCGGACTTTAATCCACTATTATTACAAATAGTTACACTTGCAAGCTTTGAACTGAAGGCCTCGCCGACTTTTTACACACGAGCAAGGGCTCACCGACTTTTACACAAGCTTTGATGCGAAGGCTTGCGGACTTCAACCCCTTACAAATAATTTTTATCTTCTCACATAATTTGAAGATCACACTTCACAGCACAATTCAACTATATATTAATTTGATTTGGCAAATGGAAGCTCTTGTATGTGAAGAGATTTTGTATATAGAAGATAAAAATTAAGGTTCCAAGAAATGAAACAAAAGAGACAAATGTGTTTATATAGCACACGTAAGTAAGCTCTCAAAATAATAGAGTTGTTAATGTAACGGCAGTATACTGCCCGTACAGTAACGTCTATACTACGACTATAAATATATCCGTTGTAGAATTTAACGCTCACAATATTCCTCTAGGTAGTTACTGCACAATATACGTGACAGTATACTCTGATATATTGCAAAATGTATCAGACAATATACTGATGAAAAAGTTTATATATATAGATGAAACGACAAAGAGCTTACTGGACAAAAATGACCTATAACAGTATACTGGACGATATACTGTTGAAGAGGAATTTAGTGTGGAGTTGGATTTGGAAGCTATTGAACAAATGTGTAGGGAAACAGTATATTAGGTGGTATACTGACCGATATGCTTCCTACAATCGCTTTTTGAGAATTTGGTTGAATGGATTTTTATTTTGGGTTTGGCTTTCATTCGCCGCATACATATTGAGTTACATATTATCCTAGCGACACAAAAATAAGAAAATATTACATTGAGCTCTAGGTCTTGATAGCTTGGCTTTTCCTTTGTTAGAATGTTGGCATTTCCTCCTAATTGTAGTTGTCCGAAACAAACCAGATATGTGATTAGCTTTTGGATGATTTTGCCTCCGAACCCTCACAGGGGGTGATGCCCCCTCGACCTCCATCCAGTTGACTAGGCGGCGAAACCCCTAAGTTTCTGGTCCCGGAGATATCGTTGGCAATTCAGAAAAATCTTTGTGCTAGTAGTGTCTTTGGCCCATAATAATCTCTTCATTTGCATTAGTCCATCCTTACTCTTGCTTATTATTTTTCTACAAAATACATGTTAGACGAACAAGACAATATACATAATAGCAAGTATGATAACATTAATGCACACTAGAACTATGCTAAATTTAAGTATAATCAATATAGTGATTGTATAATTATTAGTTATTTCGTAGTACTAAACTTAATCGATTAACCATAATAAAAAACTCAAATTAATCATTGGGCTAACAAGGAGAGGGATGGGAAAGAGAGAGAGAGTAGAGAAAAGAAAAAATAAAATAAAGGAAAGAAGAGTTATATAGTTAGATATTTTTTATTTATTTAGGAGCAACAAAGGTAGGTTAGTTTATTTCGCAGAAGTGATTAATTTTATTTATTTAAATAAAATATTTTTTAATTTCGAATTTATATAGTTAGATAGTCGACAATTTATACATAACCCTAAAACCCTATTCCCTAAAACCCTATCCCCTAACCCTAATTGTACACGTAACCCTTAAAACATCTAGCAATAGTCATTTTGAGAATGATTGTTTTACAGATGACTTATCAAAATAATGGAGGTATTCCAGGTGGATTCACTACTAACGCTATTATCCACTTGCTCGAGACCTACATATCTTGCATGATATTTTCTGGATAGGTAATTTTTCTAAATTTGAATTGTGTTAATTATATGATTATATATTTTCCACATATTTAGCAATAACAAATTTTATATATAGTTATACGATTATAGTGACGATATGTGATTGTGAGAGCATGACATGTGACGGACCAAAAAAATTGCGACACGAGATATTGGATTTAATTGGCAGTTAGTGTCGTGAGCACAAACAACAAATAAATTACCTAAAAAACGATTGTAGAGCTTCTAAATATATAGCTTATGGAAAAAGATTTTATATCTTTTGAATGAAGAGTTTATGTAGAGAAGAAAAGAATATAAGAGATTGTTGGAATTTGAAATCTACCTCCCCCTTTAATTTATTGGAACCAAAAAAAGAGCCGTTACGACCTAAACGTTCGAAATCCGACCGTTGGATTATTAAAAAAATTTGTGAAATTCGTCGGTAGTGAAATTTGTCATTTGCATTGGCGAATAATCTCTCTCCCCAATTATCTCAATTTCTCTCTCTATACAAACTTTTCTGTTATAAAAATGAAGGAATCAATTTGCTATGTTAAAATATTAGATCTCTATAATGTTAAAAATTATGTATTGTGTCCAGGTAGTACAAGACCAAAAGGTTAGGCAGCCCAAATTCAAAGAGCTCAAAAGAACAAGGAGAATATATCTTACACAAGATTAGGCAGCACAATGGTGATCTTAGTATTGATACCAGGAGATTTGAGTTCGACTCCCCTTGGTCACAATTTTTTTTATTTTAAAAAACTTCTTTTGGTTGAACTACTTCCTGGTCAAACGGTTGGGTCCTGTTCCGTGGAGTTCAACCACTCCAGCGGTTCAATCTATCCAAAGGACTCTTGGTTCACGGTCCGACTGGTTCAACCTGGGTTGAACCAGTTTCTAAAACAATAAAAAAGAAGTTTGTAAAACACTGCATTTTAGTTAAAATATTTGTTGCATGGACAAAAATACAGCTCGACGTAATTCCAACATGGGCACAACAATTTGGAGTGTCCTAGTGTACATGTGGACTGTCTGTATCATTCTGACATGATGGTTGGACACAGCTCCAATTTTTGAAGTTTGCTTCCTACGTTGAAATGTTCCAAAGTTTTAGACTGGCACCAAATTATATTGTCCTAGACATGATTGGTACCTTATTTGTTCATCCCATTACCATCTGACCCAACTTATCTACTCATCTGGTACTAATTATGTTTTATTGGGCTGTAGTTATTGCTGCTAAATGTGTCCAATAACAAGTTGAAGTCCCTTCCAGAATCAATTGGTGGTTGCACTTCCTTGGAAGAATTTCAAGCAAATGGTTATCAGCTGTCCACTTTTATTACTCTTTGATCTACTCTTGTTTTGCAAATAATAGTATTTTATTTCTTTTATCTGTTATTTGTTGAAGGTAAGCTTAACTTTTTTTTAAACCATTATGTATTATTTGCAAGTCTGCGCTACTGTATGGACTCCATAGTTTGGTTAGGGATATGATTCAAAAACCTAACTTGTTCGTGCAAAATCTTCTTATTTTTCTGTGCTCATGTTAGTAGTTTCCTATGATTTCAAAATTTTTTTTTTCAGTGTACAATTTCCAACCATGTACAATCCCCATACTATAACATTGAATTTTTATATTTTAATAAACAGCTAATGTTGGTTGTCGGTTCCAGTTCCACAAACTTGATTGCCGTCTGAAAGATTGTTTACTTCCACTAAAGAGAGAGAAGTAGATTGACCAATAGAAGAAATACAAAGTGATGCTCCACTAAAGAGAGAGAGAAGTAGATTGAATTTCTTCTTGCCGTGTGTATTCTCGTTCCCACTTTATATTAGAGGATTAACATGAAAGATCTCCTTGTTCTCTTTAACAATTTTATTTATTTATTCCTTCTTTCTTTCTTTCTTTTGTGAGGCTTGGGGCTGAGAACCCAGACCTCCCCAATAACCCTCACCACTCACAATTGCTAGTATACCCCCGTTGACCTGTATGTAATGTTAATAAATCATGCAAATAGGTCTTCTCTTTTAATATTTTATCAACCACTAATTTACACTATCTTGCTTGCAGACAACTCAATCGAAGATGTACCTGAATCATTTTGCAGTCTCACTCACTTGAAATCCCTTTCCCTGAACAATAACAAAGTGCACAAGGTAAGTGGTGCCGAAATAAATTCAACTATTTGGCATTTTCTGGGAGGTTGGATAACTTGGATCTGTTTGCAATCCTTATCTTCAGTTCTTGAAAGACTAGTGATAATTTTGCATTAGGTACTACTATATTTTCATTATATGCTTCTTTGCATTACTTTCTGAATACTGATTTTAAAATATATGTATCCCAGTTGCCTCAGAATCTGTTGAGAGACTGCAAAGCTCTGCAAAATCTCTCTCTTCATGACAACCCCATATCAATGGATAAGTTCCAACAGGTTCCGTCTCTCTAACCCTTTTTATTTGTGCTTGAAGTTCATCATCGTTTACCAAATATTTCTCTCTTTTTCTGTGTGCAGATGGAGGGTTTCCAAGTGTTTGAAGCCCGGAGAAAGAAGAAGTTCGACAAGCAAATCGATTCAAATGTCATGATGAGCTCTACTGGGCTAGACGAGGGCGTCGATCTATGAAACGTACTCCCATTTGTTGCTCACATTGTTCTATACTAACCAACCCTTTACTTGTTGCACATTTATGCTTTTGTTTATAGTACATTTCTCCCAAAATAAAAAAAAATAAAAAAAATTCTCTGTTTATATTTTCTTGTTGCTAATTGACATAATTTAACTTGTTACTTTATTGTGCATACTTTTTCATGTGATTTAAAAGGTTCTGTATACTGATTAGATATATTAAGGATTTGAGGATCTATATTTTATCTAAACCTGCGATATAGACAGCTTTTTAGGAGAAATTATTGTCATAGAATTACACAGGAAGCTTAACCTTCACACGGGCCTGGCCATGGGCACGGGCGAACTGGACGACTGTGGGTCCAAATTCTGAAGGGTCCAAATAAATGTCACCATGTGGTCGTGTTAGGGTGAGCCATCTCCAGAGGAATTAATGTTCTTCATCACCGGTCTTCATAATGCGCGTCAAACTTTCTTCTTCATCGCAAGTAAGATCTCGAGTACTCTTGTGCTCTCCGGATGGTAAGGTACAATTGATGTTTTTGTTTTGCTCGATAAGGAATGACAAACAATCTACTCATTTCGGAAGGAATTAACTAGCAGTGCATAAATATTGTGATGCTTACAAAAAAAGAAAAGAAAAGTCGACACCCTTTGGGAGTCTAATCCACTCAATGGAGGCCATTTGATGTTGGAAAAAAATAATTCAAACGCCAAATAAGAATGATTATAGATGAAGTGCATAATGATTAAAGATGAAGTGCACATGCCACCAATTAAAATACATGTCGGGATAGGTTTGCTTGTCCCAGACTCAGGATCCGGCCTCCCAACCGGGTCGGATTTCCCCCTCCAGGCCCCAAGGTCATATTTATCCTCTCTCTCTCTTTTTTTCCCTAATAAATTTTGATTTCTTTGCAAAAAATATTTGTTAAACACACTCTTTAAATATATGTGGAAGAGGTATTTTTTAAATGATTATTTTAACTTTGTCAAAAATAATTGTTAAGTACACTCTTTAAATATATGTGGAAAAATATTTTTCAAATGATTATTTTAACTTTGTCAATGCCTAAGTTGCATGAAACTTCATTGTTGCAAAATGCTGCTGCCCTCAACTCTTGTATTTGCATGTGGGGAGGAACTTTGAACTCAAGACGCACATGTTTTATTCAACTCTGTTTTATGTTTATGCCTTCGGTATGAATCTTTTATGCCTTAACAACAAGTACGTAAGAGCATTCGTATAATACCTAATAGAACTCTAGTTAGAGCATACATAGTGGGAGATATTTCAAGTGATACATTTTGACTTTGGTCAAATTTTTTAGCATTTGAAGGTTGCAATTGACACTTGTCCATACTTGAAATTTGCTAGAAAGCTAAGAGTTACTCCAGATTTGAAGTGTGTCTTAGCTTCTCTATTTTAATTCATGGGTCCACCATCGTTATTTACTGGAACAAAAATGAAAAAGAAAAAAAAAACGGAAGAGAAAAGAGAAGGTTAATTTAGAGTATATATTTAGAGTGTATTATTGTGTATCAATATTAAATTTTTTTAAAAAAATAATAATTTATACAATTATTAATAATTTAAAATATATATTTAGAGTGTGACAACTGTGGGTGGATACTCTTAGACTGTGTCACGGACTTGATAGTCCTGAAGGTCTAGTTCTTTGAGTCGGAAGGTTCAAAGTTGGTATTGGTTGGTTGGGTCTAGGTCCTCTATAAAGTGCTTGTAACCTACCTGTTCCCTTAGAGAACTCCCATTTTGTCAAGGTCAATTTTGCTATTTCCATAGGTATTATAGAGTAAAATTCTATTATTCCTACTCCTCTCTCTAAGGTTTTGCTACATGACTCAGTTTCAATTTGATATGTGACGCATATGAACCCAAATCGCACCCGATTAAGGACTAAGTCTACTTTTGGAGCCCATACCGGATGCACCGAATTCACGCCTCGTGTTCTATTCAGATAAAATCGAGTCGATCCCGGTTGGTCGGATCTCGGGTTCAAATATCAGTCTAAATTGGCTTGGAATTACTACTGTTTTTTTTTCAAAAAAAACTGACAACATTTGCAGCTTTGGCCGCATTGTGCCTATGTATGCCTCCAAATCGAAATAACTACTAAAAAATTTTGTCAATTTTTTGGACAGTATGTTACGTTTGGTATACAAAATATTATACTGTCAAATTTTTTATATTTTTAGAAATCAAATTCTAATTAATTATTTTTTTTTGACAAATTATATTTTCATGTTTGATGACTATATAAAAATTTACGGAGAAATAAAATGAAAAAGAATAAAAATAAAATAATGAAAATAAAATTAAAAAAAAGATAAAAAAGAAAAAAAAAGAAAAAGAAAATGAAAAATAAAAAAAATAAAAAAATGAACGAGATACCGCTGCCGCTCAAGGGAGATAAAGCTTTATGTTGTAGTTATTTTCAAGTTTCTTTATATTTTTAAGGTATTCTAGATTTCTAGTTGATGTTTTCAAGTTTCCAATAATGTAATAAAGGGGCATAATGTATGAAACAAGAATATTATTTTATGTCATCCTATCAGTCTTTTCTTTTACGTAAAAGCTATGTAAGTCGTTCAGGCATTTTCATTTTGGTGCTTAGAAAATTGTACTCCATTGCAATGAATCAATAAAAGAATTATTTTCTTCCTATACAAAGTGTGCTTTATATTCTGTTGTTGTGATGTTGAACTGCTTACAAAATATTTTGACACATGTGCACGTTCTTGCCTTGTACAAGTGCAACCCCAGACTTGTACGGCATCACGTCCAGCGAGGACGAATAGTTCTGCGGAACCGAATGTGACAACAAATCGGTTCTGCGGAACTGTGGCATAACAAGTTGGTATCCGAGCACGGTTTAGAATTTCTTGGATTTCAAAATTGGTTTTTAATTGGAAGTTTTCAACAATAACGATTTTCTCAGACGATTTACTTTTCGATAGTGCTGCATGAAATAATATTCCATACAATAAGCCTATAAATATTTTATGAGTGCTAATAAAGTTATTTCTTTTGTAGATGACTAAGAGTCATAACTCTAAGGCGACATCATTGTCTGACCCAATGGAGAAGGTGATAAAAATGTTAGAGACGCAAAACAAGCAGAGCGATGCTCATCACAAGATGATAGAGGCACGTCATCGTGAGCTTCAAGTATAGCTAACAAACTAGTTTCAAGCACGATTTGACGCACAACAGTAGCAAGTTGGTAACTTTTCTCAACTGGTTGCTACCTTAACTGAGAATAACAACGAGACCGCAGTGGCCGCCACTAAAGAGACAGTGGTAGTAAAAGTAGAGAAAACTGAACAGCCTCCAAGAAGGCGATCAACGTTCAAGTTTTCTGAGTTCAAAAGCTGTAATCCGTTTGAGTTCAATGGCAGGGCAGAACCAGAGGAAGTGATAGGCTTCATAAAGACCTTGGAGGGAATCTTCTGAATGTTGGATATTTAGGGCACAAAGCGAGTGGACTGTGTGGTTGTCCAACTTCGTATTAAAGCAGAGGACTGGTGGAATTCCAAGAGATAAGCGCTTTGCGGTGCCAACCAAGAAGCCCAAAGTCTCTTGGAAAACATTCAAGCAGGCATTTATCACACCGTCCATCCCACCAGCTATCCAGCACAGGAAGTAAAATGAGTTCGTAGCGCTCGAGCAGTACAATATGTCCATCGATGACTACGAGGCAGAGCTCCTAAGGGGATCCAAGTTTGGTGCCTACATGATACCGAACGAAGAGGCAAAATAGCTATGGTTCATTGAGGGCCTAAATGAAGGTCGACAACGTAACATTCTGAACCGTAAGTGTGTGATGTACCGGGAAGACTATGAAGCGGCTCTCGAGATGGAAAAATTTTATCCTCGAGGGGAGACACTGAATAGTCGTGGGAACAACTGCAAACGACCCATGGCAGCAAGCGGGACTGATGCTTCCAAGCGTCAGAACACCAACGATTATAGAGGACCCTATCAGCGACCGTGGTGCGCTAGGTGCAATCGTCCTAGACACCGTGCAGAAGAGTGTCGTTCGGGATGATACAAGTACGGCCAGGTGGGTCACAAGCACTATGAGTGCAACAATGGGAGAAGAAATCAGAATCGTGATCACCGTCATAATCAGAATCGTGATCACCGTCATAATCAGAATCGTGATCAACAGTACAATATGATCGTGATCAGCAGTATAATCAGAATCGTAGGCAAGCGCCATGAGCTCCGCAGGCAGCATCTGTGGACGCTTAGAACCCACGACCAGGAGGACAGGGGTAGTTTGTTTGCACTGAATCGAGAGAAAGTGCTTGACTCAAACACTGTCATCACAGGTATACTGCTTTACAAAGAAATACATGCTCGTGTACTATTTGATTGTAGTGCTACACATAGCTTCAAATCATCTGTATTTGCTAATGAACACAAATTTTGTAAGACACCATTAGATATAAATCTTAGTATCAACACTCCATCCGGAGTAGATTTGCCTGCTGGTTCGATTTACAGGGAAGGTTTTATTTGAATTGGAGGAAATTACGTGTCCTTGGATACAATAATCCTGGACATCGCAGATTACGATATCATCCTGGGCATGGATTGGCTCGGGGCTTGCAATACGATAATTGATTGTGCGGAGAAGAGAGTTGTGTTTCGCATTCCTGGCGAGGAAGAGTTCTCTTATTTGTGTAGTCCGACGGCTAAAACAGTGATGGTGGTATCGGCAATGACGGTAAGGCGTATGCTATTTTCGGGGTGTGAAGGGTACCTTGCTTCTGTGCGGACACTCTGATGAAGGGCGTAGACTCGGCTGAAACAGAAGTTGTAGCAGAATTCTCTGACGTATTTCCGGGCGAGATACCTGGAATGCCTCTGGATCGAGAAATTAAGTTTAGTATTAATAACTTTCCAGATATTCGCCGATATCAAAAGCACGTATCGTATGGCACCTGCAGAATTGAAAGAACTGAAGTCACAACTACTAGAGTTACTAGATCGTTGCTACATTTGCCCTAGTGTTTCACCTTAGGGTATCACGTCCCAGTCCCAAAATAAGTAGGACTAGGAATACGTAAGCATGCCAACCGTATGTATAATATATGGACACCATAACACATACGTACGCTGTATTATGAATATCCAATCTATAAGTGGTATTATACTGTCAACACAAGTCACATGCAATCTATATCTCATCCACAGCATAAATAAAGAAATAGGAATAAATAACTGAATCTCAAGTATGAAGTATCAAAGAATGATAGTCGGGTGGAAACAAATCTACTGCCAATCGACTATACTAAAACTAGATGAGAGAAGAGATCAAACTCTAATATAAGATAAATGTCAAGAAAAGAAATAACAACTAGAATATCCATCAGCTGCGATGAATCAAAGGTATTATGAGGGTAAGACCTCCTTAGTCTGGTATGAAGCGTCAGGTCCGGGTTCGTACTCCAATGGATAATCCTGCCCGTCTATACCTGGAAAGGGACCAGGTCCTCAGAGGGACGTAACAAGATACATAGAAGCATGCCAATAAAGTACTAAAAATAAATATCCAATGGGTCGCCTAACCATCTATGTGAATGTACTTTGAAAACAACTTTTCAACACGTGGGCTATCTGGCTAAAATGAGATTGGCATAATTCTTTCGGAGATTCAGGGGCCTAAAAAATATGACATCTTTTGAACCTCAGAGGCCGCCTGATAATAATAATATATATAGTGGTCATCATGACTGCGCATCTCCGACGGAGCGTACGGGTTACACAAGGAAAGTGCAAAGGAGCCAAAACGCCTTACTTGTTATCCTCCCCACCCCATGCTCTAAGCATGTCACATCCATGACACGATGATACCTCTAATAACTGCCAATTCTTCTAGCATACAATTTCTATCAACAGTTATCCCTATCCGTCGCACGTCCTATACGTACCAGTGGCCAGCCGAGTACGCAAGTTTGTGTCCTACATGAGACTCACACTCGTGTAACAACAGTGTCATGGCCAATGAAACATAAGAATGCCTCATGATAATGGGGCGGTCTCATAATACTAGGTCAATATGCATATATATAATAAAAATAGAATACGACACCACTGTCATTGCACCCAAGTCATTCTTGGACGCGCAGTTTATATAGCAGTTTAAAATATATGAACTAAATAAAAAAAATAAAATGCATGCACCATATGGAATATATAATCATAGTACAATTTCAAGGTATACTTGCCTGGCAAGCAATTTGTGTAGTGTAAGCGTCCAGACGTTAAGTACACAAGATCAAAAACTATGGCCTCCGAATAGACGTCTCCGGATGTTGAAATAAATATCACCAACATTTTCGGAATCAGCGAGATAGCTAGAAAACACTACCCTTTCGTCCAATTTGGACACAGGGGCAAAATAGTAATTTTAGGTCAAAACGGGGTCCACATGTGGGCCACTTTGTACTGAAATACGTGCCAGGGGTAAATATCTCTAAATGGGACAAATTATAGGTCAAACAAATTCTAAATATCAATACGAACTCAACGGTATGTCCAATTTTGGATTCCGGTGAGCCGTACACAAATTCGCCCTTAAAGTCAACCATGGGGCCTGTAAATAGGCGGATTGGTCAACTGTCTCAGAATTGCGTAAAACTTGGGTCACATGACCAGCGTAATACCATGAATCCAATGGCGCAACTTTCGTCATATTTTGACGAGCGTACACAAAATGGTGCGGTATTTTGCAAAAGTCATGATATAGGGACTTTTTACGGATACAGGTTGATTTCGACGCGCACACGCATCAAAATCAGTTTTCGTAAAAGCCCACACATCAGGACATACCATACACGCCTTTTGGTACAATTGGTACGCGACGGGACGGTCCCGTTTGGTGGGGCGCACTCCGTATCACAAATTCTAATATTTTAAAAACAAGTTTTTCATGATTTTCAACCCAATTTATCTCTGAATTTAACACAAAATAAAATAATCTAATTAACAGGGAATGATCTCGGTTATATAGACTTCACATAGCAAAAATTAGATTTAAATTCGGATATCTATGGTGGAAGATAACCGCCTCTAAACATAGGTCATTGAAACAGTTCATAACAGTTTAAATTATGTGGTTTTTTCTCAACTTGGCTTCGATTTCTACCTAGTGTTTAACACTATTTGATGGAAACTAATTAACAGAGTTGAGAGGGGGGTAGGGGTCGTCGCTGCTCGAATCTAAAAATGATCGAGCGACGAGTTAGGAAACGACAAGTGAAGTAGGGGTCGTCGCTCCTCGAATCTGTCGCGGACTGCTGTGCGGTTGCGCGGTCGACGTTGACGTGGCCGGTGCGGGCGTTCTCTGGCGGCTGCGCGGTGGTGGCGCTGGGTTGCGGTGGTCGGCGTCGGGTTAGAGGGGGATAGGTTTAGGGTTAGGGTTTCAAATAAGGGGGATATATATAGGTGAAGGAGGCGGGTGATGAGAATGGGGTCGGGGCCACTGTACTCGCGGGTTGCCTGGCGGGTTGGGTTAGCTGTGGTTGCTTAGGGCTTAGGCTTAGGACTATTACTTAGGGATTTAAGTTATGGGTTTTTGTGGTTTAAGGGATTAGTCTAAGGTTTTCTTTTTAATGTTTTTCTTTTCTTTTTCTTTTACTCTTTTATTTCATTTTCTATTATTACTATTTATTTATATATGTATATATATATGGTATAAAATTTCAGAAAATTTATATAGTACATCCTAAAAATCTATCATCCTTCTACAAGACTTCCTAAATAAAATAAAATATAATAATAGTTTTATTCCATAAATTCTAGATGAGTAGTTACCTAGGTAATTAATTCAATTAAATTTTATTTTCTAATTAACTAAGGAATACTATAAATAAATTAAATGATTAATTTAAATAATTTAATATTTAAAATTAGGGGATTTTACATTCTACCCAACTTATAAAAATTTTATCCTCGAAATTAAAACTAAGCCACGATAGGAAATCAAGGATGGTATAAGGTAGAAATGAACAAGGTAAATTCATACCTTGATCTACGAACAGATTCGAAAAATGTTTGCGCATGTCATCCTCGCGCTCCCAAGTGGATTCTCCTGGCTCGCAATGCTTCCATGCCACGTGGACCAAGGAAATAGACTGATTCCTCAATACTTTCTCTCGACGATCAATGCTTCCATGCCTCTAGTAGGTGATATCCTCAAGAAGATATGATCGCCTTCTTTAAACTCCAAGGGACGACGATGAAGGTCTGCCCACTGCTTCTGTCGGTCTTGCGCTGCTCGCAAGTGCCCTTGTATCTTCTTCACTGCCTCAACGGTGTTGACTACCAACTCTGGTCCCAGAATCTGACTTTCTCCTACGTCACTCCAACACACGGGAGACCTACACTTTCTTCCATACAATGCTTCAAACGGAGCCATCTGGATGCTCGCTTGATAGCTATTATTGTAAAAAAACTCCACAAGATGTAGGTGGTCCTCCCATGATCCTCCAAAGTCCAATATACAAGCCCTCAACATATCCTCCAGTGTCTGAATAGTACATTTGGACTGCCCATCTGTCTGCGGGTGATAAGATGTACTGAACTTCAGACAAGTCCCAAGACTCTTTTGCACGCTTCTCCAAAAGTAAGATATAAAACGCAAATACCTGTCTGACACAATACTGACCGGAATGTCGTGCAACCTCATGATCTGTATCATGTATAAGTCAGCCAAAGCTTCTGTAGACTGACCAACTCTAAAAGGCAAGAAATGTGCGGACTTGGTGAGTCGATCCACTATTACCCATACAATATCTCTCCCACTTGGACTCTTGGGAAAACCCGTGACGAAGTCCATAGTGATGTGCTCCCACTTCCACTCAGGAATCGAAAGTGGTTGCAGTAGCCCTGCTGTTCTCTGATGCTCCGCCTTCACCTGCTGACATACTAGACATTTGGCTACAAAGTAAGCTATCTCTCTTTTTATCCCATGCCACCAAAAGTGCTGTCGCAAGTCACGGTACATCTTGGTGCCTCCAGGATGAATAGAATATATCGAACTATGAGCTTCTACCATCAGCTCCTGTCGAATCTCTCCATTGGGAACATATAGACGATCACCACATCGTAGTGTCCCGTCATCATGAATGTGCAATCCCGTCTGCTCTTCGACCTCTGTCCTTTCTTTCAATCTCCTGAACCTGGCATCCGTAGGCAAAGCTGCCTTGATCCTCTCTACTAGTGATGACTGTACTTGCAAGTTGGCTAGTGTCCCATCTGCTCTGGGTAATACCACTTCTATGCCAAGTTCTTGCAAGTCCTCCAATAATTTCCTCTGTGTCGTCAAGAAGTAAGCTACTGGTTTTTGGCTTAACGCGTCTGCCACTATGTTAGCCTTGCCTGGGTGATAATACATCTCTATCTTAAAGTCCTTCATCAACTCAAGCCACCGACGTTACCTTATATTTAACTCCTTCTGCCTGAAGATATACTTGAGACTTTTGTGGTCTGTATAGATCTTCACTTGTTTACCATATAGGTAATGTCTCCATAGCTTCAGAGCAAAAACAACGGCTGCAAGCTCCAAGTCATGAGTTGGATAATTCTTCTCATGTACTCGTAACTGTCTAGATGCATATACAATCACATTGCCATGCTGCATCAACACACATCCCAAGCCTTTTCTTGATGCGTCACTGTAAATTACATAACCCCCTGATCCTGATGGAATAGTTAATACTGGCCCTGTGGTCAGTCGCTTCTTTAACTCCTCGAAAGCGGCTTGACACTCATCGGTCCATATGAACTCTTGATCCTTGCACGTCAACCGAGTCATAGGCGTTGCTATCCTTGAGAAGTTCTCCATGAACCGTCGGTAATATCCCGCAAGTCCAAGGAAACTCCTCACCTCCGATGCTAATTTAGGAACCGGCCATGTCTCGACTACCGAGATTTTCTCTGGATCAACAGAAATACCATCTCCCGTAACGACATGCCCAAGAAATGAGACTCTGTCCAAGAAAACTCATATTTACTGAGCTTTGCATATAACTGCTCTCCTCTCAAGGTCTCTAGGATGATCTGCAGGTGCTTCTCGTACTCCTCATGGCTCTTCGAATAGACAAGTATGTCATCTATGAAGATGACCACGAACTGGTCCAAATACTGATGGAATACTCGATTCATTAAATCCATAAAGATAGCTGGAGCATTGTTTAATCTAAATGGCATGACCAGAAACTCGTAGTGTCTATATCTTATCCTGAATGCGGTCTTCGGGATATCCTACTTCTGTACCTTCACCTGGTGATATCCCGATCTCAAGTCTATCTTCGAGAACACCTTGGCTCTACTAAGCTGATCAAATAAGTCATCAATACATGGCAATGGATATTTATTCTTCACAATCACTGTATTTAAGGCTCTGTAGTCGATGCACATACACACAGACCCATCCTTCTTTGGTACAAACAGCACTGTGCTCCCCAGGGTGATGCACTTGGCCGGATGAAACCTTTTTCCTCTAATTCTTTCAATTGTGCCTTCAGCTCATCCATCTCCTTCTTCGCCAATCTATAAATATGCGACGCTATGGGTGCTGCTCCCGGTGTTAATTCAATCGAGAATTCTACGTCTATGTCCAGAGGTAGTCCTGACAATTCCTCTGGAAAGACGTTTTGGAACTCTGAAATGATATGGTGATAAATAACTTCGTCCATTGCAAGCTGCACACCATCAAGGGCTTCTGTGGATCCTCGTGCAAACTCAAGTTCCGGCTGACATGGTACCTTAAAAAGAATACTTCCTCCAAAACAGTCGAAGAAAGCATGGTACTTGCTCAGCCAGTCCATCCCAAGAACAATATCAAAATTTGGCATAGGAAGGACTAAGAGTCGGGCATTCATCTCTCTGCCACGAATCACTATAGGACAAGATCTACAAATCTGACTAACAGGTTCAACTCCTCCTCCAGTGAGAGTTCTAACACAACTAGGTAAAGGTGTAGTGACAATATTGTGCTTGGCAATAAAATTAGAAGATATGAATGAGTGGGTGGCTTCCGTATGAAATAATGTCATAGCAGGAAAAGTAAAAGCAAGAGTAATACCTGCTATAACATCAATCTCCTGTTCTATGTCATCCACTTCTAGTGCAAAAGCTTGTCCATTCCTTTATGGTAGCCCATGTCTGGCCCTCATGAACTGATCCTCTTGAGTAGGTAGTGGTGGTCCTTGCTGAAATCCTCCGGCTGCTGGGGGTCGAGGTGCTCCTGGTCTGGTCATCTGTTGAACTGGCTTCAGTGCTGGAAGTGCTAGCCTCTGTATTGGCGGTGGAAGTGTCAATGCCTGCTGCATTGGACAGTCTCTCGCCATATGCTGTCCGGAACCACACCTCATACATTATCCCAAGCGAGTCCGACAGTCTCTCAAAATATGCCCGCATTTCCCACAATAACTGTAGTGGGGCTTCTCCAAAATCTGGTACGGTCCTGCTCTGTATTGATGCTGCTGTTGCTGTGTCAAAGGATGTCTGATAGGCCCTCCTTGCTGTGTCCTCGCGGGTCCCTGCTGTGCCTTCAGTTGACCTCATTTTTCCTTGCTGATGGTCTCTTGTAACCTAGCTTCTGTCAATAATTCGGTGTAAGAGATCCAGGACTGTGAGCTAGTGTAGTATTGGAGCTCCTGAGTCAGCCCGCGGTAAAATCTCTTAGCCTTCTCCAAGTCATTAGGTATCAGGGCAGCGCCATATTTACTGAGGTGACTAAATTCTGCATTATACTTATCAACTGTCTTGTTCCCCTGCTCCAGATAGAGGAACTGATCGTACAACGCATCCCTTACAGTGTCCGAGAAGTACTTCCTCTCAAAGAACTCTAAGAATTGTTCCCAAGTCTGACACGTACCCAACTGGCGCTCCATTAATTCCCACTAGTGATGAGCGTTACCATCTAGCTGGGTCCTTACGCCTGTCATCCATAGATCAGTAGGCAGCTGTGATACTTCTAATAACTCCTGGGTGTGGGTAATCCAGTTTGTGGTCTCCTCTGGGCTCTCAGTGCCTTTATATGGCTTAGGACCCATCTGTACAAAGTCTTTGACTGAACCAACTCTAGCTCGTGGTACTGGAACTAGTGCCTGGACTGGTACAGGTGCCTATGCAGCCATTCTCTCAAGTGCTGCCAGAAATTCTCGCCTCTGCTCTGCCGCTTGCTGCCTCTGCTCTACAGCCAGCATGGCCGCCTGCTGTCTCTGTTCCTGCATCATCATTTGGAAGAATTGGAACAGTTGTGTCTGGCCATCCTGTGGTGTCGATGAAGCTGGAAAAGTTCTATTAGGTGAAATGCAAAGATCAGATGGAGCTGGATTGTGAGTCTATCCATCCGGCCCTGGAAGTGTAGGAGTCATTGAGGCCTCTCCTTGAGTTTGGCCGTTGACTCCTGAAGGTGTGTCGCCTCCGGTGGCAGTACATCCACTACGCAAATCCATCTCTCTGTAAGAGGTGGACGAAACGATTAGAAGGAGTACAGGAATCAAACATGATGCAAGCATTTAAATAAGACGGTTGAAAGGGAAGATAAGTTTTAGTCAAGCGTGGATGAGATCCTATACTCTATTCCTATACGCAGGCTTGTTCGGTACAGTAACGTATCCAAGACAATATATTCGAAGACCTGTATGGGCCACCATAAAAACTTGTCACGCCCTAGTCCCAAAATACGTAGGACTAGAAATACGTAAGCATGCCAGCCGTATGTATACGGCGACTCCAATATATGGACACCATAACACATACGTACGTTGTATTATGAATATCAAATCCATAAGTGGTATTATACTATCAACACAAGTCACACGCAATCTATATCTCATCCACATCTTAAATAAAGAAATAGGAATAAATAACTGAATCTCAAGTATGAAGTATCAAAGAATGATAGTCGGGTGAAAATAAATCCACTGCCAATCGACTATACTAAAACTAGATAAGAGAAGAGATCAAACTCTAATATAAGATAAATGTCAATAAAATCAATAACAACTAGAATATGCATCAGCTGCGATGAATCAAAGGTACTCTGAGAGTAAGACCTTCTCAGTCTGGTATGAAGCGTCAGGTCCGGGTCCGTACTCCTATGGATAATCCTGCCCGTCTATACCCGGAAAGGGACCAGGTCCTCAGAGGGACGTAACAAGATACATAGAAGCATGTCAATAAAGTACTGAAAAATAAACATCCAATGGGTTGCCTAACCATCTATGTGAATGCACTTTGAGAACAACTTTCCAACACGTGGGCTATCTGGCTAAAATGGGATTGACATAATTCTCTCGGAGATTCAGGGGCCTAAAAAGCATGATGTCTTTTGAACCTCAGAGGCCGCCTGATAATAATAATATATATAGTGGTCATCATGACCGTGCATCTCCGATGGAGCGTACGGGTTACACAAGGAAAGTGCAAAGAAGCCCAAATGCCTTACTTGTTGTCCTCCCCACCCCATGCTCTAAGCATGTCACATCCATGATACGATGATACCTCTAATAACTGCCAATTCTTCTAGCATGCAATTTCTATCAGCAGTTATCCCTATCCATCGCACGTCCCATAAGTACCAGTGGCCACCCGAGTACGCAAGTCCGTGTCCTACATGAGACTCGCACTCGTGTAACAACAGTGTCATGGCCAATGAAACATAATAATATCTCATGATAATGGGGCGGTCTCATAATACTAGGTCAACATGCATATATATAATAAAAACAGAATACGACGCCACTGTCGTTGTACCCAAGTCATTCTTGGACGCGCAGTTTATATAGCAGTTTAAAATATATGAACAAAATAACAAAAATAAAATGCATGCACCATATGGAATATATAATCATAGTACAATGGCAAGGTATACTTGTCTGGTAAGCAATCTGTGTAGTGTAAGCGTCCAGACGTCAAGTACACAAGATCAGAAACTATAGCCTCCGAATAGATGTCTTCGGATGCTGAAATAAACATCACCAACGTTCCCGAAATCAGCGAGATAGCTAGAAAACACTACCCTTTCGTCCAATTTGGATACAGGGGCAAAACAGTAATTTTGGGTTAAAGCGGGGTCCACACGTGGGCCACTTTGCACCAAAATACGTGTCAGAGGTAAAAAACTCTAAATGGGATAAATTATAGGTCAAACAAATTCTAAGCGTCAATACGAACTCAACGGCATGTCCAATTTTGAATTCTGGTGAGCCGTACACAAATTCGCCCTTAAAGTCAACCGTAGGGCCCGCAAATAGGCGGCTTGGTTAACTATCTCGGAATCACATAAAACTTGGGTCACAGGACCAGCGTGATACCACGAATCCAATGGCATAAGTTTTGTCGTATTCCGACGAGCGTACACAAAATGGTGCAGTATTTTACAAAAACCGCGATATTGGGACTTTTTACGGATACAAGTTGATACCGACGCGCACACGCGTCCAAATCAATTTTCGTGAAAGCCTACATGTCAGGACATACCATACGCGCCTTTCAGTATAATTGGTACGCGACGGAACCATCCCGTTTGGTGGGACGCGCTCCGTATCACAAATTCTAATATTTTAAAAACAAGTTTTTTATAATTTTTAACCCAATTTATCTCCGAATTTAACAAAAATAAAATAATCTAATTAACTGGGAATGATCTCGGTTATGTAGACTTCACATAGCAAACAGTAGATTTAAATTCGGATGTCTATGGTGGAAGATAACAGCCTCTAAACATAGGTCATTGAAACAGTTCATAATAGTTTAAATTATGTGGTTTTTCCTTAACTTGGCTTCGATTTCTACCAAGTGTTTAACGCTGTTCGATGGAAACTAATTAACAAAGTTGAGAGGGGGGTAGGTTGTGATCATACCGGTGAAGACGGATCCAAAAATGATCAAGCGAAGAGTCAGAAAACGACGCTTGAAGTAGGGGTCGTCGCTGCTCGAATCTGTCGTGGACTGCTGCACGGTTGCACGGTCGACATTGACGTGGCTGGTGCGGGCGTTCTTCGGCGGCTGCGCGGTAGCGGCGCTGGGTTACGGTGGTCGACGTCGGGTTAGAGGGGGATAGGTTTAGGGTTAGGGTTTCAAATAAGGGGGATATATATAGGTGAAGGAGACGGGTGATGAGAAGGGGGTCGGGGCCACTGTACTCGCGGGTTGCCTGGCGGGTTGGGTTAGCTGTGGTTGCTTAGGGCTTAGGCTTAGGACTATTACTTAGGAATTTAAGTTATGGGTTTTTGTGGTTTAAGGGATTAGTCTAAGGTTTTCATTTTAATGTTTTTCTTTTCTTTTTCTTTTACTCTTTTATTTCCTTTTCTATTATTACTATTTATTTATATATGTATATATATATGGTATAAAATTTCAGAAAATTTATATACCACATCCTAAAAATCTATCATCCTTCTACAAGACTTACTAAATAAAATAAAATATAATAATAGTTTTATTCCATAAATTCTAGATGAGTAGTTACCTAGGTAATTAATTCAATTAAATTTTATTTTCTAATTAACTAAGGTATACTATAAATAAATTAAATAATTAATTTAAATAATTATAATATTTAAAATTAGGGGGTTTTACATCGGGGGTTCCAGTGTTGTTTGTGAAGAAGAAAGATGACACAATACGTCTTTACATAGATTATCGAGAATTAAACAAAGTGACAGTCCGAAACAAGTATCTGTTGCCAAGAATTGATGATCTGTTTGACCAACTTTAGGGCGCGATAGTATTTTCAAAGATTGGTCTTCGTTCAGGGTATTATCAGTTAAAGATCAAATTGGAGGATGTTCCAAAGTCGGCTTTTTGTCCGAGATATGGGCACTACGAGTTTTTGGTTATGCCTTTTGGTTTGACCAATGCTCCAGCGGCTTTCATGGATATGATGAACCAATTATTCTGACCCTTCTTAGACAAGTTCATCTTTGTGTTCATCGATGATATCTTAATCTACTCGAGAGACAAAAAAACTCACATTGAACATTTAAGGACCGTACAACAGACGCTTCGTGAACAACTGTTTTATGCGAAGTTAAGTAAGTGCGAGTTCTAGATAAGCAATGTGTCTTTCCTTGGGCATGTTATTTCAGCAGATGTTGTATCAGTTGAGAAGATTGAGGCAGTAGTGGACTGGAAACAGCCCACATTGGCTAGTAAAATCAAAAGTTTTCTTGGCTTTGTTGGCTACTATCGAAGATTTATGAAATTTTTTGCGAAGATTGCGTCATCTCTGACTCGCCTCACCCAAAAGGGAGTAGTATTCAAGTGGACAGACGACTGTGAGAGCAGTTTCCAAGAACTGAAGTAGCAGCTAGTCTCGACTCTAATTCTTACTCTTCCAGATGGACCTGAGAGATTTCAGATATACAATGATGCAACTCAGCTTGGATTGTGATGCGTTCTTACGTAGCATGGGAAAATAATTGTGTTTGCCTCTACAAAAAGAATTACACGACGTATGACTTAGAACTTGCAAAAATTGTATTTGTGTTAAAATTATGGCGACACTATCTCTATGGAGTATCCTGCGAGATCTTCATGGATCACAAAAACCTTAAGTACATATTCATGCAAAATAAATTAAACTTGAGGCAAATGCGATAGCTGGAATTGATAAAGGATTATGACTTGACAATTGCTTATACGCCCAAAAAAGCAAACGTTGTGGCCGATGTATTGATTCAGAAATTTGTCGGATCATTATCTGTGTGAAGCAGGCTACTCCGAGAGTTGGAAGAAATGGGCATCGAGTACATAGTTCGTACACAGGGAGCGCAACTGGCTCAACTGCAGTTAGAGATGAGCTTGCGAGAAAAGATAAAGTCCGCACAAAAGGATGACTTATTCCTACAAAAGATACATGAGTTAATTTCAGCAGGGAAGGCAACCAATTTCGTGGAACACGAGGATGAAATATTGTGGCTTAAAGGCATATTGTGTGTACCTAAGGATGATGAACTCATAAAGAAAATACTGACTGAGGCTCATTATGCCAAGTACATATTGCATCCAGTAAGCCCCAAAATGTACAAGGATCTGCGCAAAATATTTTGGTGGCATAGAATGAAAAGTGATGTGGCATTATTCATTCACGGTGTTTGGATTGTCAACGTGTGAAAGAAGAACACCCACGACCAGGCGGAGAGTTGTAGAACCTCACCATTCCAGAATAGAAGTAGGAGGATATCTCAATGGATTTCATAATGGGCTTAACGAAGACGCAAAAGGGAAATAATGCGATTTGGGTCATCAAGGATAGACTGACCAAGTCGTCTCATTTTATAGCAATCAAAAATATATGGAGCGCTGACTGTTTGGCTCAAATCTATCTAGATCATATTGTCCGATTACATAGAGTGCTAGTCTCAATTGTGTCGGATAGGGATAGATTCTTGTCTCGTTTCTGTAATAGCCTCTAGGCAAAAATGGGCACCAAGTTATATTTTAGCTTGGCGTACCATCCGTAGACTGATGGACAGACCAAGAGAGTGAACCAAATCCTTGAAGACATGTTGCAACTGTGCCTATTGGATTTGAAAGCAAGTTAGAATGCCTATTTATCACTGGTAGAGTTCTCTTATAACAATAGTTATCAAGCGAGTATTCAAATAGCCCCGTATAAAGCACTGTATGGATGCAAGTGTCGATCATCGATATATTAGAAGGAAGTCGGTGAATGGCAAGTGCTCAGACCAGAACTTATCAAACAGGCCGTCGAAAAAGTTTGCATGGTTCGAGAGAATCTTCGAGTCACTCAAAGTCGTCAGAAAAGTTACGCAGATGTACATTGATGACGCTTGGAATTCATGGTGGGTGATCATGTATTCCTCAAGGTGATACCTATGCGAGGCATAATGCAGTTCGACGTCAAGGGAAAGCTAAGTCTGCGATTTGTTGGACCCTTCGATATTCTAGAGAGGATGGTGTCAGTGGCTTATCGACTTGCACTACCTCCAGATTTAGTGGAAGTACACGATGTCTTCCATGTTTCTCAACTAAGAAGATATGTGCATGACCCGAGTCATATAGTGAACTTCGATCAGCTTGATCTGAGTGCCGACCTATCTTACTCAAAAGAACCTGTTCATATCTTGGACAGGAAAGAGAAGACCTTGAGGAATCGATCAGTGGCTTTAGTTCGTGTGTTATGGCAGAATCATGCAGTCGAGGAACTGATATGGGAGCTTGAGCAAGAGATGCGGAAGCAGTGCCATTCCTTATTTGATAACCTAGAGGTAGAACCTTTGTTTCAAGTTTTGAGGACAAAACTTTTTCTTAGTAGTATATTATGTAGTATCCCGCTCCTAGCGTTCACTATATATGGCTTGTGGCTCGATTGACTCAGTCAAAATTGAGTATGGGAAAACTTTACGGTGGAATTGTTCATGAACAATATAATGGACCTTTCCAATTGATGGATCGACTTTTGTTGAAATGAGTTCAATAGTTTTTGTTGGATTTTTGGTTGGATTTCTTGGATGCTCGCTAGCTGCTTGGTTTTGATGAATGCATTTTAGTGATTAGTTTTCGATGATTGATTATTTAGCCTATTTTTATCGATTACATGCATTCATTCTAGAGAACTCTGAGAGAAAAGAAGATGGTAGTCTAACCAAATATTGGTGCCAATACAGATAGACGTGTGACCAGAGCCTGAGCGAGCAAGCATCCTCTTCTCTCGACATTCTCTATTTGGTGAGCGGTTTTGTCCCTTCTTCTCTACTCCTTCATGCTAATAATCAATAAGTTCTCTTGAAACCTTGCTATGTCCAACGATCGATAAATCTACTAATGCCACAAGTTTAATACCACTATTGCATCTCATGCAACGCAAGTAGAGAACACTATTTTATTATCATTGTATGATTTGCTGTAAACAATCAATAAAGATATGCATGTATGGACTGTTCAGGTCCCTGTCCTCCATTGCAAATTTTGAATGTTGAAATAACAAACGAATAAGTACAAAGAGATCTTAAGCAAAAAATCTAAGTACAATATTTTGATCTGGGTTGTGACGATGGAGCTTGAGCGCGACAGCATCTCCTTTACTCCGTTGATTGTCTAATGAGAGAATATGGATGCTTTCTTCTTTTCTCTCTCTTAAGCTTGTGTGCACGTACGTAGCTGGCCGAGGGTTTGTAGGGTATGCTACCCTTGCTATTTATAGCTATCCTGTTGACAGGCTATAGGTGCCGCATATGCCTCTGTTTGGTGGCCGCATAGGACTCCTTCAATAGAATAAGATTGTAACTGCAGTCGTATGTCACAGACAGGCTGCCACGTGGTCTTGGTTATGATATACTGTTGAAGAGATCTCGGGGTTGTTACGTGCGTGACTTGGTCAGCTGGATACGTAGTCAGCACTGATTATGCGAGAAATCGTCTTCGGTTGTAAGAGAAAGATCCTGCAAGTCGAGAGCCATATAACGTCTTGGCCACATATCATAGTGGCCACATAAGTGCTCTCGTTTGGCCTTGGTTGGATGGACACTCTGACCTCACGACATTATGGCCGCATACGTGCTATAGTTTGGCCTTGTTCAGATGGACAATCTAGTCGCATGATGACGATCGCACATAGGTATGTAGTCGCATGCAAGATCTCGTTTGGACTTGGTCGGATGAACACTCTGATCGTATTATGACGAGGCCGCATGGGTATGTAGTCGCTTGCAAGCTCTCGTTTGGCCTTAGTCGGATAGACACTCTGGCCGCATGATGACGAGGCCGCATAGGTTTGTAGTCACATACTGTTTGCCATTTAAATCAAAAGGGGAACTAAAAGAACTTAATTTGATTAACAAACTAAGAAAAAATACAGAGAAGTCCTATAAGACAATCTAAGTACAAATTTATTTTCTGGGGGTGACGTTAGAGGGTTAGGAGTGTAGCAACTCTCTTCAATCCGTGGATGATCCGATGCAGAAGTTCTTCTCTCTTCCTCGAGTGTAGATCCGTAGATAGCCAGCCAGGAGCTTTGTATAGGGGTAGTACCCAGTTATTTATAGTTGTTCTATAGCCGCATGTATTTTGGGCCGAATGGACGTTGGGAGTTGCCACGTGTCTTCCCCTAACGGAAAGGAGTTACAACTGTGCACAAGAATCCGGGCTTCAGCTGTCATGTGGACATTTATTAAGATTTTTTTGTTGCTGAATATCTGGATGGTTTCTCATCCTTTGTGGACACGACTTGGTCAATTGGACACGTGGCCTGCCACTTTGTTGGAGAGGATCACCTTGTTACAACAGCACGATTTAGTTTATTGGGTAATCTGGGGCATACGAAGCCAAGAATCGCAGAGACCGCATGGGGTCTGGGACGCATGGGCCAGAGCCGCATGGGAATCTTTTGCCGTATTGTACACAAAGTGCTGCACAGTTTCTGAGACTTCTGTCTTTTAGTGAGTTCTTATTTTTTGAGACGTTCAAAAAATTCTTCTCTGTCATGATTCTGTGTCAGATGTAATCATGTTGTCAGAGCGTGATGTAATATTCATCTGTGGCCAAAACTGTCTTCGGTCATTTGGTCCGCATAGCTCTCGCCTAATTGGGCTGCATGGTGATCGTGCGGTCCATTTTCTGTTAAACTTTTCCCTGGGTTGCATGATTGCTGAATGAATGGATCCAGCTTTTTCATGCTTCTACAAGACCCCTTTAAAATTTTTCAAACTGATAAGTTTGAAATACTTTGAATAAGAAGCATGGACGGGGTATATTTTGGGTCGCATGGACATTAGGTCACATGGCCATTTAGGTCGCATGGATGCATGGATGGGCACTGCCCGGCTGCCACCCCCTCATTAAATACCTTGATTTGATTATATCTTTCTAGGATTTTGGACTATCTCCTCTTACGGACCCCGAAGTGACATTTTCTTTAGAAGATAAGATCCAAGGGATGCCGTCATCATTATTGCTGACAGCGGGGCGCTAGAACCAAAGGGTCACTAGTATCCCCCTTTAGCCTATAAATAGGGGTTTTGCTGAAGAGAGAAAACTTTCTTTCTCAGCCCGAGTCACCGGTGTCTCCAGCTTTTCCTCTACTTCTGATCATCCTCTCCGATTTCTGTAATGGCCCCCAAGGCTTCGTCTTCCTCGTCCAAGTCAAAGAAGGCTGTTGACAAGGGGAAGCGCCCTGCTTCTTTGACTAGGGCAGAGAATGTAACCCCCATCTTCCATCCGGACGTTCAAGCGCCCATCCATGGTAAGGATCGGTAGAGGCAGACTCTGGACATACGGATACTCTGCACACATTCTACTGCACGGGTTTCCACATGACCATGTCGCATGCTTTATGCGCGGGTCTCGCTTTGGCCGTATGAACCTGTCTTTACCTGGCCGCATGATCCCTTCATGACCTGACCACATGTATCCTACCTTACTAGGCCATATATACTCTTCATGACTTGGCCGCATACACCCTGTATAACTTGGACGCATGGCATCTCGGTGTTTTTTAACTGACCTTCTGTCTTTGATTTTTGTAGTAATTTTACCAGTGGCTCCGTTAGGGGAGGTACTGGTTGGGCGTGCCTAGGCTGCCCTGGGTGTCAGGCTTGATCACATAGTAGCCAATATCCAGGCTCAGATCACAAGGATCGGTCTGAGGTGAGGATAAAAGTAATAGCCGGCCAGTCCTGGTTCTACCTGCTTAGCTAACTGAAATCCAAGAGGATCGACGACTTTTACTTGAAGCCAATCTTCCTGTTTGGGGATGCCCTCACTATCTCGGACCCCAAGGTAGTGAAGCTTAAGGAGACATGGGATTTCTCTTCTGGTGGGACAAGGGTACATATACCCACGATGGAGCATCATTTGTAATATGGCACCCCTTCAAAGAAAGATGTCGGGCGATCTAACCCTGGACCAGAACGGAACCCAAGTCGGCCACATTCATTTTAATTCTGAACTAAAGAGAGCCATGGCGAGCAAGGAATCATTTTCTTATTCCATTCGCGGATTGGCACCTGACACCTTCTCAAGTTAGACGGGGCCGAATGTCCGTTACTACAAGGCTGACACTTTCATGAACCAGCTTGCAGCCAAGGGATCCTATCCTCAGGGACAAGTGAGGTTGCTCAACTGGGTGTCTCATTTGCCGCCTTGGATCAACCTAACAGCGTGGGTGTTAAGAAAGTATGAGAAACTTTGAAGGACACCAACCTCTATTATGCCATTAGAGGTTCCTGTTATGGTTTGGAGAAGAGCCCGACGTTGTTCGTGGCTTTGACCGAGATGTAAAATTGTTATATCGGGACCTTCTTTACTCCCGGCGGAGAGATGGGTCTTGCCCTTCATGAGATGTACGATGTCTCGCAGTTACCCTAGGGTAAGGAACCGTATAAGGAGTATACCCCAACAAATGAGGAGTTTGAGGATTTGGAGCAGCAACACCCGGGATATCTTATCGTGTACCGGAAAGTGTTGTGCCACCACAACACTTGCCAGCAGATCTCGAAGAAGAAGGACAAGAGCTCGAAGGGAAATTTATCCCATATCATGGCCTGGACCAGTTATCTCTTTATTATTGGGGCTTCAGGCCGGGTCGCTGTTTGGATCCCCCAGTCTCGGAGGGGTGTTGACGACCAGGTGCATGGCACCAAGAGAACCGCCACAACCGGTGAAGGGTTTGGTAGTTCTGGTGACACCTTCAGCTATTTCTACTAGGATACTCAACCGTTGTCTGACAAAGCTGCCTTGGCTGGCTTCTTGATGGTATGGATACGAACTTGTGTAGTCTCGGGAGGCTCTGGGGAATTGAGAGGATCAGCCATAACCTTATCCTTCATGCTGTGAAGTTGCTCTTCAAGCGCGAGCTTGCCTTGCTCCCTGCGATGGTTTGCAGCATCTACCGCAGATTTCGTGCCTTCATAAGAAAAATGATTGCCCGTGACATCTCGAAAGATTTTAACCAGGTTGAAATATCTTACCATTATCTAATGGCTTGGATGTTGATGCATTACCCGTCTTTGATGCGCCCCAGTGCTGAGGGGTCGACGACGAAGGCTGACGCTTTTATCCGCCGATATGACGCAATACCCTGGGCTCATACCGGGGTTCTCGCCCGTCGGCGCTTACTTGTTCGCATAGCAGACTACTTTTTTGTTTCGGTCCCAAAGTTCACTAAGGATGAGGTGAGCAGGGTTCATTGTGATAGAGGCACCATTCATCAAGTTTTGTCCCCAAAGCTTTTCTGCTGGTTACTTTCCATCCGGCCCTCATATTTGGTGTACCAAAATCAGAACCTTGTCTGCTTGGAACTCTACCTGCCGAGTAGGTTTTTCTGACAGTTCGGCTATAGTCAGAAATTTTTGGGTAACCCCAGCTCGTGTCTCGGCTTTGAGGTCAGTGTCCTGGATGGAGTCCGAGCTTGGAATTATTTCTCTTCGACCAGTTTCCAGGTCCGGATTACTATGCCTGATGCTAGAGTTTCGAGTTGCATCATCTATGAAGCGGTTATTTTCTTTGTGACCGCAAATACACCTCCATCTGATTTCGATCCGGAAACCAGCTTCATCGCAGGCACCAAGCTGGATAACCGGCGCAAGAAGCCACAAAAAGGTCGGGGGAAGGGCAAGGCAGAGATCGTTGATACCGATTCTGACTCTGTTATAGGGGATGAGGACACTTCTGACAACCCTTTGCCTCCCGTGAATTATCCAACGAAGCGCGGGGCTTCCCCAATAAGGAGCCCTCCGCCTAAGAGGAGACGACATGATTTATCCGCGGCTACGAGGTCGCGTTATAGGAAACGGGTTGCTATCAAGGCCCCTGTGTGAGCCAGTGAGGAAGACAAAGAAGGATAAGAGGAAGACAAAGAGGGACAAGAGGAAGACGAAACTGATGGACGGGAGGAGGTAGGACCATTCACGGTGGATTCTGAAGCAGACCCTACTTTGGAAGCTGAGGCGGTATTTGTGGACCCTCTCAGTTTAATTCTTTCTGGTCCTTTATTTGCTCCGGCATCGTTGCAGCAGCCTGATGTTGGATTTCTTCCCTTGGAAAGACTAAAACTAAATCTTCCGTTGACCTTATTGGTGAAGGCTTACCCCTATTTAGAAAGAAGGGTCGAAGGTTTTGGGCCTGTAGCTTTCCCCGCCCCCCCTTCGTCGTATCCTTCCGTTTGAAACTCTCGGAAGACTTCTCCGGTCTATAGTCATTACTAGTCCTTATGGACTTGCCACAGCAGGCGACCGGAGGGAGGTCCGCTTCCAGTCTGATTCCTCCTATTCTTCTTACTAGGGCGTAGTTATAGTAGATTTGCCCGTTTAAAAAGAAAGAAGAGAAATTGGGCCAGCGGCGAGCGAGAGCGGAACAAGGCTAGCGAAGTGAGGAAGCGGTTTCATTCGATTTGTTGTGGATAGGGGTGACCCTAATTCCATACTGCCATAGGGTCCTTGCCCCTCTGGTTCATGGAATTCATCAAACAATCATAGATCGTAAAAGTTATGTGCGCCCGTGAAATCATTTCTCCTGATAAATATCTTGGTCTTGGTCTGTTTGACAATTTCTAGGCGCAAGAGGAGAGAGACCGTTTGCGGCGGACGGTTGCCCCGACAGTATTTAACCAGGAGACGAAGGAGGAGACTTCCTCGGGGTATGATGCGGACATCTCAGAGCCTGCACCTAAGACCTCGGGGTTCCAGGATGTGAATGCAGGCGTGTTAGAGCCTACTTTTGAACCGTTGAGGGCCCAAGAGACTGGTGTAGACATGCCAGGACCGGCTTTAGAAGCTCAGGGGGCCCAGGAGACGGGTGAAGTGGTGGCGGAGCCCTTCACTCCCTTTAAGCACATCTTTGTGGATGACTTAGAATCAGTGGCAAGGGCTATGACTGCACTGGGCAAGCCGGGACCCTTACCTCCTTCTTCTGGTATGTTTTCCCGTATATTTACCAATAATAGGGTATTCTGGATTCAACTTCACATTCTTCGGACGAAGATAATCACTGGTTTCTCTGGATTTACAGGACCATCCTCTCCCTTGATAAGGGTGAACGTGGCTGCTGAGGAGGATGTGAAAGAAGAAGTCGGCAGACTTATCGTGAGGACGCCTAGGCCTTTTTTCAGTACATCTGGGAGAAACGACCAATCTGCGGAGCCTACTGCTGACCCCTCTCAGGTGTTAGCCACTTCTCTTACGGTGGTTGTGGGTTCTTCCTATGGGATAATCGTTCTCCCAACTATTGACACTGAGGATTCCACAACTATGGCCTCTCTGGCTAGCGGGTTGACAAGCGGTCCTGGGGAGACCGTTCCCGAAGCTCCCAGTGCAGTGAGGTTGGATCATCATCTGAGACTGGTGCATTATAATCTAAGGATGGTGTGCAAGAAGGTGCTGAAGTAGCAGGGTGCTCTGGTACCTCTTCCCATGGTCACTCCCTCAGCCAAGTATCCCTGGCTCAGTTGCCAGGTGTCCAAATATTTGAGAAGGCTATGAAAAGGATTGGAACGCGAATCATACAAATGATTACTCCTCCACTATCGCTTCACCTTCAAGATTATTGGGCATTGTTGCTGCTCAACCTGCTACACCCATAGCTTCTTCCTTCTACCAACCACATTGGTCTCCGACAACATCGGAGGAGATTAATGAACATGTCTAGATCTTCCTTCAAAGTTTCTACATGTTTTTGAAGCAAGGTATCCAAGGCATATTGGAGCGAAATAGATCCTTTGAATGGGCAAAATGCTTTGCCGAACGCCAGGCCAACTCCCTCAGGGGCATTCCTGGTTTGGAAGAGACATCGGACCTTTTGGACCTAAAACTGGTGGAGGTGGAGCAATGCCTGATGGAGCTACGACAGCACCAATAGGCATATATGGGGGTACTGATAGCCCATGAATATGAAGAGTTCACGGCTGGGCTAGATGCAGAGAAGGTCCTCGTTGCTTCATCTATGGAAGGCTTGCTACATGACCTCTAGAGGCTGCAAGAGGAGCGTGATCGGCTGGGCAACCTTAGAGAGGATTGCCTCACCCAGCAAAATAACTTGACCAAGGAGATCAGATAGCTCCAGGCCAAGCTTGACATGTTGGGGAATAACCTCCGAGAGCCCAACAAGAAGAGGAGGCTATCCGGACCAAGGCAAGCCGGGATACAAAAAATATATCTGCCATTGAGGTCATGGTGCAAAAGCTAGATGACCGGTATGAGGCCTACATCCGCTTTAAGGATCCTGAGGTCCTGGCGAAAGAAGTTGAGCGCCAGGGTCACTGGGCACCTAGATGGTCAGATTGCCCGTCTCTATGGGCGGATAGCTGAACTGTGCTCCCACGATGAGCAATAGTAGTTTGTGTTTTCTTTTCTGAAACTATCTTTTATTATTTTGCTCTAGTTGATTTTTCTTTTGTGGTTGGGGCGCTAGTAGCCTTTTAAGTGTAGTTTGTCCTTTTGGTAAGAAGAAATAAACTCCTTTTTTTTCTGTTGCGATTGTCTAGTTGGTTTGATTTATATCCTAAGAGAGAAATGACCACTTCCAGTGCCTTATGTGCTTGGCATGCGCCTGATGTGTTCACACCACTGTGTCAATCTGGGTCCCTGATAGGATTACACAAAATCCTGGCCATCACATCTTGTGTTGTGCAAGAGCAAATCATCGCATCTTATGGAGTGAATAGTCGCGACTCAGGAAGTAAGCCATCAATTCCCCGCTTATAAGTGAAAAATGATCTCGAAACTCCTTACACAACTTCACTTTTATTGCGATGGCTTCTGGAGGTGCTCCAAAGGAAACCAACACGTCTGATTTTGTGGCATTGGTTACCCCTGAGTTGCTTCCTGCTGAGAGGACGGGAGAAACGTCCACTATACGAGTACGCGAGGCGGACATCTTCCAAAAACTCTTAGAAATCCCTGCTGATTTGGGGAAGCCAAGTGTTGGAGACGCTCCAGGTCAATTGCTTGCGTCCTCAGACACTTGTATTTTTCATTTTCTTGCTATGTACATCAGTAATTTGGAAGATTCTGATTCTTCTTCTTTTTGATGTTTGTAATCTCTCATTCCTTCTTTTTGTTTTAATAAAAGGAGAAATTAGTTTCTTTGCACATTGTGATATTTGGGGTGCTTGTACTAGAGGTGAGATGGTCGTAGCACAATATTTGTAGTTAGTATGAACATTCTACTGAGAGATTTTAGTGGACCTATTACCCTTTTACGCACTTGAGGTGCAAGTAATAGATTCGAAACAAATCCTATCAGAGGTAATATGGACGTAATAGGTTTTGTCGACCAATTAATTTTTGGCATATTTTAGTTCAAGTAATAGGTTTGAGACAAGCCCTGCCAGAGGTAATATAGACATGGCTATTTTTGTGGACTTAACACCGCTGGTGTACCTTGGTGAGTATGGGTGATAAGTGGGAATGACAACCTATATCAGAGGTAATATGGACGTAATGATCGATAGCCAAAACTCGAGAGGTTTGCTCAGACATAATATGGACATGGCAAACTCAGTCGGGAAAAAATGTTAGAACAGTAGTTCAAAGATAATATTGACGTGAACCGATATCTGAGCAACTCGTTGAGTAGTGATTTGCTGAGTGTGGTCTATCCAAAAGTGAAGATAGTTCTGAAGGTTGCCCCGCTGAGGAGGTTGGTGGGACGATAACTCAGAGGTAATATGAACGTGGCTAGCATCTAACAAGATTAGTTTTTGAGTGGTCACTGCTGGGGTGTGCGAGTGGACCTAAGGACTGCTCCGCTGGAGAGGTTGGTGGGATGACAACTTAGAGGTAATATGACATGGCTAGCGTCTAATGAGATTAGTTTTTGAGTGTTCACTGCGAGGGTGTACGAGTGAACCTGAGAACTGCTCCACTGCAGAGACTTTGAGGATCCATCATTCGTTGTGTTTTTGGAACTCCTGGATACAGATGATGGCTTTTACAAGAATTTGTAACGAAGGGGAAAGTGTTGCACATAGGCACTTGCTGGGGATGAAGAACCAAGAGTTAATTTGTACATCTGGGTTATCCTGTTGAGAATGATGGGAGTACAAGTCTAGTTTAGTTGTAGTACTTTTTTAGGAACTTGCCGTTAATAGGAATCAGGAGCAAGTCACCGTTGGTTTCACTAGTCGGTATGCACTATTGAAAAACACGATTTTCATAATGAACGGGCCCTCCCATTTAGGTTAGAATTCTTGTGAGTCATAACCATCGATCTTCTTACTAGTAAGATGAGGTCGCCCACTTGGAACGTTCTCTATTTTACCCATTTGTTGAAGGCTCCAAAGAGGCGCGCTTGATAGAGTTCTATGCATTATTGAGCTAAAATTTATTTCTCATCGAGTGCTTCCAACTCCTATACAGTCGACGGTAGTTGTCGTCCGTGGTTAGCCGGTTGGAGAGAGATACTTTTAGTGAAGGGATCAGAATCTCGAGGGGGAGGACTGCTTCTCTTCCGTACACCATAGAGAAATGCTTATTGCTAGTAGCTATCCAAACTATTGTACGGTAGGCCCAGAGACATTCACCCAGCTTCTCATTCTAGTCATGTTTGTTGGAAGACACAATTTTTTTGTGGAGCTTGATGATGGTCTTGTTGAATGGTTTCGCCAGACCGTTTGCTGCTGAGTTATAGGCAGTCAACGCTACATTCTAAATTCGATTTTTATCACAGAATTGATAGAACGTATGGCTTACAAACTGTAGAACATTATCATGGACGATCCTTCTTGGCAGGATAAAGCGTTATATAACGTGATACTTGATGAAGTTAATCACGTTTGATATTTTAACTTCAGCGAGCGGGACAGCTTTCGTCCACTTGGACAAGTAGTCGGTAATCGTCAAGATGAACCGATGTTCTTTCGATGAAGGCAGACTGATTGTCCCGATGATATCCATTCCCCACGTCTCAAACGGCCAAGATGCTACCATTGAGTATAGGAATTCAGATGGCTGGTGGATGAAGTCTGTGTGGACTTGGCATGCTTAGCACTTCCTCGCGTAATCAATAACATTTTCTTTCATCGTAGGCCAATAGTAGCCCATTCTCCAAAGATGGTCTCGTAACTTCGGACCGGGTTGATGCACACCGCAGATGCCATCGCGAGCTTCGATGAGAGCTTAATTTGCCTCTGTGGTCGATAATCATCATAGCAGAAGGCCGTCATTGGATCGACGATACAATATTTTGGTCTCCGTATCGTAATAGAAACAGAGGGAGCGTCTCCTGATTGAAGTGGCCTCCTTCGGGTTCTCGGAAAGAATTTCGTAGACTACATAATCAATGAATAGAAGCCTCCAATCATGAGTATCGGTGTCGAACTCTGCAGCATAGCTGAGGCACATGCATAGATTGTTCTTGGGACAGACCAGCTCTTGGCCGATCACATCGATTAGCTGATGGGTTTTGTTTGGTACCGCCCAGGAAGCAGCGAGCCCGGCTAAGACGTCAGCCTCGATGTTTTGCAACCGAGAGACATGCCCAATAAAGAACATCTTGAAGGTTGTAATAATACTAAGTGTAGCTTGGGTGTAGGAGATCAAGTCTTCATTTTGGACTTTATATACTCCTCGGATATGAGAATCGTCGTAGGCCTCCAGGTTCTCTACTCTGACTTGCTTAGCGAGTTGGAGTCCGATGATTATAATGTTGTACTCTGCCATATTATTAGAGTATGGCTCCATGAGGGAGTATACACGATTGATGACGAGGCCGTATGGGGAGATCAGTACTATCCCGACCCCAGCGATGATGCCGCCTTTGGGCCCTGCTCTTGAAGCACCGTCAAAGAACATTCGCGAGACAGCTTTGTGTGAAGTGACGTTGGCGTCCACCACCTCGTCTGGAATCTCTTTATAGAGCTTTGAGATTTCTGACCCCGGGTGGGCTGCCAGAAAGTCGGCCAATGCTTGACCCTTGACGGCCTTCTGTGGGACAAATACTATATTATATGGAGATAATAGTATTGTCCTGGTAGCTAAGCAGGAACTGAGTGCCCCAGGTTTGGTCATGAGGACCCTGAGGGGGTTGACTCGCGAGATTAAATGAATGGTCTGTCCAGTCACGTAATGTCAAGTTTTTTAGATGGCGAATACTAGAGCGAGGCATTCCTTCTCAACGGCGGTATACCTATGCTCTGGGCCAACTATCATCCGGCTGAGGTAGTATATGGCCTGTTCGTGGCCTGCATCACTATTCTGGGCTAACAGGGCACCGTGAGAGTAATCCATCGTACGTACATAGAGCAGAAATGACTTTTCCATGACTGGGGCCACCAGTACATGAGAGTTTGATAGGTATTATTTGATGTTGTCAAATTCTCGTTGTCACTCTTCATTCCAAACAAAGGAGACACCTCTCTTCATGAGCTGTGTGAATGGCCAACAATATCCCAAGAGGTTTGATATGAACCTCCTGATGTATGCCAACCTCCCTTGAAGGCCACTGAGTTCCCGGAGGTTCCTTGGCGGATTCATCTCTAGGATGGCCTTGGTCTTGTCCGGGTCTATGTGAATATCCCGGGAAGTGATGATAAAACCCAGAAATTTATAATTGGAGACTCCCAGGAAGGACTTGGTAGGGTTTATCATAAGGCGATGTGCGCACATTAAGTCAAACATAGTCCTCAATTCTTGGAGGTGATCATCTTTGGAGCGGCTCTTGAAGGTGATGTCGTCGACGTAGTATTCCACCGTCTTGCGCAGATGTTCACAAAAAATGATGCTCATAGCTCGCTGGTATTTAGCACCTGCATTCGTTAGACCAAAAGGCATGACCGTGAAACAGCATATGCCTATCGGGGTCTGGAATGATGTATATTTCTTATCATCAAAAAATATCTTGATTTAGTTGTAGCCTGAGAAGCCATCCATGAAGGACATGCGCTCAAAGCCACCAGTATTGTCGATCATTATGTCGGTGATTGGAAGAGAAAATTTGTCTTTAGGGCATACTATATTTAGATCACAGAAGTCGATGCATGTCACTACCATATTTCTAGATGAGGATAATTTAGTCATTGCATATAATTGTTTTTAGAGATTAATATTTATTTATATAGTGCTAATAATTAATATTGGTGGTTGTGCTATTTATTTATTAATTAGTGGACTAGTCTATTAGTTAGATTTGGCACTTGTGAATCCAATTAGACTTGTCATGAAAAATAGTGAGCCTAACATGGACTAAGCCCAATAAACCCATTCACAATAATTAATTAGGAGGATTAGCTTAATTTGTATTAGTGTAGAAACTCCTAAAATAACTATCCTGAATTATTTCTCATAATTCATCATATAGGGGCAAATGAGACTTTAGCATGTGACTTGAGGAAGGGGGAAGGGACTGACCACACATAAGGGGGTCTTCTCTCTCTCTCTCTCTCTCTCTCTCTCTCTCTCTCCTCTTCATTTGCATTCATTTTAGATCTTAATTTCTAGATCCCCAATTTTCCACATTCCCTCCATCAATTTCTTTCTCAATTCTATCATATTCCCTCTTATTTTTATTCCTCAAGGAGCCTTGGTGCTTGGAGAAGCAAGGAGCACAAGGAGGAGGAGCATTGGTGGAGAGATCATGTCCGTATCGTGTCCATTGAGCATTTCATTGGGAATCAATCTTCCAATTGGTAGATTCTGAATTTCTCTTTATTGTAAGCTTCTTAATCATGCATTTGACTAGCTAAGTAAAATACACTTTGAAGACAACCTTGGTACGTATGGGTAGGTGTAAGGTATAAAGCGTAGCGTCGAGCCAGAGGCTAAGTACCTGGCATTAGCTGTAAAATGGATGCCATGAGTATATGCTGACTACATCACTGATCATGATAGCGCACAGCTAGTAACCTCTGCCGGATGTATTGACAAGCATATACGCCCATAACCGGGTAACTTGAGCCCATAACCGGATAACACATGGCCCATAACCGGGTAACATTGAGGCTCACGGCCCCGCAGTTTACTCTAAAACTATGACAGCCAAATATCTGTCCCATATGCCTACTAATTGTCTTCCCCGCCCAATGCGAATGTATAAGTCATGAACACGATGTGGACATCTCATACTACAATGCAAGTCGCTAAAGAAATATACAACTAAGCTAAATACCGTCACACATGCTACTAATACTGATGGCCAGACAGTCATGAAGCATGCTTCCCTATATGAACTCACTTTGTGACGTGTAATGATACGTGTCAAGGCCTGGGGAGTTATATCGATAACTCCACAACTTTAGGTGGGTCCACTAGGCACTAGGTCAGACACAAGTCCTAACGTCAACGCCTTCGTTGACTGCACCCGAGTCTTTCTCGGACACACACAGTTAATATTAAAATAATAAAATATGCAGCTAAATAATATTTGAATTTAAACAGTACAACAAGGTAAGGTATACTTGCCTGGAACTCTGGTGTACACAAGCAATAATCCGAAACCAACAGCCAAGGTAGTATCGTCTTGGATGCCTACGAATAAATAACAATAAATATTAATCACTACATTACACTATGCTAATTGCGTACACAAGTATGACTTACGCAATATCACGAGTTAGGCGGATACTAAACCGAATAAATATTCTAATTAAATACGATGGCTAGGGTTGACTAGTCATGGGTCAAGGGGGTTAGGGGTACACTTAGTCTACTAATCCATAATATTTTACAAGTTATTCTATGGTATAAATTCTCACATGTTACAATCACGGTCACAACTATAATTAGTGTAGGTGCTAAGTTGGGCCTCTAACACACGGGTACCAAGTATCCTACTTATTTTCAGGACACGTCCGATGTGGGTAGTCATCTAGGTCTCCATGCACGGGAATTATAAATACACTACAGTCAGGAACTGACGCAGGGGGGTCACGACTGGTCAACTAACAGGGTCACGTGTGCACGTAGCTAAAACGTACACGTATCCTCAAATACCGTGTACACCAAGACAACGAATTGACAAGATACGCTATATAAAACTAATTCATTTAATACAGAAAATACCCTGTCCTAGCTATCATGTTATAAAAATATGTTACAAATTAAATAACGTGTAATACTACATTAATAATCCTAGCTAACATATTATGTGCAAAAAACCAATGTCTAAACCTTGGTCAACACCGTACTTCTTATCAAAAATAGTCATAATTTATTACGAGGTAATTATTAACATAAATACATATACTTAAATATTATACTTAAACACAACTACATACACTATACATGTCTTCACAATAATACATCGACATCTACGTATACGACGAAAGGGGAATATACCTAGTCGACGATCGTGTCCAGGGGGGGTATCTGCTGCACGAGGTGGCCGGTCTTCGGCGTGCACAGTGACTCCAGCGGCTATGGTGGCAGTGGGTCATAACAGTACTTAATGGCAGCAGCTCCGGCAGCAGCTGGCAGGGCGGTCATGGTGGTGGTTACTGACGGTAGGGGGTGGCCGGGGTTGCTGGCTAAGGCGGTGGTGGAGGTGGCCAGATCGTTGTGGTGGCGGTGGGGGTGACTGGTGATGATGAGGATGGTATTATTGATGGGTCAGGGATGTCGGGGAGTGGTGGAGACGACGGTGGTGGCGGTGATGGTTGTTGTTGGTGGTGGAGCCGGTGAGGTGGGGGTGAGGGTGGTGGAGACGGTGAGGTTGACGTTGATCGAGGGGGTGGAGACGAGCGAGGGGGGGGAGTCGAGTCGAGGGGGGAAGTGTCGGGTGATGGTAATGATGAACGAAGGTGGAGGTGGTGGTGATGGCTGCTGGGTTGGCGTCGACAGGGAGGGAACATGAAGAGGAGATGGTGGCTGAGGCAGGGAGACGGTCGGGTGATGGTGGCGGGCTAAGATGAACGGGGTGTCGGAGAAGGAGGTTGGCCGGGGAAGATGTAGAGTGGGAGGGGCTGCTATGGTGGTCTGTTGAGGCAGAGGTGGCTGCTGGCGGTGGCGGTGGTTGGTGTCGGGGAGAAGGAAGGTCGGAGGAGGTAGTCGGGGGATGCAGACGGAGTTGGGAGAGGAAGGTGGCAATGAATGAAGTCGGGTGGAGGAAGAAGGTAGTGTAGAATTTAGGGTTTCTTTGGGTATGTGGCTGCTGTGGGTGTTTTAGAGAGAGGAAGAATGTAGTATATATAGGAGAGAGAGAGGGGGCTCTCCTTGGGATTAGGGCCGGATGGGAAATATTTTTAGGGAGGTGGGAAACCTCAACATGATGAAGGGAGGGCTAGGATGGAGGGATTTGAAATGGAGGGTGAGGATGTAAGGAGAAAAAATTATAGGAAGTACAACAAATGGGGGGGGGAATATCGTGGACTGGTCAAGGAGGGAGAATGAGGTTCTTCATGTGTTGGGGCCAATAGGAGGGGGATACCTCATTGCATATTTGCATAAAAGTCCCTTAACAATTAGAAAATTGCATAATTAATGGAATTTAGGATTGGATGAGGCAAAATACCATATTTGGTGTGATGTAGTGGGCTAAATGGTGTGTGGTATTTAGTATGAACCTTGAGGGTGTGAGTGAGGGTTTGGGTTAGAGTTGGGTCTAGTTTTGGGTGAGGTTGGGTCCTTACACAAATTTAATTAAAATTAGTGTAATTGGTGCTCTTAAATTAATTGGAAGTACATGGGATTAAAATTAGGTGGGACACAAGTATCATAGACGTAGTAGGCTAAGAATATAATAATATTATTAATTGGTTTGGACAAAACGGGTTGAGATTGTGTCTCCAATTTGGATTGGAACGGACAAGGATGCAAAGTTGGATTTATTTGAATTTAAGAACAGACGTTTGTAACGAATATTGTGCGACTAAAATAAAGCACAAGAGAGGGTATTTATGAGTTACACAAAGGTCAAAAAAGAAGGCTGGCACGACTAGAAAAGTGTATAAAATTTGTTTGAAAGCAAATGCTAGTGTAGCGTTCCAAATATCGAAGCAACGGTAAGGTACACTAAGGATTACAAATATTGCACAATAAATCTAAAATACTGTGTTCTAATTCTAATTGGCTCCAAATTAACCCTAGTCTCTCTATCTAAGCTAAGTAGACCTAAATTTGGTCGAGGTATTTTACAGCCTATGAAGGCGAATGACCATTGGTTCTGACGACGTTGAAGATACCGGAGATTCAGGTGACTTCCCACGCTATTTGACTTTGAGAGGGTTGGTCGCGTCGGGAGTGCGCACCTTGAGACATATTCTCAAGGGATCATATGGTATTGTCGTGGCCTAGGCTTCATCGTCATCCTTATTGCGACCTTTATCTTGGCGGACTTTCTTGTAGAGGATCGAGTCAGAGTAGTAAATCTCGATTCCCATAAACGGATCAATATCAGCGAACTCTGTCTTGACGAAACCGTATTCGTCTACATATTTCAGGTATTGGTGGATGGTGGATGACATTGTGTTCATGTATCCATGGATGATCCAACAAGATATTATAGGATGTATCTATGTCTATGACGTAGCATGTGACTTCTGTTTTTAGGTCACCGATCTGGCATTTTAGGCAGATTTTGCCCAGAGTGTAGCTCCTTCCTTTGTTGAAGCCATTGATGGTGGTATTGGTGGAGGGTGGATGGCACAATCTTGTATTCATGAATCCATGGATGCCCCAATAAGGCATTATAGGATGTATCTACATCTATGACATAGCAGGTAACTTCTGTTTTTAGGTCGTCGATTTAGCATTTCAGGCAGATTTTGCCCAGAGGGTAGCTCCTTTTTTTTGAAGCCACTGATAGCGGTATTGGTGGTCGCTAGACGATGCATCGGGATCCTCAGGGTCTGAAGCAAACTTCTCAGGATGATGCTGATCGACGATCCTGGGTCAATATGCATCTGGTCTACCTTGACGTTGCCAATATATCATGTGTAGTACAGGGGCCGATTATGCCTATTGTTTTTGAGCAACATGTCCTGTTACGAGAAGGTAATGTTGGGTATCGCATCCATGGCGTTATTGCAATGTGGACAAGCAACAGGATCTTTGACTGGTGGCTTGACTTATGCCCGATAGATATTGACATTCTGCGATGCCTTACTCAGGGCACCCCAGTGTCTTTAGAGAGCCGCAAAAGCTCAAATAGCAACAATTTTGTTAGAGTGTTAGCTAATTACGATAAGATATCAAAGTTATAGGGCCTTTCCATCCCTTGTGGTGCATCCCTGCATAGCAGTTTATCGAAGCGCATTTTCTTCTGTTTATACTTGTCCGCTAGCGGGGGCTGAGATGGCCCGGGACCAGTGGTGGTATACACGACAACCGAAGGGTATCGTTGTGCATCGGTTGGTACATTATGCCTGACCTTGTTGCACCTGCTACCAGCTCCTCAGCCGAGGAGAAAACTGTGTAACAAGATTTAGATTTCCTGTCCTTGGCCTTATCAATGGAGGTTGTCGCCGGCTGCGTCAAGCCTGACACGAGGTCGGGATGGACCCACATGACCTTCCCACGTGGTATGGCTAGAGGTATTGGCCCGGCCGTCCGGTCACGAGCTGGTGGAAGGTTAGCCACCTCCATAGTCGCCTTTGGGGCTGGGACCACTCCGTCTTAGGCTTTCGTTGGTAGAAAGTTAGCAAATTGGAGGGACACCATGTTGGCGGCGACCGTCACATCGACAAAGTCCAGGGAAAGAGTCTTGCTATCTATTAGGTATTGGATGTACCGCTTCAGGGTATAACACTCCTGCATCAGATGGTAGACGTATCGGTGGAAGTGATAATACTTTGGGTTGTCCATTTCTGCCACTTCATGCAGACGTCTGACGTCGGGGAGCCAAATTTTGTCTCCCTGCATTAGCATGTCGAAGATGAGTTTGACATCACTATCTCTGAAAGAGTAAGTCTCCTTCGATTTTGGAGCTTCTGCCTGATTTTGCTTAGGCTTCTTGGTCAAGGTAGCGACCATAGCCTGTTTTTCTTTTCCATCACAGCTACTATTACCGCTGTTGCTGTTGTTATTGATGTTAGGGTTAGGATATTTTCCCTTGTCCTCAGTGGTAGGGATATGAATTCCTAAGTTTTGGGCGTTCTTCAGCTTCTTCTCAGCGTTGATGGTGCTTACGATGAATGTCGTCCAGCCTTTAAACTTGGCGTCATCTATCTAGAGACTGACTGTCGGAAGTACGTTCCTCTAGCACATCTCCATTTGCTTCGCTTCGGGATTCCCTGGGGTAGTCTTAGTGCTGTCTGTCGGAATCATTCGATGTAGTTACGAGTGAGCTCCTTTTCTTCTTGGGCAAAATCCATCAGGGAAGATATCGTCATATCATGTCCTGCCTCATAGAATCTTTTGAAGAAAAGAATCTGGAGATCGTCGAATGATGATATGCAATTATCCGGTAGGCTACCGAACTAGTCGAAGGCTACTCCCGCCAATGCCCCGACAAAGAGCCTGGTAAGGATGGCATCATTGCGGGGTAGGTTCCCTGTTGTTGTCTCGAAGTAGCTCATGTACCGACGAGGGAAGGACTTCTCGTCAAACGTGTCTATGTTGAAGGGCTTATACCTGGGCGGGTATGGTTCGTCCCTCAATTCCAGCGGGTATGGTTGGCGTACCCCGAGATCGCGAAGTGAGTTCCAATTACCTATGGAGTCTAGTCGAGCTCGTTGTATTCAGACCTCTTTTATTGCTTCCTTAGCCTCGTCTGCTGTCGATGGGGCTGAGAAACCAAATTCGGGAGGATTGTCGCCCGTGGATGGAGCGGTTGTGTTTAAATCCGCGTTGGTCCCGGGATCCAAGTTACTTGGCGCAGGGGTTCTTGCCGACCGAGAGGCCAAGTTTGCCTAAATTTCCAACATTGTTTGGGTCAAGGGTTCATCGATGCATTCATGGTTTGCAACTTGTTCTCGAGAGCCTCCAGGCGCTGTCGATCACTGGGGGCGTCATAGTCATCCCCGGCCATGTATACTGTCCTAACGTGGGGAGAGATAGACAGGGTAGTGGATGCCACACTCTCCGTCTCGGACCCTTGCAGTAAGCCGTCTTCAAGGAAGACTAGCAGCGTTGTGTCCTCCTTAGATTCGTAGGAGGCTATGTTATCTCTGCGAGAGTAGCCACTCCCAAGGGTTTCAGAATCTGTTCCTTGACAGTCATCATCCTTCCAGAATGCTGGATTATTGTGTAGGTCCATGGGTTTACTACCCCCAGCTTGGGGAGCCCCTAAGGGTTCTGAGGAAGAACTACCCCCAACGACTGACAACTTCCTCGAGCGAGTTTCCTGGAAAATGCCTTCCATGGGTCATATTTTCGGTCCTCCTAGTAGTCTTCCTCTTAACGTGCTGGTCGAGAGTGACGGATTGGAGGTGATGGACTTCTTTCCTCCTTTGGGGGGGGGGACCTTCCGAGCCGAGTAACATGCGGCGAAGGACATCTCCTCCTCCTCTGGCGCTTGCACCTGACTTTCGGGTTATCACCGAGAAGGTGTCTCCTGGTGTAGTTGTTGGAAGGTAGACTGCCTGTGTTGTGGGTGCTGCTGCTCCATTGCAGCAGCAGTTAATGATAATCTTGGCACAATGATGCTTTGGAGAGGATATTTCATCGGCCGAAGTTGTTTCCCTCGCTTTGTGCATGTGATTGATCATGTTGTACAAGTCGAGCGAGGGTTGTTCTACCTTTGCACCCTTTTGTGGGCCCGGGTAGACCGAGCGCACATATATATGACAACTCTAATATATGGAAACCATAACACATGCGTACGCTGTATGATGAACAACAGTTCACAAGTGGTAAAAACTATCACAAGTCAAAGGGCATAGCTAAATCTCATCCACAGAAATCAAATAGAAATAAATAATCAATATCTATGAAACTAGATCTCAATATGAAGTATCAAAGATGATAGTAGGGTAGAAAATATCCACTACCAACTAGAATATAAAAACAACCATCATTTAAGTACATCATCTAAGTATCATGAGGCTCGAAGAGAAGACCGCCTCAAAATATAAGTAGCTAGTCCGGATCTGCGCTCTTGCGAATACTCATGAACATCTACAACTGGAAAGGGACCAGGTCCTCAGAGGGACATAATAAGATACCTCGAAGCATGCGATAAAGTAAATACTGTGAAAAATCAAGGGTGAACTAACTAGCTAAGTGAAATGCAATTTGAGGACAACTTAGTGCGTATGGGAAGTGTAGGCTAGACATATGCTGACGTAATTCACCAATCGTCGTGACTGGCTAGTATATGCCACATATGCCCCCATATGAGGCACTCTGCAATATAATAACGTCCAGCTCCGAAGAGCCTAGAATCTGCATAATATAACATCCATATCATCCTGTAGAACGTGGAATCTGAATAATATATCGTCCATATCGCTCCGTAGAACGTGGAATCTATATAGTGTATCGTCCATATCGCTCCGTCGAGCGTGGAATCTGAATAAAGGAAGTGGTGTCCCATACGCCTACTAGTCATCCTCCCGCCCAATGCAAATAACGCGACGTGGACATCTCGTACTATAATGCAAGTCTCTAAAGAAATATACAACTAAGCTAAATACCGTCACACGTACTGCTCACACCGATGGCCAGTCGATAATGAGACACGTGTCCCTACATGTACTCACTCTGTGACGTACAATGATATGTGTCAAGGCCTGGGGAGTCATACCGATAACTCCACAACTTTAGGTGGGTCCACTAGACACTAGGTCAGACACTAGTCCTAACATCAATGCCTTCGTTGACTGCACCCGAGTCTTTCTCGGACGTGCATAATTATATATATAAAACAATAACCATGCAACTAAAATAATAACTGAATTTAAATAGTAAAACAAGGCAAGGTATACTTGCCTGGCAAGAAAGCTGCATAGTGCCAATAGCCTGCTCCCGAAGTCGCAAGAACGATCCCATATCCTATATACATATATATAATACAACACAACATCATCCATTACACTAGCACATACACAACCTTAATTACACTGAACTCAGAGGGTACGCTAGGTATGACACTGGTCAACTAGGGTCAAGTGTGCGTCTAGTTGCATGGGTGTCGCATCTGTAATTGCTGTACAAAACAGAAAGTGAAAATGATTCGGGCTCACCAGTACGTCAGTGTACATAATGGCAGTCTTCTAACACTTCACATGGTCCCAGGTCAATGCAACTATGGGGTATCCGTATTTACACTCGGGTCACCTCGTTCATATATATAAATCTACATATTATTATCTAGCATATATCATTAATACTTATAATATATATGTACACAATTAAATACATATACAATATATATATATATGTGTATGTACACTAATTAAATTTATACTTTGTATATATATATATATATATATATATATATATATATATATATATATACGTATACATACCAATTATATACCTATTAGCATATACTAGAGAATACATATACTATACATATATACCAATCATATACATTAAACATATACTAATGGGATACCTAACTATATTCATACACACAATCACATAAACTGAAAGAGTAGGGACAGGTTCGAACCTGTGCACGTGCACGAGATCGGCTTGACGACGACGACGACGATGGTGATGATGACGACGATGTCGACGACGATGATGACGACGATACCGACGATGTTGATGACAAAAATAACGATGATGGTGACGATGGTGATGATTATGGAGGTGATGATGATGGTGAATGTGGTCATGGCAGGGCTGCCTGAGTTGGAGCTCGGCGAGGAGGAGTGATGGAAGAGAACGGCGAGGGGGAGAGCTGCTGGACAGTGGTGGTGGTGTAGAGTGGTGGTTGGTTGGCCGGAGTGATAAGGGTGGTGGTGATTATGATGATGATGGTGGTGATTGAAGAGAAGGAGGCAGGGAAGAAGGAGGAGATCCGTGGTGGACAGCGGTCGATGGAGGATTTGCTCCGGTCGGTTGTGCGAGTTCGACGCAGGTGGGTCAAAGTCGCCGGTCCAGTCGTGCTCTGACGTGGTGCAGCGGATCTGGATCAAGGCGACGAGAAGGAGGAAGGAGAGTCAGGTCTGGATCGAGGTGAGGCCGGCGGGGTCGAGCTCCCGGCGAGCGGGAGAGGACATCGGGCTTCAGGCGACGGTGGGTGGATCCGGTCGACGTTCAGTCAACGGGGGAGAGGAAGATCCGGTGAGGTCGTCTGGTCGAGGGAAGGCTCGGGCGGGTTGGTGTGAAGTCGGGTTCGACTCCGGTCGAGGGAGGGTGGCCAGAGAGGTCGAGCTCCAAGCGAGTTGGTCGTCGAGTGGTGGAGGGTCTCCGGCGCACGCAGTCAGGCGCAGGTTGGCGGGGGCTCTGGTCCGACGGGACTCATGCGAGGACAGGCAGGGAAGGAAGAAGAAGGTGAATAGGAAGGTGGGGTGCGGCTGAGCTATAGGTTTAGGAATAAGAAAAAGAAAAAGTAAAAGAAAGGATGTTTATATATAGGTAGTATTTGGGTTGACCTAGAATTAGGGCTTGGTCAAACCCTTGGGATTGGCCTTGGCTTGCCATGGAGATATTTCAAGGGCTAGGATTTAGTTTGATTCAAAATGAATGGCTCGGATTACATTGGTTCAAAATAAAGGAGGGCTATGGGTTGAGGAGGTTGATGTTGAATTACACACTCCCAAAAATTATGGAAAAATTCACATAAAATAGAAATGGGTTTATTCACATGTCGTGTCCAACGGGGTGGACACCTAAATGCACTTTTGCATAAAAGTGCCCAACAATTGGAAAATTGCACAAAGTTAGATTTATGGTTTAAATTAAATAAAAAAATTAATATCATAGGTGTTCTAAAATTAATTAGAAGTACATGAGATTAAAATAGGTGGAACACAAATATCATGGACATAGAAGACTCAGAATAAAATTTTATCATAAATTGGGTTGCACGAAATGGGTCAAGATTGTGTCTCCAATTTCGATTGGAACGCACAAGGATACAAAGTTAGAATTATATATAAACGTCCACGACGAATATTGTACGACTAAAATGTAGCACAAGAGAGCATAATTATAAGTTACACCGAGGTCAGAATAGAAGGCGGACATGTCTAGAACAAGGGTGCAAAATTTGTAGGAAGGTAATGGCTAGTGAGGTGCTCCAATTATCGAAGCAACGGTAAGGTGCACTATGTGATATAAATATTGTTTAATTAAATAAAATATCGTGTTCTATTTCTAATTGGATTCTAATTAGCCCTAATCTCTCTATCTAAGCTAAGTAGGCCTAATTTTGGGTGAGGGAGTTTCTACCCAACTTAAAATAATTTCATCCTCGAAATTAAACTAGGGTATAATTTGTCAATCCTTCACGTACATAAGGCAAGTCAATCGAAATCTCTTTACGATAATTAAAATTCTAATCAAATCCATCGCAATCACTTCAAAATTAAGATAATCAATGTTCAAATTAAAATTCAACCTATTGTAATCTTTTCTCACTTTTTTATATCATCGACATCCAAATTTAAATTAAATCCATATAACATCTTCAAGAATTAAGTAACGCATATAAATTTGATATCACGAGCTCCAGCTATCATAATATCCTTTAGAAAATATTTCTAATCAAACATTATTCCTATCTTCAACTTATGAATTTTTGTACTTTTAAAATTTTAAATTCAATTTACATCCTCAATATTTCAAATAGGTAATCCAACAATCAAAATTTCACTTTTAATTCAATTATCAAATTTGGAATTCAATCCGTCCATGTTCATGTTTAGAGTTCTATTTATTTTCCTCAGGATTTAAATCGATGGTTCAACCTCCAATTCTCAAAATTTAAATCATGTGCTCAAAGTATAAATATTTGGTTTACAATATCAAGGTTTTATTTTATTTTTTAAAATTCATCAAATCATCATCATCTTAATCCTTCTTTTAAAATTTCTCAAAATTAAAATGGCTTAAATCTCCCAATCTAATCTTACTTGATCACAATCTAAAAGTATTTTATCGTAAGTTAACAATGCAATTTCTACCAAACTTAGAATTTACTCATCTATCACCTAAGGCTATACATTTAAGGAGATATTTCTTAAATTATTTAATCATGTTATTCAATCCCCGAAACTTTAACACCAATATTATGATATGCCCTTAATTACAAAAAAATAATCATCAAGTAATATGATTGGCCTATGGGGTATATCTAGTACTATCTGTATATCAAGCTTCTACTAAGAACGAGGTTTCATCTTTCCGAAATAAGGGAAGATGGAAAACAATAATAAAGAGTTCAAGGGGGAGATAATAGGATAAAATTATGGGGATCAAGGCATTTAAAGAATTCAAATTAGAATTATCAAGGCAGTTATGGATTGAAATCCTATTTTGGTAGGTTCTTATTCACATGCTCATATCAGTAAAGTTATGTAATCGATATGATATGCTCAGACATGTCTAAGGGCAAGTACATTCGTTTACTAATCAACTATATATCTCAATCCACGTAAAGTAGTCATGCGAAGAGCGAACCAAGCGCACTAAGGTTAGCTAGACCTTAATACACTGATTCTGAAATGTATTAGTGTGTCGACCCAATAATACATATATCATGATCAAGCTCGATAGAAGAGTAAGCTTGCAAAACTAGGCTATAATAGCAGCATAAGTCAAGGTAGTTTAGAGAATATAAATACGCTGGATTATGATGAAAGAAGGTACAAAATAATTCAAGTTCACAAAAAAGATAAGACTCTACAATCTCTACAGTTGTCATACTAACTCCTTGCCTAAGTCGCTAGTCGACCAAATAGGGGTATGGGCCTCTAAGTTCTACAGTCTAAATAAATATTATCTTCTTATGCAAGTCTACAGTTAATGTCATTCAGTTATACTTTATTAATGGGTCCCGAGGACTATGTGATACTATATTGTGAGGCATACTACCCAACTTAAAATAATAACTAATACTGTAACTGCCTTAAAGAAGATTCTACAAAATAACTTGGTCCTTATAAATGAAGTAGAAACTATTATTAGGGTATACGAGGGAAAGATCTTAGTACTGATTAGGGTATCCTATTGCATTATATAGGTAATGGCCATCTTAAGTCTTAGTCACAGTACTTATAGAACAAGTGTCAATAGTAAGAATGAAAAAGTTACTGGCCTTCAAGGGGAAAGTGGATATAACTCGTATCGAGATGGGGGTACAAATTACGTGATTCAAAACTAAAGGATAATCATCAAGTCATAATCTACAAGAATAACTCAAAACTATCATGCTCTAACTACCAAGCACAAAATTTTTAGAATTTAAGATTAGCAAACTATAATCCTACCACACTATATATTCTAACATAGAATAAAATCACTAGGCCTATAATCAAAAGGGTTATGTGGCACGAGTTGAAAGATGAAGAAAAAAAGAACATAATTTAGTCGTCGCACAATTAGCGAATATTAAGGTTTCAGAGGAACAAGATATAAAATTAAAATAGAGGTACTCTAGATAATATCATGGTTTCCTAAGGCGGAGGTGGTATGCTAATATCTGTGTTCGAGGTTTGTTCGAGGAAAATGTTTTATTCATTCCTCTTGGCTTCCTAAGGTACTGTCTACTAGTATCAGGACAAAAACCTAAATTTATAGTAATAATATTATCTCACTATAAAAGCTAGGTTAGTCCTAATATTTAACCTTGAATTTCTATTGGTTCCTCAATACAAGGGTCAAACACTATGGTCAAATTTTAAACTAATCCTAGTAGTGTTTATACTACTCTCAAGTCATTCATACACCTATCAAGGGATAATGGTAAATTAATCTATAGGTAAGGGAAGCTAGGGTTCATTAAGTTTTCTAACTTAGTGATGTGTCAATACTCTAATTGTATTCTTAATAGGAATATTATCCTAATTATCATCTAACAACAAGGATTCCTATATTCTAGCAGAAGGCTATACTCAAGGAACTATTAGGGAAGCACATGAATCGAGGAGGATACAATTATTTAAATAGAACACACTGGAAGGAAGATGAGTCATAGTCAATTGTGGATGAGATCCTATACTCTAATCCTCGGTGCAGGCTTGCTCAGTACAGTAACGTAACCGAGACAATATGCTCTCGACCTGCATGGGCCACCACTAAAAATATGTCATGTCCCAGTCCCAAAATTTTGTAGGACTAGGACACGTAAGCATGCCAGCCGCATGTATATGGCAACTCTAATATATGGAAACCATAACACATGCGTACGCTGTATGATGAACAACAGTTTACAAGTGGTAAAAACTATCACAAGTCAAAGGGCATAGCTAAATCTCATCCACAGAAATCAAATAGAAATAAATAACCAATATCTATGAAACTAGATCTCAATATGAAGTATCAAAGATGATAGTCGGGTGGAAATAAATCCACTACCAACTAGAATATAAAAACAACCATCATATAAGTACATCATCTAAGTATCACGAGGCTCGAAGAGAAGACCTCCTCGAAATATAAGTAACCAGTCCAGATCTGCACTCCTGCGAATACTCATGAACATCTACGCCTGGAAAGGGACCAGGTCCTCAGAGGGACATAACAAGATACATAGAAGCATGCCATAAAGTAAATACTATAAAAACTCAAGGGTGAACTAACCAGCTAAGTGAAATACAATTTGAGGACAACTTAGTGCGTATGGAAAGTGTAGGCTAGACATATGCTGACGTAATTCACCAATCATCGTGACTGGCTAGTATATGCCATATATGCCCCCATATGAGGGCGCTCTGTAATATAATATCGTCCAGCTCCGAAGAGCCTAGAATCTGCATAGTATAACGTCCATATTATTCCGTAGAACATAAAATCTGAATAGTATATCTTTCATATCGCTCCGTAGAACGTGGAATCTAAATAGTATATCGTCCATATCGCTCCATCGAGCATGGAATCTGAATAAAGGAAGTGGTGTCCCATACGCATACTAGTCATCCTCTTCGCCCAATGCAAATATAATACTACCTCGATACCCATCTCCTGCAGATGCTCCAAAATATGCGATGCTCTATCAAGAAGTAATCTTCTTCTCTCTGCTCAAAGCGTCTTCTACGACATTAGCTTTTCCTGGATGATATTGAAGGTCAAGATCGTAGTCTGACAATAACTTGAGCCACCTCCTCTGATGCATATTGAGTTCCTTCTATGTGAACACATACCTCAAGCTCTTATAGTCTTTGAAGATCTGTACTAGATCACCATATAGGTAATGCCTCAAGAGCTTAAGTACAAATACTACTGCTGCCAACTCAAGATCATACGTTCGATAACTCTTCTCATGGTCTCGAATCTGTCGAGATGCATAAGCTATCACTCTGCCATGCTGCATAAGGACACACCCTAGTCCCACTCCTAAAGCATTATAATACACTGAGAACCCACATGGTCCCAATGAAAGTGTCCGAATAGGAGCTAAAATCAAACTCCGCTTAAGCTTCTCGAAAGAAGTTTGACAAGTATTTGACCACTCAAAGTGCAAATCTTTATACTTCAGCCGTGTCAAGGGTGCGAAGATCCTAGCAAAGTCTGTCATAAATCTCCTATAGTAGCATGCTAGACCCATGAAACTATGCACATCTAAAGTTGTACGGGGTACTGGATAACTCTCAATAGCCTCCACCTTATTGGGATCCATTTTGACTCCTCCACCAGCAATGATATGTCCCAAGAATGAGATACTATCAAACCAGAACTCACACTTGTTGAACTTCGCATATAGCTACTACTCTCAAAGAATATGAAGAACTATGCGAAGATGTTGCTCATGCTCTTTCTCACTCCAACTATAGACCAAGATATCATCAATAAATACTATTACAAAATGGTCTATGTAAGGCATGGAGATGCTATTCATGAGAGACATGAATATAGCTGGTGCATTGGTCACTCCAAATGGCATAACTAGGAACTCCCAATAACTATATATAGATTTGAACCCCGTCTTGAGTATGTCCTGCTTTCTGACTTTGATCTAATGATACCCAGACAGCAAATAGATCATAGAAAATACAACTTCCCTACTGAGATGATCAAACAAGTCATCTATCCTGGGCAAGGGATACTTGTTCTTAATGGTTGCCGCATTTTATATTATATAATCAATAACTAAACGCGTTGAACCATCCTTCTTTTTAACAAGAAGTAATGAGGCTCCCTAAGGTGATGCACTAGGTCTAATGAATCCCTTGGATCTCAACTCCTCAATCATCCAGTACAAGATCTCCAACTCAGATGGTGATATCCTATAAACTCTCTTTTAAACTGATTCTGCTTCCAGGATCAAATTAATGCAGAACTCCACATCTCTAACTGGTGTTACACCTGGTAATTCGTCAAAAAATATGTCAGGAAACTCACAAACTACTCTGGGAAATTATGCCTCCTCAGTCTCTGCCATCATCAATGTAACCTCCAGTGACTCTACTGCACCTCTCAAGAATGAGAACTCCTCCCTACCAGGTACATGAAAGATAACCTTGCCACTATGGCAATCTATCGTCGCGTGTCTCGCACTCAACCAATCCATCCCAAGAACGCCATCATAATCGCCCATAGGAAACTCTATCAGCCTCACGAGAAACTCTCTCCTGTACACTATAACTTTACAGAAGAGATATACTCTATCTACTCTAACGAGACCATTATCAGTAAGTATATTCAACCTTATAGGTAAGGACTCGGACTCCAATCTAACTCATATCGTAAAGCGTGTAGATATAAATAAATGCGATGCACCAGAATCAAATAAAGCTGAAGCTGAATGAAAGTGGATGAGAATGATACCTGCTATAATGTCTCATGCCGCCAAAGACTCCTCCATCTATAGCAAGAAGGATCGACCCTGCCCTCTAGGTGTTGGTCCCCTTTGTTGCTGACCTCTAGGTCTCGCATGTTCCTGGGCCTGCGCATACTGTTGCAACCTCTTCTGGAATGCCTGAGCCTGTAGAGGCAAAGGCCTATGAATCTGTGGTTGCTGTACTGGTGCTGGTGCCCTGTACTGCGGCACTGCTGGCCGAACTCTAATTTAGTTGATGATGATCCAGTCTGGTTTCTCCTATGATATACTCCGACTATATGGTCTGATGCCCCATACATCAAGCACAATCCTTGTGCCCTACGGAACTCAGATACTATATATCCAGGTTTACCGCAATGGAAACAACTATGGAAAGAAGAAGAAGATGTCTGCCTTTGCTGAGGGAGCGTCTGGAAAGACTGCTGAGATGGTGCTGTCCTCCTCGAGGATCAAATCCTCAGGGCTCGAACTGTTGGAGCTTATGCTGATGATTGGGATGCTGATCCTCCTAAAATATTAGGCCTCTTCTGGCCGCTAACTCGATCCGTAATCCTCTACGATGTATACTCATACTTCCTGGCTGCCCGCATCACCGCGTTAAAGGTCTAAAACTTATGCTGCTCCACTGCCATGATAATCTCTAAATGGAGTCCCTGCTAGAACCTTCTCGCCCTCTCCAACTCGGTCGCTACCAAAGTAGAACAAACCGACTAAGCCTCGCAAACTCCGTCGCGTAACCGTCAACGGTCCTGCCCTCATGCCTGAATTTGGTAAACCTCTACTGAAGGTCATAACGCACCACCACGTCAAAATGCCTCGCCTGGAACCTCTCACTAAAAACTATCCATGGAATAGGTGTTGTGAGAAAACCATCCTGCGCTGCCTACCAGTCACGAGCCAGGTCAAACAACTGTAGCCTCACTACTGTTACACGTTCTCTAGTCAGAGTCCCTACTGCCTCCAAGATGGACTTAGTGTCCTGCAGCCAAGCATCAGACAAAATTGCGTATTCTGTGCCATAAAAGTACGGAGGACTGAGATGCCTGAAGGTAGACGCAGAATTATGAATCTGAGAACCACCTCGCTCCAACGCTATCTGGACCGACTGAGTGAGTACGTCACTCTGGTGCTGCTGGGTCATCATGACACCTCGAAGGACATCCATCAGGGCTGTTCGGGCTGAACTGGGTGCACCGGTGCTTCTTGTTGGTCCGGTACAGCCGGCCGATCTGCCTCAGAATCTACTCTAGACTCAGTCCCCTGAATGCTGAGGCCGATCTCCAGGAATACGCTGGGCTCCCTAATGTTGACCCTTCTCGAGCTGCACTCAATCCATCTGGTCGATAGTAACACGTACAGTGCCCATGAATGTTAAGAACACAAGTGTCAATCGAATAATATGAGAGATCAACAAATAAGCAGATATCAGATCAAGAATCAGGATAGAGAAAAATGACTAGGGATCAAGGAGAACAATTTATGATTGAGACATCTCACAAAACAACAACCCCCACATATCTGTAAAAACCAGAGCTGCATGGGCCACCACTAAAACCATGTCATGCCCCAAAATCGGAATACTAGGGAGTGGGACTGATAAGGCTATCTACGTATACTTAGAGCACACTGGTAATCTGCATATACGGTGAAGCTGTAAGATATGAGGGGTCACTAATACAAACTAATAGTCAAGCCTTGGTCCAACAAATCCTAGTATCTCAATCACAAGAATAATAGGAATAATAACAAGATATAATATCAGCTAAAATATGATAGTAAAGCATCCCAAACTATAATATACAGATGATCATGAAGCCAGTGAACACAAAATAAATAAACTAGCCAGAATCTAAGTCATACATGATCAACCCTAGGATATGTCCATTATTATATTGCCCGTAGGCTAACTGATCAATCCAAAATATGAGCTAAACACGTGCTCGGTGGCTAAACGCCAACAAAAGTAGAATGTACATCGGAGTGGGGAAGTAAGGAAACCCACTCAAGTGGTCTGGTTGTAAACACCCATATTTTTCAGAAATAAAAATATAAATTTTCAAGATTTTTCTGTAATTTTTAAATAATTATTATAAACGTTCTTCTGGATTAAATATTTTTAAATATTAATTTAAATATTAAAATATTATGAAAATAATATTTTTGAGTGTAAAATAAAGAATTAGACATACTATAATTTTTTTGGAATTTATTGGACCAAAAAACTATTTTTAAAGACCTAAAAATATTGTTTTTAATTAAACCAAAATGAACCGGGTTAAACCCATCCTGAACCAACCCAAACCAAATCTTGAACCGAACCCACTAAACCCACCCTAGCGGGTCGGATTCAGATCTGAACCCGCTGACCCGAACCCATAACCCGACCCGTTAAAACCCAGCTATAGTAACCGCTTCATTCCCGTAACCCCCGCTGCCATCTCTCCGCCATTCCTTTCCCTTGGCCGACTGTTACGACCCGACGGCTTCCGCCGCGATCGCTTACCTCCCCAACGGCTGCCGCCTCGACGACTTCCTACCTCCCTGCAACCGCCGTGGCCGATCCTATATCAACCCGATCCCCCCCTTCACAACCACTCTGCCACCGCTTCTCCGCCATCGCTGTCTCCCCTCCGACGATCCTCCACCGTAAGCTCCCCTCCGCCATGACCTCGACGACGGAGACCTCAAACTCCCGGCAGACCTCGACCCAGCCGACCACCCCGCAGTCTCCACCATCAACCACAGACCCCCTTCACAATCACCATCGCCATCCGCCCCCGCTGTCATCCGAGCTCCTCCAGCACCGTCGCAGCTCCACTCAGGTGACCTCGAGCAACCGCAGCTCCGGCTATGTCGACCCGCAGCCGCACAGAGCCGTCGTCTCTGGCCAAGTACCGTCGCGCCACCCCTCGTACGCGAAATACGGTCGTTTCTGACGTCCTATTCTGGTGAACATTTCTCTCTCCTTGTCGCATCATTTTTTGAACTGTCTATTGTGACATGTTCCCTACGTGACCCTCTCGAAACCCGTACAATCAGTTTAGGATATTGTGTCCTTTGTCGGTCGTAAATCGCGACACAAAAATAGGAAATTTACCCCTATTTCTGAAATTCAAAAATTATTTCGAACTCACAAGTTCACGGCCGTTTAAATCCAAACCTGTTTAATAATTCTGAAATTCACTTGAACATTTAATTAGATAATATAACCAAGTTTCAAACCCTGTAATTAGTTTAATTTTATGTGCTATAAATTGTAATTTATTCTCGGATAAAGTTGACTAAAAACTTGGTCGTGTGCGAATTTCACCGAAAGGTACGCATCTTCTATATGGACGTATGGGATTTTGCGGAAGTTAATTTGGATGTGCGTGCACACCGGAATCAATATGTATCCGTCGAAATTATCCCGTATCGGTCATGTTCTGAAACTTATTGTAATTTCATGTGTGCTTATCGTTTCATAACGAAACATGCGCCATCAGACTCATAGTGTTACGCTAGTCCTGTGACCCAAGTTTGGTTCAATTCTGAGAACGTTGACAAAATCCCGTATTATGGGCCCTACGGCTCCACTTGACGGGCGATTTTGTGATCGGCTCATCAGAATCTAGTTCTGGATATTTCGTTGGGTTCATATCGTCGTTCTGGACTTATAGACACTAAGTTTGATGAATATGGAGAACTTTGTCTCTGGCACATTTTTTGGTGCGAAGTGGGCCACATGTGGACCCCGCTTTGACCAGAAACTGTCAATCTTGCCCTTGTGTCCAAATTGGACTTATGGATAGGCAATCCTAGCTATTTTATATCTTCTGAGAACGATAGTAATGTTTATTTTAGCAACCAGAGGAGTAGTTGAAGATCCCTCGGATACAGGAGCAACAGTTGGAAACCAAACCCCAAGCAAGTGTACCTTGCCAATCTTGCAGTATCTACTTCATATTATTATCTTAATTTATTTATGTGCTATATCTGTTTAACCTAGGACCATGTGACATTGCTTAGCATAAGATTCGGGTGTCAACGTCGTACGCGGAGTCTTGTAACGTCACTAGAGATTGATATCGCAACCCTATATATCTTCGTGCTTGCATTATCAAGTACGTCATACCATAGGACATTTGACACTGTTCATGAGATAGAATCTTCCTGAGATATTCATGGTGATTCTGTATAGGTTACAGGATTTGTGACATAGATATTACATATGCTTAGCTATCATTATGACTCGCTGCATCAGTTAGAGGTCATGATCTTGCATGTTATGGACATGAGACATGTGACTACATTGGGTGGGGAGAGACACACAGGCTATAGGCTGATTATATATTATTATGGTGCCGTAGCCACGCAGAGCTAGGCCCACTACATGACATAACTGCTACCGACTCCCCGACACAGAGCTTGTAGTAGTCTCAGCCTGAGTTCTAGTGATGCTCTCATTTTGCATATCACTTAGCTGGTTACGTAGTTTGTCCTATTGATACATTTTTATATACTGTATTTATTTGGCTTGAGTTATTCTTGTACCTTGCTATGTCCCCTGAGGACCTGGAATCCGGATTATGTCCCCAGGTTTAGCAGAGGAGATCTACCCCGAGGAATACAGGACAGAAGCAGACATTGGAGCAGTACCAGCACCAGAGGACGATGTGATGCCAGAAGATTTCTTCTGAGTATACTTTATATACTCAGTCATTTCTGTTCTTGATACTCTATTTCATGTCTCGTAGAATAATATATTAAACTCATTATCGGGTTATTCCCCGAGATATTTATTGAGACTTGTTGATTATTATTTTATCTTGATTATTCTGATATTGATTGTATTTATCTTCTGTGGATGAGATTACTATCGTAGACCTTTATTGTTATTTTATATCTTAAGTACACTCTAATGGGTCTATTAAATTGGGTTTGTCCATTGGTGTGTGCTGCTGGCCATTGCCACGTGGCTAGTCCCTCTGTATTTTGGGACTGGGCGTGATATAATTTTTTTGGTGGCCCATGCATGTCAAGGACTAAATTATTTTAGTTTCAACTAAGGAACTAAGCAAGCCTGAGATAAGGATATGATAAGTTATAGGATCTCATCCACTTGATTGAATCGTTCTTGATCTCTATATCGGATTCGAAATAATTTCTTGACTTGCATCCTGCCTTGATTCCCCTGTGCGCCTTTTATAGTTTATTTTGGATGCAGAGTAATGGATCCACCAGCAAGTGATGAGACTCCTGCAGGAACACTACAAGGAGTTATGGTTACCCATAAAGAAGAAGCAACACCAGCGGGTGGAGGTCAATCAGCTCAAAAATGTAATCAAGCAGATCAGCACGCTTCAAGATTCCGGCGAGATGACATCCCACCACCACCGTAGTTTACTCCACTGATGCCTATTTTCCATAAGGACAGCCTCTGGACGGACAACAGATATTTCAAATGATCTATGCAATGATGCAAGCCCAATAGCAGATTCATCAAGAGGCTCAACGTCACGAGGCAGAGAATCTGAGAAATAGTATAGTGACCGCACTGGAGCAGGCGAACCTACCAGCTCGACTGCCATCGACGGGATCTATCACTGATTTTCGCCAGCTGAAGCCCCACACCTTTTCTGGCAAGGAGGAGTCCACTGAAGTTCATGAGTGGCTCACAAACACTCAACATCAATTAGAAGCAGCTCAGCCTCCAAGGGAACGTTGGATGACTGTCGTCCAGATGCAGTAGACGGACAATGCACATCACTGGTGGCTATCTGAGGAGACACACCTCGGACCAGACTGGGTCACTTGGGAAGAGTTCTCTAGACTCTTTCAGGAGATGTACATTCCATCTATTGCTCGATCCGAACTTCGGGACAAGTTTAATCGCCTCACTCAAGAAAATATGATAGTGGAAGAATACAATGCAGAGTTCATTCATCTGAGTCGCTTCTCCCCTACTCTGATCCCGACAGAAGAGGAGAAGGATGAGAAGTTCTTCGACGGAATAAACTTTGAGCTACAGAGACTGATTGGCTCTGTTGCACCTACTTCTTACTCGAACGTCATTGCTGCAGCACGACGCATGGAGCGCATCACTAGGAGAGGGTCCAGCCTGAAGCAGCCTTTTACATCAGCACCAGCCAGAGCACCATATGGAGAATCTGCAAAGAGATCTTACATACACCAGCCACCCAGAGCATCTCCGTCGACACTGCCTATCTGTCAATATTGTGGCAAGCGAGGCCATAATGAGAACGAGTGCAGACACAAAATGGGATTATGCTTGATTTGCGGATCCAACCAACATTTAGCCAAGGATTGCCTTGAGCGTCTAGAGGGAGCAACAATGGTAAACCGACAAGCTTTACCAGCACCGAGGCTAGCCTATCCAGAATTGGGAGCACAATAGACTGGAGTTGGAGGAGTCAGACCACCAGCTCCAGGAGGGTATCAGTCGAGGCCACCTTTGGCACCCCAGGCAACAATCTTTCAGCAGGCCCAGCTGCAGCAGAGGACACCACCACAAGGACGCGGACAAGCTTTTGCGATGACAATGGAGGACGCACAGACTCGTGGAGTAGCGAATACGCATAAGATTTAAGTTTTTAAGAGTATATTGTCTCAGTTACGTTACTGTACCGAGAAAGCCTGCAAATATAATTAGAGTATAGGATCTCATCCACTTATTTAATCACTTTTTTTGAATTTTAATTTTGTACTCTCCTTGACTGCTTAATTTGCATCTACCTTGAATCTGTTCCAATTCTCTCCTCCCCCATGAGACATGTTGTTACCCTCGTCATCACTGCAGATGACTTGACAACTCAGGAGGAGTTGTACCCGTTAGACGTGTTTGTAGATTTTGCCCTATAGTGATTCATGGTAGAGAGATAAAGAATCGACTCTTAGTCTTTCCCATGCCAAACTTTGATATTGTCCTTGGGATGGACAGGCTAAGCAAGTATCATACTTTCTTTGACTGCTACGGAGAAAGCATTCTCTTTAAGGTACCAGGCCAGCTGGAGCTCGAATTTGTACGAGGATCCATAACGGTTCTTGATGGTGTTCAGATGACATTGGACGATGTTATTTATCACCCTATCATTTCAGAATTTGAGGATGTCTTTCCAGAGGACTTGCCAGGACTACCTCCGGACAGACATGTGGAGTTCTCGACCGAGTTGACTCCAGGAGCAGCACCCATAGCGTCGCATGTTTATAGACTAGCAAAAAAGGAGATAGATGAGATGAAGGCATAATTGAAGGAGTTAGAGGAGAAAGGCTTCATCTGACCGAGTGCATCACCCTTGGGATCCCCAGTGTTATTTATACCCAAAGGATGGGTCGGTGCGCATGTGCATTGACTACAGGGCCTTGAATGCTGTGATTGTGAAGAATAAGTTCCCTCTGCCATGCATTGATAACTTATTTGATCAGCTTAGTGGATCCAAGGTGTTTTCGAAGATAGACTTGAGATTAGGATATCACCAAGTGAAGGTGCAGAAGCAGGACGTTCCAAAGACTACATTCAGGACGAGATATGGACACTACGAGTTTTTGGTCATGCCATTTGGATTGACTAATGCTCCAGATATCTTTATGAACTTGATGAATCGAGTCTTCCATCAGTATTTGGACCAGTTTGTGGTTGTCTACATAGATGACATCCTTGTCTATTCGAAGAGCCACGATAAGCATGAGAAGCACCTACAGATTATCTTAGAGACATTGAGGAGAGAGAGGTTGTATGCGAAGCTCAGCAAATATGAGTTCTTCTTGAATAAGGTCTCTTTCCTTGGGCATGTCGTCATTGGAGGTAAAATTTCAGTAGATCCGAAAAAAATCTTGGCAGTTGAGACATGGCCCGTTCCTAAGTCGGCATCGGAGGTGAGGAGTTTCCTTGGAGATTGGAGCCATTATTTTTGCCTCGAAGCTATGGATACATTACTTATATGGGGAACGAGTGGAGATCTATACTGACCACAAGAGCCTCAAGTATGTCTTCATGCAGAAGGAGCTAAATATGAGGCAACGCCAGCGGCTTGAGTTGATGAAGGACTTCGAGATAGAGCTACATTATCACCCAGGAAAGGCTAACGTGGTAGCAGATGCGTTAAGCTAAAATCCTATAGTGCTATTCTTGACAACGCAGAGGGAGTTACTAGAGGACTTGCAAGAGCTTGGCAAAGAGGTTGTATTACCCGGATCAGACGGGACACTAGCCAACTTGCAAGTGCAGTTATCGCTAGTATAGAGGATCATGGTAGCTTTTTCTACGAATGCTAAATTTAGGAGGTTGAGAGAGAGGACCGATGCTGGAGAGAAGATGGGACTGCGCATTCATGATGATGGGATATTACGATATGGTGATCGTCTATATGTTCCCAATGGAGAGCTTTGACAGGAGCTGATAACAGAGGCCCATAGTTTGATATATTATATTCATTTTGGAGGCACCAAGATGTACCGTGACTTGCGACAGTATTTTTGGTGGCATGGGATGAAGAGGGAGATAGCTCGCCTTGTGGCCAAATGCTTAGTGTGTCAGCAGGTGAAGGCTGAACACCAGCAGACAGCAGGGTTATTGCAACCACTTTCGATTCCTGAGTCAAAGTGGGCGAACATCACTATAGACTTCGTCGCGGGCTTTCTGAAGATTCTAAGTGGGCGAGACGCTGTTTGAGTGATTGTGGATCGACTTACCAAGTTTGCTCATTTCTTGCCTTTTCGAGTTGGCTAGTCTACCAAAGCTTTGGCTGACTTATACATGAGGCAGATCATGAAATTACACAATATTCCGGTTAGCATTGTGTCAGATAGGGATTCGTGTTTCATATCTCACTTTTGGATAAGCATGAAGGAGAGTCTTGGGACTAGTCTGAAGTTCAGTACGTCCTATCATCCGTAGATAGATGGGCAGTCGGAATGTACTATTCAGACACTGGCGGACATATTGCGGGCATGCATGCAAGATCTTAGAGGATCATGGAAGGACCACTTGTATCTTGTGGAGTTTTTCTACAACAATAGCTATCAAGCATGCATCCAGATGGCTCCATTTTTTGAAGCTTTGTATGGAAGGAAGTCTAGGTCTCCCGTGTGTTGGTGCAACATGGGAGAACGTCATATCTTGGGACCAGAGTTGGTTGTCAGCACTGTAGAGAAGGTAAAGAGGATACATGAGCACTTGCGAGCAGCCCAAGACTGACAGAAGCAGTGAGCAGATCTTCATCGCCGTCCTCTGGAGTTCAAAGAAGGTAATCATGTCTTCTTGAGGATATTGCCAACTAGAGGCACTATTCGCTTTGGGGGATGCGATAAGTTGATTCTAAGGTACATTGGACCATTTGACGTGCTTGAGCGAGTTAGAGAAGTCGTGTATCGACTAGCACTACCACCTTCACTCGAGGGAGTGCATGATATATTCCGTGTGTCGCAACTAAGGCTTTATATGGCAGATAGCAATCATGTTCTCGATCACTCCGAGATTATCATTAGGCTGAGCTTGTCATACCAAGAGCAACCCATGGAGATTCTTGATCGTCGTGAGAAGGTGTTGAGGAATCAGTCTATTTTCTTGGTTCGCGCGTCATAGAGACATCACTTACCAGAAGAATCTACTTGGGAGCGTGAGGATGACATGCGCAAATATTTTTTATATCTGTTCGAAGAGCAATGTATGATTTATTTTGTTATTTTCTACCGCATAACATTCTCGTTTCCTTATTGTTCTTTAGCTTATTTTTTAGAACAATTTTTTTGTAAATTGGGTAGAATATAAACCCCCTAAAAATTTTAATTATATTTTTAAAGTATTTTTCTATATATTTAATTGCTAAAATTCTTTAGATTATTTTCTTAGTAAATTAGGAAATGAATGCTTTGATTTATTTACTTATATAAATATTTTATTTAAAAGTGTTTCACAAAGCTAATTATTTTTATTTTAAAAATTAATTGTTGAAGTAATATATTTTCTCTAAGAATTTATTAATATGCATATATATTTTTTATATATTCTCTTATATATATATATAAATCCATATATATATAAATATAGATGTGTATAGATATTGTAGTAAAGAAAGAAAGCAAGAAAATAAAACCCACCACCACCTAACAAAACCAACACACAAGACCCACATGTACACAGACTAAAACCTACGCCTGCCGACCATATAGGAGTTAGATAACTCCAATTGATTTAAATCTAATCAATACTATCCCTAACCATAACCAACGAGAGACCCAAACCCCTCTCTCATCTACATCGACGAACTGTCGCCATTACCCAAGATGCGCTGCTGCTGACCCAAGACACGCGCGCGCTAATCCGACCTGTTGAAACATAATCCAGGTACCCGTCTTTCCTCGCTAAAATTCTCCTTACGTACGCGACCGAATTTTAATCCAGTTGTTTATATTCAATCACCACATGAACACCTTCTAATGTCTTCAAGTAGTTTTATTCGAACAACTCTATTTTTGTTTTAAATTCAACCAAAATTTTTCAAAAAATTCTGAGTTTTCATGCAAACGAGAACACATGTAAACCGATCTAGTGCAAAGTGGACCACATATGGACCCCACTTTGGCCCAAAATTATCGTTTTGTCCTGTGTCCAAAATTGGCGAAAGGATAGAGTTTTCTGACTATCTCACTGATTCTGAAGATGTTGGTGTTATTTATTTAAACATTCAGAGACATTCTTTCAGAGTCCTTACTTTTCGGTTCCTCAAGATCATCGTCTGGGCGTCTACATTACATAGATTGATTGTCAGACAAGTATATCTTGCCATAGTACTGTTTAATTACATTCAATTGCTGCATATTTTTTTTTGTTTATTTTTATTTATTTTACTATATGTAAAACCCCCTAATTTTTAATATTATATTTATTTAATTAATCATTGAATTTACTTATAATATTTTTTAGTTAATTAGAAAATATATTTTATTGATTTAATTACCTAGATAAATACTTATTTAGAATTTTTGCATAAAACTATTATTATATTTTTTGGAATCCTTGTTAAAGGGTGATAGATTTTAGAATTTATTTTTTTGGTGTACAAATATTTTTTTATTTATACCTCATATATATATGTAAATAATATATAGTTATTAAATATAATAATAATAATAATAATAATAATAATAATAATAATAATAAAAATAATAATAGAAAAGAAAAGAAAAGAAAAGAGAAAGAGAAAGAGAAAGAAAAGAAAGAAAAGAAAAGAAAAGATAAAGATAAATATATATATATATATATAAAACCTAAACTAATAACCCCTAAACCTAAGTCCTAAACTCCCCCCCCCCCCCCCCCCGTGAACCCACATCAACTAATTCCCACCCCCCCCGGCTCTCTCTCTCTCTCTCTCTCTATATATATATATATATATATATATATTATATATATACACATATACATATACAACCTAAACCCTAACCCTAGTCTCCACCCCCCGACGACCTTCGGCCGACCCCCCCCCCAACGCTGCCAACCCACCGCAGTTGCGTTGGCGCCGCCTCTGCAGCCGCCGGCGATCGCCTGCGCCCGCGTGTGTACACCGCAGCAGCGTTGTCCCAAGTCCCCATCTTCAAGGTATAATATCTCCTTCATCTCTCGTCCTTTTCTCGAACGGTTTATCCGTGTACGTTCACAACCTAACTGTCACTACCATATTTTTAGGAAAAGGATATTTTAGTCTTTTCCTATTTAATTAAATATCGTGCATGGTAAATAATTATTTGTTGTATTATTTAATTGTTGTTAGATGTTATTTAATTATTTTGGACTTATATTAGTGGACCCAACTAGTTTAGTTTGGACCCATGACCAACATGAATTAATTAGTTAGACTTGGCCCATTTAGAAAGCCCATTGTTAAGGAGATTGATTAAAATTAATTAAGTCATTAGACTAGAAGCTTCCTTCCTTAATTATTTCTTCATGAGAGGCCCCAAGGGGTACATTGGACATTTCATAATTGCTTGAGGAAGGGGTAGGGGCCGGCCTATATTAGAGGGAGGGGGGAATTTCTCTCTCCTCTTATTTTTATTTCAAATCTAGATCTAGAATTTCTCACTACCAAATTCCTTTCATTCCCATTCTATTTTCCTACCAAATTCATTCTAATTCCTTCCCAATTCACCATTAGAAAGTTGAGAAGCAAGGATATAGAAGGAGGAAGCAAGAATCTACAAAGAGGAGCAATGATCTACAATTTAGAAGCAATTTTATCTCAATTGGAGGTTTCATTGGGAATCCATTTCCCAATAGGTATAATTCAGTTTTTCCCCTTAAAATAGCTTCTAAATCTGAGATTTAATCATATAAAATCAACCCATATGTATGTACTACCCATAGGACTTGGTTTTGTGTTCATAGGAGACCCATGGAGAAAGTTATGGTACTTTTTGTGTCAATTTTGGGGAATTCTGAATTGACATTTTGTTGTGTGTGTCAATTGATCCTATAGATCAATTGGGCATGTGCTTATGTGTTTGGGGCTAGTGTCGTGTCCACAATTGGGTACGTGTAGGTCGTATCCCAACAAATTTGGTGATACTTGTCATTTTGGGGATTTTTCTCCGTCACGGGACTTTGTACATGTCGTATTTTGACATGGACACATAGATCTACATTTGACACTTTGATTTGCTCATAAATAATATTTGTGACTTATTTATGTCCTTCGGGGTGCAATTGGTTGTGTGTTGGACTCGTGTCGCATGCGTATCCTAGATCTAGTGGGATACGGTGTGATACTCTCTATTTGTGTGTGTTTATGTGTAGATCTAATTATTTATGCTTTAATTCTTGAATTATAATTAGTAAAATATATATAGATGTTATATATTTATTTTAGTTTATTTATTATGGTATTTTTTGTAGCATAGATCTATGTATTTTATGTGTACTAATATAATGTATAAATATATATGTAGCTTTCTTTTACATGCATTTATATATGTTAGAAATTATGTTAGTAGTATAAATTATATGTAAATGTTTATAAAATATATTTATGTGTTTAAATGAGTAATTATATTAATTATAATTATTATATAATTAATTATATATTAATGAATATATTTTTATGTGTGCATTTAGCCATGTTAAAATATGTACATTAGTACATGGAATGTGTATTGTAGCTTTTAATATTTATTTATATGTATAGAATTATGTATATATAAGTATTTATTATTTATTTATTTGTTTTATATATATATATATATATATATATATATATATATATATATATATATTGATTTATATATTTATATATTTATATATATATATATTTATATATTAATTGTTTTGGCGACAGCAGCTATTAATGACAGATTCTGTCATTAATAAACCGTGAGCAGCAGCAGCAGCCGCTGTAGCTATTAATGACAGAATCCTGTCATTAAATACACAGCAGCGGTGGGAGTTGAACAGCTTTAGTGACGATTTTTCTGTGACAATTGTTAACTGTCACCAATTAAGTGACAGTGGGTTTATTATACAGCAGTTTTGGCGACAATTTTGCAGTGACAGTTAGAACTGTCACTATAGGGCCTGTTTATTGAAAATCAGTGTTTTAACACACTGTTTTCAGTGACAGTTAGGCAGTTTTAATTTAAATTTTATATATGATAATTATACATATATATATATATATATATATATATATATATATATATATATATATATATATATATATATATATATATATATATATATATATATATATATATGTGTGTGTGTGTGTTTATTGTGAGATATAATACTAGTATTGTTATAATTTTAATTATATAATATAATAGTTTATATATAATATATTATGTATAAGGATAAATAATATATCTATGTATCTTGAACATTACTTTGTGTGGGTACCAAAATGGTTCAAAACCATGGTCCCTAATTGTTGTAATTTAATATTCTATATTATTATGCATTATATCTAATATATATATATTGTGAGGATTTACCTTGGATTCACGTATCCGAAGATACGGTATCCTAATTTTTAGATTGTGGTTCCTAAGACTTAGATTTCAGTATTTTGATCCAAGATTTTAGTGCTAGACTTGTGCAACTTAGAAATAGATAGTTGACCTTAGAGTTGACCATAGTTGACTTTTGACTTAGAATTGACTTATTGACCTAGAAGTTGACTAGTTTAACTTGTTCTCTTTTCGGGGCCTTGTATTAATGTTGTATTCCATATCTAGGTCTTCGAGGCACCGAGTCAAACATCTGTGAGACTGTTCATTGGACTTCAGGCAAGTACATTCTCTGATAGTTTCTCATTTATGATATCCTCTATGTTCATTGTATCTAGTGTAGATATCCATGTTCTCTTGACACTATGGTTACACGGATTGGTATATCCGGATCTCGTCATGAGATGTTATTCTTTGGTATATGGTGTATATGGTGCAAGTATTGTTTCATTGGTTATCTTGTACATGTACGGACACCGATTCTCGGGAAGACTAGCTATCTTCTTGGGGAATCTAGTGCCATAGCATACCATGGTTGGATCTATTATACCAGTCGGAGGTAGGGAGTATTAGTATAGATATGTGATCAAATTCCTATTGAATAAAGTACAAATTACTGAATAGTGTTGATCATGCACCGCACGTATGATTAGCCAGGCCGTATTGCATCTTGCCCAAGCCGATCACATGTTAAGCTAGTACTCACACACTTAGTCATTAGTATTATTGTTTCATTGGCATATTGTTCATTATTGTATTTATTTCCAGTATTTCTTTATTGTACATATATCTCTTATATCTATTGTGCATCTTATTTATCCATAGCTATTTACTGTTACATAGTTTTTATCATTAATTAGAACTGATGTTAGAGATGTACTCTGCTCCTTTCCTGACTTGATATATTTTTCCAGATGATATTGAGGAGTGGTACCCTACCTTTTATGGACCCCAGGATGTTGTGGGTTTAGATTCTGAGACCCTGGCTCAAGAGGGACTTATCCCAACTGAGACAGTTGACCCTGGAGTTGTAGCCTTGTAGTATTCTTTTGTACTGGATTTGTTTCCAGCTTATTTCTGTATTTCTTCAGACTCATTGATGTATTATTTTAGACTCATGAGTTGTATTGTGACTATTCTATTCTTATCTGATTCGTGCTCATTTCTATCTTAGATCTGTGATTGAGTATACTATCATTATTGGTGGTTCATTATATTGTTAGATAGACTATCTAGACAGCGTTCTACCGCCAATTTTGTGGCGTAGATTGGGCGTTGTTTCCGACTAGTACCCTTACACCGGGTGCGGGTCGTGATACTAACCCTCTAGGATTCCCTTCAACCGAAAGTTGGCCGAAAAACTGACAAAAAATAGTCCAGAATTTTAACACCAAACCCCCATGTTCATGCCTAATTTTCCACCAACCTATTTAATATTTTCAAAATATAATTAAAGGGTTTTCTTCTCTATATAATCGATAATTTAATTATTCTTTTACTTTTTATTAATTTATTTTATTCGTTAAATTATTCAACCTCCAAAACGACCAAAAACTTGATTTTTTAAAACTGAAATTTTGTGATACGGAGTGCGCCCCGCTAAACGGGACAGCCTCATCGCGTACCAATTGCTCCGAAAGGCACGTATGGTATATCCTGACGTGTGGGCTTTCACGAAATTTGATTCGGACGTGTGCGCGTGTCGAAATCAACCCGTATCCGTAAAAAGTCTCCGTATCGCAACTTTTGCAAAACACCACCCTATTTTGTTTACGCTCATCAGAATACGACAAAACTTGCGCCATTGGATTCGTGGTATCACGTTGCTCCTGTGACTCAAGTTTCACACGATTCTGAGATAGTTGACCATGCTGCCTATTCGCGGGCCCCACGGGTTGACTTGAAGGGCGAATTTGTGATCGGCTTATCGAAATCCAAAATTGGACATACCGTTGAGTTCATATCATCGTTTAAAATTTTTTTGACCTATAATTTGTCCCATTTTGAGACCTTTACCTCCGGCACGTATTTCGGTGCAAAGTGGGCCACATGTGGACCCGGCTTTGACCTAAAATTACTATTTTACCCATGTGTCCAAATTGGACGAAAGGGTAGTGTTTTCTAGCTATCTCGCTTATTTTGAAAATGTTGGTAATATTTATTTCAGCATCCGGAGACGTTCATTCTGATGCCATAGTTTTTGATCCCTTGTGCTTGACGTTTGGACGCTTACACTTCGCAGCTTTCTTGCCAGACAAGATACCTTACCAAATTGCTTATAGTACTTTGCATGCTTATCATATTTTTATATATTCATTATATATGTATTTTCTTTCAGTCATAAGTATATACTATATATGTTGACACACACTTGACACATAGTATCATGGGAGGAAAGGACAATCAGTAGGCGTATGGGCTACCCACTCTGGTAAACAGTAGTAACTAGCACGCACTATGGTAGTTGTGTCGCGCTGGTCGCTACCCTCGAGCTATGTCAATTTCTGGTGTCGCGATGGTCGCTACCCTCGAGGTATGACGGCTTCTGATATTCATGGATGTGTGTGTGAGTTGTGAGATAGATAGAGTATCCTACACCTACCCATACATCGAAATGGTTGTCCTCACTATGCATTTCATATAGATTGTCTAGTACAGAGTACTTATATATTTTCTATCTATTATGCATGTTTTACTTATTCAATTGTCATGCTTCTATGTATCTTGTTACGTCCCTCTAAGGACTTGGTCCCTTTCCAGGTGTAGACGATCTTGACTATTCGCAGGAGCACGGATCAGGACTTGCTACTTATCTCTCTTTCGAGGAGGTCTTCTCTTTGAGTCTCATTGTTCATTAGATGTACTTATGTGGTTTCTCTTATATTCTAGTTGGTAGGGGATTTGTCTCCACCCAACTACTTGTTCTTATCAAGCATTTATACTTGATTCAGTTTTATAGTTGATTGGTTATTCATTTCTATTTGATTCTGTGGATGAGATCTAGTTATGCCCTGTGACCTATAACATAAAATCTATACCACTTGTCAATTGTTATTCATAATACAGCGTACATATGTGTTATAGTTTCCATATATTGGAGTTGCCATATACATACGGCTGGCATGCTTACGTATTCCTAGTCCTACGTATTTTGGGACTGGGGTATGACACTATATAAAACTGCGCATCCAAGAAAGACTTGGGTGCAACGACGGTTGCGTCGTCGTTTCTCTCTTATTATTATGCATATTGACCTAGTTTTACAAGACCACCCTATGATGTTGAGACATTCTTATGTTTTATTGGCCGTGACATATTTTTTTCAAGAGTTTGAGTCTCATGTAGGAGATGGACTTGTGTGATAGGCTTGCCACCTGTACGTATTAGACGTGCGACGGATAAGGAATTACTAACTGCTAATAGAAATATCATGTTAGCAAACATAACAGTTACTAGAGGTGTTGCGTGTTATGGATGTGACACATTAGTATCATTTGGTGGGGAGAACAATGAATAAGTGTATGGGGCTCCTTTACACTTTTTCTTTTGTTACCCGTACGCTCCGCCGGAGATGCACGGTCAGATGACCCTTATATTATATTATTTACATGCAACCTCTGACGATCGAAAGACGTTATGCTTTATAGTCCACTAATTCTCCTAGAGAGTCACGCCAACCCCATTTTCAGCCAGATAGCCCATGCGTTGGAAAGTTGTTCTCAAAAGTGTATTTCACATAGACGGTTAGTCGATCCTTTGGATGTTTATTTTCAGTACTTTATTGGCATACTTTTATGTATCTTGTTACGTCCCTCTGAGGACCTGGTCCCTTTTCAGGTATAAACGAGCAGGATTACCCGCAGGAGTATGGACCCGGACCTGATGCTTCATTCTCTGTTGAGGAGGTCTTACCTTCTGAGTACCAGTGATTACTTCATTACTGATGGATATCTTAGTTGCATTTTCTTTTATTTAAGATTTATCTTATATTGGAGTTTGACCTCCTCTATCATTTTAGTTTTGATTTAGTCGTTTGGTAGTAGATTTGTCTTCATCCGACTATTATTTCTTTTGATACCTCGTACTTGAGACTTTCAGTTATTTATTTTGATATTCCTTTACTTGTGTCTGTTGATAAGATATAGATGCGTGTGACTTGTGATGATAATATATGTACTACTTGTGAATTATTTATTCATATACATCGTACGTATGTGTTAAGATTTTCTAACATATTGTAGTGTCATATACATACGACTGGCATGCTTTTCCTAGTCCTACGTATTTTTGGATTGGGGTATGATAATAAGTTGAATTGGCCTCTAAGGAACTCATCTCCTCCTACATAGCATCCATCCACTCCTGCCTGTGTTCATCTTCCATAGCCTCTACGAAACTTTTGGATTCTCCCCCATTAGTCAGTAGCACATACTCACCCGGTGAGTATCTCGTAGATGGTCGACACTCTCTATCGCTCCCCCCTCAATAGAACCACTGGTGCTGGTTGTAGACCATCAGCCTCCTCCACTTCAGGAACTACCTTCTCGGCATGCTCATTCTTCTGAGGATCACCCTGACCACCATCAGTAGGCTGAGGATCAAGGTTGGGAGCAACTTTATGTACTGGCTACCCCATAAATGGATCATTTGCGATGTCCTCTAGAAACTGCTCGAAGCGAAATGACTTTAACTCAGGCAATTCTTCATCCTCAGAAGGTATCTCAGAATCCTGAGTGTTGGTCATGGTCTGATCCTCGACGAATACCACTTCCCTACTTCTATAAATATTTCTTCCCACTGGTTCGTAGAGTCTATTGCCTTACAACAAAACACTCGCAGGTGATTGTATGATGGCTCTTTGTCATACTATACTTTGTCAAGCACATCACCCTGCAAAGGAGAACTAGAAAATAAATTAATAATATAAGAAACTATGTAAAGTGCCTCACCCCAATAGCTGTTCGACAAGTTTTTTTCTGACAGCAAATACCGGACCCTCTCCATCAGCATCCTGTTCATCCGCTCCGCTACACCATTGAGCTATGGTGTCTTTGGCCAAATTTTTTGGTGTCGTATCCCTCGCTCTCTGTAGTATGCATCAAAGGGACCAATATATTCTCCGTCATTGTCCGATCGAACACATAGCAGCTTCTTGCCCGTCTCACTTTCAACGGAAGCCTAAAACTCTGTGAAAGTAGGCAGCACCTGATCCTTAGTCTTTAAGGCATAGACCCATACCATCCTGGAATAATTATCAATAAACGTTACAAAATAAGAAGCACCACCAATGAATTTTACCTTCATAGGACCGCAGACATCCGAGTGAATCAACTCGAGCAACGCCGGCTTCCTTGAACGTGGGTGACTTTGGAAAGCCACCCTATTTTACTTCTCTGCCAAACAGTGTGTGCACCTCTCCAATTTTGTAGACTTTAGACCTGGAATCAGCTTCTTTCTCACCAAGTAGCTCATCCCCTTCTGGCTGTATGGCTGAGCCGTTTGTGCCACGAATCGATAGACGCATCAGTAGTTGCGTTCACCTCTTATGCCCCCTGTGTGCTCCCTTCCATATAGTAGAGTCCGGACCTCTTGCTTCCTCTGGCAATCACCATCGAACCACTAGAAAGCTTCCACTGAGTGTTCCTGAAGAGATTGAAGAAGTGGCCTGAGAATGTTTCCGTATCTCTTCATTCAGTACCCCTCTCTTGGCAAAATCCAGACTGACCACGCCTTCTGGAGCAGAAGCGATCATAGACACTCATATGGTCTCCCACGAGTCTGGCAATGTATAGAACAACCATAGTCTCTAAACCTCGTCGTCGAACATGACTCCCATCGATGATAGCTGGTCAACCATGTCTTGAAACTCACTCAAATGATCCGTAATGGACGTCACATCTTTGTACCACAGATCCATCATCATCCGGATCATTATGACGAATTTCGACTATTTTTGGACGAAAAAGTGAGGAGTTTAGGGGAAAAAATATGAAATATGAGTTTATTCCATAAGTTGAATAGGTATTTATAATGGTGAAGACTACTTAATTGAACACGACTAGGATTGGCTAATTTGGATATGATTAGGATCAGTTTAAATAAGGATATGATATGCATGAAGTTGCTTTCCTAGTAGGCTTAGGATTTGAATTAATTTAAAATAGAGTTTGAGTTTATCTCAATAATTTATAATCTTAAATAGAATTAAAAATAATACAAATAATTTATATATAATCTTGTTAATATCTATTAACACTAAATTAGCATCTATCTAATATTAAGACTATATATATATCCAAATAAATCCTAAATAATTTTAAAAATCTAAATAAATTTCTTAATTTTTAAAATAAATTATAGAAAAATATAATTAAATATTTTAACCTAAAATAAATATTTAGTAGGAACAATATGCAAGTATGGTCTCATAGTAAATCATGAAAGTCCTAGAAATTTACGTTTTTATGTTTTAATTACCCTAAAATTCTAGAAAAATCTTTAAAAATCTAAAATAGCCTAAAAATAATTCTAAATAAATATTTATATAAGTAAATATATTAAGAAATTTATTTTCTAATTAACTAAGAGAATACTCTAAAGAAATTCAATATTTAAAATAATCTATAATAAATATAATAATATAAAATATACACAAAATATCTATTTTGGGTGAGGGGGTTTACACCACAGCTGGTGACTTTACTTATGGGCTTAACCCTATCCCCTTCGATGATTCTAGGATCAAAGTCCTAGACAGACCCTTCGTCAAGTGGTCTGCAAGGTTTTTTTCTGACTTTATATAGTCAAGAACCACATATTTGCCCAATAGGCTCTTTATAGACTTGAAGCGCAGCTGGAGGTGCCTGTTCATCTTAGCATTCACAGAATCATGCTTTAGTAGTTCCATATCAGATTTATTATCTCAGTTTATAGAAATTATAGGAACATGATTAATAGAAATGGGTATATGCCTAATAAGGTTTCTTAGCCATTCGGCTTCTGTGCATGTAGTATCCAACTCTATCATTTCGGAGTCCATTATGCTCCTAGCAATGATAGTTTGTTTACATGAGTCCCAAGAGATTGAAACTCCTCATAGAGTAAAAACATATCCAGTAATGGATTTTACATCATGTGAGTCAGTTACCCAGTTTGCATCTGAATAACCTTCTATGATATCAGGGTGTCTAGTATAGTGCAACATATAATCTAGAGTAACCCTAAGATATCTGAATACTCTTTCTAATGATGTCCAGTATAACTGATTAGGATTACTAGTATATCTACTTTGTCTCCCAATAGCAAATGCAATATCAGGTCTGGTCCTGTTTGATATATACATGAGAGAACCTATCATCTGAGAATATATGTATTATTCCATGGGAGAACCCTCATTTTTTTTGAGAACCACACTGCTGTCATAAGGAGTAAGGGCAGTTTTCTTATCAAAAAACTTAAATTTTTTTAGCATTTTCTCGATAGAGTGTGCTAAGGATAGAGTATAGCCCTCATTGTATTTGGACAGTTGCATTCCTAGAATTAGGTTGGATTCACCTAGATCTTTCATATCAAACTGGCTGGATAAATAGTCCTTGGTATTAGTAATCAATTCTAGTGATGATCCAAAAATAAGGATGTCATCTACATACAAACATAGGATGACACAACTTTCATCTAAAATTTTGGAGTATATACATTTGTCATACTCATTTGGCACAAAACTATATCCTTAGATGATTCTGTCAAATTTGTTGTGCCATTGTTTGGGAGCTTTCTTTAGGCCATAAAGAGATTTAACTAATCTGTAAACTTTCTTTTCTTTAGGCCATAAAGAGCTTTCCATGTAGATTTCTTCCTCTAGGTCCCCATTTAGAAATATTGTCGTTACATGGGATTAGCATATTATGAATGGATGCTATGGCTAAAAGAGTTCTGATAGAGGTGATCCTAGCTACAGGTAAGTAGGTATCAAAATAATCTAATCTCTTTTTCTGGGTAAAATATTTGGATACTAATCTAGCCTTGTATTTCTCTATGGTACCATCGGCTCTAAGTTTCCTTTTGAATATCCACTTACACCCTATGGGTTTACTACCTAAAGGTAGGTCTGCTAGAAACTAAGTATTGTTCTCCATGATGGAGTTATACTCATTGTTAATGGCTTCTTTCCAGAAAGGAGCATCAGGAGAAGATATTGCTTCTTCATAAGTTGATGGATCACCCTCTATCAAAAAGATGAAGAAACCTTCTCCTAAGTTCTTTTTAATTCTTTCTCTTTTACTCCTATGTTCTATATTTTGTTCGGGTTGTGAACTAGATATTTGAACATGAGAGCTGATGGACGGAGTAAGAGAGAGATTGGAGGGAGAGAAAGAAATTTTATCTTTGAAAGGATATATATTCTCAAAGTAAACTGCATCTCTTGCTTCTATAATAGTATTGTTAGAGAGTTCATTTACTTTTGAGTGAGTAATAAGAAATCTATTGGCATTGCTATCTAGGGCATATCCTATGAATACAACATCTACAGTCTTAGGACCAATCTTCCTCTTTTTAGGTTCAGGAATTCATACTTTAGCCAGACATCCCCAAACTTTAAGATAATGGATCCTAGAAGCTCTACCTTTCCATAATTCATAGGGAGTCTTATCATTAGACTTACTAAGAATTCTATTAAGGATGTAACAGGCCAATAATAATACTTCTACCTACAAAATTATCGGGAGCACCTGAGCTGAGGAGCATGGCATTCACCATGTCTAACAGAGTACGATTCTTTCTTTCAGCAACTCCGTTGGACTGTGGTGAATATGGAGCAGTTACCTCATGGATTATTCCGTGTTCTTCACAGAAATTGGTCATATCATTTGATGTATACTCTCCTCCACGATCTGATCTAAGAATCTTAATCTTTCTCTCCAACTGGTTCTCAGCTTCAGATTTATAGACCTTAAATCTGTCTAGAACTTCATCTTTGGTTTTGAGTAAATATGTATAAAAATACTTTGAATGATCATCTATAAAATTAACAAAGTATTTTCTACCACATCGGGTCAAAACTCTATTTGAGTCACACACATCACTATGAACTAGCTCTAGATGGTCAGAGTTTCTTTCTACAGATTTGAAAGGTAGCCTTGTGTGTTTGGCTTGAACACAGATCTCACACTTGTGTTTATCATCTATTGGAGTTTTAGGAATAAGATCTAAGTTCATCATCATTCTTAGGGAACCTAGATTCTCATGACCTAATCTACTGTGCCACATATTTAAAGATTCTACATTGGAAACAATAAAGGAAGAATCTGAAATTTTATTCATGGTACTCAGAATAAAAAGACCATCTCTTACAAATCCTTTTCAATAAAAAGGTCATTATTAGAAAATACTACTTTATTTGCTTCCATAACAATCTTGTACCCTGAAGCTACAAGAAGAGACCCACTAACAAAATTTCTTCTGATAGACGGCACATGCAATACATCATTAAGAGTCAGAGTTTTTTCTGATGTCATCTTTAGATCTATTCTTCCTCTTCCTATAATATGTGCCGCTGAGCCATCTCCTAGAGTTACACCTCCTCCTCTTGATTCCTGATAGTTTGAAAAACAGGAGCGATCAAAGGAAACATGAACATTAGCTCTAGAATCCAACTACCAATCATCAGAATGGTAAGAAATATTTACTAAGGGTTGATAGCTTACAGACTTGAAGGAACTAGAAGAGCCGTTGAGAAGCATGTTTGCTTCTGGTTTAGCTGGACGTTTCCCTTTGTAAGAAGTCTGGACAGCTTCCTTCTTCCTATGGAAACAGTTGGTGGCTATATGGTTTATTTTACCGCATACAAAACAAAATCTCTTCTGATCCTGAGTTTGACCGAAGTTTCTTGGTTTATTGTGGTGATGGTTTTGGTGGTGAGGCTGAGAGTTCTGCTTCTTCTTGAAGAGGTTCCTTTTGGGTTTGTGGTGATGATGAGGCTTGGGTTTGCCTTGGAATTCTACTAGGTTTACCATAGCTTTAGACTCAGACTTAGGGTTATACCTTAGCCTAATTTGTTCTTCTATTCTAATTTTCTTTAGGACTTGAGCAAAGGTAAGGTCACCCTGAGTGTGAATGAGGTCTTTCTTGACATAAGACCAAGAAGGAGGAAGATTGTCTATTAAGCATGCTATTTTATACTCAGTAGAGAAAAAGTGCCTTTGGCTTGAATATGCCTAAGATATTCTTAGAATTCATGTATTTGGTCATTTATAGGTTTGTTATCTACCATAAAATACCTGTTGAATAAGGAGGAATTGAATCTTTCAATTCCAGCATCATCACAACTATATTCATCTTCCAGAGCATCCCAAAGTTCTTTTGCACTTTTGTATTCAAAGAATATGTCATATAGTGATTCATACAAAGCGCTTAAAATTCTATGGAAGCAATGGTAGTCTATTTCCTTAGGGGTCTTGGGTCTTGAAGAACCAGAGGACTTGGATACACCTATGTCAGACTCAGTGTCATCAGAGTCATTTGTGATTAGTGTGGAACCATCAATGGCTGAGATTAATCCTAAGGTAGTGAGCCAAAATTTTATCTGACTTTGCTAGTCATGGTTGAAAATGAGAAAAGTCTGAAAAATACGAAATTACTCAATAACAATGTCCAATGATATAGAATAATAGTTCAAGTATATATATATATATATATATATATATATATATATATATATATATATATATATATATATATCAAAACTAGTAACAATCTACGAGTTGATCCGAGGTCTATGTGCAGACGTTTCTCAGAAGCTCCTAGTGGTAAACCCCCCTGACTACCGGGTTCTCTTCGTTGCACACAACTTGGAGAGAGAGACCGAACTTAGCTCTGCCCAGAGCAAGGATTCAGAGAACAGAATGTGGTTTGAGAGAGAGAGGTTTCACGTAGGAGGATTTTCTCTCCCGAAAGAAGGAGGGGGTGATCGCAATATATAGGCAGATCAAAAACACAACCAACCGACAAGAGATTAAATGGCTCATAAAACTAGCCATTAAATAGCGATAATAAAGGAAAAGAAAACGTGGAGGAATGGCTGTCAAAAATAGCTGTTACAGATGCTGTCACAAGGGTTCAATGAACCTGGATATAGTGCCTCAACATTCAAAAATTTGAATGAGCCAAAACGGTTCAAAAAATAAAGGGGAGCAAAAAGATTTTTGGATCACAGCCTGAAGAATAAATTGGATCGACATTCGGCGCCCGCAGGTGTGGGCACGTACCCGCACCTGTTACCCGCATACCGTACCGTACCGAACCGAATCGGACCGGACGGCGGCGGCGCGCGCGTGTGGTCCAAGGTGTCCCCCACACAACATCTTTAAGAAAGCAAAGGAGAAGAACTAATACATACAAGCAAGGAGGGGTTGGTCCAACCGATGTGGGACTAAAGAAAGAGGGAAGTTGAGCTTTTGCTCAAGCATAGCTAACATTTGGTTATAGACGTAGCATTTCTGGAGCTAAATATATGGAAGATAAAGGATGATAACATTCCTAAATGTTTTTAAGACTCGGCCAAAACCCATACATGGTGACAGGTTTGTATCATGTTAATTTAAAGGGGGTCTATCTGTAAAAGTGAATTGATACATCAAGGTCACCAGAAAAATAATAATAAGGGTCAACCATAACCAGGGGTGACAAGCCATCGGACAGCACTCTCCCGACTTCTAAGTTTCCACCCTCTTCCAATAGATTCTCTCCAGTCCACCCTAACTCCTCTTTGTCAGGTCAATATTTTGAGTTTCCACTATAAAGACTTTGAGTAGCTCAAGAAGAGGAATTTGGAATCCGAGTTCCACGCCGTCGTCAGAATCGGAGATTTTGACGTTGCTGTCAATCCCACTTGCCATCAATTTTTTGATATCTTTTTTTAGAATCAAACAAAAAAGGACAACCAGATTTAGCTCCGTCAAACACAACCAATTAATCTAAGCCCTGGGCCGGCCCTGACCATAACTTTAGTAGAGGGTGAGGGCATGCAGTAGGGGGCAGGGGATAATTGGCACAGCTTTATACATTACCATGTTATTAATATTTGTGTTCCAGTCCTCGTCGTTGTCAATGCTATTTATAGGTTCATATGGAGAGAGCCTATAGCACGAGTACATGTTTCAACTGAGAAAAATGAATTGGATCACTTGAAAACACTCGTAGCAAAATTTCATGCTATATCAAGGAAGTACATGTTTGACTATAGATTCCTATGTCTGTGAAATATTGTTAGGACTATATATATATAAAACTATCAGAACAGTACTCATGGCATTTATAGTTATAGGGGAGTTCATAAGTGAAAGCTCATCCTTCAAAGCATATATATATATATATATATATATATATATATATATATATATATATATAAAAGAAAGCGTTAATTTAGGAATCAGAAAATTGACTGTACCGATAATAAATTTATATTAATTAAATATAACGATAGAAGTTTGATAAATTTTGAAATTACGATAGGAATCGCCAGTTGGGTTGGCGAGATTCAAATAACTTAATTTTCGCCAACCCAGCTGGCGAAAATCCGACCAAAAATCCGACGTGGCAAAAAAAAAAAAAAAAAAAAAAAAATCCAAAAACCATATTTTCGCCACCTCAGTTGACGAAAATTGGGTCCTTGGTTTATTTGGTTTGGTTTTTTTGGTTTTTTTTTGTTATTTTTTCTTTGTGGTTTTTTTATTTTTTGTTTTTTTTGTTTTTGTAGGTTTATTTTATAGGTATGCTAATAGTAAGTCTGTATGTTAATAGTAACTAATATAACAATCTCATCGACCTCTCTTGGCTAATTCTCGATAGTTCAGATGATCAATCTCTCTTAGATTGAGTCGGTCCCTCTTTTCTTGTGTATTCTCCGGGGCCGCATCATCACCACCTCCTTAACTGTCCTTCACTTGAGATGGCATCGGTACTGATGGAGTTGTCAAGATATGCGAATAGGTGGTAACGCCTGGGACGAATAGGCTATCCCACTGAGAATCTCCCTCAGGGGCCCACTGAGAATCTCCCTCGGGAGTCCACAAAGAAGTGCCCGCACCGGCCGTCGCCTGAGAAGTGCCCTACTCAGGCCAATGAGAAGTGCCCGCACCAGCCCACTGAGAAGTGTTCGTACTATCCCACTGAGTAGTGCTCGCACCGGCTGTCGCATGAGAAGTGCCCCAATCAGGCCAATGAGTAGTGCCCACACCAGCCCACTGAGAAGTGCCCGCACCATCCCACTGAGAAGTGCTCGCACCGGCCGTCGCCTGAGAAGGGACATTGTCATCTTGCAGTGGCAGACTATCATCTTGATATCAAACTAAGGTATACTTCCTAAGGGGGCGTGCTTATCGTTGTGCAACAAGACTCTGAGTATAATCTTCTAGAATAAGTAAGGAACGGTTCGGAGGAGTCGGTCCTCGTTGCATAGCAGCCAAATTTTTGACAACAGTTGTACGCAACGGATCCCCCACTAGCTGATTTTGGTATGCGGTATTTAAATCTGGAAGCTGAAATATAACAATTTATGAGAAGAAGATTTTGGTTTAGGACACAATAGAAGGAGATGTACAAACCAACCAAGAGAATAAAGGCATTGCCGTAGATTTTTAAATAGTTTTATTTTATGAGAACAATATGTAAATTTATTGAAATAAAACAAAGTTACATTCCAATAAAGTTTGTACTGATATAACAATTTAATCGACCTCTCTTGGCTAATTCTCGATAGTTCGGACGATCAATGTCTCTTAAATTGAGTCGGTCCCTCTTTTCTCGTATATTCTCTGGGACTGCATCATCACCACCTCCTTGACTACCCTCCACTTGAGATGGCATCGGTGCTGATGGAGTTGTCAAGATATGCGAATAGGTGGTAACGTCGGGGGCTCCCAAATTTTTGCCAACTCAGTTGACGAAAATCTGTCTATTTCCGCCAAAAAGTCAAATTTTTGCAAACCCAGTTGCCGAAAATCAAGTTCTCCAAAATTTTGATATGTATCAAAATTTAAAAATTTCTCAAATTTCTATCGTTATATTTAATTAATATAAATTTATTATCAGTACAGTAAATTTTTTGTAAAAAAATCAAAAATAAAATTACCGAAAGTAAAATTTGGAGGTCAAAACATAATTTTTTTTGTGATTCTAAAAATTTTGGAAGTCCGTCAAACTGTTAAATAGTTTATCCCGAAATACTTTTCCATACGGTTATTTTGGCATAAACTGGACCTTGTTTCGATCTCCCAGTCAAAAGTTATGATACCTTAAAGTTTTATATTTTATATTTTTGTCTGTAACATGTATGTCTTACTTCGGATGAAAATTCGCTCTACACGAATTATGTTACTCTTGTCGAAAGCATACAAATCGACCTATTGTTTGACGAAAAACGATTTCAAAATAAATAGTTATGGCCGTTCGAAGTCTGCTCGACGGCAGATGTAATATTTTTACGGTAGATTTTTTTTTTTGGGTTCAATGATTACATATTTTATTTTGAATGTTAGATTTTATTTTTTCTAATTTATTTAAAAAAATTATTGCTAAACAACTTTTTTAAAATAGAACTAAACCTAAATAAAACTAAACACAAAAAAACCTAAAAAAACAAACAAAAAAACCAAAAAAAAAAACCGAAAAAACCGAAAAAAACCCAAAAAAACCATTGACATATTTTCGCCAACTCGGTTGGCAAAAATTTGGCAAACCCAAATTTTCGCCATCCTAGTTGGCAAAAATTTAAAAATATAAAAAAAATATTATTTCATATTTTCGCCAACTCAGTTGGCGATATGTATCGTAATTTTAAAATTTTTTAAACTTCTATATGTATATTTAGTTAACATTAATTTATTATCGATACAGTAAATTTTCTGTCTAGGAAACATCTTTCGACCTAATCTGGCTTACTAAATGGCTTCCAATTAATTCAACTTACAGATGATCATTACAAGTGTGTCAGAATTGCGATACCTGTCTTGTAACTGACATCCGGTTTTGACTACTTCTTGATGGCGGAGTCTATTTTTGTTCACCTACAAATATTAGAGTATTTGTTCACCCTCGAATAAAAAATATTTTGTTTGGATGAAGATGCCACGTGTGCATTTTCTATTAGAGAATGAACAAACATCTTAGTATTTGTGGGTGAACAAAAATGACTACAACTAAATTCGACAATACACTGGACTGATGAGCGATATGCTAGTTTCAATTGAGCTGATTCCTGAGATTTTGATCCAGATGAAGCACAAGCTCTTATTTCCAGTATAGCCAAATGACAGATTATATTGGTTTTATAACTCTTAAAAGGGAGGTTCACAGCTATGGAGAGTATGTGCAAAATGGTGACAGCGGTATTTGGTCAGTTTCATGAGACATGCATATAGATTTTTCAATAAAATTAAGGGCTCGTTTGCTGGAATAATCACTACTATCCCCCCCTTTCTTCACCACCTGTAATTGAAGCCTCTCCCACTACACCAAAAAGTTTTTTTTTTACAACTCTCAGCCACGGCTTCCATGGCGTCTCCTTCTTCTTGCAGTATCCTCTGCAACAAATTATAATTCTACCTGTAGAAATCCATCAGCCTCGCAGACAACAGTACTCACTGATGTCCTCATCTTATCTAGAGATTCTAGATAAGATCGGATCTCTCCTCGATTTGACAACTTCCGATGAACTTTCACCCCCCCCATCTTCTCCTCGATTTGACAAATAGCAGATTGGAAGCGATACGTCTTCTTCAAACCTTTAAGCCACAAAACCTATCCACTTCACATCATCACTAACTCCTTTCCCAAAATCTGAAAAACCAAGGGCCAAGTGAAGATTGGAGAATACCATAAGGATTCCTTTTCAGTCAGATTTGATCGGGAGGATGATTTAGAATTTGTCTTGGACAATGGTCCATGGAAAATAAACAAGCATCTGATTCTATTGGAAAGATGTCTCAAGCTCCCAGCGAATATAAATTTTCTGAGGCGGAATTATTCTTCATCCAGTTTCATGGGCTGCCTTAAAATCTCCTGACCATTAACTTCATTTCCACATTAGCTGCAAGAATTGGTGTGCTACGTCCTCTTTCTAATCAAGATGCTATTGACTGGAGTTTGTTTGCCAGGGACAATGTGAAGTTTGACATCAAACATCCTCTACTGCGGAAACTGAGAGTCCCTATGGGCAACAACTCAGTACGTACTGTCCTATTGAAATGTGAAAGGTTGACAAAATATTGTAGATTCTGTGGACGTTGTTAGAGTGGATGGAATTTTCAACCTACGTGGAGAATATTCTGGAGTACGACGAGCACCTTTCGTGTGTCAGAAAAGTTCGAAAAGTACATCGAGTATCGTATATTGGAACATTTATGGTAAGCAAATATTATATTAGATTTATATCTTTGATTTTAATTATATATTTATGATTAGATATTTCATATATTAACTTTCTATATAATTGGATTTCCAATTTATGGTAAACTAATTTATGATTTAATTTTTATTAAATATATGATTGAATGTAATTGAATTTTCATAAATATTTTTGGTTTCCATATATAGATTTTCATATGGAAATCCTAATTCATGCAAGGGTTTATATAAAGGCTCATGCAATATACAAAGATGTGACGTCCATAACCATGTGAGGGAAGCAACCACGACATGTGAGGTATCCCCTCCAGGACAACCCAAGTTTTCCTAAGCTGTTGATTTCCTTGCTCTAATTAGTCTCCTTACTTATCTCCCATTGCCTAGGAATTTTTTTTTTTCTATGTGTTCTGCTTAACCCTCACCCTTTCTTTCGATTTCTCCTTGACCATGATTCTTTATTATTTGTGTCGTGCTTCAAACATGTTTTGCAACCGGGTCATCTCTTCTGACCGGTTAATTTTCGTTTTTTTAATTGCGAGGACGCAATTCTTTTAAGGAGGGTAGATTGTAAACACCCGAATTTTTCAGAAATTAAAATATAAATTTTTGAGATTTTTTTGTGATTTTTAAATAATTATTATAAATGTTCTTCTGGATTAAATATTTTAAGTATTAAATTAAATATTAAAATATTATAAAAATAATATTTTTGAGTTTAAAATAAAAAATTAAACATACTGTAATTTTTCTGGAATTTATTGGACTAAAAAACTATTTTTAAAATCTAAAAATATTGTTTTTAATTAAACCAAAATGAACCGGGTTACCATCCTGAACCAACCCAAACCAAATCCTGAACCGAACCCACTAAATCCACCCTAGCGGGTCGGATTCGGATCTGAACCCGCTGACCTGAACCCACAACCCGACCCGTTAAAACCCTGCTACAGTAACCGCTTCATTCCCGTAACCCCTGCCGCCTTCTCTCCGCCGTTCCCTTCCCTCCGCCGACTGTTACGACCCGCCAGCTTCCGCCGCGACCGCTCACCTCCCCAACGGCCGCCGCCTCGATGATTTCCCACCTCCCTACAACCGCCGTGGCTGATCCTATATAAACCCGATCCCCCTACACAACCACTCCGCCACCGCCTCTCCGCCATCAAGGCGTCTCCCCTCCGACGATCCTCCACAGCGAGTTTCCTCCGCCGTGACCTCGACGACGGAGACCTCGAACTCCCCGGTCGACCTCGACCAAGCCGACCACCCCGCTGCCTCCACCATCAACCACAGACCCCCTTCACAATCCCCACCGCCATCCGCCCCCGCTGTTACCCAAGCTCCTCCAGTACCGCCGCAGCTCCCCTCTGGCGACCTCGAGCAGCCTCAGCTCCGGCCACGCCGACCCGCAGCCGCACAGCGCCGTCGACCGAGTACCGTCGCGCCACCCGCATACGCGAAATACGGTCGTTTCCGACGTCCTATTTCGGTGAGCATTTCTCTCTCCTCGTCGTATCATTTTTTGAACTGTCTGTTGTGGCATGTTCCCTACGTGACCCTCTCGAAACCCGTGCAATCAGTTTAGGGTTTCACGTCTTGTGTCGGTCGCAAATCGCGACGAAAAAATAGAAAATTTACCTCTATTTTTGAAATTCAGAAATTGTCCCGAACTCACAAGTTCACGGCCGTTCAAATCATAACCTGTTTAATAATTTTGAAATTCATTTGAACAATTAATTAGATAATATAACTAAGTTTCAAACCCTGTAATTAGTTTAATTTATGTGCTGTAGATTATAATTTATACTTGGGTGAAGTTGACCAAAAACTTGGTTATTTAAAACCCAAATTTTCCCGAACTGGGTGCGCCCCGCTAAACGAGGCAACTTGGTTGTGTGCAAATTTCATCGAAAGGTGTGCATCGTCAATACGGACGTGTGGGATTTCGCGAAAGTAGATTTGGATGTGCGTGCATACCGGAATCAACATGTATTCGTCGAAATTGCCCCGTATCGACCCTGTTCTAAAACTCGTTATAATTTTGTGTGTGCTCATCATTTCGCAATGAAACTTGTGCCATCGGACTCGTAGCGTTACGCTGGTCCTGTGACCCAAGTTTGGTTCGATTCTGAGAACGTTGACAAAATCCCGTATCGTGGGCCCTACGGCTCTACTTGACGGGCGATTTTGTGATCGGCTCATCGAAATCCAGTTCTGGATATTCTGTTGGGTTCATATCGTCGTTCTGGACTTGTAAACACAAAGTTTGACAAATTTGGAGAACTTTGTCTCTGGCACATTTTTTGATGTGAAATGGGCCACATGTGGACCCCGCTTTGACCAGAAACTGTCAATCTTGCCCCTGTGTCCAAATTGGACTTATGGATAGGCAATCCTAGCTATATCATATCTTCTGAGAATGATGGTAATGTTTATTTCAGCAACCGGAGGAGTACTTGAAGATCCCTCGGATACCGGAGCAACAGTTGGAAACTAAACCCCAAGCAAGTGTACCTTGCCAATCTTGCAGTATCTGCTTCATATTATTATCTTGATTTATTTATGTGCTATATGTCACGACCCGCACCCGGAAAATCGGGCATGAGTCGTGGGTACGTCCAGCCTACGCCGCAGCATCGGCGGTAGAACGCTGTCTAGGTCAACTATCTAGATAATAATCTCACACAAAAAATCGGACATGACCTCTCCAAAAGGAGGGCAACCACACAAACAATATATAAACCTGTCAAGATCTCAACTCCAAACGGAGGAGCAATATCTCAATGATAACCACAATATACTCAATCACGAATCTAAGCACGATAAGATAACACAGAGATCTAACAGCTATAAAGTCTAACCAACAACGACTACCACAACAACCACAACATCAAATAATAACACAACAATATCCAAAATAATATACAAGCAAGGTCTCAATCCAAAACCGGAGACAAATCCGGTACTAAAAGCTAATAAAACAATAACAAGGTCCTAGTGATCCCGGCTACCAACCCGGAAATTACCCCTAAACTAGAGGGTCCCTGTCTGCACCATCGACAGGCTCAGGTCCATAAAACGTCGAACACCAATCCTCCGGATACTCTGAAAAATATGTCCAGTCAGGACTGGAGCAAGTACATCTCTAACAGCAGTTCCATTTAAATGATAAAAACTATAAAACAGTTATAGCAAGTAGCAAGAAGAACGAAGCAAGTATGAAACAAGAAAATATGTATAACTGGTGCATAAAGGTAAAGATGCATGGATATCAGAGCAAGATAGTAATAACTGCAAGATACAAGAAATCTACACTAAGAGTAAGTGTGCACATGAACGTGTAGTGAGTCCAGCATGAAAAATATGTAGTGAGTCAAGTCCAGAAACATGTAAGTGAGACAAGTCAAGAAATGCATGAGAGTCCAGACTATAAAGAATGAACTCGGTGTCTTTAAAATACTTGTTTCGACATGTAAACGGCTAGGGGTAAGTACGGCCCACCGCGCACTGGGTGCGCGACTGCTATCATTCCAGATTAGACCAGAGGGAGTGATTCCTGATGATGCCAGATAGGAATGTTTACATGTCTACTCGAGTATTTCCTCGCCCCGACTAATACAAGTGGATCCAAGACCCGACACGCAAATCAAGATGAGTCCAGCCTGAACATGAGTGATGCCTGTAGGTGATGCCAGTAGTGATGCCAGTAGTGATTCCAGAATAGAGGCCAGAAACATGAAATGTACGTGTCACAAGTAAATGAATCCAGAAATATCAATCAGTGTTCCGTGTTGTGCCAGAATAATCAGATGATACTATACTAGAAGCTGAATCATAATAATCATCAGATAATGAAAACTATCAGAGAATGTACTCGCCTGACGTCCTGAGCAACTGGCGATCCGAACTGGTGTCGCAAGGACCTAATGCGAAAAGCAAGGTTAAACAGGGTTCTAATGAGTTAAACAGATATAAAATAATTAAAAAATAGGCTTCTAGGGTCGTTCTAGGTCAAACGTGTCAAACCGGTGAAATCTGGATCAAAAAGTCAACTCTAGGTCAAAACTAGGTCAAAAGTTGACTTTGGCGGTCAACCGAGTCAACTACGGTCAAGTCTGGGTCAAACTAGGGTGCTCCTGAAATTCTAGGTCAAACCGAGGTCATTAAGCTAGAAAACTCTCAAACTCGCCTCCTTGAGATACCGGGATACCCTCGGTATCCGATACCTCAACCTAGGCTACGCACCCCGCCTAAACCCGCTAAAACCTATGCTAGCACGCGTAAATATATACACATATACATATAAAAATCACTCCAATACTATTCCTAGGCTATTGCTCAAAAACCCCGCTCGAAACCCAATACCTTGGTTATTTTAAGGTATTGAAATACCTCGGTAGCTCAAGGTATTGAGGTTTCGCTCTAAAACCCCTCTAACTAGCTATCTAGCTACTAATTACATACCTAGATATTAATCTAGGCTAGGTAATATAGATATCTACCATATTTATATATATCTAAGTAGGTATCTACCTATATATATAGATATCCACACAAATATACCCAAATACCCAATACCTTACCTTACCTTACTCATAAATATATATATATATATATAACTATAGGTATATAGATATCTATATCTTAGATAGATATATCTAAGTATCTAGCTATCTACCTATCTAGTATCTAGAAACCTAACTATCTACCTATCAATTACCTATCTATCTATATAATTATCCATCTATTATCTATCTATGTATCTAACTATCTATCTAACTATCTAGTATCTATATAGTACCTATTTACCTAGATACCTATCTACCTATTTAATATCTATCTAGCTACCTATCTAACTATATGTATTCATATATATACATATAGATAGAGATATATATCTAATACCTATCTAGATATCTATATCTCTATTTATCTATCTAACTTATATATCTATTCATATATCTATTTATCTAGCTATTATATCTATCTACCTAGTTATCTATCTATCTATAATCTATCTAACAATCTATATATATAGCTAAACTATATGTATTCATATATATACATATAGATAGAGATATATATCTAATACCTATCTAGATATCTATATCTCTATCTATCTATCTAACTTATATATCTATTCATATATCTATTTATCTAGCTATTATATCTATCTACCTAGTTAACTATCTATCTATAATCTATCTAACAATATATATATATAGCTAACTGTAGATATATATATCTATATATATAACACTCTTTCTCGCCCTCACTAGCTACTGCGAATGCTGCTGCTGCTCGCCTAAGACGCTGCTGCTGCTGCTATGCCTTTGCTGCTGCTGTTGCTGCTGCATAATGTTGCTGTTGCTGCTGTGCTATGCTACTGCTGCTGCTGATTTTGCTGCTGCTGCAGCTGCACATTGCTGCTGCTGCTCCCTGTTTCAGCTGGGCACCCCCCCTTCTCATCTCAAATACACACACCCCCCCCCCATATATATATATACATATATATATATATACATATATATACACATCTATATATATATAACTAGATATCTATATATATATATATACCTCTCTACACACTCTAACACACACACTAGCACACACACGAACTAATACACACACACACTCACAACACTATCAACACACACACATAAGCACACACACATATATCTATACATATATAAACACACATCTATATATATACACACATATATATACATATATATATCTATATATATATATATCTATCCTCACTCACACACACTCAACCTCACACACCCTCACACACTCTCACAAACACACAACCTCACACATAAACCCTCCTACATATATATAAATATATATACATATATACACACTCACTCAAACTCATATATATATATATATAGGCACTCACTCACACTCACACTCACACACACTCACCTACGCACTAGCACACACTCACACAAGCACTCACCTACACACATACACTAGCACTCACTAACACACTCACAAACACATAACCACACACATATATATAAATATATATACATAAACACACATACAAATATATATAAATATATATATATATATATATACACAAACACAACACTCACACAACCACGCACACAACACTCAAACCACACGCCCCACTCACGCCCAACGACCCCGACACTCACCAACACCCTAAAATATATATAATATAACTCAAAAACTCTAGCACACACTCTCCGATACTAACCCAACGTGCGCACAAGCCCGAAACGAGGAAACCAAGTCAAAATGGCCGTTCGGTCATTTCGACGAACACGTGGTGCGCGGCTCGGAAAACCTCCTGAAACGCACACCAAACGAACTCGGAATCGGCCCAAAATTTACCCACGCGCTCTACACGATGTCTAGATCCTAGAAAATGCGCTCCCGCGTCGATTCTAGGCCCGTGGCGGAAACGCACACGCACTTAGAATCGGCGACGAAGAAAAGCCCCAAATTCGCCCGAAACGCCCGTTTCTCCGCGACACGGCTTCTCGTGTCCGAACGGAGACACGCACTCACCCTCACGACTCCCGACAACGTCTACCTAGGTCCATCTAACCTAGGGCATCACCCAAAATTGGGCCAAATTCGGATTTCACCCGAAATTGACACAAAACCTAGTGTTAAAGTCTCTAAACCCAACCAAACTAGTTCCAACTTCCTTCCACGGGTAGCCTAAGGGTCTAGGAAGGTTCTAAACTATTAACTACACTATATAAAAATAATTACAAGGGGGAAAATCAGGGTTTACCTCTTGGGAGTTGAAATCCCAAGCCAAGATCTCCAAAATGCTCCAAATCCTCCAATCCAAGCTTCCAAGCCTCAAATCCAAGCTCCAACACCAAATCTAGGCTCTACTCACCTAGGTTGGGGAAGAATGTAGGGTTAGGGTTACATAAAGAAGGAGAAATGGAAGAAAGAAGGAAGAAAAAGGAAGAAAAGCTTACTTGGAGAAGGAAGGAAGAAGAAAGAAGAAGTGGAGAAGAAGAAGTGAAGAAGAAGATGAAGAAGAAGAGAAAGGGGAGTGGGGGCTGCTGTGTTTCATGCTGGAAATGGGATGGGGTCGGGTCTGGGAGCAAGGATAAAGGGTTACAACAAGCCAAAAGACCAAAATGCCCCTCCTAACTCTCGGTTTGGGTTTCGGGGTCCAAAAATACTCAAACTAACTCCAAATCTCTCCCACTAACCTTCTAAAAATAAAATAAATATTCTAAGCCCCAAAATAATTCTCACAAGGGTGTGGGCTGGGTCGGACATGGGTCCACTAGGGTCTGACATAGGTCCAGGCTAGCCAAAATCCTAAAACAATCAATAAAAATATAATACAATCATTAATTAATTATAAATACAATTAATTAAAAATAATGCACAATTAACCAAATTAAAAAAAAAAATATCCGGCTCTGGAAATGGGGTGGTGACAAGCCTATCCTCCTTAGAAAATTTTGTCCTCGAAATTTAAAGTCAATCACAATCTCTCTAGGTCAAACCCCCAACAATCACAGTCAAGAAATTCTACCTAAACAACATACAAGATCAGGGTCCTACTGGTCGTGTTATCACAGTCTCAATCAGGGTTACTACACTATCTACCACAGCACAAGAAAATCTAACAGGTACTAATGAAGCACACCACAGGAATGGAAAAGGACAGGAAGAAGAAACAAGAGACAGACCTGCTAACCCGACATCCGTAGCATCGGCCTCCTCGACCGTCAACGCATAAACCCTTCCCTGCTGGGGTGTATCCCTCTGCTAGTGCGGGGCATGATGCTGTGCCACAGATGGCCTAGCTCCAACTCTCTGATCCTGTGCTCCACCCAATGGAGGTGCAGTGGAGCAATCTCGCATCTGGTGAGCAGCGGATCCACAGAACAAACACACCTTCAGCCTCCTCCTACAAACATCCCAGGTGTGTCCTGCCTTCCTGCAGTAGGCACAAGTGGGCACCCTCTGATCCTGACCCTGTTGTGCTGCCTTCTGCACATAGGGACGCTTAGCTGGTCCCGCACTGCCACTCGCACTGCCTGAATCATCCCTGCCTCTCTTGGACTTGAGCTCCAAGTCATCCTCTGCTCTCTGAGCATCTCCTACTATCTGCTCAAAAGTTGCCTCGCGGTCGCTCCTGGTCAAAGACTTGACCGCCATGACCAAGCCCTTGCGAAACTTCCTCGCCTTTGCTGCCTCACTCAAGCCATCTACAAATCTGCCCAGACGGCAGAACTCCGCTGCGTACTCGTCCACTGTCATGCTCCCTTGGACGAGTGCCTCAAACTGGCTCTCCAAAGCACTGAGAGCCACATCTGGGAAAAACTTCTCCTTGAAAAGCCTCTTGAAAGCCTCCCAAGTAAGCCCTGGCACTGCAATCCTCGTATCTGTGCGATACCATGTCAAAGCGAGGTCGAACATCTGACTGCCCGCTGCCTCTATCTGCATACTGTCTGGAATCTGCGCCAGCCTGAAGATGCCCTCGATCTGCTCTATCCAGTCATCCGCGTACAGGATCCCTTCTATACCACGGAACTCCTTGGGCCGTATCCTCTGAAAGTCGATAATACTGCCCGGCCTCGGATGCTGAATCTGATCTGCCTGTGGCTGAATCTGTGCCACCCTATCCACTGCTGTCATGGCCACCTGGTGGGCGTTCTCAATGCCCAGCCTCATCACATCCACCTGACGGTGCTGCGCGTCCATCATCTCCCTGAAGAACGCAAACAACTGTGCGGCATCTACTGGAGCAGGAAGTGGTGGAGGAACCACCGGAACGACTGGGGTAGTCCTCGGATCGATAGGTGAAGGAGGATCCCCGAGAGAAGCAGATGCTCCCTCAACCGCAGGAGTGGTGAGTGGAGCGGTAGCAGCTGCCTGAATACGAGCTGGACGAGAGGTAGCAGACCTCTCCGAGGCAACTGCTGGAACGGTACGATGGGATCGTGTCTTCGGAGGCATCCTGAACACAGATCAAAAGAAGTCAATACGGTGCAAGATACGATATCATCAAAGAAGGACAGTAATATTTCAAAAGAAGCAATTTCAGAATAATTAGATTGGAATTGTTCCTAGTCGTGATTGAGTACACTCTCATCCTAGATCCTAGATCCTATAGCAGGCTCGCAGCAGTACAACTAAGTTGTTGTACCACCACGATATCGCACTAATTGTGAATCGAGACCTGCATGGGCCACCACCAAAAACGTGTCACGACCCGCACCCGAAAAATCGGGCATGAGTCGTGGGTACGTCCAGCCTACGCCGCAGCATCGGCGGTAGAACGCTGTCTAGGTCAACTATCTAGATAATAATCTCACACAAAAAATCGGGCATGACCTCTCCAAAAGGAGGGCAACCACACAAACAATATATAAACCTGTCAAGATCTCAACTCCAAATGGAGGAGCAATATCTCAATGATAACCACAATATACTCAATCACGAATCTAAGCACGATAAGATAACACAGAGATCTAACAGCTATAAAGTCTAACCAACAACGACTACTACAACAACCACAACATCAAATAATAACACAACAATATCCAAAATAATATACAAGCAAGGTCTCAATCCAAAACCGAAGACAAATCCGGTACTAAAAGCTAATAAAACAACAACAAGGTCCTAGTGATCCCGGCTACCAACCCGGAAATTACCCCTAAACTAGAGGGTCCCTGTCTGCACCATCGACAGGCTCAGGTCCATAAAACGTCGGACACCAATCCTCCGGATACTCTGAAAAATATGTCCAGTCAGGACTGGAGCAAGTACATCTCTAACAGCAGTTCCATTTAAATGATAAAAACTATAAAACAGTTATAGCAAGTAGCAAGAAGAACGAAGCAAGTATGAAACAAGAAAATATGTATAACTGGTGCATAAAGGTAAAGATGCATGGATATCAGAGCAAGATAGTAATAACTGCAAGATACAAGAAATCTACACTAAGAGTAAGTGTGCACATGAACGTGTAGTGAGTCCAGCATGAAAAATATGTAGTGAGTCAAGTCCAGAAACATGTAAGTGAGACAAGTCAAGAAATGCATGAGAGTCCAGACTATAAAGAATGAACTCGGTGTCTTTGAAATACTTGTTTCGACATGTAAACGGCTAGGGGTAAGTACGGCCCACCGCGCACTGGGTGCGCGACTGCTATCATTCCAGATTAGACCAGAGGGAGTGATTCCTGATGATGCCAGATAGGAATGTTTACATGTCTACTCGAGTATTTCCCCGCCCCGACTAATACAAGTGGATCCAAGACCCGACACGCAAATCAAGATGAGTCCAGCCTGAACATGAGTGATGCCTGTAGGTGATGCCAGTAGTGATGCCAGTAGTGATTCCAGAATAGAGGCCAGAAACATGAAATGTACGTGTCGCAAGTAAATGAATCTAGAAATATCAATCAGTGTCCCATGTTGTGCCAGAATAATCAGATGATACTATACTAGAAGCTGAATCATAATAATCATCAGATAATGAAAACTATCAGAGAATGTACTCGCCTGACGTCCTGAGCAACTGGCGATCCGAACTGGTGTCGCAAGGACCTAATACGAAAAGCAAGGTTAAACAGGGTTCTAATGAGTTAAACAGATATAAAATAAATAAAAAAATAGGCTTCTAGGGTCGTTCTAGGTCAAACGGGTCAAACCGGTAAAATCTGGGTCAAAAAGTCAACTCTGGGTCCAAAAAGTCAACTCTAGGTCAAAACTAGTTCAAAAGTTGACTTTGGCGGTCAACCGAGTCAACTACGGTCAAGTCTGGGTCAAACTAGGGTGCTCCTGAAATTCTAGGTCAAACCGAGGTCATTAAGCTAGAAAACTCTCAAACTCGCCTCCTTGAGATACCGGGATACCCTCGGTATCCGATACCTCAACCTAGGCTACGCACCCCGCCTAAACCCGCTAAAACCTATGCTAGCACGCGTAAATATATACACATATACATATAAAAATCACTTCAATACTATTCCTAGGCTATTGCTCAAAAACTCCGCTCGAAACCCAATACCTTGGTTATCTTAAGGTATTGAAATACCTCGGTAGCTCAAGGTATTGAGGTTTCACTCTAAAACCCCTCTAACTAGCTATCTAGCTACTAATTACATACCTAGATATTAATCTAGGCTAGGTAATATAGATATCTACCATATTTATATATATCTAAGTAGGTATCTACCTATATATATAGATATCCACACAAATATACCCAAATACCCAATACCTTACCTTACCTTACTCATAAATATATATATATATATAACTATAGGTATATAGATATCTATATCTTAGATAGATATATCTAAGTATCTAGCTATCTACCTATCTAGTATCTAGAAACCTAACTATCTACCTATCAATTACCTATCTATCTATATAATTATCCATCTATTATCTATCTATGTATCTAACTATCTATCTAACTATCTAGTATCTATATAGTACCTATTTACCTAGATACCTATCTACCTATTTAATATCTATCTAGCTACCTATCTAACTATATGTATTCATATATATACATATAGATAGAGATATATATCTAATACCTATCTAGATATCTATATCTCTATCTATCTATCTAACTTATATATCTATTCATATATCTATTTATCTAGCTATTATATCTATCTACCTAGTTATCTATCTATCTATAATCTATCTAACAATCTATATATATAGCTAAACTATATGTATTCATATATATACATATAGATAGAGATATATATCTAATACCTATCTAGATATCTATATCTCTATCTATCTATCTAACTTATATATCTATTCATATATCTATTTATCTAGCTATTATATCTATCTACCTAGTTATCTATCTATCTATAATCTATCTAACAATCTATATATATAGCTAACTGTAGATATATATATATATCTATATATATAACACTCTTTCTCGCCCTCACTAGCTACTGCGAATGCTGCTGCTGCTCGCCTAAGACGCTGCTGCTGCTGCTATGCCTTTGCTGCTGCTGCTGCTGCTGCTGCATATTGTTGCTGTTGCTGCTGTGCTATGCTACTGCTGCTGCTGATTTTGCTGCTGCTGCAGCTGCACATTGCTGCTGCTGCTCCCTGTTTCAGCTGGGCACCCCCCCTTCTCATCTCACATACACACACACACACCCCCATATATATATATACATATATATATATATATATATACATATATATACACATCTATATATATATAACTAGATATCTATATATATATATATACATACCTCTCTACACACTCTAACACACACACTAGCACACACACGCACTAATACACACACACACACACACTCACAACACTATCAACACACACACATAAGCACACACACATATATCTATACATATATAAACACACATCTATATATATATACACACATATATATACATATATATATCAATATATATATATATATATATATATATATATATATATATATATATATATATATATATATATATCTATCCTCACTCACACACACTCAACCTCACACACCCTCACACACTCTCACAAACACACAACCTCACACACAAACCCTCCTACATATATATAAATATATATACATATATACACACTCACTCAAACTCATATATATATATATATATAGGCACTCACTCACACTCACACTCACACTCACACACACTCACCTACGCACTAGCACACACTCACACAAGCACTCACCTACACACATACACTAGCACTCACTAACACACTCACAAACACATAACCACACACATATATATAAATATATATACATAAACACACATACAAATATATATAAATATATATATATATATACACAAACACAACACTCACACAACCACGCACACAACACTCAAACCACACGCCCCAGTCACGCCCAACGACCCCGACACTCACCAACACCCTAAAATATATATAATATAACTCGAAAACTCTAGCACACACTCCCCGATACTAACCCAACGTGCGCACAAGCCCAAAATGAGGAAACCAAGTCGAAATGGCCGTTCGGTCATTTCGACGAACACGTGGTGCGCGGCTCGGAAAACCTCCTGAAACGCACACCAAACGAACTCGAAATCGGCCCAAAATTTACCCACGCGCTCTACACGATGTCTAGATCCTAGAAAATATGCTCCCGCGTTGATTCTAGGCCCGTGGCGGAAACGCACACGCACTTAGAATCGACGACGAAGAAAAGCCCCAAATTCGCCCGAAACGCCCGTTTCTCCGCGACACGGCTTTCCGTGTTCGAACGGAGACACGCACTCACCCTCACAACTCCCGACAACGTCTACCTAGGTCCATCTAACCTAGGGCATCACCCAAAATTGGGCCAAATTCGGATTTCACCCAAAATTGACACAAAACCTAGTGTTAAAGTCTCTAAACCCAACCAAACTAGTTCCAACTTCCTCCCACGGGTAGCCTAAGGGTCTAGGAAGGTTCTAAACTATTAACTACACTATATAAAAATAATTACAAGAGAGAAAATCAGGGTTTACCTCTTGGGAGTTGGAATCCCAAGCCAAAATCTTCAAAATGCTCCAAATCCTCCAATCCAAGCTTCCAAGCCTCAAATCCAAGCTCCAACACCAAATCTAGGCTCTACCCACCTAGGTTGGGGAAGAATGTAGGGTTAGGGTTACATAAAGAAGGAGGAATGGAAGAAAGAAGGAAGAAAAAGGAAGAAAAGCTTACTTGGAGAAGGAAGGAAGAAGAAAGAAGAAGTGGAGAAGAAGAAGTGAAGAAGAAGATAAAGAAGAAGAGAAAGGGGAGTGGGGGCTGCTGTGTTTCACGCTGGAAATGGGATAGGGTCGGGTCTGGGAGCAAGGATAAAGGGTTACAACAAGCCAAAAGACCAAAATGCCCCTCCTAACTCTCGGTTTGGGTTTCGGGGTCCAAAAATACTCAAACTAACTCCAAATCTCTCCCACTAACCTTCTAAAAAATAAAATAAATATTCTAAGCCCCAAAATAATTCTCACAAGGGTGTGGGCTGGGTCGGACATGGGTCCACTAGGGTCTGACATGGGTCCAGGCTAGCCAAAATCCTAAAACAATCAATAAAAATATAATACAATCATTAATTAATTATAAATACAATTAATTAAAAATAATGCACAATTAACCAAATTAAAAAAAAAATACCCGGCTCTGGAAATGGGGTGGTGACATATATCTGTTCAACCTAGGACTGAGTGACGTTGCTTAGCTTCCGAATAAGATTCGGGTGTCGACGTCGTACGCGGAGTCGTGTAATGTCACTAGAGATTGATATTGCGACCCTATATATCTTCGTGCTTGCATTATATATCTTCGTGCTTGCATTATCAAGTACGTCATACCATAGGACACTTGACACTATTAATGAGACAGAATCTTTCTGAAATATTCATGGTGATTCTGTATAGGTTACAGAATTTGTGACATAGATATTACATATACTTAGCTATCATTATGACTCGCTGCATCAGTTAGAGGTCATGATCTTGCGTGTTATGGACATGAGACGTTATGGATATGAGACATGTGATTACATTGGGTGGGGAGATACACAAAGGCTATAGGCTGATTATATATTATTACGGTGCCGTAGCCACGCAGAGCTAGGCCCACTACATGACATAACCGCTACCTACTCCCCGACACAGATCTTGTAGTAGTCTCAGCCTGATTTCTAGTGATGCTCTCATTTTGCATATCACTTAGCTGGTTACGTAGTTTGCCCTATTGATACATTTTTATATGCTGCATTTATTTGGCTTGAGTTATTCTTGTACCTTGCTATGTCCCATGAGGACCTGGAATCCGGATTATGTTCCCAGGTTTAGCAGAGGAGATCTACCTCGAGGAATACAGGACAGAAGCAGACATTGGAGTAGTACCAGCACTAGAGGACGAGGTGATGCTAGAAGATTTCTCCTGAGTATTTGCTTTATATACTCAGTCATTTCTGTTCTTGATACTCTATTTCATGTCTCGTGGAATAATGTATTAAACTCATTATTAGGTTTCTTCCCGAGATATTTATTGAGACTTGTTGATTATTATTTAATCTTGATAATTCTGATATTGATTGTATTTATCTTATGTGGATCAGATTAGTATCATAGACCTTTATTGTTGTTTTACAGCTTAAGTACACTCTAATGGGTCCATTAAATTGGATTTATCCATTGGTGTGTGCTGCTGGCCATTGCCACGTGGCTAGTCCCTCTGTATTTTGGGACTATGGCGTGACACTGGAGCTCCTAATGGTCACTATCCTAAGGAAAGTACGGAAGATCCTCCGGCGCTGCTACTGGATCTGGCCATACAAAATCAGTGGGGTCAGATCCTAAATAGCAAGTATCACAAAGGAAGCCAATCTAGGAACTTAAACCAACAACAACTTAAACCAACAACACAAGCAATACCAATACTAAAAGTAATGACTGAATATAAATAATCTCAGGAAAATAAAAGAAATACTGTAAACCTGCAAAAGAGACATATCCTGAACTGATATACAAAATAGAATAACATGTGCAGTAAATAAAGGTATGATCATGTAAAGCCTTGACTAACCATTATCCATAAATTATGGCAAATCATATAAGTACGACTTAATACTTTAACTAACTAGGGTTATCACAATCCTAATTACTAAAAATTATAATGCAACGCGATACTAGAGTTCTTCTGATCTCATGCCCCTGCAGTCTGTCCGGGATATCCATACGCACAAACCAGCACCGGATACTCCTCAAGACACTCCACAAGATAAACCACTGGATACTCCCCAAGATACTCCCCAAGATAACCATATGAATGACCGGGACTGCATGCAATCTCGGAAAATCCCTGGTCATGTATTAAGTGAATCTCTAATCATTAACCCCTATCAGTTTCATGTATGAATCTGGTTGTGGCATTTTACAGAATCCATGCTAGACATGATGCAACAAAACAAGTTCTAATAGTAATATAAACAAGTTTTAATATATATTGCACAAACGGACTCATGTAAGCCATGACAACAACCAAGCCATGTGAATCCAATTGAAGCCAGGTAAAGCTATATGAAGCCATGTAAAGCTATATGAAGCTAAGTAAAGCCATGTACAACCATGTGAAGCAATGTCCATCCAGATGAAGTCAAGTAAAACCAAGTCAAGCCATGTCTGATGAAACCATGTAAAGTCATACAAAGTCAAGTCCAGTCAATCATGTCATCACGTGTAGCCGGGCAAAGCCGGGTAAAACCGAGTAAAGTCAAGTCAAGTCATCTAAAGCCATGTAAGTTTATGTCCAATCAGGTCAAGTCATCGCATGTCCAAGCAAAATCCAGAAGAATCAAAATAAAATCGTGAAAAACCATAAATTCCTAAAGAAAGAGCACGATCAGTATACCGTCGGTAGAGTCCAGTACATCGCCGGTATACCGGTCTAGGATAGAAAAACACAGCAAGTCTAGATTCCAACAAATCTGTATACCGTCGTTACACTGTAATTTACCGTCGGTATTTTGTTCCAAGTAGGCAAGAAAGGTTCTAGAAAATAAATTTCAATAAATTGGAATACCGTCGGTATACTGTAGTATACCGTCGGTATGCCGGCCAAGACAAATATCCTGAAGTCGGTTAACAATGTCGGCAAAGATCGGTATACCGTCGGTATACTGTAATACACCGTCGATATGCTTATAAGGTTCACAAAAATATATAGAAATCTAAGTCGGTCGAAATTGGTATACAGCCGGTATACTGTAGTATACAATCGGTATGCCGGTTTCCAAGGATAAAATAGTCATAATCAAGTCTGATTTTTGGGACCCAAATCAAATCCCAAAAATTACCAGAACCAATTCTAACAAGAAGTCAAGTCTAGGGTAAGTCTCATATCACAATATGGACTAAATCTCACGGTCACAACTCTCGTACCGTATCCGTTACTAAGTTACCAAAAAGGGAGGGAACATGATTTTACCAGAAATCAAAACCAAAACGGTCACTAGGCTAGAAATCAGGATATGAACAACTATAGTAAATTATGTCTAGCTAAAAAGTAACAACCAAAGCTCCAGGAAACTAAAATGACAGAAAGTAAAAGAAGTTCATGAAATCGGCAAGGTATACTTGCCTAAAGTAATCTCCCAGCCTAAACCATCTAGTCCACCACCAAGAAGTGGTTCAGAAACCATATTCCATGTCTCAAGACCAAGCTCCGAGCTCGAGCTAAAAAGGATGAAGAGAAAAGGGAGAAAGAGATAGACCAATAAAATATAATAAATAGCACAAAAATACGTATCCACATAAAATACGAATACTGTGAGATAAGTCTCACAATATTAAAAGTAAATCTATTTTTACCTTGAAGTGGGCAAACCATAATATCTTCAGGAGCATCTGAGTAGTTGATCCAAGGCCTACCATAGTTTTGCCTCAGAAACATCCCCAGTGCTCTCTCTACCGCCGATGGACGATATCTATACATAGATAATTAAATTCATGAATATAAAGATATAATCATTTGAAAAATGTTAACTAATTAACTTACTTATTAGGCCAGTCGGTCCAAATCTCCATCCTCGTCTAGTCCGGAGGCGCACATGGAGGATCGCTCTGATAATGCGCTGACGGAGTCGACTCGACCTCCTCCATCTGTTCATCTGTCTCCATGGTGTCGTCAGTTGGAGGAACGCTGGACGAGGTAGTAATCTTTGGCCTAGAACTACAAGTCCTAGGAGTACTGCCACGTCATACCGTCGATGAAGTCGGAGATGTGACTGGCCGGTACATTAGAGTACTCTGCGACGAGGATCTGGAACCAGTAGCCGGTACCGGAGGAGTATTCCATCTAGAGGATCTACCTCCAAACGATCTTCGTCTTCCTCCCATACCTGATAATAATATATGATGATAAAATAAATACACAGACTTATAACAGTTCATAAAAATAGACAGACCCGGAGCAACCTTTCGTTGAATTTTATGGGTATGAAATATCACAAAATTATATAAAATATCACAGTCAAACAATAAGCACAATATAAAAGTATCACAATCACACAATAAGCACAATATAAAAGTATTACCGTCATACAATAGGCACAATATAAAAGTATCACAGTCACACAATAAGCACAATAAAAGTATCACAATCACACCATAAGTCTTATCCAATTTCTCAATCTCTCAAGAAAATCCAATACGCTAGGGAAGAACCCAGTCCCTCAGATACTTCGCATAAGCAGCGTCTAGGTGATCAATCTCTACTATTGATGCTGGGTGACTGCAACGCCTCCTCTGAGCTGGTGCCTATCTAATAGTAGGAGGTACCACTTCCTCTTTAATAGTAGAAGATACCACTTCCACCTTAATGTTCGCTTCCAATTTAACTGTAGGAGGTGCCACTTCCTCTTTAACAGTTACTTCATCCTTAACAGTAGGAGGTACCATTTCCTCCTTAACAGTAGGAGGTGTCTCTCTCAAGCGACGTGCACGTGCTCGGATCATGGGTGCCATCTGGTAAGTTAGATGAAAACAAAAATATAATTGATAACAGATATAAATATATGTATCCATACAGTAAAAATAGATGTTACAATCTACATTAAAAATATAGTACATGGCTAAAGTTCTAAATGAATTTTATTTTATTTTCAATCATCTTCTGAAAATTCATCTTCTTCATTTTTCTCGTCCTTCTCTTCCTCTTCCTCCTCATCTTCACTTTTATCTACTTTATCTTCCTTTTCGAATAATTTTACCTCTTATATACGATTAGACGTATAATAAAAAACTTTTGTTGAGTCAATATCTACAATATTTGGTACAATAAGTAGTTCATCATCATGATAAGATATTTCGTTAATATAAAAGGTATTTCTAGCTTTCGTCTTGCATACCGCCCACCAGTGCGTCCTCGTTGTTCCCCGTTTATGATAAGTTATGAAGTACACGAGCTTAGCCTGACTTGATAGGACAAATGGTTCATAGCCTTGATATCGACGCCGGTAGTTTATATCCATAAGACTATGCTTGTCTATTTTTCAACCTTGATTTTGTATCGGATCGAACCAATCATACCTAAATAACACGGTCTTAGCAAGATTTGTTCCATGTAATACCCCAGAACCAGAATACTGGAAAGCGGGACAGACAAGTCCACCTACATATACTTAGAGAACTCCAGTACTCTGGATATACGATGAAGTTGTAAGACATGAGGAGTCACTACTACAAAGTCAAGCCTAGGTCCAACAAACCCTAGTGTCTTAATCGCAAGAACAACAAAAATAATATCAAGATGTAAGATCATCTGAAATATAATAGTAAAGCATCCTAAACTATAATATACAGATGATCATGATGTTAGTAAACACCTAATGAATAAACTAGCCAGAATATGAGTCATGCATGATCAATCCTAGGATATGTCAAGCATGCTAATGCCAATAGGATAACTGATCAAACGAAAATACGAGCTAAACACGTGCTCAGTGGATAAATGCCCATAAAATAGAATGTACATCAGGGTGGAAAGTAAGAAAATTCACTCAAGCGGTCTGGTGCTCCAAGTGGCCACCATCCTCAGGAAAGTACGAAAGATCCTCCGGTGCTGGTACTGGATCTGGCCATACAAAACTAGTGGGGTCAGAACCCCAAATAGCAAGTACCACAAAGAAAGCCAATGTAGGAACTTAAACCAACAACACAAGTAATACAAATATTGGAAAGTAAAGACTGAATATAAAAGATCTCAGGATAATAAATACTGTATAATCTGCAATAAGACATATCCGGATATGATTGTCAATAAAGAAATAATAAGTACTGAAAGTAAAAGTGATTATGTGAAGCCTAGACTATCCATCAACCATCAATCATGGCAAATCACATAAGTATGGCTTGATACCTTTAACTAACTAGGATTATCACAATCCTTAAATTACTAACTTTATAATACAACGCGATGCTAGAGTTCCTTCTGATCGCATGCTCCTACAGTTCGTCCGGGATATCCATATGCACAACCAACTAGATAATCCTCAAGATACGCCGCAATATAAACCACTGGATACTCCTTAAGATAACGGTATGAATAACCGAGACTGCATGCAATCTAGGAAAATCCCTAGCCATGTACTAAGTGAATCTCTAGTACCCCAAGCAGTTTCTGGTATAAAACTGGGTTTGGCATTTTACAGAATCTATCATAGACATGATGTATACAAGTTAAGATCTAATAGTAATATAAATAGGTTTAATATACATTGCATATACGGACCCATGTATGCTACGACAACAATTAAGCTACGTGTTACCAAGTGAAGCCATGTAAAGCCAAGTAAAGCCATATCAATCCAGGTGAAGCCATATTAAACAAGGTAAAGCCATTTACAACCATGTGAAGACATGTCCAACCAGATGAAACTATGTGAAACCAAGTCAAGCCGTGTCCGATGAAGCAATGTAAAGTCATGCCAAGTCAAGTCATCTGAAGGCATGTAAGTTCATGTCCAAAATCAGGTCAAGTCATCGCGTGTCTAAGCAAAAGCTAGAAGTTTCAACATAAAATCACAAAAAACCAAGAATTTCTAAAGAAAGTAGACGATCGGTATACCGTCGGTAGAGTCCATTATACTAACGGTACAGCGGTCCAGAGATAGAAAAAATAGAGCAAGTTCTAGATTCCAACAAATCAGTATATCGTCGGTATACTATAGTATACCGTCGGTATACTGTAGTATACCATCGATATGCCGTTTCAAGTAGGCAAAAAGTTACTGGAAAATAAAGTTCCATAAATCGGTATACCGTCGGCACAATCTAATATGTAGTTGGTATGCCGGCCAAGACAAATATCATGAAGTTGGTCAACCAATGTCGGCAGGATCGGTATACCATCGGTATACTGTAGTACACCGTCGGTATACCGATGTGTTCACAAAAAAAATCTAAAAATTATGTCGGTCAAAATCTGTATACCGTCTGTATACTATAGTATACCGTCGGTATGCTGGTTTCCAAGAATAAATATGGTTAAATCAAGTCTAATTTTCGGGACCCAAATTAAACCCCAAAAATTACCAGAACCAAGTCTAACAGGAAGTCAAGTCTAGGATAAGTCTCATATCATAATAAGGACTAACTTTCATGGTCACAACTCCTATACCGTTTTCGTTACCGAGTTACCAAAAAGGGACGAAACAAGATTCTATCAACAAAATTGAGACGGTCACTAGGCTAGAAATCATGATAGGTACAACTATAGAAAAACAAGTCTAAGCTAAAAAAGTAATAACCAAGCTCTAGAAAAGTAAAATGACTGAAAGTAAATGAAGTTCACGAAATCGGCAAGATGTACTTGCCTAACGCGAGCTCCTAGCCTAAAGCTTCTAGTCCACCACCACGAAGGGGTTTAAAAACCACACTCCAGGTCTCAAGACCACGCTTCCAAGCTGGAGAAAAAAATAAAGAAGAGAGGGGAGAGAAAGAGAAAGAAGAAAATGAAATATCTCGAGTACTATTTATCTCGAAAATATCTCGGAAGTAAAATAAATATCTGTCGAACAGTAAACCGTCGATATACTGTAGTATACCATCGGTATATTGGTCAAGTAGTAAAGTTTTAAATTTGTTAATTTTTGGGCTTTTTTGAGATCTAATAAAATACAATAACTAGCACAAAAATACGTATCCGCATAAAATAAGAATACAGTGAGACATAAAATTTTTATAAGGATCAAAAATTACCAACAAGAAAATCCATGAAAACTAGCTCAAAATCGAAAATAAACAAGAAACTCAAGTAAGCATGAAATTTCTTGGACTACAAAAAGAAATCAGAAAGTAAAAATAACAGACATAACAGAGAAACTAACAATCAATCACATGCACAAGCTAAGATAGGACACGGGTATACGAATAAGTATACCTCCTAAGTAAAAAAAAGGATAACGAGTACGTATATTTTCCTCGCGCTTCCACGTTGACTCGCCCAGTGAGTGATGTCCCAAGCAACATGAACTAACCTGATAGTCCGATTCTTAAGAGCCTTCTTCCTCTGGTCCAAAATAGACACGGCCTCTACTCATATGATAGGTCGGTACCAACGACCAACTCAGAATAATTTAGGATATGGTACGGGTCTGGAATATACCAGCGCAACTGAGATACGTGAAAGACGTCATGTACCTCATGAAGCAATGATGGAAGAGCTAGACGATATGATATGTCTCCAACTCGCTCGAGAATATCGAACGTGCCTATATATCTAGGACTAAGCTTTCCCGTACTCCAAATTTGATAGCTCCACGGGTAGACAAAATCCTCAGAAATACATGGTCGCTGACAGAGAATTCATGATGACGATGATGCTGATCTTCCCATTGACACTGGCAATCCTGAGCCACTCTGAGATGCTCTCTGATCTGCCTGATCACACCAACCGACTGAGTAATCATCTCTAGACCAAGCATCTCCCTTTCGCAAATATCATCCCAAGCTAACGATGATCTATATCTCCTACCATATAAAGCCTCGAAGGGTATCATCTGAATGCTTGCCTGAAAGCTGTTGTTAGAACTCTACTAAATACAAGTAATCCTCCCTAGATCCACCAAAGTCAAGTGTACAAGCTCAAAGCATATATTCTAAAGTCTGAATAGTGGCCGCCATCTAAATGCTCAGCCTTGACCTGTTGACAGACTAAATACTGAAAAATGAACAGAGCTATCTCCCTCTTCATACCATTCCACTAGAAGTGCTGACGAATATCTTGATATATTTTTGTCCCTTCTGGATGCACTGAGTACTGAGAACTGTGGGACTCTGACATAATCTCTTGTCGGATATCTCCTCTCAACACATAAAGTTGGCTTCCAAACCTGAGAGTCCCATCCTCATGAATGCTCAACTCTGGTCTGCGTCCTGACTCATACTCAGCCCTGTGCTGCTGAAGTCTGACATCACTAGTCTTCACTGATCCTGTCAACTATAGAATTGAACCTGCAGACTAGCCATAAAACTGATATCACCAGGTAATACTACCTCGATACCCATCTCCTGAAGATCCTCCAAAATGTGGTGCTTCTTTGTCAAGAAGTAAACTCCTCCTCTCCTCCTCAAGACGTCTGCTACAACATTGGCCTTCCCTGAATGATAATGAAGGTCAAGATCGTAGTCGGACAATAATTCGAGCCACCTCCTCTGACGCATGTTGAGTTCCTTCTGTGAGAACACATACCTTAGGTTCTTGTGGTCTGTGATGATCTCCATTCGATCACCATATAGGTAATGCCTCCAGAGCTTAAGTATAAACACTACAGCTGCCAACTCAAGATCATGCGTCAGATAACTCTTCTCATGGTCTCGAAGTTGCTGAGACGCATAAGCCATCACTCTACCATGATTCATAAGGACAAACCCTAGTCCCACTCCTGAAGCATCATAATATACTAAGAATCCACCTGGTCCCACTAGAAGTGTCAGAATAGGAGCCAAAATCAAACTCCGCTTGAGCTTCTCGAAAGAAGTCTGATAAGCATCTGATCACTCAAAGCGCACATCCTTACACGTCAACTATATCAAGGGTGCGGAGATCCTCGCAAAGCCTGCCATAAATCGCCTGTAGTAACCTACTAGACCCAGGAAACTGTGCACATTTGAAGCTGTACGGGGTACTAGACAACTCTCAATAGCCTCCACCTTCTTGGGATCCACCTTGACTCCTCCACCGGAAATGATATGTCCCAAGAATGAGATACGATCAAGCCAGAACTCACACTTACTGAACTTTACGTACAACTGTTGCTCTCGATGAATCTTAAGAACTACGTGAAGATACTGCTCATGCTCTTCCTCACTCCGAATATAGACCAAGATATCATCAATAAACACTATCACAAACTGGTCTAAGTAAGGCATGAAAATGCTATTTATGAGAGAAATGAATATAGCTAGAGCATTGATCGCTCCAAATGGCATAACTAGGAACTCCCAATGACTATATCTATATCTGAACGCCGTCTTGGGTATATCCTGCTCTTTGATGCTGATCTGATGATACCCAGACCGCATATTGATCTTAGAAAATATAGTCGCCCCACTGAGCTGATCAAATAAATCATCTATCCGGGGCAGGGGATACTTGTTCTTAATGGTTGCTGTATTTAGTGTTCTATAATCAATAACTAAATACAATGAACCATCCATCTTTTTAACAATATGTAACTGGGCTACCCAAGGTGTTGTACTATGTCTAATGAATCCCTTGGCTCTCAACTCCTCAATCATCCGGTACATGATATCCAACTCAGATGGTGACATCCTATAAACTCTCTCTGATACTGGCTTTGCTTCCGGGATCAAATTAATGTAGAACTCCAAATCTCTAACTGGTGGTACACCGGGTAACTCGTCGGAAAATACGTCAAGAAACTCACAAACTATCTTGGGAAACTGTGCCTCCTCGGTCTCCGTCATCATCAATATAACCTTCAGTGACTCTACTACTCCTCTCAAGAATGATAACTCCTCCCCATCGGGTACATGAAAGATAACCTTGCCACTATGATAATCTATCGCTACGTGTCTCGTACTCAAATAATCCATCCCAAGAACGACTTCATAATCACCCATAGGATTTATCAGCCTCGCGAGAAACTCTCTCCCGCACACTATAACTCTATACGAGGGATATACTCTATTTGCTCCTATGAGACTGTTACTAGTAAGTATATTCAACCTTACAAGAAAGGACTTGGACTCCAATCCAACTCGTATCGCAAAGCGTGCAGACAGAAATAAATATGATACACCAAAATCAAATAAACCTGAAGCTGAAAGATAGTGGACGAGAATGGTACCTTCTACCACCTCTCATGCTGCCAAAGCCTCATCCATCGATAGCAAGAAGGCTCGACCTTATCCTTTGGGTGTTGGTCCGCTCTGCTGCTGACCTTTAGGCTCTCTTCTGCTTGGGCCTGCGCATACTGCTGTGACCTCTGCTGGAATGCCTGAGCCTATGGAGGTAAAGGCCTCTGAATCTGCGGCTGCACTGGTGCTGGTGCCCTGAACTACGGTACTACTGGTCGAACTATTGACTGAGCCGATAATAATCTAGTCTAGTTCCTCCTAGGACATGTCTCGACCATGTGGTCTAATGCCCTACAAACCAAGTATAATTCTTGTGCCCTACGGCACTTTGATACAATATGTCCAAGTTTTTTGCAATAAAAACAACTACTGAAATAAGAAGAGGATGACTGTCTCTGCTGAGGGAACGTCTGGGAAGACTGTTAAGAAGATATTGTCCTCCTTGAGGATCCAAACTTCAGGACTCTAACTACTGGAGCTGGTGCTGATAAATAGGATGTTGACCCTCCTAAAATGTTGGGCCTCTTCTGACTCCCAAATCGATCGGTAATCCTCTGCGATGTATATCCTACCTTCTGGCTGCCTGCATCACAATGTCAAAGGTCTGAAACTCGTGCTGCTCTACCGCCAAAATAATCTCTAATTGGAGTCCCTACTGGATGTCACGACCCGCACCTGGTGTAAGGGTACAAGTCGGGAACAACGCCCAGCCTACGCCATAGAATCGGCGGTAGAACGTTGTTTGGATAATCTATCTAACAATATAATGAGCCACCAATAATATCAATATACTCAATAACAGATCTAAGATAGAAATGAGCACGAATATGATAAAGAATGGAATAGTCATAATACAACTCATGAGTCAAAATAATAACATTAATGAGTCTGAAGAAATACTAAACAATAAGCTGGAGATAAATCCAGTACAAGAGAATACTCCTGGGTCATCTGTCTCTGTCGGGATGAGTCCCTCCTGAGCCAGGGTCTCTGACTCTAAGCCCACAATATCTTAACTCCCGTAATGTGTAGGGTACCATTTCTCAATGTCATCTGGGAAAAATATATTCAGTCAGGAAAGGAGCAGAGTACATCTCTAACAACAGTTCTAATCAATGATAAAAACTATATAATAGTAAATATATATGAATATACAAGATACAACAATAGATACAAGAGATATACAATAAGAAAATACTGGAATAAATACAAGAATGAACAATATGACAATGAATAAGAATACTAATGACTAAGTGTGTAAGTACTAGCTTTAACATGTGATCGGCTTGGGAACTTGCACAAGAGTAAAATATCTGATTAATCATACGTGTGGTATATGATCAAAACTCACAAGGAACAAGACATGCACAAGGAGGGTATGATCACATATCTACACTAAAATACTTCCCACCCCGACTGGTATAGGGGATCCAACCATGGTATGCTATGGCACGGGATTCTCCAGGAAGATATTGACTCTCCCCGAGAATTAGTGTCTGTACATGTACAAGAAGAACAATGAAACAAGGCTTGCACAGGATACACCATATACCAAAATAACATCTCATGACGAGATCCGGATATATCAATCTGTGTAACCATCGTGTCAAGAAATCAGGAATATCTACACTAGATACAATGAACATAGAGAATATCATAAATGAGAAACTATCAAAGAATATACTCGCCTAAAATCCAGTAAATAGTCTCACAGATGTCTGATACGGTGCCTCGAAGACCAAGATATGGAATATAATATCAATACAAGGTTTCAGAATGAAAATAAGTTAAACTAGTCAACTTCTAGGTCAAAGAGCCATTTCTAAGTCAAACAGTTAAATTAGGTCAACTCTAAGTCAAACCAGTCAAACTTGGTCAAACTACCTATTTTTAGGTTGCATGAGTCTATCTCCATGGTGTTGGGTTCATACACTTATAAACTAGGCCAAACAAGCTAGATCTATGATACTAAGATACCGTATCTTAGGATACACAAACAAAAGAAAAGAAATAGTATATATACATATCCAAATAATATTAAATATAATAATCCTAATTATAATTACTAAATGGATATCTTGGTTTTGAACCAACTTGATATCACACTACTAAACCCCCATCTTGATACCCAAACTCCGAATACCTTGAATATCCTCAATACCTTGGCATTTACCTTGGTATCTCAAGGTAAATGTGAAACCTCACTCATAGCTCACTACCCAATATTAACTATATACTAATCAACTAACTATTAAACTATACATTATACTAAAGTATAGATACCAACTATGAAATATATATATTTACCCATACCAACATATACCTACTAACTGCAAACTAATATATAGGTATATCCATACATGCATACATATATAACTTAGAGATACACAAGATATATATATATATATATATATATATATATATATATATATATATATAACTACTACTAACTAGCTAGCTGTTAACTTATCTATACTAACAAATAACTAACCAACTGATCTTACCTCCCTGTTACTGTTGGAGTTCAGCTAGTGTAGCTATTGCTATTTCGGACTTCATATTGCTGCTGCTGCAGGTCTTCACATTGCTGCTGCTACTGCTGCTCTTCACATTGCTGCTGCTGCTGTTCTTCATATTGTTGCTGCTGCTGCTGTAGGTCTTCACATTGCTACTGTTGCTGCTGCTGCTCTTCACATTGCTGTTGCAGCTGCTGCAGGTCTTCACATTGCTGCTGCTGTTGCTTTTCATATTGCTGCTGTTATTGCACTGTGCAGCTGAGTGCACACTGTCGAGCTTAGTCCCTCCTTCATCACACACACACAAATTCAAGCACACCTATGCATGTAACTCTCCAACCACTATCTAAACACATAGATATATAATCACTTTCACTAGTAGCTAGACTATATATCTGTATATATTCTCAATATATATATCTAGATTCATCACATATACATGTACCTATATGCACACACTCGTTCTCCCTCATATCACATATATATAATACCCCTCTTAATTATACATATATACGTAAGTACATCCATATAATTATACCTATATATAGATATGTACATGTACCTATGCACTGCTAGATATAGTATCCTATATATATATATATATATATATAGCATCACATACACGTATATATATATATTTAACATACAAGAATTTGTATACATAACATATTCAATTAGCTATTATATATATAGATGTATAACTACATATATATATACAACACAACATATATGTATATAGATATATGATATACTAGCACACACACACACACACACACACACACACACACACACACACACACACACACACACACACACACATATATATATATATATATATATATTATATGAATACATCTAGTACTATAGTTAAGAACAATAGAAATTAGATCTAGAAAATGAAATGCAACAAACACGTTGAGTGCATTGCACCTGTATCACACTAGATCTATGATATGCTTGCAACACGAGTCCACCACACAACCAAACGTACCCCGAAGGACACGAGCAAGTCTAATATACTATTTATGAACAATACGAAGAGTCAAACACACATTTACGTGTCCGTGTCAAACTATGACATGCACAAAGCCCCGTGTCGGAGGAAAAGCCCCCAAATTAACACATATCACCAATTTATTGGGATACGACCTATACGTACCCAATTGTGGATACGACACTAGCCCCAAACACACAAACACATGCCAAGTTGATCTATAGGACCAATAGACAAACATAACAAGTGTTAATCTCGGAATTCCCCCAAAATTGACACAAAAAGTACCATAACTTTCTTAATATGCCTCCAATAAACTCAATTCCAATCCCTATGGGTAGCCTATGCATATGGGTTGATTTTTCATGGTTAAATCTCAGATTTAGAACCTAAATTAAGGGAAAAAAAATTAAATTATACCTATTGGAAGATAGATTTTTAATGCAACCTCCAAATGTGATAAAATTGGCCTATAACTTGTAGATCCTTGCTCCTCTTTGTAGATCCTTGCTTTCTCCTTCTAGATTCCTGCTCCACCAGTCTCCAATGGTGATTTGGGAAGAAATTAGAATGAAATTTGGTAGGAAAATGATGTAGAAATGAGGGAATTTGGTTGAGGAAAATTCTAGATCTAGATTTGAAATGAAAAGAGGAGAGAGAAACTTTTTTCCCCCTCTTTAAGTAGGCCGTCCCCTTGCCCTTTCCTCAAGCTACTATATGATGTCCATTATACCCCTTGGGGCCTCTCATAAAAAAATAATTAGGGAGAAAAGGTTCTAGTCTAATGGTTTAATTAAACTAATCATCCTCTTAATGAATGGGATTATATTTGGGCTCAATTCTAACAATTAATACATGTTGGTCCATGAGTCTAAACTAAACTAGTTAGGTCCACTAACACAAGTCCAAAAGTATAAACTAACATCTAACAATAATTAAATAATATAATAAATAATTATACAATATGCACAATATTTAATTAATTATAAAATTACCAAAATACCCTTTTCTTGAAAATATGGTAGTGACAAGTCTACCCTCCTTAAAATAATTTTGTTCTCAAAATTCAAAGACGAAAGCTACCCAAAAAAAAATAGAATAGAACAAAAGAACAGAACATAAGTAGGAAAGAACATACCTCAAGGCACAAACAAATATGGGTATCGCTCTTGTATTTCATCCTCTCTCTCCCAGGTAGACTCTCCCGGAGAGTGATGCCTCCATGCGATGTATACCAAAAGAATAGTCTGGTTCCTCAGTACCTTCTTTTTTCTATCCAGAATCCCAACTGGCTGCTCTGGATAGCTAAGAGTAGGGCCCACCTCTATCTCCGAGTGATCCAACAGATGACTAGGATCCGCCACGTACTGTCTCAACTGCGATACTTAAAATACGTTGTACACTCCCTCCAATGCAGGTGGCAAGTCTAGTCTATAAGCAACTGTATCGACCCTCTCTAGAATAGTGAAAGGTCCGATGAATCGTGGACTAAGCTTTCCGCCTCCACCGAAACGAATCGTGCCTCATATTGGAGAAATCCTTAAAAACACAAATTACCCACCTAGAACAAAATACCACCTTAAGAACTTAATCTATAACAAACAACCAATAACAAGCACAAAACAAAAATCTAAAACTATACCTCAAACTCCAAGGGTCTCCGGTGGCTATTGGCCCAATGCTACTATCTGTCCTGCGCCAATCGAAGTCTGTCTTTGATCAGCTTAACCTTCTCTGTTGCATCCAAAACCATCTTCGGCCAAGCAAAACTCTCTCTGCAACATTGTCCCATGACAAGGGAGTATGACATCTCCGACTGTACAGAGCTTTAAATGGTGACATCTCTATACTAGCCTGGTAGCTGTTGTTGTAATCAAAATCTACCAAATAGAGATGGTCCTCCCAAGAACCCCCAAAATCTAGTACACAAGTGCGCAACATATCTTCGAGTGTCTGAATAGTCCTCTTTGACTGCCCATCTTTCTGAGGATGATATGTAGTACTGAACTTGAGCTTGGTGCCCAAACTCGCCTACAAACTCCTCCAGAAATGAGAAGTGAAACGACTATCCCGATCCGAGACTATGCTGACGGAAACTCTATGTATCCTGACGATCTTTCTCACATACATCCACTACCAGAAAAAGTCAAATTAGTGACGTCTAAAAGCGTCGCTAAAAAATGAAATGACGTCGCTAATTTGGTTTAGCGACGTAATTAGCGACGTTATAAAGTTGTCAGAAAAAACCAAGTCGCAAAAAATAAACGTCGCTAAACGTCGCTATACCGACGTTTTTAGCGACTTTAGTGTGTCGCAAAATTTAGCGACGTTTAGCGACGCCGAGTCACTAAATAGCGACGTTTTCAAAGTCGCTAAACGTCGCTGATTAGCGACTTATATAGCGACGTTACACCGACGTCTTTAATGACCTGGCTATTCTGCCATGTCAGCAATTGGCGATGTATAGCGATATTTTTAGCGACGTCATTAGCGACGTATTTAGCGACTTGTTACAGCATCGCTAATTAGCGACTTATTTAGCGACGTAACTAAACGTCGCTAAACGTCGCTAAAAACGTCGCTAAAAACGTCGCTAATTTTAAAAAAATTAAAAAAAATTTGTGTCCAGAAGGAATTAAACTTGGGGCTACTTAAATTAATCTACTGGTGGGGACATATCAAGTAAGTATATATTAAGTAAGTATTCAATATATAATGTCCCCACAAGCATAATACAATGTCTAATATATATAGTTCCCAAAATATTCAATGCCAAAGTTTTCAATGCTGGAATACTTACTTAATAAGTATTCAAGTAAGTATTCAATGCTGGAATTAAGTATTCAATACTGGAATTGTAGATGTAGCCAAAGTTTAACAATATATAAGATGAACAGTACAAATACGAGATAAGTATCCATTACCAAGGACTATTGTTGAAGTATCAATAATTCATAATATAGAAATCAAACTCGAGTGACCATTGTGTTTACCGAAGAGAGGTATAAGTTCCTGACCGGTGGCGGAAGATCAATGGATCAAGCCATGGAGGCGTATTATTCCTTCTATTTATTAATGGTGGGAGTTGAGGGGGACAGTGGGCCCACAAGACGTGCAACGAAGTATGCGCAAAGTCCCGTACGAAATGTCGGACCACATAAAAAAATTTATTATAGTATAGGACAAATGTGGATATGCAAGATAACTATATAATCCAATTAAATTAACTAAAAAATTAAAGACCATAAGAAGCATCATACATCATGCCTATTCTTGAAGTATCAATAATTCATAATATACAATCACATCCTAAATAATAATAAAAATAACTATACTACTGCGGATCTGCAGGAGGCTGACCACCAGCGCGCTTGAAGGATAAGAACTCCTTATACTCGTCCCGTGGAATCGACACCGATGTCGATGGAGAAGGCAGTGACGTCGGTGGAGGCCGTGCCCGCTCCAAGTCTGCGAGTCGCTGGTTGTAAGAATCCAGTGTAGATAACAGCCTCGTACTGCTATGAACTATTGAATCCTGCATCATCGTCAGCTTCTCGCCCATCGATAGCTGTGACGCCTGCAGCTCCATGATGTTGCGATCATTGGAGGCTCTAATATTATTTGTCAAATCCCGTAGCTCCGTCATGCTGCGGTCGAGCATATCCAATCGTGCGATGAGCATCGGATCGTCCGCCTGCGGCTGGGACCGGGGCTGCTCCTCCATACTTTGCAGTAACTCGTCACGGAGAGACGCAATCTGACGGTCAACGGCCTACTTGACGGCCTCCTGGACTCTGGCCGACGACTGCGAGGGCTGCAACTGCGAGGGGTGTGTGGAATGCGCAGCTGTCGGGGAGGTCCTAGATGACTGCGTCGCAACCAGGGCGCCATAGGAGCCCGTACCGTAGTACGTACCCCTCTGGAGACCACCAGCTGCGATCACCCACAGGTCGTCCGCCGACGGAGATGGAGCGGGCTGCGACGAAGTACCAGCCTCTCCAGGTATAGGTGCACTAGCAGTCGCCCGCTCACGCAACCTAAGATACTCGGCCTAGAAAAGGTTTGGAAACTCGATAATTGCCTAAGTTATATTAAAATTAACACAAAGTAAAGTAATACTTACATAGGTCTGTGAGGCCCTCTCATCAATGAGATTTTCGTCCTTGCGATGGGTGGCCAAGAAGACGGTCACCATGTTTGCATCCTCCCCCCTCTGTACCTGTTAAAAATATATTATTTATTACTAAACTTAAATATTTTTTCCAAGTACCATTTTATGGTACTTATATTAAAATAATATATTTTAAAAGAAAAAACATACCAAACGACGAAAATGTTCTGTCATCGGAATTGAGCCACCAAACCACTTGGCAGCATTCTGCCTAGCCGCCTTGGCCTTCTTAGACCTTTTCTTGTAGCTCGGATCGTCGAATCTAGCCCTCATCGCAGTCCACTGCTCAGGCGTGATCCAACCTTGGATCGGTTTTCCAGCACGATCATGAGCCTTCTGGTCATCCAGAGCATCTTGGATAAGCTTGGCGGCAACGGTAGGAAAGAGCCGCTCGATCAACTCGGTCCGGTACGGAGGATAAAAATACGTTTGCTACAATAAATAATTCATTAACTTAGCATCATGAATAAGTTATATAATATGCATAAATTAGAGGATTTATTTAATATACTTTTACCTGGAAGTGCGCAAACTAGAACGCCTTCCTCTCCTCCTGAGCCTCAGAGTTGTTGATCCAAGGGCCACCATAGTTGTTCCTCAGAAATTGGCCCAAGCATCTCTGAACCGACGATGGACGATATCTATACAGAGATAATAATTTAGATTACTGAAAAAGTCAATATACGATGAATAAAGAGAAACACAAATATATACTAAACCATCTAATTGACTTACTTTGTACCGTCGGCCCAAATCTCTGTCCTCGTCTCCTCCGGAGGTGCGCATGGAGGATCTTGCTGATGCTGGGACAACGTCGGCACGACCTCCTCGACATGCTCATCTGTCCCTATGGTTTTGTCAGCAGGAGGAACACTGGACGAGGGTGTACTATCACGCCAGGAACTACTCGTCCCAACAGTCGGAGATGTGAGTGATCGATATACTGGAGTACTGGGCGACGATGATCCGGAACCAATAGTAGGCAGTACCGAAGTGGCACTCTGTCTACCTCGGGACCTGCCGAATCCTCCGCATCGTCCTGTCATATCTGATAACAACATATGATGAATATAGAGAAACACAAATATATACTACATTCTACAGTCGAAATGTGATACATATCTCAAAGCATTCTACAGTCAAAATATAATACATAAATTCGTTAATGGGTACATCTACTTCGTCAATTTTCCAACCTTGATCTATATTCTACAGTCAAAATATAGTTACATTCTACATGCAATATTTTTTATTTTCAATCATCTTCAGAAAATTATTTTTCGCCTTCGTCGTCCTGCTCTTCCTCTTTCTCGTCTTTACTTCCATCTACTTTGTCATCCTCTTCGGATAATTCTACATCTTCTATATTATTACTAGTGTAATGAGTAACTTCCGTTTAGTCCACATCTATAATATTTGTTACAAGAGGTAGATCGTCCTCCTGATAAGCTATTTCGTCAATATCAAAGGTATTTCTAGCTTTAGTCTTGCATACTGCCCACCAATCCGACCTCGCTGTCCCCCGTCTAGGATAAGTTGTGAAGTACACGAGCTGAGCCTGACTTGATAGGACAAATGGTTCGTAGCCTTGATATCTACGCTTGTAGTTTATATCCACAAGGCCATGCTTGTCAATTTTCCAACCTTGATCTTGAATCGGATCGAACCATTCACACCTAAATAGCACGATATTAGCAGGTTCTGTGCCATAATTATATGTCAACTCCACAATCTCTCGTAAGATGCCAAAAAAATCATTGTCCGGATTGACGTCTTTGTAGTTTGAAGATTTGATACACAAACCACTGTTTTTCGTGGAATCAAGATCCAGAAAGCTGTCTCTGATAGGAGCATTTGTTGACTTGAACCTGAACCCATTCACACAGAAACTTGGCCATATTTTTACGGCAGTAATTGGTCCCTTGGCTAGAGTTCTAATAGATTCAGTCTCGGGTGATATTAGACGATCGACCTAAATACCAAAGTAGCGATAGTAAGTTATTTGTTTTGCAAGTGCAGAAATAAAAAGTAATTACCAAGCATCTTACATATGCGCTCAACCAAGAAAGAAAATGGCATCTCATATCTTGTTCTACTTCTTCGTCTGTTATGTAGGGTCTAACCGACCTCAACTCATCATTATATGTGCTGAAAAATAATGAAACAACTGCTGATTAGTGGCATAATAGTATCTTATACTATTACATTGAGATGATGTAAACGTGGACGTATTAATTACTTATCCCTCTAGCTTCTCCACTTCATCCTCGTCGTAATTGAGTAATATATACAATTGAGCAGCCCTTAGCTCATCGTCATTCAAATATCTCTTCTTCATTTTTCCCGAAGGCTTTCCGGACGTATTGAATACTTTGAGTATTGCATCATTAGATTCCTGATATGCGTCGTCGTTTATGGGAGCTTTTGTCCTATTAGTAGCAACATGCGGTTTGAAATACGTCGAGCAAAAGTTTGTAATCTCCTCGAGAACATAAGCTTCACAAATAGAGCCTTCAACCCGTGTCTTATTTTTTATCTTTCTCTTTAGGTGATTCAGATGCCGCTCGAAGGGGTATATCCACCGTTAACCGACAGGACCACCAACACGTGCCTTATAGGAAAGATGAATTGGCAAATGCTCTATAGAGTCGAAGAATCCAGGAGGAAACACCTTCTCGAGCTTACATAGTGTTACCGCAATGTCACTCTCTTGCTTTTCTAGACGATCGACGAGCAACTTAGTACAACAAAGATCTCTGAAGAATATGCTCAACTCTGTCAATGGGTCCCAAACGATCTGCGGTAAGAATTCCCGAAATGCAATCGGAATTAACCTCTCCATAAATACGTGATAATCGTGGCTCTTCATACCCACCAGTTTATTCTCCTTGAGGTCGACGCATCTTCTCAAGTTCGACACGTACCCGTCTGGAAACTTTAGACCCTGAATCCACCTACAAAGTCTACCTTTATCCTCTTTATCCAGTGAGAAAACTGACTTAGGTTGCTTTAACTTTCCATTCTCCTCCTCTATCAAATGTAATGCAGGACGTCTACATATTTCTTCTAAGTCAAACATGGCCTTCGGATTATCTTTCGTCTTCTCCTTTACCTCCATTACAGTATTAATTATGTTATCAAACACATTCTTCTCGATATGCATGACATCAAGGTTATGTTTGATCAGATTGGTGCTCCAATATGGCAGATCCCAGAATATACTCCTCTTCGTCCAATTATGGGTGCGACCAAATCCGTCACACTTGTACCCCTTAGCAGGCTCTTCGATAGCACTTGGTAAATCTTTTATCTCTTTCCATATCGTGCATCCGGGCCACCTTGGCGGTGGATTGGCCTTCTCCACAACTCCCGTACGAAAAGTATTTCGGTTCCTCCGGTACGGATGATCCTTCGGCAAAAATTGTCGATGACAATCGAAGAATCACGGTTTGCCTCCGTGTTTCAAACAGAAAGCCTGAGAACGGTCCATACAATACGGACATGAGAGACGACCATGGGTGCTCCATCCCGATAACATTCCATAGGTCGGAAAGTCGTTGATGGTCCACATAAGTGCTGCCCTCATCTGAAAATTTTGCTTTCTAGAAACATCGTACGTGTTGGCACATACTTTCCACAACTGATTCAACTCATCTATCAAAGGCTGTAAATACACATCGATGTTCCTCTTCTGATTGTTCGGACCCAGGATAATAACGGTTAGGAACATATACGGAGTCTTCATGCACATCCAAGGCGGTAGATTGTATGGAGTGACGATCACAGGCCAACACGAATACTGGAAGCCCGAAAGTCCGAATGGGGTAAAACCGTCAGAGGAGAACCCCAATCTGATATTACGTGCTTCCTCGACAAAATATGGATACTCTCGATCAAAGTGCTTTTATGCTTCTCTATTGGATGGATGATCCAATACTCCTTCGATCTGTTTTCGCCTGTGCCAACTCATGTTTTCTGCAGTCTCCTTAACCATAAACAACCGCTGCAACCGCGGCGTCAAAGGCAAGTAGTGCATCGAATCGGTAGGCTTCCTTGCAATGACAGACTTTCCTCTAACAGTGGCCTTGTAGCGATCAGCACCACAGAATCTGCACGCATCTTCATCCTTGTCGTCTTTGTAGTACAACATGCACCCGTTGCGACATGCGTCAATTTTCTTATATCCCATCCAAAGCGATCTTACCATCCTCTTAGATCGATAGAAGTCTTTAGGCAACTTTGCACCATCGGGCAAGATCTCTATAATCAAATCGAGCAGTCGATTATAGCATTCTTGCGACATGTTAAAATCAGACTTGATGCTCAATAATCTTGTAACCACCTCCAACGGTGAATGATCCTTACAACCAAGATATAGTGGAGTCCTTACATTCTCCAGCAACTCCATAAACTTTGCAGCATCGGCATTCGGTGCCTCCTCAGCTGCATCATAATTGTTCGAATTGAAACTAGGTCCCGCCGTATCATAATTGTCCGGATTGAAACTAGGCCCCGTCGCATCATAAACCATGTTCACCAACCCGTCGTCGTAAGCATCATGGTCTTGGACATCCATATACGGCTCCACATAGGGCTTCGACTCCGATGCTAGAGATACAAGTTCTCCGTGCGCGGTCCACTGATAGTAATTCGGCGTGAAGCCCTTCGAGTATAAATGATATATAACTTCCACTTCTGGATGATATTTCCTGTTGCGATATCTCACACACGGACACTTAATTTTGGTACCGTCCATGTACTGAGGGAAAGCCTTGGCGAACTGCAGGAACTGCTGTACACCCTCAATGAATTTATCCCGTACACCGCATATATCATCAGGATGATGGTTGTACATCTATGAACGATAACGCAGATAGTAATTCATATCCATTTCTAGATACTTCTGCAAAAATGACAGTATGTATCATATAAATTATTACATACAGTGGTTTATCACCTAACTTCATAACTTAACCGTACTATAAAAATCATAACTGATATAATACATACTTTCATTTATCAAAGTCTAAAATAAGCAATATTCAAAACAACTGAAAAGAGGCCAAGTCTCTTAGTTTTTTAATATTTTATACTATTGGTAAAAGCTTGGGTTCTTTACTGTATACAATGGTTACTAGGACATTGTTTGTGGTGGAAAATGAAAGAATGAAAAATGTATTCAAGATGGGGTTTACACGAAACCCGCCTTCTTTGGTTTACAAACAAACTTGTACAATTTGATCCTATACAAGGATGTGGAAGTACAATTTATTTAATCTGGGTAAATATTGCTATAGGTGTCTGATCTGCAGTCGATCACTTTAGCCCTTGAACCACACGATGTTGAAGAAGTGCCATAGAAGACAGGAAGCAGCTACGGAGGTTGCAAAAGAGGGTGGATGTATGATGCCAAAGTCGTCGATCCCTGCTCTTTGCCTGAGCTCTGGATTCTCTCTCTCTCTCTCTCTCTCTCTCTCTCTCTCTCTTGACCTCTGGTTCGATCTTTCTTAGAAGTTCGACCTTGGATCTGATATTGGTTCTCTTGACCAATTTTTTGACCTCCCAATTTGTCGACCGTGGATCTGATATTGGTTCTCTTGACCAATTTTCTGACCTTGTTCCTCATTGATAGAGGTCTCTATTTATAGAGTTTTAGTGACAGTGACCACTCCGTCAGTGTAGAAATCGAGGAGTGGAAAGTACAGCACCATTTTACACAACGGTTAAAATAACCAATGCCTGCGTATAGATGATCCTTTGAATGAGCGTGTGACGCGGGTCCAACTAAGGGACAAAACGCATATAATCGCTACGAAGATCACGGCATAGAAGCCACGTAGGTAGGTATCCCTCGTGTAGAAAAGGTGGGCGTAGAAGCCAATGTCTGTCACCATAGCGTAGAAGCCAAGTAGGCATAGAAGCCGAGTGGGCGTAGAAGCCGAGTGGTCATAGAGGCCGAGTGGGTGTAGAAGCCGAGTGGTCATAGAGGCCGAGTGAGCACCAGAGCTGAATGGGCATAGAAGCCGCTGCGTACCGTGCCAGAGTGTTGATGTGGACGTCTTAGCCGAAATTACGGCTTTTGAAGATATAATCAAATCTCTTGCATTAAATGCCGAGATTTGCTACCATCCTGTGCATTAAATACGGAAGCGTGTTTTGAAGGTCTGCAGTCCTTCTGCGCATCAGTCGCAGAGACGTGCCTTGAGAATCTGTCACCGCTCTGTGCATTGGACGTAGAGACGTGCGTCAAGCAACTGTCATCGCTCTGTGCATTAGATGTAGAGACGTGCCTCGAGCCCCGTATGGACTACAGCTTTTGATGTGGCAGGCGGTTTGTCTACTGCAGAGCGTAAACAGCTCATGTCTGCCTGTGTAAAACAAGATAGTGTATCCCTTCGTGCACGTAAAAGCAGTTTACGCAAAGGAGATGGCGGTAAATGACAGCCTGGGTCGCAGTGCCGTGCCATTATTATAGCCGTCGTCTGGGTAGTCGAGCAGTATCCCTGGGTAGTCGAGCAGTATCCCTTTGTCAAAAGTCCAGACGTCAGGTTCATTGCTGGATCTGACAGGTTCACTTCAGAAAATACAAAGCGTCTCTCGTACACTTCAATGCTGCGTTGCAAGAGGATAGGTTTTATGCCCAGGAGTCGATGAAGCACCCTGTTTACGCTGAAGCGGTTTGGACGTACTGCCTTACGTTGAGCTTATATTTCATGCTGTGTTTGGCAGAGAAAGCTCTGTTGCACGCTTGATGGCTCTGAAGCCCTCTGTTTACGCTGTTCTGCATCAATATGCTGCGTATAGCCATCCAGCATATTTTTTATGCTTCTACAAGACCCCCTTCAAAGCTTTCAAATTCCTCGGAATTTGAAATGCTTTGAATGAAGCATGAACCACTTCTCATAACTCGAAACATTTCTGAATGGAGCGTTAAAATGGTCGATGTTGACTTTATGGCGAATTTATTGGGGACTGGTGTGATCTCTTTCGCCTATAAAAAGGCTAGGGGGTTAACCTGTTCTCCCCACATTCCCATCACCACGCAGAGATGATCGCCGAAGTTCGTCGGGTCGACCTGAGGAAGAAGGAGATCATGTTCTTCCAGCGTATAAGGAGTCGAAAAAGACGGCATCTTCGAGCAAGTATCCACTGCAATGATGGATCATGGAAGGATATCTTAGCCTCCCTTGCTCGGGATAATTAGCAACTTTGTATGGTGGTTCTTCGGAAGAGGGGAAGGGTCTTATTTGACCACACAACTTGCAAGCTGTATATTTTCCCCTGAGACCTCCGGTGATGAGAGGCAGACAGACCAGCTCTATCCTGGCTTGAGTGGCGGTGGTCTGTAGGACAGCAGATTTACCCTGCTTTCCTTCTGTTGGAGGATGGGTCTATGCCCATTTTTGTATCCTCCCGCCACTGATCATCTTCTTGGAAGAAGAGGAAGACCATCACCAACGTGAGAACCTGTCAGAACAGCTTCTCGGTGCGAGCTTCAGACGATGGTAGGGAAATCCTTTTATCGACGGATATTCCCTCAGATGTAATCACGAAAATAAAGAAAAAACCCTTGTAGATTGGATTTCCCTCATATGTAATCATGACTTTAATCTTTAATAAAATTATCTTGCTTCTTCATATGATCATCTTGCCATACGTTGCTGCGAAGTCTGAATATGTGTAGCTTCGACACGTCTGATTCTTTACGCTAACTCTGTATAGAAAGAGTGCTAGATCCAGTCTTTTGCGCATAGCGAATAGTCCATAGAACGCTGTTGAGTATTTTGAACATTTAGAACTGTCCTGTTGCTAGGACTGAGGAACCGCGTAGAGCTCTGAAATGTTGTTTTCACTTCTGTGTAAACAGAATTCTTGTTTCAGACTTCATCTTCAAGAATGACTTCTCGAAAAGTCCCTTGGAACAGGGTCGAGAAATGGCTGTCAAACTGAGTTGCCATCTTGATAGATGAAATATTCGGACTGGAGTCTGGATGAACCTCCAATTGACCCGAGAAGAGTAATTTCTCAATGTTTGAGCTCTGTATGTTTTGGGTATTTGGGATATTTTGAGGTCAAGAAGGAGTATCTTCTGTGTGAACTCCTGTAGTCGACCGCCTCGAGAACTGTTCGGATATGTGGAAAGTCAGAGATCCGTAGTGTAGATGAGCTGAAAATCCTGAGTTCGTAGCCTATTGAGCGTAGAAAGCCACCGAGCGTGAGATCATCGATTTGGTATCTGCTGAGCATAAAGTTGTAGGTTTGTAGCCTCTCGCGCATAAAAGCTACCGAGCACAAAGGCATCCGGGCATAAAACCATAGACTTGTAGCTTACGAGTGTAAAATTATAGATCTGTTGCTGTCGAACGTAGAAAGCTCCTTAGCGTAGAACTGTAGATTTGTAGCCTGTGAATAAAAGAAATCTTCCGGGCGTAAGGTTGTGGATCCGTTGCCTCCGAGCATAAACTAAATGCCACCGAGCGTGAGATCATCGATTTGGTATCTGCTGAGCGTAAAGTCGTAGGTTTGTAGCCTCTCGAGCATAAAAGCTACCGAGCACAAAGGCATCCAGGCATAAAACAATAGACTTGTAGCTTGCGAGTGTAAAAATCGTAGATCTGTTGCTGTCGAGCGTAGTAAGCTCCTTAGCGTAGGAACCGCTGACCTGTTTTTGCACGAAAAACTCTTCGAATTTGCTGATTGTCCGCCTTTCGAGAGTAGTGGGCTGACGTAGTACCCAATCATAACCAAATATTAATTGTGAGATTTTGGTTGGGGTTTCGAGGAGCCCGTCCGAGGATTCGAGGAGTCGACCCGAACTCTATATATATCCCAAGCTTTTGAGAGAAAAAACTTTTCATCCGTCCTCTGCGAAAGAGAGCCTTCGACTGTTTTGAGTCTTTCCCCTCGTTCTTCTTCCGAACACTCCGAGTTTTCAGAAATGGCGCTGAAGCAAATCCCCTCTACTAAGGGAAAGAGTATAGGTTCTTCTTCTCGTTCTTCTGCCCCAGCGAGAGAGTCTTCGGTCGGGCAAGGTAAACTTTCTTCTGAGCGAAGCATCCCGCCGACGAGTAGCGCACCGGGCCTTAGAGGTAGAGCCTTTGGGATGACAAAGAACGACGAAATTTTTTTCGCACACGTTGAACGTGACCGCGCTAGGTCGTCTTCTGTGCTGATAGCCTCTTTGAGGAAGATGACGCACGGAGACGTTTTCATCTTTTACGTCCACATTTCTAATGTGCCAGCGTAAAACTCCATGTTTTCGCAGTTTTGAGCGTAAAAGCTCTGACTGCCGAAAACTTGGTGTATAATATAAAATTTTAGTTTTACGCTTGTGGGTGGGACCTCGGGCGTAATAACTAGAATTTTGATAGTCTGGCGTAAAGCACAGACTGTATACCGCCAATTACGCTTCTGGATGTGACTTCCGACGTAAAATGACCAAATTTTGTACAGTCTTGGCGTAAAGCACAGACCATCGTTTCTTGGTCTTTATGTTGCAAGAGTTGTAATGACGTGTTTTCCTTGCACTTTTACAGTTGACTTGCATGAGTCTCCCCTGGCCGAGGTGATGGGTTCCGCTGCCGGGATGCTGCACTCAAACTATCTGGAGGATCTGTCCCACGTGATATTTCCTATCTCCGATTCCAGTATCCTGAAGGAAGGGAGATCTTGATATCAGCTCAGGGCGAGCGGACGTTGCTGAACATGATTAATGGAGAGCCCCTGACGTACATAGACGGGGGGCCAGTACATCAAGCCGGCTTTTCTTTTTGGGGACATGATTGACAAACAGTCCCAGACGAAGCCCAAAAGAGAACCCTAGGTTTTTCCTGCTGAGAGTGTGGTCTTGTATCTGCCAACGATATCGAGAGATTATCCCATCTCGGCTTTCTCCAATGCGACACATTCCAGGAGGATGTCGTGGACGCTGACTCCCGATTTTCACGGCAAGCCGGGGAAGATCTTTCATTTGAAAGGAGCTGACCAGGGGTCGTTTGTCAGCCGCCCTTCCGGCGTTGTGACGCTGTTCAGGGGACTGTGCCCGGGCAGCGTCCCAAGTGAAGACAGTTCTGTGATCCAGCCGGTCCAGTTGCCGACTTTCTGCAACGACTTCATGGTACGAGGGGGTGTATACCCCAAGGAGAATCCTCGGTGCAATGGGTGGATCACCCCAACAAACCTCCGATGGGCTTGCCTAGTTGACTGGGCCTTGAAGCATTTTCGGAGAGAGCTGGAGGTCATTAGACTGTATGCTGCTGTGAGTGCGACGAGTGTTGGGTTGCCTCCCAACCCTAACCTATTTTTGGCACTGATGGAGCGATACATTTCGCTCACCGGGACCTTCGTCACTCCACTGGAGGAGTTGGGGTTGGCCCTCCATGAGATGGCAGTGATCTCGAGACTGCCGATGGGGGACACCCCATATGAAGAGTATATTCCCACCAACAGGGAGTTGGAGGACTCGGACCCTCGGGTTATGGAGGTGTATCAGGAGCTGATGTGCCACTACTTTGCGTGCACTACTTTTTATGATGAGCCTTCTGATTTGGCTCACACCACTAAGTGGATGTCCTACCTCTTCTTCCACCGGGCCAGGGCCGTCAAGTCGGAGAAAGTTTCGGGGGACAAGAATGAGCCCGTGAACTGTTTGGGCGTGCTCAGTGCCCAGGTCGTTGAGGATCTTATGGAGGATACTAAAGCTCCAGATCAGATTCTCAATGACGGGGTAGAAAAGTACCCTGAAGGCACTAAGGCCTATAGTTACTTGAGGCGCTGCCGCAGGCCTCTGTCTAAGGAAGCCCGGCTGGCTGGCCTTCTCTCAATATGGCTGCGTCGAGTAGTGGTGCCCGGCATCGCGTCCGTGGACCACATTCACCGGAATATCCTGTGGCCTGCCGTGCGTTTGGTGTTCGGGGCAAGACTGGGCTTGCTCCCTGCCATGGTGTGCCGTATACAGGCTAGTTTGAGAGCCATGACTGATGGACTGCTCGTCGATAAAGCTCGGCGTGATAGCTTTCCCCGGGTAGAGTTACCATACCTGTATTTGATGGGATGGTTAATTCTCCATAACCCCCGGGTGATGTCTTCCGGCCCTGGCAGTAGTTCGGGGGGTAGTTTCTTGTTGAACTACAAGGACTCTCCCTGGAACGTGAACACAGTCTTAGACTGTCGGCTGGTGCTGAGCCTCGGTCATTGCTGGAAGCTCCTCTGTACTGTCCCCTCTGTACATCACAATCAGTCGGGTATTAGGCTTAAGGATTTAGGTGGAGAGAAGACCAATCTTTCTCCGGAAGCTTTTAATTGGTTGGTCTGCATCAGACCCTCCCATTTGCTGTACAGAAGCGAAGATCATTGCTTCTTCGAGCCCTACTTGCCCGGTCGATTCGCCAGGCAGTTTGGGTATGATCAGCTGCACGTGGGCAATGCCGTCACCAGCTTCAGGTCTAGGGGCGGACTCATTGATGGAGCCAGAGGATGGCGGTATTTTATTATGGGTTGCACGGGAGCAATCTTTATCGTGCCGATCGTCACACTCTCCACGGAGCTGCACATCCTCCATTCGTATGCCTAGTTCTACGTGGCGATCAACACCTTCCATCGTGATTTTGACATGCATGGAAGCTTTAGGGTGCCTTCTTCCAAGTCTGGGGGAAGAGTCGAAGTCCCCTCGGTTTTGTCTGACGAGGGTGAGGGGTCCGTCGCTCTGGATGAGCCTCTGGTATCGGTGCCGAGGTGTGAAGTGCCTCCGCCTGCGGGGGCTTTGGCAGTCTCTAGGAAGCGAAGGGATCCTGCTTCGAAGCAGACTTCCCCTCGTAAGAGGAAGAAGAAGACGATTGCTCGTTCTCTCCGGATTCCTGGTATTGAGGCTCCTAGAGAGGAACCTGCTGTCTCCCCTGTTGGGGATGTCTCTTTGATTGGAGGTTCCTTGCCTTTCGGAGAGGGACCCTTAGTTTCGGTTGGAGATGCCGGAGAACCCCTGCTTGAGTCTGCCGTTGCTGCCACCGCCTTCGGTAGTGGAACGAAATCGCCTACGTGGCCGAGGCAAATGAGAGAATCTTTCCCTAGACCAGCAATGGATGAAACTCCTGCCGTATCCGTGATCAAGCCTGGCGAGGTTCCGGCTGACGAACCTCGACCGCGTCTTGGTGAAGGCTCAGTAGAGCACCTGGTGGTGTCGGTGGGCCCACCCCCTTCTCCAGGTATGACAGTTCGTATTGCGTCATTAAGGCATGGTTTAGCTACGTAGGCTGCAGATGCGACATATATACCATTGGCTATGGGTAAATGTCATCTTTATGTCTCCTCTTAGAAAGATTACCATCATATTGATATCAACTTTCTTGTCCTCTTCTCAGGGGACGGCGTCCACGGGGAGTATAGCGTTGAAGCGCCTTCTGGCTCTGCTCAGGCTCCTAGCGATGATACGGAGGCGCCCAACTTCGAGGAGGAAATATCTTCGGGGGCCAGCTCGCCCGGAGTGGTTTCGTCACCTCAAGAGGAGGACGAACCCGTTGTCGTGACCTCGCCTCTCGCGAGTATGTCGATGACTTCGACCGTCGTTGTCGCACCTCATTCGGTCGTACCACCTGCCGAGGTGGCGGCTGTGGCCACCTCGTCTGCAATCATTCCTGGAGGGGGACTTGCCAATATCGCGACCACTCCTGGCGTCCAATCGGATCTAGTTGCGCTGACCGAGCAATACACCAGCCTCTTTTACACCAGTTTGAAAATGCTGATATCAATGGTGTTGGCGAAGAATCTAGACTTCAAGCGTCTGAAGAAGGCTTCCCAGTTTTTGATCGGGGCGGTCAGGGAGTTCTGCGATTCTGGCGTAGCTGACGCCCTGGAGGCGATGGTTAATGGTTTGGAGCAACCTAATAACGAATACTTGCAGCTGGCTCGGGGCAGCCTTAAAGCTGAGGTCCAGGCCAGATATGACCTCATGACTGCACGGCTTACTAAACAGCTGGAAAGCCTAGATGACTCCATCAAAGCACATAAGCTGGAGATGGATAAAAGAAAAGCTGTCGTGGAGGACGCTCTTGCTCTTCAGACGAAGTGCCAATCCGAGCATGAAGGGAACGTAGCGAGGGCCCACAAGTTGAAGGAAAAATTTGCTCTGGCAGAGGAGTGGGCTTCTCAGTCGTTGGCGGGTCTAGATGTAGCGACTGGTCGACTGAGCACTGCACGACGGGATCTGGAGCACGCAGAAGCTGCCCGTGCTGGCTCTCTTCGGGCAAGGGCCGAGCTGTCCTTTATGAACAATCCCGAGGCACGGCTGGAGCTGGCCCACGCTGATGCCTTGGTTTCCAGGGATGAGAGGATAGCTGCACTGGTACAGCTGATTCGTGATCTGACCGCTCTCCCACAATGTTGTACCCTTTCTTCTTTTTGCTTCCCAAATGTAATTCTGCTCTTTTTGGGAATAAATAAAAGCGACTCTTTTCTGACTTTGTGGACCCATTATTTCGGAATGTAAATGATAGATTTGGGTGAGAGTGATATCAGAGGTAGTATGAACGTGATAGACTCTTGATAACCTTTTAGCAGGACATGTCTATTCAGAGGTCATACGGATATGATAGAATATGACCCAACTAATTTCGTTTTGGAAGTAGTTTTGTCAGAATTGAGATTCTCGCTATATTCTACTTGAGCAGAGGAGGTTAAGCATAGTACCTTTTCAGGAATTTACCGTTGATAGGAGCCATTAACAGGTCTCCATTAGGCTGGGCTAACCGATATGTGCCGTTTGAGAACGTTGTCTCGATCACATAAGGGCCTTTCTATTTAGGCTAGAATTTGCCTTTACTCCTGTCAGTAAGGATCATCGGCCTTCTTACGGCTAAAACTAGCTCGCCAACTTTGAACACTCTTTTCTTTACTTTATGATTAAAAACTTTGGAAATGCATGCTTGGTAGAGCGCGATGCACTGTTGAGCTTGGAGGCATTTTTCGTCTAATCCTTCTAGCTCTTGAAGCCTTAACAGGTCATTCTTTTCTTGAGTCAGCTCATTAGTCACGGCTATCCTGAGTGACGGAATCTGTATTTCAATGGGGAGAACTGCTTCGCTTCCGTAGACCAGTAAAAATAGGGTACAACCTGTCGGTGTTCGTACCGTTGTACGGTATGCCCAGAGGCATTCGCCCAGCTTCTCATTCCAATCTCTTTTGTTTGAAGAGACGAACTTCTTCAAGAGTTTGATAATGGTTTTGTTGAAAGCTTCCGCCAAACCATTAGCAGCTGGATAATATGCCGTAGAGGCAATATTATGTATCCGATTTTTATCGTAAAATCGATGAAACACTTGGCTGATGAACTGAGGCCCATTGTCATGGATTATCCTTCGGGAAATCCCAAAGCGATAAATGATGTGATGCTTGATGAAGCTGATTACATTAGACACCTTTACCTCAGCAAGAGGGATCGCCTCTGCCCATTTGGAGAAGTAATCCGTGATGGCCAGTATGAACTAGTGACCTCTGGAAGAAGACGGGTGAATAGGACCAATGATATCCATACTCCACGCTTCGAAAGGCCAGGATGCAACCGTAGGATGTAGATATTCAGACGGTTGATGTATGAAGTCTGCATGAACCTGACAGGCTCTGCATTGTCTTGCATAGTTGATCGCGTCTGCGATCATAGTGGGCCAGTAATAGCCCATTCTCCTGATACGATCCTATAGCTTAGGACCGGGCTGATGTGCTCCGCATACGCCGTCGTGAGCTTCCCGGATAATCTGCTGTGCTTCGTCGTTAGAGAGACATCTCAATAGTAGTCCGTCGTAGGTCCGGCGATATAGGCATTGTGAAGATGCCTGAAAGTAGAAGCGAATGATCGTCTTTTGACGGATACTGCTTCTTTGGGGTCCTCCGGCAAGATTTCGTATACGACAAAATCTATGAAGGGACTTCTCCAGTCTCTTCTAGGGGGATCTGTGTTCACAGCGTAGCTGCATTCTATGTGAAAGTTGTTTTTCAAACAGAATAAAACTCTGTTAAGAAGGATTACCGAATCCTGTCTTCTTATAGGAGTGGCTAAATCCGCAGCTAGACTGGCTAGGGCATCATCTTCCAGGTTCTGAGATCGAGGTACATGCTCTAGGAAGAACCCTTTGAATATCATGGCTATCTCGACCGTTGCTTGGTGATAGGGGATGAGTTCTGGATTCCGGACTTCATATATTTCCCTGACTTGATTGACTATAAGCAGAGAATCACCGAAAGCTTCCAGGGACTCGACCCCCAGCTCTTTGGTGACTTGGAGCCCGATTAGCAGAGCGTTGTACTCTGCCACATTGTTGGAGCATGGCTCGCTAAGAGAATATGCTCGGTAGATGACGAGTTTATCAGGAGTGACCAGGACGATTTCTACCCCTGAAACTACGTTTCCCCTGGGCCCAGTCCTGGAGGCGCCGTCGAAGAACAGTTGCCATGCGTCACTTTCCATTGTGGAATTACGTTCTGCAACTTCGTCAGGGATGTCCTCGTATAATTTGGAGGCCTCCGGGATTGGATGAACTGCTAGGAAGTCGGCCAGCGCTTGGCCTTTGATGGACTTCTACGGGACGTATACCATGTCATATGGTGTTAACAGCATCGCCCAAGTCGTGAGTCGGGAATTAAGAGCCCTTGGCTTGCTCATCATTACTCGAAGAGGGTTGATCCTGGAGATGATATGAATAGTCTGGCCGGTGACATAGTGCCGCGTCTTCTGGATAGCGAACATCAGAGCCAAGCATTCTTTCTCCACTGGGTTGTACCGGTGTTCGGCTCCGACCATCATCCTGCTGAGGTAGTAGATAGCCTGTTCATGCCCCATATCGTTCTTCTGTGTGAGAAGAGCTCCTAGCGAATGATCCATCGCTCGGACGTACAGCAAGAATGGTCTTCCCATGACGGGAGGCACCAGAACTGGCGGACTGGTGAGGTAGCGTTTGATATCTCTGAACGCTTGCTGACAGGTTTCGTCCCATATGAAGGATACACCTTTCTTCATGAGATGCGAAAAGGGATGACATCTTCCCGAGAGGTTGGATATAAACCTCCGGATATAAGCCAGACGGCCTTGAAATCCTCGGAGTTCCCTCAGATTGTGGGGCAGTCGCATTTCTACGATGGCCTGGACTTTGTCAGGGTCCACTTGGATGCCTTTGGCGGTGATGACAAATCCCAGGAATTTGCCACTAGATACACCCAGAAAAGACTTCGTAGGGTTCATCTTGAGTTGATGTTGGCGCATTAACTCGAATACCGTCCTCAAGTCTTGAATGTGATCATCTTTGAGGCGGCTCTTGACGGCTATGTCGTCCATGTAACATTCTACTATTTTGCATAAATGCTCATGGAATATGTTACTCATAGCCCGTTGGTATGTAGCCCCGGCGTTCTTCAATCCGAAGGACATGACCGTATAGCAATATACCCCCAACGGGGTCCGGAAGGCAGTGTGCTTCTCGTCTTCAGGATGCATCTTGATCTGATTGTATCCTGAGAATCCGTCCATGAAAGACATGCGTTCAAAACCGTAGGTGTTGTCGATCATGATGTCCGTGATGGGAAGAGGGAACTCATCCTTGGGGCAGGCCGCATTCAGATCTCGGTAATCGATGCAGATACATATTTTCCTATTTTTCTTCATGACTGGGACAACGTTGGCGACCCAGTCGGGATGTTGTTCTTCCCGGATGAAATCACAGGCTATCAACTTCTTGACTTCAGCTTCGATGGCGTCCATCATATCCGGGCGGAACCGGCGTTGGTGCTGCTTCACAAGCTTTGAGTCGGTCGATATGTTGAGTTTGTGAGTAGCCACCTTTGGGTCAAGGCCTGGTATGTCCTCATAATCCCATGCAAAGACGTCGATATACTCTTTTATCAGCTGGATAACTTCTTCCCTTTCAGCTAGGGAAAGATTGTTACTGATAAATATCGGCTTTGGCGAAAGTTCACCCCCAACATCAACCTGGATAACTTCGTCTTTGGTGGGAGGTTCCCTTTGCTCGAAGCAAAATTCCCACTGCGTATCCATTTATTGGGCCCAAGAGTCATTCTCAAACGGCTCAGGATCCTGTTCATCTGCTTCAAAGGGATCTGCCACTACCATATTCACCGATAATGTTTGTTCAAGAGCATCAGGTGAGTCGGAGGGTGACGAGCCGTTCTGAGAAGAGGAAAATATGTCCTCATCTGACTTGGAAGTCGTAAGGGAGGTGGCATACCCTAACCCGAAACAAGTTTGTTGATAGCGGGGGTCACCACGCAGCGGCGTTCGTTTGCCTCTTCCGTAGTTGAGGCCTGGCTTCTGCTCCAAGTCGTAGCCCATGTTTTGCATGATCCTCAACGCTTGCGGGCTGTATTGGTGAACTTGCATTTTTCTAGCATCGTCATCGAAAGGATCTTCCTGGATAGTCGGTTGATTACGCATGCGACCGAAGACTATTGATCACTGGCTGCTGCAGGTAGGCGGGGCAATGAAGATAGAATCCTCATATGGTCCATACGTCGTGACGACATTGGATGATGATGCTACTTCCCAGATATATGGACGGTAGGAGTTCATAACTTCCAAGAATTTTTGTGCTATGGGTTCTATCTCGTCACGGAGAGTGGATTCCTGATTTGGAATTTGAGCGTCAATATACTGGAAAAGAGGATATTTATTATCATCTGGAACTCCGTTCCTGGTTGCATTTACATCAGTCGGCTGCCTGTCGCGCCGAAGGTTGATGACCAAGGGTGGAGGCTTCTGGTTCAAAGTGATCACTAGAGGATCACTCCCTTTTCCTGACTTGGTCTTGTTCAGGTGAATAGCCATAGGCTCCATGGCTTTTGGACGAGTGGTTCATCCTTTCACCCTGATTGACAGCAGTAGTGCGGCAGAGGGTTCTTCTAGCTCCCGGTGGGATTCCTTCTCTGCCTCGCCTGACCCTTCTTCCGTGTGGTCTTGAGAGTACAACACGATATCGAAATAGTAGTATTCTACTCCTTTAAACGGGTTTAGGTCAGCAACCTCCGTTTGTATTGTTCCTTGGGGGTCTACATATTTGAGGCATTGATGTAGAGTTGAAGGAACGATGTTGTGGTCGTGGATCCACGGTCTTTCCAGCAAAATGTTGTAGGACACCTCTGAATCGATAACGTAACATGTGGCCACCGATCTGAGGTTGCCAATCTGGATCCTCAGGCAAATTTTTCCTAATGGCTTACTTCTTCCGGCGTTGAAACCCACGATTGTAGTGGAGGTGTAAGCCAATTCGCTGGTAGGAATCCTCAATGGTCTGAGCAGACTGTTAGGGATAATGCTGATCGACAATCCCGGATCTATGTGAATCCGATCGACCTTCATGGAACCGACGTACCCAGTGTAATAGAGGGGCCTGTCATGCCTGTTATGTTTTAACAGCATGTCGTCTTGAGTGAAAATGATATTTGGGACCACTTCCATTATACTGTGGCATTGAGGACATGCCACCGGTTCTTCGTCGGGGGACTTGAGCTGGGTCAAGCATGCCTCCGCCTGCATCAGTGCTTCACTCAGGGCTAGACGAGTGTCTTGGGAGAGCCTGAGTAGTTCGAAGATGGACAGTCTGGCTGGTGTATTAGCCAGTTGGGCCAGTATGTAGAAGTTGTATGGCTTCTCTAAACCTTTGTTTGGAATATTTTTCACAGGTTTATCAAAGCGCACTTCTCTTTGCTTCCCCTTGTTCGCCGAAGTTGGTTTTGAAGGACCGACATCTGGTACGACGGGGTCTGGTCCTGAAGGTTTGGCAGCTGAAGCGTCCGCCGGTGCATCTTCCTGACTTGCTCCGTAGTCGTTGAGGTAGGCTTTCCCTGAACGGGTTACAGCAAATACCTCATCTTCGTCTGATGGCGAAGAAGTTGCGACCATATGGCATGGTTTGTATTTGGAGCTCTTTCTAGACGTAGCCTTAGTAGCTTTAGTCTCCTCCTCGAGCTCTAACACCAAATTCGGATGAACCCACATAATCTTGCCCTGCCGGGTGGTCAGGGGTACCAGGTCATGATTTTGACCCCCAGCCGGAGGGAGATTGACGATGTTCATTGTGGTCCGAGAAATGGGTGTGACACCGTTCGAGACTTCTTGGGAAGAAAGGTTGCCAAACCGCAGAGAGATCATATTGGCCGTGACCGTCTTCTCGGTGTTATACAGAGTGATGGCTTTAGCATCGATTAACTCCTGGATCTTCCTTTTCAGTATGTAACACGCCTTTGTCGGGTGGTGCACGTATCTGTGGAAGATGCAGTATTTGGGGTCGTTAGTACTGCCGACTTCTTGGGACCGTCTTAGCTCCGGAAGGGTGATCTTGCCACTTTTGACGAGACACTCGAATATGCTCGGGATATCGTAGTCGTCGAAAGAGTAGACTTCGACGGGCCTGGAGGTCCCGGGTCTCGCTTGTGCGGTTGCCGCGGTCTTTTGTTTGGCCGTATTGATCGCTAGAGCTTCTTTTCCCTTGGAGCTGTGAGAATGGTCGGTGCTGGGAGATGACCTTTTGCCTCTGTCAGAGGCGGAGATCATGATGCCAATGTCGCACGCCTTACGACTATTGTCTTCGGCGGCTACTGCCGAGATAATGAATGAGGGCCAATCATGGAACTGATATGGTCCTGTAAATACCGAGACTACGGGAAGGAGGTTCTTCCTGCAAATGTCTACTAACGCAGAGTCTGGAACTCCTGGGGGCATCTGTAAGGTGGCCTGATGAAAACGTTCGATGAAGGTGCGAACGTCTTCCTTTTCCCTCTACTTGACTTCAATGAGAGAGGACATAGACATGTCCATTCCTCCCTCGTAGAATCGCGTAAAGAATAAAGCTTTGAAGTCTTCGAAGGAAGTAATGCAGTTGTCCGCCAAGCTACGGTACCACTGATAGGCTACTCCTGAGAGGCAGCCTTTGAACACCCGAGTGAGGAGGGCGTCGTTCCCTTGTAGCAACACCGTTATCATACTGAAATAGTTCATGTACTGCTAGGTGATGTTTTTCCCTCGAACAGAGCCATAGTCTGAGGTTTGCACCTCGGAGGGAAAGGGACCTCTTCCCAGATAGCTGGGTAAGGCTGGTTGATTCCCAGTTTCTTGAGCTGATCTTTGTGCTTCAAGGCGTCAAACTGGGCTTTCAACTCCCGTACTGCCTGCATCGAATTCTCAGTCGGAAGCGGGACTACGGTGTAGTGTGGAGTTGGTTGTATCGTAACTCCAACGGGAGGTAATGCATTCTCTGAGTGAGGAAGCGGAGGAACTGCTGACTCTTGATCTAGAGCAGTCTCTTGGCTCGAGTTGAATGGTGGTAAGTCCACCCCCACACGTATCTGAGTTGGCGGGACCGATGCTTGAGCCATGGCAGTTGTGTGCTGAGTTAGCATCATCTGGTGCATGTTCTCCATTATGGATTACATTTTTTTCAGAGATGTCTCCAGTATAGTGATGCATTGTTCCGCGTTTCCTGACGGCGAAGCTTCCTCGCGTTCATCTTCAACGGCATAAACTCCCATTTCCCTAGGCATCGTCGAAGGATGCGTATAGGTTGTTGCAGAAGTTGACTCTATACTCTCAGTATTTGATTCGGGAGAATGGCGATCCCCAGCGTCGGAATCAGAGGAGTACGAAGTCAGTTGTTGTGACCTTGAATGAGTGTTCTGGATCACCCCATCTTCAGTGTCTCTGAGAAGCATGTTGGATCTCCTTCGGCTCGGAGTTCTAGAGGACGGATGTCTTGAGCCTGAGCTTCCTCCAGGTATATGCGAAGCCATGTTCACGGATGCATGCGCGGGCTCTCCTTCCTGGAAAGACAGAGAGTAGCTCAACCGGTCAAAAACTGACCGTTTTGCTTTAGAACAGCAGCAATCAATCACAATCTTATGACTATTACAACATTGCTCGCCAGGGGGAGTAATAGACATGTTGGAAGGTCCCCTTTCCTTACGCTTCTAGATTAGATATTTGCGTAATTCAGGAAGAGTAGAAGAAGAAGACGACGGCTTGTTCCTTCTGTTCCCACCAGTGGGCATGCGGAGACTGGGCACCATGGTTTTTCCTGTGCCACCTGTGTACAACAGGTTGGCCATCTGGGTGGCGAATAATCCCCGGGGAGGGTGTTTTTCCGCAATCTGAGCTTGCTTTACGCCGTGGGACTTCGCCTGGCGTAATTTGGAGATCTGCTCAGACTGGCGTAAAGCTGAAGAGGTCCTCAATCGGCCATCGGCTTCCCACGTAATCCGGAGGGTAGGCAGATTGCTCCCTCACTGGCGTAAAGGCCGAGAAGTTGAGTACTCTGCCGCTTGCTTCCCTTCGCGGAGATCACAGCGCTCATCTGGTTCCCCATAGAGGTCAGATGTTGTCTTGTGCACGGAGCGTAATTTGTACTGCCGATTTGTCGCTGAGGCATCATTAGAAGTTTTGTCTGTACCGCACGTAGCGGGAGACTGGTTTCTACGTGTAGAGCGCAGTGGATACTTCTGGGTTAGCGCTGAGGCTTTGCCCGAAGTTTCATCTGTACCACGCGTAGCGGGAGATTGGTTTCTACGCGTAGAGCACTGTGGATACTTCTGGGTTAGCGCTGAGGCTTTGCCCGAAGTTTCGTCTGTACCGCGCGTAGCAGGAGACTGAATTTTACGTGCAGGGCACGGAGGGAGCAATGCTACAACCTCATTGGTCGGAGAGATCGGAGAGTCCACAGGAATGGTAGAGGATGTCTTGGGCATCCAGACCTTGCGCAGCTTCCTGTTGTCTTGGACGGAGAGAGGGTGAGAGCTACCCCCGGTTCGAAGCATGTCTTCGTAGGCAGACTGGTCGAATTGGACGACCAGTGTCTTCTTCAAGGTTCCTACAGATACCGCATCGTGTTGAGCAATTACTTCCTCATCAGAAGAGAAAGACGTCCCCAGCAGAGTCGCCATCTTGTTTGTGGTGGAAAACGAAAGAATAAAAATGTATTCAAGATGGGGTTTACACGAAACCCGCCTTCTTTGGTTTATAAACAAACTTGTACAATTTGATCTTATACGAGGATGTGGGAGTACAATTTGCTATAGGTGTCTGATCTGCAGTCGATCACTTTAGCCCTTGGACCACACGATATTGAAGAAGTGCCGTAGAAGACAGGAAGCAGCTTCGGAGGTTGCAAAAGAGGGTGGATGTACGATGCCAAAGTCGTCGATCCCTGCTCTTTGCCTGAGCTCTGGGTTCTCTCTCTCTCTCTCTCTTTTGACCTTTGGTTCGATCTTTCTTGGAAGTTCGACCTTGGATCTGATATTGGTTCTTTTGACCAATTTTCCGACCTCCCAATTTGTCGACCGTGGATCTGATATTGGTTCTCTTGACCAATTTTCCGACCTTGCTCCTCATTGATAGAGGTCTCTATTTATAGAGTTTTAGTGACAGTGACCACTCCGTCGGTATAGAAACCGAGGAGTAGAAAGTACAGTACCCTTTTACACAACGGTTAAAATAACCAATGCTTGCGTATAGATGATCCTTTGAATGAGCGTGTGACGCGGGTCCAACTAAGGGACAAAACGCGTATAATCGCTATGAAGATCACGGCATAGATGCCACGTAGGTAGGTATCCCTCGTGTAGAAGAGGTGGGCATAGAGACCAATGTCTGTCACCATTGCGTAGAAGCCAAGTAGGCATAGAAGCCGAGTGGGCGTAGAAGCCGAGTGGTCATAGAGGCCGAGTGGGCGTAGAAGCCGAGTGGTCATAGAGGCCGAGTGGACGTAGAAGCCGAGTGGTCATAGAGGCCGAGTGAGCACCGGTGCTGAATGGGCGTAGAAGCCGCTGCGTACCGTGCCAGAGTGCTGATGTGGACGTCTTAGCCGAAATTACGGCTTTTGAAGATATAATCAAATCTCTTGCATTAAATGCCGAGATTTGCCACTATCCTGTGCATTAAATGCGAAAGCGTGTTTTGAAGGTCTGCAACCCTTCTGCGCATCAGTCGCAGAGACGTGCCTTAAGAAACTATCACCGCTCTGTGCATTGGAAGTAGAGACGTGCCTCGAGCAACTGTCATCGCTCTGTGCATTAGACGTAGAGACGTGCCTCGAGCCCCGTACGTAGTGCAGCTTTTGATGTGGCAGGCGGTTTGTCTACTGCAGAGCGTAAATAGCTCATGTCTGCCTGTGTAAAACAAGGTAGCGTATCCCTTCGTGCACGTAAAAGCAGTTTACGCAAAGGAGATGGCCGTAAATGATAGCCTGGGTCGCAGTGCCGTGCCATCATTATAGCCATCGTCTGGGTAGTCGAGCAGTATCCCTGGGTAGTCGAGCAGTATCCCTTTGTCAGAAGTCCAAGCGTCAGGTTCATTGCAGGATCTGACAGGTTCACTTTGGAGAATACGAAGCGTCTCTCGTACACTTCAATGCTGCGTTGCAAGAGGATGGTGTAGAAGCATGAAAAATACGCTGGCAAAAGCTACGCGGCGTCAACGTCTCTCCGGCTCCTACGCCTATCCGGCTTCAACGCCTCTCCGGCTCCTACGCCTACCCGGCTTCAACGCCTACCCGGCTTCTACGCCTATCCGGCTTCTACGCCTATTCGGCTTCTATGCCTATCTGGCCTCTGTGCCAGGGTGACAGTCATTTGGCTTCTACGCCAACCGTTTTTACACACGGGATACCTACCTGCGTGGCTCTTACGCCGTGATCTTCGTAGCAATAGTACGCGTTGTGTTCCCTTAGTTGGACCCGCGTCATACGCTCATTCAAAAGATCATCCATACGCAGGCATTGGTTACTTTAACCGTTGTATAAAAGGGTGTTGTACTTCCCACTCCTCGGTTTTTACACCGATGGAGTGGTCACTGTCACCAAAACTCTATAAATAAAGACCCCTATCAATAGGGAAAAAGGAGAGGCGGAAAAAGAATTATCATCCAGGAGAGAATCATCGTCCAAAGGAGAGAGAGAGAGAGAAAGAGAAAGAGAGAGGGAGAGAGAGAGAGAGAGAGAGAGAGCCCGGAGAGCAGGCAAAGAGCAGGGATCGACGACCTTGGCCTCGTGCGTCCAACCTCTTCTGCAACCTTCGAAGCTGCTACCTGTCTTCCACGGCACTTCTTCAACATCGTGTGGTCCAAGGGCTAAAGTGATCGACCGCAGATCAGGCACCTATAGCAATTTATACCCAGATTAAATAAATTATACTCCCACATCCTCGTATAGGATTACATTGTACAAGTTTGTTTGTAAACAGAAAGGTGCGGGTTTCGCATAAACCCCGTCATTGAAATACAATTTCATTCCTTTCGTTTAATACCACAAATAAGATGGCGACTCTGCTGGGGACGTCTTTCTCTTCTGACGAGGAAGCAATTGCTCAACGCGATGCGGTATCTATAGGAACCGTGAAGAAGACACTGGTCGTTCAGTTCGATCAGTCCGCCTATGAAGACATGCTTCGAACCGGGGGTAGCTCTCACTCTCTCTCCGTCCAAGACAACAGGATACTGCACAAAGTGTGGGTGCCCAAGACATCCTCTACCATTCCTGTGGACTCTCCGATCTCTCCGACCAATGAGGTGGTAGCATCGCTCCCTCCGTGCCCCGTACGTAAAAATCAGTCTTCCGCTATGCGCGGTACAGACAAAACTTCGGGCAAAGCCTCAGCGCTGACCCAGAAGTATCTACTGCGCTTTACGCGTAGGAATCAGTCTTCCGCTACGCGCGGTACAGATAAAACTTCGGGCAAAGCCTCAGTGCTAACCCAGAAGTATCCACTGCGCTCTACGCGTAGGAATCAGTCTCCCGCTACGCGCGGTACAGACAAAACTTCTGGCAAAGCCTCAGCGCTAACCCAGAAGTATCCACTGTGCTCTACGCGCAGAAACCAGTCTCCCGCTACGCACGGTACAGACCAAACTTCTGATGATGCCTCAGCGCCAAATCGGAAGTACAAATCACGCTCCATGCGCAAGACAACATCTGACCTCTACGGAGAACCAGATGAACGCTGTGATCTCCGCAAGTGCAACGACAAGTCTGGGGGTAGTCTCCCTCGACAAAGCCGAGCAACATCCAAAGCTGGGGGTAGAATTCTCTCAGAATCTGAAGATGATGCAACGGTGACGATCTTCCCAGAAGACCATGGAACTCAAGCATCAGGAGCCCGAAGGCCAAAAGGGACTTTCTCCTTCAATGAAGATGACATCAGTGAAATCTTTAATATGTTGATGAAGGAAAACAAACTTCAGCTTCCCAACATCAGATACCCTGAGAGGGCTGGCAAAATTGATAACCCAGATTATTGTCTCTTTCATCGGTACATTCATCATCCTACAAAGACGTGCCATGTACTAAAAAAGAGAATCCAGGAGTTGATCGAGGCCAAGGTCATCACTCTACATCTGTAAACAAAGGTCCGACCATCGATTATCATGTTCATATTACCTCTGATATCGATTGTCATCTCAACTTAGCACCCGTACTTAACTCTAAGTACGCCAGTGGTATTGAGTCCACAAAAACTGCTACATCCATATTACCTCTAGCAGGGCTTGTCTCAAACCTATTGCTTGTACTTAGGTGCGCAAAAAATGATGGGTCCACAAAATCAGCCATGTTCATATTACCTCTGAGCTGTAATCCCCAGCTGAGTTTGTTATGTTCATATTACCTCTGAACAAACTATCCTGGTCCGACCATCGATTATCATGTTCATATTACCTCTGATATCGATTGTCATCCCAACTTAACACCCGTACTTAACTCTAAGTATGCCAGTGGTGTTGAGTCCACCAAAACTGCTACGTCCATATTACCTCTAGCAGGGCTTGTCTCAAACCTATTGCTTGCACTTAGGTGCGCAAAAAGTGATGGGTCCACAAAATCAGCCATGTTCATATTACCTCTGAGCTGTAATCCCCAGCTGAGTTTGTTATGTTCATATTACCTCTGAACAAACCATCCTGGTCCGACCATCGATTATCATGTTCATATTACCTCTGATATCGATTGTCATCTCAACTTAACACCCATACTTAACTCTAAGTACGCCAGTGGTGTTGAGTCCACAAAAACTGCTACGTCTATATTACCTCTAGCAGGGCTTGTCTCAAACCTATTGCTTGCACTTAGGTGCACAAAAAGTGATGGGTCCACAAAATCAGCCATGTTCATATTACCTCTGAGCTGTAATCCCCAGCTGAGTTTGTTATGTTCATATTACCTCTGAACAAACCATCATGGTCTGACCATCAATTATCATGTTCATATTACCTCTGATATCGATTGTCATCTCAACTTAACACCCATACTTAACTCTAAGTACGCCAGTGGTGTTGAGTCCACAAAAACTGCTACGTCCATATTGCCTCTAGCAGGGCTTGTCTCAAACCTATTGCTTGCACTTAGGTGCGCAAAAAGTGATGGGTCCACAAAATCAGCCATGTTCATATTACCTCTGAGCTGTAATCCCCAGCTGAGTTTGTTATGTTCATATTACCTCTGAACAAACCATCCTGGTCCGACCATCGATTATCATGTTCATATTACCTCTGATATCGATTGTCATCTCAACTTAACACCCGTACTTAACTCTAAGTACGCCAGTGGTGTTGAGTCCACAAAAACTGCTACGTCCATATTGCCTCTAGCAGGGCTTGTCTCAAACCTATTGCTTGCACTTAGGTGCGCAAAAAGTGATGGGTCCACAAAATCAGCCATGTTCATATTACCTCTGAGCTGTAATCCCCAGCTGAGTTTGTTATGTTCATATTACCTCTGAACAAACCATCCTGGTCCGACCATCGATTATCATGTTCATATTACCTCTGATATCGATTATCATCTCAACTTAACATCCGTACTTAACTCTAAGTACGCCAGTGGTGTTGAGTCCACAAAAACTGCTACGTCCATATTACCTCTAGCAGGGCTTGTCCCAAACCTATTGCTTACACTTAGGTGCGCAAGAAGTGATGGGTCCACAAAATCAGCCATGTTCATATTACCTCTGAGCTGTAATCCCCATCTGAGTTTGTTATGTTCATATTACCTCTGAATAAACCATCCTGGTCCGACCATCGATTATCATGTTCATATTATCTCTGATATCGATTGTCATCTCAACTTAGCACCCGTACTTAACTCTAAGTACGCCAGTGGTGTTGAGTCCACAAAAACTGCTACGTCCATATTACCTCTAGCAGGGCTTATCTCAAACCTATTGCTTGCACTTAGGTGCACAAAAAGTGATGGGCCCACAAAATCAGCCATTTTCATATTACCTCTGAGCTGTAATCCCCAGCTGAGTTTGTTATGTTCATATTACCTCTGAACAAACCATCCTGGTCCGACCATCGATTATCATATTCATATTACCTCTGATATCGATTGTCATCTCAACTTAACACCCGTACTTAACTCTAAGTACGCTAGTGGTGTTGAGTCCATAAAAACTGCTATGTCCATATTACCTCTAGCAGGGCTTGTCCCAAACCTATTGCTTGCACTTAGGTGCACAAAAAGTGATGGGTCCACAAAATCAGCCATGTTCATATTACCTCTGAGCTGTAATCCCCAGCTGAGTTTGTTATGTTCATATTACCTCTGAACAAACCATCCTGGTCCGACCATCGATTATCATGTTCATATTACCTCTGATATCGATTGTCATCTCAACTTAGCACCCGTACTTAACTCTAAGTACGCCAGTGGTGTTGAGTCCACAAAAACTGCTACGTCCATATTACCTCTAGCAGGGCTTGTCTCAAACCTATTGCTTGCACTTAGGTGCACAAAAAGTGATGGGTCCACAAAATCAGCCATGTTTATATTACCTCTGAGCTGTAATCCCCAGCTGAGTTTGTTATGTTCATATTACCTCTGAATAAACCATCCTGGTCCGACCATCGATTATTATGTTCATATTACCTCTGATATCGATTGTCATCTCAACTTAACACCCGTACTTAACTCTAAGTACGCCAGTGGTGTTAGGTCCACAAAATCTGCTACGTCCATATTACCTCTAGCAGGGATTGTCCTCAAACCTATTTACTTGCACCTAGGTGCGCAACAAGTAATAGGCCCACAAAACAGCTATGTCTATATTACCTCTGAGCTGTAAACTCTAGTAAAGCCTATTACGTCTATCTCACCTCTGATAGTACTTTACCTACAAAACTTGGCCAAAGCACGTTCTATCATGTCCGTATGACCTCTGGATAGACGTGCCCTGCTGAAGTTTACCGAGAGTTTATCACGTCCAAACTACCTCTGATACCACTCTCGCCCTAACCAAGTCTCGCATTAATAGTCGGATATGATTGAGTGCTACGTCAAACCACTACCCTCGAAAGACGGACAGTCAGTGAATTCAAAAAATTCTTCGCGCAAGACAGTTCAGCAGTTCTACGCTGAAGGAGCTTTCTACGCTCGGCAGCAACAGATCTATAATTTTTCGCTCGCAAGCTACAAGTCTATAGTTTTTCTCGCCCGGATGCCTTTGTGCTCGGTAGCTTTTACGCTCGAGAGGCGACAAACCTACGACTTTACGCTCAGCAGATACCAAATCGATGATCTCACGCTCGGTGGCGCTCAGTTTACGCTCAGAAGCAACAGATCCGCAGAACTTCACGCTCGAAGAAATTCTCTTTTCAGGAGCTACAGATCCACAAGTCCTACGCTAAAGGAGCTTTCTACACTTAACAGCAACGATTCTACGGCTTTACGTTCAAGCAGCTATAAGTTTATGGTTTTTTTCGCCCGGATGCCTTTGTGCTCGGTAGCTTTTACGCTCGAGAGGCAATAAACTTACGACTTCACGCTCAGGAACCACAAGTCTACGACTTCGCGCTCAACGGTGTTTTACGCCCAGACGCTACAGGCTGAGGATTTCGCACTCCGCGACCTTCCCCAATAAATCTGCCATAAAGACCGCACCGACCGTTTCAACGCTCCATTCAGAAATGTTTCGAGTCACGAGGGGCCATTCATGCTTCATTCAAAGCGTTTCAAATTCCAAGAAATTTAAAAGCTTTGAAGTGGGTCTTGTAGAAGCATGAAAAATACGCTGGCAAAAGCTACGCGGCGTATTGATACAGAGCAGCGCAAACAAAGGCCTTCAGTGCCATCAGGCGTAAGAGCTCAAGGGTGCAGCGTATCCAAAAATGCTTCGGCGTAGACGGGACCCCCCCATCGCCTCCAGGGCGTAAAAACTCAGCCGCTCTCAAAGCAGCGCTAAAATAGCGTACGAGGTACGCTTCGTCTTCCCCGAAATGAATCTGTCAAGTCACGCAGTGAACCTGGCCTCTGACTCCTGACAAAAGTGCTGCACGGCGACCCAGACGACGGCTGGAAACAGGCACAGACCCCTCGGGACGCACACCACAGTATGATGGCGGATCCCTGCATTTAATGCAGAGGATTGGGTTAAGATACCACCGAACCGTCGTTTACTGACGTCCCCTCAGCATAAACCGCTCTTTTGCGCACAGAGGGATATGCTGCATTGTTTTACACAGGCAGGCATAAGCCGGTTTACGCTCCGCAGTAGACAAACCGCCTGCCACGTCAAAAGCTGCACATCGTACGGGGCTCGAGGTACGTCTCTACGTCTAATTGCACGGAGCGGTGACAGGTTCAGTCAAGGCACGTCTCTGCAACGGATGCACAGAAAGGCCGCAGACCTTCGAAACACGTCTTCGCATTTAATGCACAGGATGATGGCAAATCTCTGTAGAAGATTTGATTACATCTTCGAAAGTCGTGATTCCGGCTAAGACGTCCCCGTCAGCACTCGGGCATGGTACGCAGCGGCTTCTACGCCCATTCAAGACCTGTGCCCCTTCGGCTCTCAACGTCTCTCCGGCTTCAACGCCTCTTCGGCTTTCAATGCCTCTCCGGCTCCTACGCCTATCCGGCTTCAACGCCTCTCCGGCTCCTACGCCTATCCGACTTCAATGCCTCTCCGGCTTCAATGTCTCTCCGGCTCCTACGCCTATCCGGCTTCAACGCCTCTCCGGCTCCTACGCCTACCCGGCTTCAACGCCTACCCGGCTTCAACGCCTACCCGGCTTCTACGCCTACCCGGCTTCTACGCCTATCCGGCTTCTATGCCTATTCGGCTTCTATGCCTATCTGGCCTCTGTGCCAGGGTGACAGTCATTTGGCTTCTATGCCAACCGTTTCTACACACGGGATACCTACCTGTGTGGCTCTTACGCCGTGATCTTCATAGCAATTGTACGCGTTGTGTTCCCTTAGTTGGACCCGCGTCATACGCTCATTCAAAAGATCATCCATACGCAGGCATTGGTTACTTTAACCGTTGTGTAAAAGGGTGTTGTACTTCCCACTCCTCAGTTTTTATACCGACGGAGTGGTCACTGTCACCAAAACTCTATAAATAGAGACCCCTATCAATGGAGAAAAAGGAGAGGCGGAAAAAGAATTATCATCCAAGAGAAAATCATCGTCCACAGGAGAGAGAGAGAGAGAAAGAGAGAGGGAGAGAGAGAGAGAGAGAGAGAGAGAGAGAGAGAGCCCGGAGAGCAGGCAAAGAGCAGGGATCGACGACCTTGGCCTCGTGCGTCCAACCTCTTCTGCAACCTTCGAAGCTGCTACCTGTCTTCCATGGCACTTCTTCAACATCGTGTGGTCCAAGGGCTAAAGTGATCGACCGCAGATCAGACACCTATAGCAATTTATACCCAGATTAAATAAATTGTACTCCCACATCCTCGTATAGGATTATATTATACAAGTTTGTTTGTAAACAGAAGGGCGCGGGTTTCGCATAAACCCCGTCATTGAAATACAATTTCGTTTCTTTCGTTTAATACCACAAACAGATGGGTTTTACGTCCAGGAGTCGATGAAGCACCCTGTTTACGCTGAAGCAGTTTGGACATACTTCCTTACGTTGAGCTTATATTTCATGCTGTATTTGGCGGAGAAAGCTCTGTTGCACGCTTGATGGCTCTGAAGGCCTCTGTTTACGCTGCTCTGCATCAATATGCTGCGTATAGCCATCTAGCTTATTTTTTATACTTCTACAGACATATAGTTACTTAGCTAACTATTAACAAAATCAAGTATATTAGTAAGTAACTATTTAACTACACTAACTATGTACTAATTTAATACTAAACTGATACCCTTAACTTCTACCCAATAACTCATGCTAACCCATCTTAAACAACTAACCAATACCTTGACACTAAGCTAACTAACACTAGTATACATAGCTCACTAAATGCAACTGAAAACGGATACTGATACAGTGGGACTTGTTGATACTTACTGATACATGGTTGCTGAAATAATACAGTGCTGATGGTTTTCCTCTTCAGTTGACCGCTCACTGTTGCAGACCTCCTTCTCACTGCCCACTACAAGGCTCGACCACTAGTACACTGATACACAGTGTGGTCGAGGCACATTGTGCACACCAGTGAAATCGATTCCCCCCTGATACAATGGCATACTGATGCACAGTTTTACGGCCCAAGCTTTCCCTCCCTCACACAAAAATATAAAGTCACTGAACTTACTCACTCACTCACTCACTGATACACTAAACTCACTAATACACTAAACTAAACTCACTGATACACTAAGCTCACTGATACACTAAGCTCAACATAGCCCTACCTTCATGTAAAACAACACTATCCATATTCAACACCACTAAATATCTCATGATTGAAAACTTAGCTAAATACTTAGAAAAACCTTAACCCTCACTCCTCTTTTACTGAACTACCCATACAAAGAAACCCAAGCTCTCCACTGACTGATACACTGAGGTATCAGTGCCAACACAGTGCACATATAGTGAAGACACAGTAAAGAACCCGACTCCCTATGTAAATCAGTCCCATGTCAGTGTCTGTGTGAGTGTGTGTGTGTGTGTATCTGCGTCTATGTGTGTGTGTGTCTGTCAGTGTCTGTCTGTGTGTGTCGTGTCTGTGTGCGTATGTCGTATCTGTGTGCGTGTGTCATGTCTGTCCAGTCATCAGTTGTGTCAGTGTCACATGAGAGAGAGAAAGAGAGAGAAAGAGAGAGAGAGAGAGAGAGAGAGAGAGAGAGAGAGATTACCTAGAGCTCGAGGAGGAGGAGGAGGGGGTGTCGGAGTAGCCGCAGCCGTGGAGAGCCGGTCGCCGGAGAGGGGGGGGGGCAGGGGAAATCGAAAACGTTCAAAATTTTCGACAGATGGGAGAAAAGAATATGAGCCCTAATTAACCAAAAATTAGCGACGTTTAGCGACGTCTAATTAAAACATCGCTAAATTAAAATTTAGCGACGTCAAAGATGTCCCTCAATACGTTGCTAAATATTTTTGATATATACGTCGCTAATTATGCCGCTAAACGTCGCTAAATTAGATATATTAGCGACGTTTAGCGACCTTAATTGAACTTATAGCGACTCATCTTTTAAAATCTGAATAAAAGTCGCTGAACGTCGCTAAATATCGCCATTTGGCGACGTTTTTAATGGAGTCACTGATTTAGCGATCTTTATACCAGGAGTCACTAAAATACATCGCTAATCCCACTTTTTTTAGTAGTGATCTCTGCCAGCTTCTCCGTAGACAAACCCACCTTGAAAGGCAAAAAGTGGGCCGACTTGGTCAACCTGTCAACGATGACCCAAATCGCGTCTTTTGCTCCTGGAGATCGTGGAAGTCCGGACACAAAATTTATGTTAATGTGCTCCCACTTCCATTCTGGAATGGATAATGACTGAAGTAAACCTCCTGGCCTCTGCCTCTCGGCTTTTACCTGCTGGCACACTAAGCATCTGGATACAAACTTTGCCACTTCTCTCTTCATGCCATACCACCACACACTCCCTCGTATATCCCGATATATCTTTTTGGCACCTGGATATATGGAATACTGTGAGCGATGTGCTTCCTGCAACACCTTCTCACGCAGCTCACCACTAGGCACACACAATCTAACACCATGCCACAAAAACCATCCTCAGAAATGGTGAAAATATCCTGCAATCCTGCTCTCACCTCAGCTCTGATGCTCCTCAGAGATACATCCTCATACTAGGCTGCCTTGATCCTGTCCATCAAATCTGAGTGTATCTGTAATCCCTACATCTGCATAGCCAACCTAGGAACTATCACCTCAATATCCAAGCTCTCCAAATCCTCCAACAAATATCGATCCTGCGTCAAGAACATAGCTACCGGATACCTGCTCAAGACGTCGACAACTACATTAGCTTTCCCAGGATGATACTGCAAAGATATGTCAAAATCCTTCATTAGTTCCAACCATCGACGCTACCTCATGTTCAACTCCTTCTATACGAAAATATACTTCAAGCTCTTATGGTCTGTGAAGATCTCCATACGCTCTCCGTATAAATAGTGTTTCCATACCTTCAGGGCAAAGATGATTGCTGCAAACTCCAAATCATGGGTAGGATAGTTCTTCTCATGAGGACGCAATTGCCTGGATGCATAGGCAATCACTTTTTTATTCTGTTGAAGATCACAACCCAAACATTTCCTCCGATGCATCACTATAAATAGTGAAACCTCCAGACCTTAATGGCAACATCAAAATAGAAGTAGACGTCAACCTCTTCTTCAATTCCTTAAAAGCAACCTGGCAATCCTCCGTCCAAATAAATTCTATATCCTTCCTGGTGAGTCTGGTCATCGGCTCGGCAATCCTCGAAAAATCCTACACAAACTTCCTGTAGTAGCCTGCCAATCCCAAGAAACTCCTGATCTCTGCTACCGAACTCGTGGTCTTCCAAGACTCCACTGCTGCGATCTTCTTCGGATCCACTGAAATACCATCACCAGTCACAACATGCCCCAAGAACTCTATCTTCTCCATGAAGAACTCATACTTGGACATCTTCCCATACAGCTTCTCCTTCCTCAGCACCTCCAACATAATCCGCAAATGCTCCTCGTGGTCCTCCCGTATCTTCGAGTATATGAGTATGTCGTCGATGAACACCACCACAAACTTGTCAAGGTACTAATGGAATACCTTATTCATCAAGTTCATAAATACCGTCGGGGCATTAGTCAACCCAAATGATATCACCATAAACTTATACTGACCATACCGAGTTCTAAAAGTAGTCTTCGGTATATCCTCCGACTTCACTTTCACCTGGTGGAAGCCTGATCTCAAGTCTATCTTAGAAAACACCTTGTCACCACTAAACTGATCGAACAAGTCATCAATCCGTGGCAAAGGGTACTTATTCTTGATAGTGAGATTGTTCAATGCCCTATAATTAATGCACATGCCCACTGATTCGTCCTTCTTCGATACAAACAATATCGGGGCTCTCCACGGTGAAGAACTCAATCTGATAAACTCCTTATCCAGCAATTCGTCCACCTGCTTTTTCAGCTCGACCAACTCGTTGTTGTTTACTCTATAAATATGTTACAAAATTGGTTCTGCACCTGGCACCAAATCTATAGAGAATTCAACATCTCTATCTGGCGGCAATTTTGGCAATTCCTCAGGAAACACATCCAAAAATTCTGCTATCAACAGATGTGGTAACTCCTTATCTTCTACCATAGCTCTGCAGATAATGCCTTCTTCCTACTCTGTAACTCCTCTAGCAAACTCGAACTCTGGCTCTCCTGGCGGACCAAACAAAACTCTACCTTCTCTACAATCTATACTAGCATGGTGCCTACTCAACTAATCTATCCCGAGTACAATATCGTAGCTCGGAAGTGGCATTACAATTAGACACGTACTCAGCTCCCGGTCTCCTAGAGTAACTCTCCGATCCTTGTAAATATTATTAACCAGGATAATGCCTCCCCCTGTCATAATCTTGTAAGTCCTAAGCAAAGACTCAGCTACCAAACCATGCTTCAGAGCAAAAGAAACAGATACAAAACTATGAGAAGCACCACTATCAAACAAAGGTAAAGCTGGAATAAAATCAAGAAGAACAAAACCTGCGATGATATCTCCGGTGGGCTCGTCCTCCTCAATGGTCATAGCAAATGCTCGCCTCTGATGTGCACCTCCCTGATGCTGATGCTGGACATAACGCTACTGCTGGGTCAGAAGCGACGGTCCCCTCGGCTGTACTGCAGGTGGTCTCGCCTGTGTCCTTGGAGCTGAAGCTGTTCCCTGAACTGCACGACGAGGATTGGAAGGACAATTCCTCAGCTGATGCCCTTCGGTACCATAATACAAATAAACTCCCAGCCTCTTCCTGTAAACTTTCCAGATATGGCCGAGCTTCTTATAAAAGTGGCAGAAAGCTTACTGTGACTGTCTCTGCTACTGTAGTGGCTGGTAAAATGGCACCCTAGCTGTAGTCTGGTGCTGTTAAGGCTGATGGAAAGGCCTGGACTAGAAATGAGGACGTTTGGCAGATACTGTGCTACTGTTGGCCCCTAGAAAAGAATTAAGATCTCTCTTGGGCTTTAAACCCAACTCTCGCTCAACCTTGCGTGCCTCCGCAAGTATCTCCGTGTATGTCTTATAAAAAGATGGAATGAGGATCTTTACTTCCCAATTTAGACCCTTGCAAAAATGAATAGCCCGAACCTCCGGCTCTCATACCAAATACTCTGTAAATTGGCTCAGCCTGGCAAACTCTACAGCGTATTCGTCCATAGACATGCTCCCCTGAATAAGGCTCTCAAACTGCCTCTCCAAGTCTAGCCTGTCTGCCCGAGCGAAGAACTTCTTCTTGAAGAGGTCCTTGAACACCTCCCAAGACTTTCCTGCGTCAACAAGAATCGGTTCATTCCTGAACCAAGTGCGGGCGACATCGAACAGTTGAAGTCCTACAACCTCAACCTTCAGATCCTCAGAAAGATGGGATACCCTCATAAGACGCTCAATGTTCTCGAGCCAATCATCAGCATAAACGATGCCCTCCGTCCCCTTGAAGACCCTAGGCTCCAGCTTCTTGAAGTCCTGAATGTTGCCTGGCCGAAGCTGAGCAACCTGAGGAGCAACCTACTGCTGGACCGGAACTCCTCTTTCTACTACGGAACGAGCAAGCTGATGAGCACTCTCAATGCCCTGTCGCAAAACATCGGTATGCCTCTGATGTGCCTCAGACTGAGCCCTCTGTGCCTCCAATGTCTCACGACACAGTGAGAACATCTGTGTCGCATCTGCTGGCATGAAAGGTGGAGGTGGAAGTCCCTCAGATACAGCTAGCACAGTCCTCTGAGTAGGTGGTGGACCTCCAAAAGCAGCTGACACTCCAATCACAGAAGAAGTGAATGGTGCAGGCCCTCGAGACGTCGCAGACCTCTCAAAAGCTGTTCTTCCCTGCTGCGATCTAGTCTTAGGCGGCATCCAGAGATAAGGCAAAAGAAAGAATCAATATGGCACATGATGTAAGATGCTAAAAGGAAGGGCAGTTTAAAGATCAAATATCAACATTAAGGAATAATAGTTGAATGAATCAAAAGAAATTTTCCTAAATGTGATTGAGTATTCTCAGCTTATAGCCTATATCATATATCCTGAACAGGCTCATAATAGCACTCAATTCAGAGCACCACTACGAATCGTACTAGTTGTGACCTCAAAGACCTGCGTGGGCCACCACTAAAAAAGTGTCACGACCCGCACCCGGTGTAAGGGTGCAAGTCGGGAAAAATGCCCAGCCTGCGTCGCAGAATCGGCGGTAGAACACTGTTTGGATAATATATCTAACAATATAATGAGCCACCAACAATATCAATATACTGAATCACAGATCTAAGGTAAAAATGAGCACAAATATGATAAAGAATGGAATAGGCACAATACAACTCATGAGTCAAAATAATAACATCAATGAGTCTAAAGAAATACCAAACAATAATCTGGAGAAAAATCTAGTATAAGAGAATACCAAGAAGCTACAAGTCCCGGGTCATCTGTCTCAGTCAGGATGAGTCCCTCCTGAGCCAGGGTCTCTGACTCTAAGCCCACAATATCTTGAGGCCCGTAATGTGTAGGGTACCATTTCTTAGTGTCATTTGGAAATATATCCAGTCAGAAAAAGAGCAGAGTACATCTTTAACAGCAGTTCTAATCAATGCTAAAAACTATGTAACAGTAAATAGATGTGAATATACAAGATGCAATAATAGATACAAGATATATACAATAAGGAAATACTGGAATAAATATAAGAATAAACAATGTGACAATGAACAAGAATACTAATGACTAAGTGTGTGAGTACTAGCTTTAACATGTGATAGGCTTGGGAACTTGCACAAGAGTAAATGGCCTGATTAATTATACGTGTGGTGTATGATCAACACTCACAAGGAACAAGGCATGCACAAGGAGGGTATGATCACATATCCATACTAAAATACTCTCTACCCTCGACTGGTATAGGGGATCCAACCATGGTATACTATGGCATAGGATTCTCCAGGAAGATAATGACTCTCCCCGAGGATCAGTGTCTGTACATGTACAATAAGAACAATAAAATAAGGCTTGCACAAGATACACCATATACCAAGGAATAATATCTTATAACGAGATTCGGATATACCAATCCATGTAACCATCGTATCAAGAAATTATGGATATCTACACTAGATATAATGAACATAGAGGATATCATAAATAAAAAACTATCATAGAATGTACTCCCCTAAATTTTGGTGAGTAGTCTCACAGATGTCTGATACGGTGCCTCGAAGACCTAGATATAGAATATAATATCAATACAAGGTTTCAGAATAAAAATAAGTTAAACTAGTCAACTTCTAGGTCAAAGAGCCATATCTAAGTCAAACAGTCAAACTAGGTCAACTCTAAGTCAAACTGGTCAGACTTGGTCAAACTACCTATTTCTAGGTTGCATGAGTCTATCTCCATGATGTTGGGTTCATACACTTATGAATTAGGCAAAATAAGCTAGATCTAGGATACTAAGATACTATATCATAGGATACGCAAACAAAAGATAGAAAATAGTATATATACATATCCAAACAATATTAAATATAATAATCCTAATTATAATTACTAAATGGATATCTTGGTTTTGAACCAACTCGATATCACACTACTAAACCCCCATCTTGATACCCAAACCCCAAATACCTTGAATATCCTCAATACCTTGGCATTTAACTCACTAACCAACATTAACTATATACTAATCAACTAACTACTAAACTATATAATAGACTAAAGTATAGATACCAACTATGAAATATATATATTTACCCATACCAACATAAACCTACTAACTGCAAACTAATATATATATATATATATATATATATATATATATATATATATATATATATATATATATATATACTACTAACTAGCTAGCTATTAACTTATCTATACTAACAAATAACTAACCAACTGATCTTACCTCCCTGTTACTGTTGGAGTTCAGCTAGTGTAGCTGCTGCTGTTCCGGGCTTCACATTGCTTCTGTTGCTGCTCTTCACATTGCTGCTGTTGTTGCTGCTGCAGGTCTTCACATTGCTGCTGCTGCTACAGTTCTTCACATTGCTGTTGCTACTGCTCTTCATATTGCTGTTGGTGCTGTTACAGGTCTTCACATTGCTGCTGCTGCTGCTCTTCACATTGCTGCTGCTGCTGCTGCTCTTCACATTGCTGTTGTTGCTGCAGGTCTTCACATTGCTGCTGCTACTGCTCTTCACATTGCTGCTGCTGTTGCACTGTGCAGCTGAGTGCACACTGCCGAGCTTAGTCCCCCCCTCATCACACACACACAAATTCAAGCACACCTATGCATGTACCTCTCCAACCACTATCTAAACACATAGATATATAATCACTCTCACTAGTAGCTTGACTATATATCTATATATATATGTATGTATGTATAGTTGAGAGGGGTATTATATATATGTGATATGAGGGAGAATGAGTGTGTGCATATAGGTACATGTATATGTGATGAAGCTATATATATATATATATATATATATATATATATATATATATATATATATATATATATATATATATATATATATATATAGCATCACATACACGTATACATATATATTTAACATACGAGCATTTATATACATAACTTATTCAATTAGCTATTATATATATAGATGTATAACTACATATATATATATATATATATATATATATATATATATATATATATATATACATCTACTACTATAGTTAAAAACTATAGAAATTAGATCTAGAAATAAAATACAACAAACACGTGGAGTGCATCGCACCCGTATCATACTAGATCTATGATACACTTGCGACACGAGTCCACCACACAATCAAATGTACCCCGAAGGACACGAGCAAGTCTAATATACTATTTATGAATAATACGAAGAGTCAAACACACATCTATGTGTATGTGTCAAAATGTGACATGCACAAAGCCCTGTGTCGGAGAGAAAACCCCCAAATCAACACGTATCACCAATTTGTTGGGATACGACCTACACGTATGCAATTTTGGATACGATACTAGCCCCAAATACACAAACACTTGCCAAGTTGATCTATAGGACCAATTGACAAACATAACAAGTGTCAATCTTGGAATTCTCCTAAAATTGACACAAAAAGTACTATAACTTTCTCAATAGGCCTCCTATGAACTCAATTCCAATTTCTATGGGTAGCCTATGCATATAGGTTAATTTTTTATAGTTAAATCTCAGATTTAGAACCTAAATTAAGGAAAAAATTGAATTGTACCTTTTTAGAGATGGATTTCCAATACAACCTCCAAATATGATAAAATTGGCCTCCAACTTGTAGATCCTTGCTCCTTTTTATATATCCTTACTTTCTCCTTCTAGATCCTTGCTCCACTAGTCTCTAATGGTGATTTGTAATGGAATTGTGATAAAATTTGGTAGGAAAATGATGTGGGAATGAGAAAATTTGGTTGAGAGAAATTCTTGATCTAGATTTGAAATAAAAAGAGGGGAGAGAAACTTTTCCCCTCTCTTTAAGTAGGCCGACCCCCTTGCCCCTTCCTCAAGCTACTATGTAATATTCATTATACCCCTTTGGGCCTCTCATGAAGAAATAATTAGGGAGGGAAGGTTCTAGTCTAATGGTTTAATTAAACTAATCCTCCTCCTAATGAATGGGCTTCTATTTGGGCTCAATTCTAACAATTATTACATGTTGGTCCATGAGTCTAAACAAAACTAGTTAGGTCCACTAACACAAGTCCAAAATAATAAACTAACATCTAATAATAATTAAATAATATAATAAATAGTTATACAATATGCACAATATTTAATTAATTATAAAATTACCAAAATACCCTTTCCAAGAAAATGTGGTAGTGACACTGGAACCTCCTCGCCCTATCCAACTCGGTCTCTACCAAAGTGGGAGAAAACCGATTAAGTCTCATAAACTCTAACGCGTAACTTTCGACGGTCATGCTCTCCTGTCTGAGGTTGTTAAACCTTTGATAAAGCTGATAACGCACCACCATATCAAAATACCTTGCCTGAAACCTCTTATTAATACTGTCCATGGAATCGGTGCTATGAGAGAAAACTCCTGCGCTGTCCACCAGTCGCAAGCCAAGTCCAGCAACTATAGCCTCACTACTGCTACACGCTCTGTAGTCGGAGTGCCTGCTTCCTCCAAGGTGGCCGCAGTGTCCTGCAGCCAAGCATCGGACAAAATTACGTCCTCTGTACCATAAAAGTATAGAGGACTGAGACGCCTGAAGCTGCTTTCAGAATTAGGGATCTGAGAACCACCTCGCTCTACCGCTGTCTGGACCGATTGAGTGAGTATATCACCCTGGTGCTGCTGGCTTGTCATGAAACCTCATAGAATATCCATCATTGCTTGGGCAACACCCTCTGGCTGCTCAGGCTGAACTAGGTGCACAGGTGCTGCATGCTGGTCTGATATTGCTGGCCGTTCTGCCTCGGGATCTAATTTGGACTCGGCCCCTGAATACTAAGGCTGATCTCCAGGAATATACTGGACTCCCGAATGCTGACCCTCCTCGAGCTGTACTCGATCCATTTGGCCGATAGTAACAGGAATATTTCTCCTGAAAGTTAAGGACACAAGAGTCAAACGAAGAATATGATAGATTAACGAATAAGCAGTATCATATCAAGAATCAGGGATGGAGATAAACACTACCAGAATAATTCAAATTAGCGACACCTGAAAACATCGCTAAAAGGCCTAAAAATATCGCTAAAAAAATTAGCGACGTAATTAACGACGTTTTAATGAAGTCACATTTAAGCTAGTAGCTGACAGGAAAATATCGTAAAATATCGCTATAACGATTTTTTTTAGCGACATATTTTCGTCGCTAATATTTTTCTTAATAGCGACGTTTAGCGACTCAACGTTGCTAATTTAGCGACGTATTTTGTGTCGTTAAATGTCGCTCAATTTTTTCTGTTTAGTGAATTTTTACAATATATTTAGCGATATTTTATTGACCTGGCAAATACTACCATGTCAGCAATTTAGCGATATTCAACGACCTATTTAGCGACGTATATAAACATAGCTAAACTTTGCTAAATTTTCAGTAAAAAAATAAAAAAAGAATATAAAATGGTTTCTAAACCAATCTTCCTGTAGTTTATGAATTCCTAATTTATATAAATAAACCCAGAGCAACCCTCCGTTGAATTCCCTGGGTTTGTCGACCCCTTCGGTGGAACACTCAACACCGGTAAATTAACATACATTTAATATGAGTAAAACAAATACACTGACTTATAATAAGTCATAAAAATAGACAGACCCGGAGCAACCCTCCGTTGAATTTTTTGGGTACAAAATATCACAAAAGTATATAAAATATTATAGTCACACAATAAACATAAAATAAAAGTATCACAGTCATACAAAAAATACAATATAAAAGTATCACAGATACCTAATAACCACAATAAAAGTATCACAGTTACACCATAAGTCTTATCGAATTTCTCAATCTCTTAAGAAAATCCAATACGCTGGGGCAGAACACAGTCCCTCAGATACTTCGCATAAGCAGTGTTTACTCCATCAATCTCCGCTATAGGTGCTGGGTGATTGGAACTCCCACTCTCAGCTGGTGCCTGCCTAACAGTAGGAGGCACCACTTCCTCCTTAACAGTAGAATTTGCCACTTCCTCCTTAACTACCGCTTCCAATTTAACAGTAGGAGGTATCTTTTCCTCCTTAACATTCACTTCCTCCTTAACAGTAGGAGATATCACTTCCTCCTTAACAGTATGAGGTGCCTCTTCCTCCTTAACAGTAGGAGGTGCCTCTTCCTTCTTAACAGTAGGAGGTGCTCTCTCAAGCAACGTGCATGTGCTCGGGTCATGGGTGCCATCTGGTAAGATAGATAAAAACAAAGAATATAATTGATAACATATATAAATATATGTATCCACATAGTTAAAATAGATGTTATGTCCCACATTAAAAATAAGTACAAAATTTAGTTGTTATATGTTCATGTTATTGTACTCATAGATAGTATTTTGTTGTTACAATTTAGATATTTTATATTGTTAATGAACAGGGGGAAAATGGAATTGTGTAATGTATGGGTTCAACATTGTATTTGATAGTGCTAGTAAGTAGTAGCTACTGAAATATCTTTTAAGATAATGCTGTGAGGTTGAAGTATATTACATTGGTGAAATAGTGGTAAATAGGAGCTGGTAAATAGGAGTGCCACAAACACGTGAGTTGGCCTCTAGTTCATTATCATTTAGCTATATTTTGTCATAGTTGCCTATGAATGTCATTCCTGACTGATCAAGTGGCCTCTAGGTAGGATTGATTTCAAATGTGTGTGCACAAGTGTATTCATGATACACTTTACAGTTTGTTGTAATATTAGTTAGATAGTTATAAATGATATGAGTTAACAGTTAGGTAAGTTAGTGGTATACTATTATAGTTAGTAGCAGTCATTAGTGTCTGTCCATGTGTCCTGATTGTGTCCAGTATGTGTGTGTGTCCTAGTTGTGTCCGGGTCTGGGTTAGGGTTTACCGAGCCGGAAGGAAGGGAGGAGGAGTGCCTGAGAGAAGGGTCGACAAAGAAGGATATATATATATATATATTTTTTGGTAGTGTATATATATATATATATATATATATATATAATCATAGATATTTTTTTCGAAATTATAATCTTATCATCAGTAGTTCGTCTCTTGAATGAAAAATAAATTAATAGAGCGAAGATAGGTGCTAATGATCAATATCATTGTGTTATAAATGAGTCTTTTATGCACATTAAGAAGAGGTAGCTACTAGGTTATTAGTATCGTGTACAATACAATCTTATGGTACGGTATAATATACTACTATTTTTATAAATATTGGTTTATGTAATAAAATACAAATTAGGATGATAGTTTTGTAGGTTTGTCTATTTGAGTTATGATGTCATGCATACTTAGGAATTTGGATTCTAGAACTAGATTGAACTGTAAAGGATGAAACAAGTAAAATAATTATAAAAAAAATTATATCAAAATTATTTTCCTATGTTCTAGGGTTACTTATCCTATGATATGCGATAGTGATATTATATTCAAAAATTTAAGGTAGGTGTAGTAAACATTTTGATGTTCTTCATCTCCTTGCTCTGGATAGAGCTAAGTCCTGGTCGTTCTCTCCAAGTTGTGTGCGACAAAGAGAAACCGATAGTGCGGGAACAACTACCAAATTTTAAACAAAATTCCTCACTTACTCCTCGTTAATATCTTTCAATTTGGGAGATTACAAAAATGGACAAAAGAGGGTTAAAAAAACCCCCACTTAACCCTCTATTACTCTCCCTCCTAGGATCTTAACACATTATATTTGATGTAGGTATCGTTAAATAAACCCCCCATTTAACCAAAAGAGGGTTAAACAAACTTTTTAATGTAGGTATCGTTACACATTGTATTTGATGGATTTTTCCCCTAGGATCTTAACATTTTGCTATGATCTACATTTATGATTAAATGTAAAGTAATACAAGAAAACTAAAGGAAAAGCGAGGTTTAAAGAGTTGATAACCAAGATAAGACATTCAAATTTCCTATATATGCAACCCAAGAGTGTCAATAAATGATTCAATGAAAAGAAAATTTATATACAAGTAATTTAGATTATGAATAATAACATGTTCAACATAGCACATCTAAGAAGAAGGATCTTAAATGTCAAGAGAAATCTCACTATACTTAAAATACCCATCATACTTATGACAAATCATGAACCATAGAAGATTGGTAGAAATCACAAAAAAAAAAAATTCATTACAATCGGTCATGGAAACTTCAGAATCCTAAGAAGAAGCGTTATTCACCATATGTAATTTCAAGAATCCAATATACCATATTACCAGAAAATGATACAATTATAAAAATACAAATCAAGTGGACATAAGAACATAACTTGAGAACAAGTGACAAAAAGATAATACAGTTTATACAAAAGAAGAGGTTCCTAATGGAAACAAACTAGCATTAGATTATAATTTATTAAAAAGTATAATGTTCAATTATGAAATACCTAGCTAATACTTTGATTCGGCTGAAAAGTATAATTATCAGCTAGGGTAAAGTTTAGATTTTAGTTATTTGAGTTAGATATCAAGTTAGAATATCAGACATCAGTTAGAGTAAGCTAAGTTTGTATAGTTAGTCTAGTGTCATCTAGCATTAGTATTGATATTAAGTTGGTATCAGTTATATTAAGTTTGTAGCAGTTACTGTAAGTTAGTAAGTCATGATAGTATAATTATGTACTAATTATATAGTATTAAATGTTAGAGAGAGAGAGAGAGAGAGAGAGAGAGAGAGAGAGAGTGTTAGGGTTTGTAAACCCCCTCACCCAAAATTAGGCCTACTTGGTTAGATAGAGAAACTAGGGCTAGTTTGTATCCAATTGGAAATAGGACACAAAATTTTTATTTAATTTTTATAATAATTATATCACTTAGTACACCTTACTGTTGCTTCGATAATTGGAGCACTACCCTAGCCATTGCCCTCCTACGAACTTTGCACCATTGCTCTGGACGTACCAGTCATATATTCTAACCTTTGTATGACTTATAGTTATGCTCCCTTGTGCTATATTTTAGTCGCACAATATTCATCGTGGACATTATTATTTAATTCTAAATAAAATCAACTTTGTATCGTTGTGCGTTCCAATCAAAATTGGCGACACAATCTTGACCCGTCACGTGCAACCCAATTTATGATAATATTCTAATTGAGTACTCTATGTCCATGACACTTGTGTCCCACCTAATTTTATTTCCATGTACTTCTAATTAATTTTAGAACACCTTGCGCGTTAATTTTTAATAAAATTAATCCAATTTCCATCTTTGTGTAATTTTCTAATTGTTGGGCACTTTATGCAAAAATACAATAAGGTGACCAAACCATTGGACAATACATGAAGACACTCATTTTTCCCTTTCACATAAATTTTTTCCATAATTTTCGGAATGTGCAACGCGCAACATCGCCCCCTCATTTAACCCTATCCTTGTATTTTAAACAAATTTGAATTGTAGCCCTCCAAACATCCCTATGTCATGCCAAGGCACAATCCCAAGAGTTGACCAAGCCCACCTACCTAGGTCAAACCCAAAACCCTAATTTTAATAAACCGTAGTAATTATTTAATTAATTAATTTATTTATTTATAGTATTTATTAGCTAAGTAGGAGAAATAGAATTTATTGAATTTTTATTTTAGGTGTTTGTACAATAGGGGATTTATGGAGCAATTATTAATTTTTCCCTAATTATTTTCATGTAAGAGATCCTGTGGACAACTGACAGATTAATTGTATACTCTAAATAAATTTCTAGAATTTTTTATACATATATATATATATATGTATATATGTATATATGTAATATTATTAAAGAAATAGAAAAGAAAAGAATTAGAAAAGAAAGGAATAAAGAAATAAAAGAAAGAGAAAGAAAGGAAAAAGAAAAAGAAAAAGGAAAACCTAAATGGACCTAAACCTACTCATTAATCACTAACCTACCCAAACCATTTAGAAACTAGGAACAACAGCAGTAGCTAACCAGCATAAGGCTTCCCCCCTCCCCCGCGCGCGGGTTCCATCTCCCCTTCCCTTAATTATATATATATATATATATATATATATATATATATATATATTATAAACCATTCATTGATTCCAAAACCCTAACCCTAAACCCCCTACTCCAATCTTCATTCACCCCTCGATCGTGCCGCCAGCCCAGACCGTCGTCGGAAACCTAGCGCCGCTAACACCGCATGGCCGGCCGCGTCAACGCGCCACGACAGTAATTAAACTGCAACGAAGCTCTGTTCAAGCCCTGTTTTCTGTGCCATCGCTCGACCAAACTTGACCCCGTCTTCACCGGTATGTTATGACCTATCCCCCTTCCACATCTGTATATTAGTTTACCTCGAACAGCGCGTAACCCTAGACGAAAACAGCGACCAAGTTGGCAAAAAATGATAACTTTTGGATCGCAGAAAACTGAGGTAACTACCCATGTTCACGGACTCGTATCTCCCACCACTAAGATCCAAATATAGTTTTTCTTTTTGGTATGCGAAGACCACCTAACCTAGATTATTTCTTGTTAAATATAATAATTTATTAGTTGTTGTATGTTCAATTAAATTAGATAAAAAATCCCGAAAACATGCTTTTTCCAATTTCCAGAAATTGCGATACGGAGAGTGCCCCGCCAAACGGGACCGCCCTATCGCGTACCAAGTGCACCGAAAGGCGCGTACAGTATACCCAGACGTATGGGTTTTTCTGGAAACTGATTTGGACGTGTGTGCGCGTCGAAATCAGCCCGTATTCGCAAAAATTTCCCGTATTACGACTTTTGTAAAACTCTGCGCCATTTAGTGCACGTTCGTTAGAATGCGACAAAACTTGTACCACTGGACTCGCGGTATCGCGCTGGTCCTATGACCCAATTTTCACGTAATTCTGAGACAGTTGACCAAGTCGCCTATTGACGGGCCCTACGGTTGAGTTTTTAGGCAAAATTGTGTTCGGTTCACCAAAATCCATATTTGGATATACCGTTGAGTTTGTACTGACATTTAGAGTTTGTTTGACCTATAATTTGTCCCATTTAGAGACCGTTACCTCTAGCACACTTTTTGGTGCAAAGTGGCCCACAAGTAGAGCCCGCTTTGATCCAAAATTATCGTTTTGCCCCTGTGTCCAAATTGGATGAAAGGGTAGTATTTTCTAGTTATTTTGCTTATTCTGGGAACGTTGGTGATGTCTATTTCAGCATCCGGAGACGTTTGTTCTGAGGTCATAGTCTCTGACTCTTGGTGTTTGACTTCTGGACGTTACATTTTGCAGCTCTCTTGCCAGGCAAGTATACCTTGCCATTGTACTGTTATTCATATTTCATATGTTGCATGCATCTTTATTTTCTATCTTTAGTTCATATATTTTAATTGCTATAAAATGCGCGTCCAAGAGAACTTGGGTGCAACGACGATTTCGTCGTGATTTATTTTTATTATGTATATGCATTGACCTTGTTTATGAGACCGCCCCATTATCATGAAGCATCATTAGGTTTCATTGGCTGTGATACAGATGTTACACGAGTTGTGAGTCTTATATAGATCACGGACTACGTATTGGGTTAGCCTCCTGTACGTATTCGCCGTGCGTTAGGGATAACTGCTAATAGAAACTTTGTATGCTAGAAGACTTAACAGTTATTAGTAGTCCATGGACATAGCCTATTGTAGTACGGTGGTCCAATCCTTGTCCTTATTTGGTTACAAAATTGGGCTATTGTACTAAAGATAGGCTATGAACCAAATCGTGTCATGGATGTGACATGCTTAGAGCATGGGGTGGGGAGAACAACAAGTAAGGCGTTTGGGCTCCTTTGCACTTTTCTTTGTTCGTCCAGATGCTCCGCCGGAGCGATGAGTGGTGATGACCCCATATATTACAGGCGGCCTCTGGCGTTCAAAAGAAGACATCCTTTTTAGGCCCCTGATTCTCCGAGAGAATCATGCCAATCCCATTTATGGCCAGATAGCCCACGTATTGGAAAGTTGTTCTCAAACTGCATTCACATAGATGGTTAGGCGACCCATTGGATATTTATTTCAGTACTTTATTGGCATGCTTCTATGTATCTTGTTATGTCTCTCTGAGGACCTGGTCCCTTTCCAGGTGTAGATGTTGATGAGTATTCGTAGGAGCGCAGATCCGGACTGGTTACCCTTATATTTCAAGGATGTCTTCTCTTCGAGCCCCGTGATTGTAGCTGATATTCTTATATTGTGTTTATTATGTTGCACTTATACATTCTAGTTGGTAGTGGATTTGTTTCCATCCAACTATCATCTTTAGATACTTTATATTGAGATCTAGTTTCATAGATACTGGTTATTTATTTATATATGATTTTTTGTGGATGAAATTTAGATTATGCTTGTGACTTGAGATAGTTTATACCACTTGTGGATTTATCATTTATATTACAGTGTACGCATGTGTTATGGTTTTAATATATTGGAGTTGCCATATACATGCGACTGGCATGCTTACGTGTTCTAGTCCTACATATTTTTGGGCTGGGGCATGACATATTTTTGTGGTGGCCCATGCAGGTCGAGGGCATATTGTCTCGGTTACGTTACTGTACCGAGCAAGCCTGCACCTAAGAATAGAGCATAGGATCTCATCTACAACTGACTATGACTCGTATTTCTTATAATATGTTCTATTTGAATAATTGCATCCTGCTTGATTCTGTACTTCCCTAATAGTTCCTTGAGTATAGCCTTCTCCTAGAGTATAGGAATCCCTGTTACTAGGATGATAACTCGGGTAATAATCCTACCAAGAATACAACTAGAGTATTGACACAACACTAAGATCCGAATACCTAATGAACCCAAGCGTCCCTTATCTATAGATTGGTTTACCATTACCCCTTGATGTATTTATGAAAACTTGAGAGTAGTATAAAAACTACTAGGACTAGTTTGAAATTTGACCATATTGTTTGACCTTAGTATTGAGGAACCAATAGAAATCCAAGATTGAATATTAGGAATGAACCTAAATTTCATAGTGAGATAGTATTATAAAACTATATATTTAGATTCTTGTCTTAAGATTAGCAGACAGTACCTTAGAAATCCAAAAGCAATGCATAGAATATTTTCTTGATCATACCTCAACCACAAAGATTAGCATAGCATCTTCCTTTAAGAAACTATGATATTACCTAGAGTCTTTCTATTTAGTTTTATGACTTGTTCCACTGAACCCATCGCGCTCGCTACTGTGCGACGACTAATTACGTTTTCTTTCCTTCATCTTTCAATTCGTGCCACCTAACCATTCTGATTTTATTTTATGTTAGGATATATAGCTTGCTAGGACTATAGTTATAATCTTAAATTTTTAATTATGTGATTGGTAGTTAGAACTTGATAGTTGAGTATTTATTTAGATTATAATTTTATGGTTTTCCTTTAGTTTTAAATCGCATAACATGTACCCCACCATAATACATGTTATATCATCTTTCCCCTGAAGGCCAGCAACTTTTTTCATTCATACTATTGACACTTGTTCTATAAGCACTATGATTAAGACTTAAGATTACCATTACCTATATAATGCAATAGGATACCCTAATAAGTACCAAGATCTTTCGTCATATACCCTAATAAGAGTTTTTGCTTTATTTACATGTGCAAGATTATTTTTTAGATTCCCCTTAAGACTGTCATACTATTAGTTAATTATTTTAAGTTGGGTAGTATGCCACACAACCTAGTATCACATAGTCTTTTGACCTATTATAGAAGTGTAAGTGAATAACATTAACTATAGACTTGCATAAGACGATAGTGCTTGTTCAGACTGTAGAACTTAGAGGTCCATGCCCTATTGGGTCGACCAGCGACTTAGACAAGGAATTAGTATGACAGCTGTAGAGACTGTAGAGTCTTATCTTCTGGGTGAACTTGAATTATTGTGTGCCTGCTTTCATCATAATCCTGCGTATTTATATTTTCTGGACTACCTCGACTTATAATGCTATTATAGCCTAGTTTTGCAAGATTAATCTTTTATCAAGCTTGATCATGACATATATATTATTGGATGCATACACTAATACATTTCAGAATCAGTGTATTACGATCTGATCAACCATAGTGCGCTTAATTCGCCCTTCACATGACTACTTATGGGGATTTAGATAAAATTGACTTAGCTTCTTAGACAAATATACTTGCCCGCTAGACATGACTGAGCATATCGTATCGGTTACATAACTGCAATGAGATGAGCATGCGAATAAGAAATTACCAAATAGATTTCAATCCACAACTGCCTTGACAATTTTCTTTTGAATTCTTTAAAATGCCTTGATTTCCATACTTCTATTCTATTACCTTCCCCTTGAACTCTTTATTATTGTTTTTCCTTCTTCCCTTATTTTGAGAAGACAAAACCTCATGCTTGATATAAGTTTGATACATTGATAGTACTATATATACCCCATAGGCTAATCACAGGACTTGGTGACTCTATTTTATAATTGATTAAGGGCATATCATATATGATATATTTGTGTGTTAGAAACTTTGAGGATTGAACAACACGATTAAGTAATTTAAGGAATATTTTATAGCCTATTGTGATAGATGGGTAAATTCTAAGTTGTATAGAAGTTGCATTGTTAACTTGAGATAAAATTGTTTTTGTGATCAAGTAAGAATAGATTGTGAGATTAATTCATTTTAAATGTAGAGAATTTTAGAAGATAAAGTTAGATGATGAGTTTTTAATAAATTTTAAAATCTTGATATTTTGGACCAAATATTTATACTTTGAGCAAATGATTTAAATTTTAAATATTGAAGGTTGAATCATCGATTTAAATCTTGAGGAGAATAAATAGTACTCTAAACATGAACATGGACGGATTGAATTCCAAATCTGATGATTTGAATTAAAAGTTAAAATTGATTGTTGGATCACCTATTTGAAATATTGGGGATGCGAATTAAATTTAAAAATTTGAAGAGCATAAAATTCCTAAGTTGAAAATAGAATAATATTGGATTAAAAATTATTTTCTAAAGGAGATTATGATAGTTGGAGATTGCGATATAAATTTTGATGTGGGATGTCATATAGATTTAAATTATAATTGGATGATTGATTATTAAAAAGTGAGAAGATAGTACGAGATGTTAAATTTTGATTTAAATAATAGTTAATTTAATTTGAATAAGTGTGATGGATTTGAATAGGTTCTATTATTTACAATTTTAGAAGAGATCGCGATTGACTGACCTTATATACGATTGTGAAGGATTTAACAAATTATACCCTACTATAATTTTGAGGACAAAATTATTTTAAGTTGGGTAGATTGTAAACCCCCTCACCCAAAATTAGGCCTACTTGGTTAGATAGAGAAACTAGGGCTAGTTTGTATCCAATTGGAAATAGGACATGGTATTTTTATTTAATTTTTACAATAATTATATCACTTAGTGCACCTTACTGTTGCTTCGATAATTGGAGCACTATCCTAGCCATTGCCCTCCTACGAACTTCGTACCCTTGCTCTGGTGGGGCCATTCATCTATTCTGACCTTTGTGTGACTTATAGTTATGCTCCCTTGTGCTACATTTTAGTCGCACAATATTCGTCACGGACGTTATTATTTAATTCTAAATAAAATTAACTTTGTATCGTTGTGCGTTCCAATCAAAATTGGTGACACAATCTTGACCCGTTACAAGCAACCTAATTTATGATAATATTATAATTGAGTCCTCTATGTCCATGACACTTGTGTCCACCTAATTTTATCTCTATGTACTTCTAATTAATTTTAGAACACCTTGTGCGTTAATTTTTAATAAAATTAATCCAATTTCCATCTTTGTGTAATTTTTTAATTGTTAGGCACTTTTATGCAAAAATACAATAAGGTGACCATACCATTGGACAATACATGAAGAAACTCATTTTTTCCTTTCATATAAATTTTTCCCATAATTTTTGGAATGTGCAACGCACAACATCGCCCCCTCATTTAACCCTATCCTTGCATTTTAAACAAATGTGAATTTTAGCCCTCCAAACATTCCCATGTCATGCCAAGGCACATTCCCAAGAGTTGACCAAGCCCACCTACCTAGGTCAAACCCAAAACCCTAATTTTAATAAACCGTATTAATTTTTTAATTAATTATTTAATTGATTTATAGTATTTATTAGCTAAGTAGGAAAAATAGAATTTATTGAATGTTTATTTTTAGGTGTTTGTGCAATAGGGGATTTATGGAGCAATTATTAATTTTTCTATAATTATTTATATGTAGGAGACCCTATGGACGACTGACAGATTAATTATATGCTCTAAATAAGTTTCTAGAATTTTGTATATATATATATGTATATATGTATATATGTAATGTTATTAAAGAAATAAAAAAGAAAAGAATTAGAAAATAAAGGAATAAAGAAATAAAAGAAAGAGAAAGAAAGTAAAAAGAAAAAGGAAAACCTAAATGGACCTAAACCTACCCGTTAATTACTAACCTACCCAAACCCATTTAGAAACTAGGAACAACAGCAGCAGCTAACCGGCCTAAGGCTCTCCCCCCCGCGTGCGGGTTCCATCTCCCATTCCCTTAAATATATATATATATTATAAAATATTCATTGATTCCAAAACCCTAACCCTAAACCCCCTACTCCAATCTTCATCCACCCCTCGACCACGCCGCCAGCCTATACCGTCGTCGGAGACCCAGCGCCGCCCGCCGCCAACACCGCACGGCCGATCGTGTCAACGCGCCGCGACAACAATTAAACAGCAACGAAGCTCTGTTCAAGCCCTGTATTTTGTGCCATCGCTCGACCAAACTTGACCCCGTCTTCACCGGTATATTCATGACCTTTCCCCCTTCCACATATGTATATTAGTTTACCTTGAACAATGCGTAACCCTAGGCAAAAATAGCGACCAAGTTGGCAAAAAACGACAACTTTTGGATCACAGAAAACTACGGTAACTACCCATGTTCACGGACTCGTATCTCCCACCACAGAGATCCAAATCTAGTTTTTCTTTTTGGTATACGAAGACCACCTATCCTAGATATTTCCTGCTAAATACAATAATTTATTAGTTGTTGTATGTTGAATTAAATTAGATAGAAAATCCCAAAAACCTACTTTTTCCAATTTCCAGAAATTACGATACGGAATGCGCCCCGCCAAACGGAACCGCCCCATCGCATACCAAGCACACCGAAAGGCACGCACAGTATACCTAGACGTGTGAGCTTTCGTGAAAACTGATTTGGATGCGTGTGCACGTCGGAATCAGCCCGTATCCGCAGAAATTTCCCATATCGCGACTTTTGCAAAACTCTACGCCATTTAGTGCACACTCGTCAGAATGCGACAAAACTTTTGCCACTGGACTAGTGGTATTGTGCTGGTCCTATAACCCAATTTTCATGCAATTCTGAGATAGTTGACCAAGTCGCCTATTGGCGGGCCCCACGGTTAACTTTTTGGGCAAAATTATGTTCGGTTCATCAGAATCCATATTTGGACATATCGTTGAGTTTTTACTGACATTTAGAGTTTGTTTGACCTATAATTTGTCCCATTTAGAGACCGTTACTTTTGGTACACTTTTCAGTACAAAGTGGCCCACATGCGGAGCCCGCTTTGATCCGAAATTACCGTTTTGCCCCTGTATCTAAATTGGACGAAAGGGTAGTATTTGCTAGCTATTTCGTTTATTCTGGGAACGTTGGTGATGTCTATTTCAGCATCCGGAGACGTTTGTTCTGAGGTTGTAGTCTCTGACTCTTGGTGTTTGACATCTTGACATTATATTTTGTAGCACTCTTGCCAGGCAAGTATACCTTGCCATTGTACTGTTATTCATATTACATATGTTGCATGCATCTTTATTTTGTATCTTTAGTTCATATATTTTAACTGCTATAAAATGCACGTCTAAGGGAACTTGGGTGCAACGACAGTGTCGTCGTGATTTATTTTTATTATGTATATGCATTGATCTTGTTTATGAGACCACCCCATTATCATGAAGCATCATTAGGTTTCATTTGCTATGACACAGATGTTACACGAGTTGTGAGTCTCAAATAGATCACAGACTGCGTATTGGATTGGCCTCCTGTACGTATGGGTCGTATGTTAGGGATAACTGCTGATAGAAACTCTGTATGCTAGAAGACTTAGCAGTTATTAGTAGTCCATAGACATAGCCTATTGTAGTACGGTGGTCCAATCCTTGTCCTTGTTTGGTTGCAGAATTGGGCTATTGTACTAAAGATAGGCTATGAACCAAATTGTGTCATGGATGTGACATGCTTAGAGCATGGGATGGGAAGAACAACAAGTAAGGCATTTGGGCTCCTTTGTACTTTCCTTTGTTCGCTCGGACGCTCCGCCGGAGCGACGGGTGGTGATAACCCCATATATTACAGGCGGCCTTTGGCGTTTAAAAGATGACATCCTTTTTAGGCCCCTGATTCTTCGAGAGAATCATGCCAATCCCATTTATGGCCAGATAGCCCACGTGTTGGAAAGTTGTTCTCAAACTGCATTCACATAGATGGTTAGGCGACCCATTGGATATTTATTTCCGTACTTTATTGTCATGCTTTTATGTATCTTGTTATGTCCCTCTGAGGACCTGGTCCCTTTCCAGGTGTAGATGTTCATGAGTATTCGCAGGAGCGCAGATCCGGACTTGTTACCCTTATATTTCGAGAATGTCTTCTCTTTGAGCCCCGTGATTGTAGCTGATATTCTTATATTGTGTTTGTTATGTTGCACTTATATATTCTAGTTGGTAGTGGATTTGTTTTCATCCAACTATCATCTTTAGATACTTTATATTGAGATCTAGTTTCATAGATACTGGTTATTTATTTATATTCAATTTTTTGTGGATGAGATTTAGATTATGCTTGTGACTTAAGATAGTTTATACCACTTATGGATTTATCATTCATATTACAGCGTATGCATGTGTTATGGTTTCCATATATTGGAGTTGCCATATACATGCGTCTGTCATGCTTACGTGTCCTAGAGGAGAGAGAGAGATCAGGTTAGGGTTAGGGTTAGGGTTAGGGTTAGGGTTAGGTTAGGTTAGGGTTTATACCCTCTGTGTTAGTATGTGTCATGTCTGTGTTAGTGTATGTCGTGTCTGTGTCAGTGTTATATCGTGTGCATCTTTGAGAGAGAGAGAGATCAGGTTAGGGTTTACCTAGAGGAGGAGGAGGAGAATAAGCCCGAGGTCCGTCGGAGGGGGCTGTGAGGGAGCCGGTGGGGGGGCTGTGGGGGAGCACTCTGTGGGTCCGCCGGAGTAAGGGACTGTGGAGGACGCCGGAGGGGGCACTTCACCGGAGAGGGGGGGGGAGAGGGGGGAGTTTATGAAAATTTCTCGGAAGATTTCAACAGAAGGGGGGAATCAAAACCTATATTAAAAATTTTAGTGACGTTTAGCGACGTCAACTTATGACATCGCTAATAATAATAGAGACATCATAACTAGATGTCGCTAAAAGTCGCTAATTATCAAGTTCGCGACGTTAAAAACATCGCTAAAAATAAAAAAACTAACGTCGCTAAATACATCGCTAAATGTCGCTAAATCAAAAAAACTCAACGACGTTTAGCGACCTTAAAGAAGCTTATAGCTACTATTCTTTTTAAAAAATGAAATACAGATGCTAAACGTTGCTATATGTCGCCAACAGCGACGTATAGCGACATTTATTTTTGGAGTCGCTCAAATCTTTAATATTAGCGATATTTTAATATGAAGTCGCTAAAAATGTTGATATTTTATCATATTTTGGTAGTGAAATGACTAGGGATCATGGAGAACTTTTTTGGATTTAGACTTCTAGCAACAACAACAACCACCACATATCTGTAAAAATAAGATCAAATCTGCCCAGACAGACATAATCTGCTCAGACAGACCTGCATGGGCCACCACTAAAATTGTGTCATGCCCCAGAACCATAATACTAGAAAGTGGGACAAACAAGGCCAGTTACGTATACTTAGAGAACTCTGGTACTTTGCATATACAGTAAAACTGTAAGACATGAGGGGTCACTACTACAAACTAACAGTCAAGCCTAGGTCCAACAAACCCTAGTGTCTCAATCATAGAACAATTAATTTTATTTGGCACCTGGATCGGACTCCCTTTATGTCTGAGGCGGGGGGATAGGAAATCTTGGTCCTACCCCATAAAGGGAGCAGTTGAGAGGTTCTAGCGAGCCGAAGGGAAGAACTTTTGTATGTGATCGTAGTATGTCATGCCGTATCGTCTTCGCAGCATCAAAGAGTACCTATGTGAAACCATTAGTGGAAAGATCTTTTGTTTGATGTGGGGCGATAAAAGTCTAGTTCATCCTCCTGGACTTTCGAATGATACACATGTTATGCAATATCTGGGCCGGGTCCTGGGTCCAACAGCTGGATCGATTACGAGTCGGGTAGTTTGCTTTTGCTAAATTCTATGGCTGATCTAAAAAATCCTTGCATTTCCAAATGAGAAATTGACAACAGAAATAATATCAAGATATAAGATCAATTGAAATATAATAGTAAACCATCCCAAATTATTATATACAGATGACCATGATGCGAGTAAACACAGAATAAATAAACTAGCCAGAATATGACTCATACATGATCAACCCTAGGATATGTCAATCATGCTTATGCCTGTAGGCTAACTGATCAAACCAAAACACTAGTTAAACATGTGCTCGGTGGCTAAACTCCCACAAAATAGAATGTACATCAGGGTGGGGATGTAAGAAAACCCACTCAAGCGGTCTTGTGGTCCTAGTGGCCACTATCCTCAGAAAAGTATAGAAGATCCTCCGGTGCTGCTACTGGATCTGGCCATACAAAACCAGTGGGGTCAGAACCCCAAATAGCAAGTACCACAAAGGAAGCCAATCTAGGACCTTAAACTAACAATATAAGTAATACAAATACTGGAAAGTAAAGACTGAATATAAAATATCTCAGGATAATAAATACTGTAAAACCTACAATGAGACATATCCGGATCTGATAGTCAATAAGGAAATAACGAGTACTGAAAGTAAAAGTGATCATGTGAATCCTAGATTATCCATCAACCATCAATCACAGTAAATCATATAAGTACGACTTGATACCTTTAACTAACTAGGGTTATTACAATCCTTAAATACTAACTTTATAATACAATGCATGCTAGCGTTCCTTCTGATCGCATGCCCTTACAGTCAGTCCGGGATATCCATAAACACAACCAACTGGATACTCCTCAAGATATGCCACAATATAAACTACTGGATACTCCTCAAGTTAACAGTATGAATAAGCGGGACTGCATGCAATCTAGGAAAATTCCTAGCCAAGTACTAAGTGAATCTCTAGTTATTTAACCCCTAGCAGTTTCTATGAATCCGGGTATGGCATTTCGCAGAATCCATCCTAGATATGATACAAACAAATCAAGTTCTAATAGTAATATAAACATGTTTAATATACAATGCACATACAGACTCATGTAAGCCACGACAATAATCAAGCTACGTGATACCAAGTGAAGACAGGTAAAGCCAAGTGAAGCCATGTCAATCCAGGTGAAGCCACGTGAAACCAGGTAAAGCCATATTCAACCATGTGAAGCCATGTCCAACCAGATAAAATCATGTGAAACCAAGTCAAGCCATATCCGATGAAGCTGTGTAAAGTCATGCCAAGTCAAGTCAAGTCATCTGAAGCTATGTAAGTTCATGTCCAAAATTAGGTCAAGTCATCGCGTGTCCAAGAAAAAGCCAGAAGTTTCAACATGAAATCACGAAAAACCAAGAATTTTTAAGGAAAGGCACGATCGATATACCGTCGGTATAGTCCAGTATAACGTTGGTACAACGGTCCAGAGATAGAAAAATACAGCAAGTTCTGGATTCCAATAAATCGATATACCGTTGGTATACTGTAGTATACCGTCGGTATGTCATTCCAAGTAGGAAAAAAGATACTGAAAAATAAAGTTCGATAAATCGGTATACCGTCGGCATAGCCTAGTATGCCGTCGGTATTCTGGCCAAGACAAATATCCTGAAGCCGGTCAACCAATGTCGGCAGGATCAGTATACCATCGGTATACTGTAGTACATCATCGGTATGCCGATAGGGTTCACAGAAAAATATCTAACAATCAAGTCGGTCAAAATCGATATACCGTCGGTATACTGTAGTATACCGTCGATATGCCATTTTCCAAGAATAAATATGGTTAAATCAAATCTGATTTTTGAGACCCAAATTAAACCGCAAAAATTACCAGAACCAAGTCTAACAGGAAGTCAAGTATAGGATAAGTCTCATATCACAATATAGACTAAATCTCACGGTCACAACTCCGGTACCGTTTTATTACCGAGTTACCAAAAAGGCAAGGAACGAGATTCTATCAGAAATTAAAACTGAGACGGCCACTAGGCTAGAAATCACGATATGCACAACCATAGAAAAACAAGGCTAAGCTAAAAAATAATAACCAAGCTCCAGGAAAGTAAAATGACTGAAAGTAAAAGAAGTTCACGAAATCGACAAGATGTACTTGCCTAAAACGAGCACCCAACCTAAATCTTCTAGTCCACCACTACGAAGGGGTTTACAAACCACACTCCAGGTCTCAAGACCATGCTTTCAAGCTCAAAAAAAATAAAGAAGAGAAGAGAAAGAAAGAAAGAGAAAGTAGAAAATTAAATATCTCGAGTACTATTTATAGAGAAAATATCTCAAAAATATCTCAAAAGTTAAACAAATATCTGCCAGACAGTATAACGTCTATAAACTGTAGTATACCGTCGGTATACCGGTCAAATAGTAAAGTTTTAGTTTTGAGAATTTTTGAACTTCCTTGAGATCCAATAAAATGTAATAACTAGCACAAAAATACGTATCCACATAAAATACGAATACTCTAAGACAAGTCTCACATTCCATAATTATATGTCAACTCCACAATTTTAAATACTCTCTTATATCTTGATACTAGGATACATTTTTAAATACCCATGATACTAACTTAAAACTCGGTCTCTAGGTCATTCCTAGGTCAAAACTTAATTATTTGAGTCAAACTAGGTCAAAACTACCTAATTTGGGTTCCAAGTTGATAACTGGATTAGCCTATTTAGCTAAACTAGTCAATACTAGGCTTATCAAGTCATTCTAGGTCAATACCTTGCTATACTAGGTTTCTATGTTATACTAGTTAATATAGACTAAACTAGCTAATATATTATATTATGTATCATATACTTAATATAGATTATATATAATAAATACCTTACAATATCTTAGCCTAATACCCATTACCTAGCTATATACTAACACATCAAAATAATACTAATATATCACTATCTAATTAATACTTGACTATAGATACTAAGATATCACTATCTAATTAGTTTTCACATATACTACTAGCTATCAAGATACCTCAATACCAAGTAACCAAGTATCCTATGTTAGCAACTTACCCTATCACACTGCCTACAGCCCCTAACCACATCCATGATATCTATACTAAGATACATCTTTCACCGCTGGCTAATATCTATACTTAGGTACCAACACTTGATACTAAATACTAGCACATAACTCTCTCAACACATAACTTTGTATACTAAGAAGAACACTTATACCAATACACATATATGTACCCTCAAGTCACACCCATAAATACTATACTTAATACTAACCCCCCAATCCAATTCCACACACAACACACTCACTAATATATAGGGTTAGTGTGTGTGTGTGTGTCCGTGTGTTCGTGTCCAAGTTCTACACACAACCCCTAATCCAATTTCTCACACAATACCATCTCAGTTGTGTGTCCATGTGTCCGTATTCGTATTAGGGTTAGTGTCTGCATATTTTAGTGTGTTCGTGTGTATGTGTGTATGTATTTGAGTAAGGGTTAGAGTTAGGGTTAGTACTCCTTATCCCCTCCGTCGTGTCTGTGTCAGTATGTGTCTGTGTCCGTGTCAGTGTGTGTCCATGTCATTATCGAAAGAATTATGGGTTAGGGTTTACATGAGAACAAGGGGATGTGGTATGTTGAAGGCGGGTGACGAGTCAGTGCGGCACATGTTGAGTGGGGGAGGAGGAGCGCCTGACGGAGGGAGGAGGAATTGGAGTCATAGGTGGGTCATCGGGAGCCGGTGGGGCACGACTGAGGAGGGGGCGAGGGGTGGCTGAGGTCAGAGGGGGTCGTATTTTATGAGGGGGGAGGAAAATAAAATTTAGAGGAGAAATAAAATGAAAAGTTGAACCAAATATGTAGAAATTTAGCGATGTCAATACTGGACGTCGCTAACCGACGCTACCATTTAAATATATTGTGAAACATAAGGTTTGGGGTCGAGAAACGTCGCTATTATTAGACATTTAGCGACGTGCACCGACTCCTAGAGACTTAAGATTTTATAATGCTAACTCTTGTTGCTATATGTCATAAAATCTTGTTGAAAACGATGTATTGCGACATCTTTTATAGACGTCGCTAATTTCAATAATATTAACGACGTTATTTTTTGAAGTCGCTAAATTCGTCGTTGATTTGACTTATTTTGGTAGTATATAAATAGAAAAAATTTACTATTCTACCCGATTACCACCTTTATCCCAATTTAATTATAATACAATTATACCTTTAATAATTAATAGAAAAATATAGTTCCAATTTGATCGCCTTCAATTTTAGTATCTCGATCTTGCTCTCCAACTATTCTTCCATATTTGATAACTGCTTTCTTTGAAATATTACTACAAAACTAGTGAATAATACTAGGTCGTCAAACAACATGCAAGCCCTTAGTAAATGACAAAAAAGTAAAATAAAATAAATCAAGAATCTGAGAAGTAGTAGGATTTCCGAAATTCTAAAGTAGAGGAACTGAATGATTCAAAGAGATTATTGTGTTAACTTGAAATATGATCCTGACTAGATTCTATTCTAGTAAAATTTCTTAGTGTTCATCCTATAACTAAGGTCTAATAATTCATACATCACAACTACAATTACAATCATAGTTATAATCATTATCAAAATTACTAAACCTAATCATAAATCAACACATTGGTATCATCTATTCACTAACACAATCACAAACAAGTTTCCTATATGATGATGTAATTTAGAGAACATATTTAGATCAAATTTATCCTAATTTTTGGGCAATAATCCCGTGACCAGGGATCAGGCTATGACAGGGTGACACGATGCTTAGAATCCTGCCCTCTCACATCTTATGAGTAAAATAGGATATATTATCAATTCACCTAATCGATTTTTTAATCAAAATATGTATATATAAATTCAGGAATAGGTATAGGCATTGGACAGGTAAGTGAGCTAAGCCTCACACACTCAATTTGCAAGGCCTTGCGGAAGAGCCTAATTGCTGATCAGCTTTTGTTGTTAATATATTACAAAGATTTTGGGTGTGATCCAGTTGTTCTCCCCTGCCCAATGCACTGACCCAAAGTTACAAACAATCATATTCTATTATCTTGTATTTATGTGTCTGCTAGATACAGTCTTGAATCTTAAATCATGATTCGTGTATTTAAATACCACGAAGAACGAGATATGATTCAATATTTATTTCTTAGAATCATATCATGAACTAGAAATCAGGATTTTAATACTTGTTCTTTCTTGAGTAAATCAAGACATAATCACAGGATATGAATTCCTCAATACTTGTTCCATTTTTAATTGAAACATGATAGTGACTCATAATAAAAATATGGTAGTACGCAGGATATTATTAAATTTGATAATTATAATTTCTCTAATAGAAACACAGGATATAAATTATTTAGATTTTGCTTACATGTCCATGTGTCCATGTCCTACACATCTTAAGTTAAAGAATTTGATCACTATAATTTAAATATAACCTTAAGTCCGTCTCTATGGGAACTGAGTCAAAATTTCTAAAGTAGGGTTAAATATATTTTACCAATTTTTGGATATCAAAAATGGCTATCTCTGGGAATTCTTGAAAATTTTGACAGTCTCCTTTGTATTTTGGACTCTAAATTTTTTATAATTTATATAAAGACCCGGAGCAACCCTCCGTAGAATTCTATGGGTTCACCGACCCCTTAGGTGGAATAATTCAACAACGAAAATCACATGCAGTTATAATAACAATAATAATCACAATAATTTATATAAGGATAGGGACTTTCTTACTCAAAATATACTTTATCTAGCAATTTGCTATTTTAGCAACTAGCACTGGTCTGGATTTACTACATAAGTCAGAAACTCAATATACCTTAGCATTCATGAGGTTCATAAACACTTTAGATGGCAGAAAATTATAATATGATAAATAAAATAATTAATAGCTTGGATATTGAATATCCCCATAACTTACAAGATTTACTACAACATTCCAAGCTAGATGTCACTACCACATTTTCTAGAAAATAGTATTTTAGTCATTTGGTAATTAATTAAATATTGTGCATGTCGAATATTTATTTATTATATTATTTATATATTGTTAGCATGGTAGAGTTTATTTTTGGACTTGTGTTAGTGGACCTAACTAGTTTAGATTAGATCCATGGACCAACATTTAATTCTAGTTAGATTTGAGCCCAATAGTAAGCCCATTCATTAGGTTGATGAATTAATTAAGTTAAGCCTATTAGACTAGAACCTTCCCTCCTTAATTAATTTCTTCATGAGAGGCCCCAAGGGGTATTTTAAAATTTATATGGTAGCTTGAGGGAGGGGGCAAGAGAGGCCTATATAAGAGGGTGAAAACTTTCTCTCTCTTCATTTTTATTTCCAATCTAGATTTAGAATTTTTCTCAACCAAATTCCATCAAATTCCTATCAAATTTCTTCCCAATTCTTTTCTAAATCATCATTGGAGGCTATTAGAGTAAGGATCTACAAGAAGAAAGTAAGGACCTACAAAGAGGAGCAAGGATCTACAAGTTGGAGGCTCTTTTCACCCAATTTAGAGATTTTATTGGGAATCCATCTCCCAATAGGTACAATTCAGTTTTTTCCCTTTAATTAGGTTCTAAATCTGTGATTTAATCATAATAAACCACCCCATATGCTTAGGCTATCCATAGGAATTGGACTTAGGTTCATAGGAGGCCTATGAAGGAAGTTATGGTGTGCTTTTGTCAATTTTTGGAGAATTTTGAGGTTGACATATTTTGTGTTTGTCAATTGGTCAATTAGACCAAATTGACATGTGTTTGATTGTGTGTGGCTAGTGTCGTATCCACAATTGGATACGTGTAGGCTGTATCCCGACAATTTGGAGATACAGGTTAATTTGGGGGTCTTCCTCCGACACGGGACTTTGTGCATGTCATATTTTGACACGGACAAATAGATGTATAATTAGCTCTTCGTATTGTTCATAATTATTATTTTAGACTTTCTTGTGTCATTTGGGGTACGTTTGATTGTGTGATGGACTTGTAATACAAGCGTATCATAGATCTAGTATGATACGGGTGTGATGCACTCCACGTATTTATTTTCTTGCATTTAAAGTCAATTTACCTTGATTATAGATATTATAGATATTATAATTATAATTCTTATATGATATATATATATATATATAAATATAAATATAAATATATATATATATATATATATATATATATATATATATATATATATATATATATATATATATATATATATATATATTATGTGTATGTTTTATATTTTTTTGTGATATGTTGGTGGTCATTGGAGAGTTCATGTGTATCATTAGTGTAGCTATGTGGTAGCATATATATATATATATATATATATAGGGATATATATATATATATATATATATATATATATATATATATATATATATATATATATATATATATATATATATACATATATGAGGTGTGTATTTATGTGTGTGAGCTTGAGGGGAGAAAAAATAATGGAAAAATAGTGAGAAAACATTAAAAATAGTGAACAAAAGCAATGATAAGTAGTGGGAGAAAAGCTGAGAGAAGTAGCTGAAAAGCAGCAGAAAGCAGTAAGCCGAGAAGTAGCAGAAGCAGAAGCAGCAGCTGCAGCAGAAGCAGAAAGTAGCAATAAGCAGCTGCAGCAGAAGCATAAAGTAAAAGTAAGCAGCGATGAGCTGCAGTAAGCTGCAGTAAGCAGTGCTTAATATTATATATATTGATAAGTTAGTGTATATATTGATAAGTTAGTTGTATATATTGATAAATTACTGTATATATTAATAAGTTAGTGTATATATTTATAAGTTAGTTGTATATATTGATAAGTTAGTTATATATTTTGATAAGTTAGTAAGTTATGGATATATTAGTAAGTTAGTGTATATATATATATATATACATATATATATATATATATATATATATATAAGCACTAGTTAGCATTGGTTAGCATTATTTCTAGATTACCTTGGGGTACATCAAGGTAATGAGAGTGGAGATATCTTGGGTACGGGTTTTAAATATTAAGAAATGTTAGTATATAGTTTAGAATATTATTGTTATAAGTTTTATATACATATTAATGTGTAGTGAGGTGTATGGGTAGTTAGTTATATGTTAGATGTTGAATTACCTTGTGATACCAAGGTAATGTCAAGGTATTGGGTTTTACTCAAGCTATTGGATTTGCACATCCAGATGGGAGTGTAGGTGGTGTGATACCCCTTTTGGTTCAAAGCTAAGGTATTCACTTAGCATAAGTTTAGTTAGGAATATTAAATAATATTGGTTGTATATACGTTTTATGATATTTTCATATCTAATTATTTGGGTATCTTAGGATACGGTATCTTATTGGTTTTCTAGTATCCTAGTATAGCTAGTGTGGGACCTAGTGGCATAGTATATGGACCCAATATCTTAGAAATAGACTTATACAACCTAGAAATAGTTAGTTTGACCAAGTTTGACTAGTTTGACCTAGAGTTGACCTAGTTTAAATATTTTGACATATAAATGACTTTATGACCTAGAACTGAACTAGTTTAACTCATTTTTATTCCAAACCTTGTATTAATGTAATATTCTATATATAGGCCTGTGTGACACCAGTTCGTATACCGTTTATCATCATTTGTTTTGGACCAAAGGCGATTATATTCTCTGATAGTTTTTATTATTTGATTACTACTATAATTCAAGTATTTAGAGATATTACTTATGATTCTTGACACGATGGTACACGGATTGGTATTATCATTGGATCGTTAGTCATGAGATGTTACCTTGATTATTGAGATGGTATCAAATACTATTCCTTGTTGGTGTTGGATAACATTGAATATTATAGGTTGAACATTGGATACATTGTCTAGTAACGTGTCATGATTCGATCCATCGTATCAGTCGGGGAGTGGAAAATACCAATTAAATATGTGATCAAGAACTATGGGCTAGTAGTATAATCGTTGGCTACTAACTAATCATGTAATTCACGTATGGTTGAGTTAGCTCCTTAGTGTAATCATTGAATCTCTCAAGCCGATCATATATTTAGTTAGTATCTCAAACACACAGTATATTAGAGATTCCATATTCTGTTCATAGATTACCTTGTTCTATTTCTGACATTATAGTTCATTCCTTCATTCTTATATGTATTGATTTATATTTTGTTGCTAGTATTGCCTATTCCTTCATTATTCTTGATTATCAGTTATATTCTCATCGTAGATAGCATCCTCTATTTTACTACTTTATAGTTTTTGTCAATTAATTGGAACTGCTATTAATTTGTACTTTGCTTCATTTCTGACTGGAAAATATTTTTCAGAGGATCCGAAAGATTGGTATCCGATATACTACGGACCCCGACCTATAGATGGTGCAGACGTGGACCTAGTAGTTCAGGAGTGATTATTGGGAGGTTTATCCGGATAACTAGTTAGCATAGTTAGTTTTTTTAGCATTTTGGTACCGGATTTGTTTTCGTCGTATATTTGAGACTTGGAGTTTGTTTCTAATTGTTATTGTTATATTTAGATTGTATAGTTATGTTAGTCTTCTTTGTTATCTTATCGTGCTATATAATTATGATTGAGTATTGTGTTGTATTAAGTTTAGTGCCATCCTTCATGGAGTTGAGATATTATTGGCAGATTATATATTATTGTGAGATGATTAACTAGTATAGTTGACCTAGACAATGTTCTACTACCGATGTTGCAGCGTAGGATGGACGTACCCACGCACTCATGCTCCTTCACCGGGTGCGGGTCATGACACATTTTTGTGGTGGCCTGTGCCGGTCAGGCTTCACAAGTTGTACGATATCGTGGTAGTGCGATGAATTTGTTGTACTACTGTGAGCCTGCGATAGGATATAGGATATAAGATACTAGGATGAGAGAGGTTACTCAATCATAAATTTCGTGAGAGATTCCTAGGATGACCCTTGAGAATCTTATTATAAATTTTAATTCAAATATTTCCCTTATTTTCGTCCGCTCTCACTTATTGTTATTGAATTTTATTCTTGGTGAATCGGTTGTTGAATTTAATTTTTGGTGTCATTGTTGAGTTTGATTTCATATCAAGATGAATTTTATGGACTAAATTACGGTATCTTCTGATGACATATGTTGATTAGGACAGTAAAAAAAGAAATGTCTACTTTCGTTATGGAGCCTAGAGTTTATCGCAACCATATTAGCTGTTGGGGCAGAAATATAGGAACCTGACTTTGGATACACATATCTCAGTTATGAAATTTAGAGTTTCTCGCAGCCATACTGGTTGGTGTGGTAAGGATTCTAGATGACATGATTATAGAGTTGCATACCTTAGTTATAGAATCTATCGTTTATCGCAGCTATGCTTACTGGCGTGGCAAGAATTCTGAGTGTCATAATTTCAGACAGACGTGTATGATTATCAGGTTGTATCTTAAATTGGTTCTTAAAGTATCATCTCAATACTTATCCACTCCTGTTATTATAAAATTTGTTCCATTATTCTTTAGCTTAGAAGTAGAGCATTGATGTGAGTAGATAAGAGTGTACCAGTATAGGACTAGTGATGGGTATATCACCTGATATTGAGGCCAGTGATGTGTTGGAACTAATAGGTAGAAGAGTATCTAAAATTGTGTGTAGGATGCATAGTGGGTGATGAGTATCAGTGTGGAAGTTCATGAAAGTGGAAGCTGAGTATTAAAAATTTTAATGGTGTGTCATGGGTTAAGAAATATCAAGATTGGTCATGAATGATATATAGTGTATCACTGATTAGTATATCAGTCTATAAAAGGTTTAAGGGAGATACGCATACATCAATAGAGATATGGAACCATATGCCTGCCTTTGAGAGTGAAGTGAAACATGTGTATTATAGAAGTTAATAACTAGTGCAAGTGATCATGAGTTCTAGTGAGTGTGATTAGGTGATCTAATGATGAAGCTCGTATCCTAGAACATTAAGGGCATATATTGTGTAGTTAGGAAGATAGCATTACTATATCAAGTGTGCTAGTATTTCTATATCGAGGATTAGTTGAGTAATATGCTAGTAACAGTAAGTACCTTGTGTGATAATATTGGATTGATGTATCAGTTAATATGGTTAGAAAAGTATTTGGAAGTAATACTACAAGTAATCCAAGCAGTAGAGGAGAGACATGAGTAACCTGGTATGAAGATGCCATCTAAAATGCATATTAGAGCTGGTGCCTTGTGTAGACAGTAACAAGATTTGAGTAGGCATCCTATTGGGGGTATTCAAGTTGGACAAGGGTGTGCTAATAAAACTCATGATTGAAAAATATACAAGTATTTCTTGCAAGAGAATGGTTGACAAATTTTGGTGATTACAAGAACTAAAGTAGAACAAGGAGGTAGTATCTTAGCAGTGTATTGTATAGTATCCTAAGTAGCAAGTGCCAGAGAGTTAAGTATGTCCCTGACCTAGAACTTTAGTATATCACTAGTCTTTCGTAACCCTCAATATTAAGAATATTTTGACTAGGTTGATGATTAGTGAATGCTTAGTGTGTGATGAAATGCTTAGTGTGTGACTGAAATTCATGATAGTTAGAGACTATATCCAAGTTTGATTTCTCTTTCAGTAGAATGGCATGATTGTATGTTAGGACTATTTTAGATTGTGATTGATGGGGTTTGACACTAGTAAAATTTATATGACTGGCCCAAGAGAGAGGGGTACGAGTTTTAATTTTAAGGACGAGATTCTGCTAAGGGGGTAGACTTGTCACTACCACATTTTCTAGGAAAGGGTATTTTAGTCATTTGATAATTGATTAAATATTGTGCATGTTGGATATTTATTTATTGTATTATTTATATATTTTTAGCATGTTAGATTTTATTTTTGGACTTGTATTAGGGGACCTAACTAGTTTAGATTAAATCCATGGACCAATATTTAATTCTAGTTAGATTTGAGCCCAATAGTAAGCCCATTCATTAGGAGGATAAATTAATTAAGTTAAATCCATTAGACTAGAACCTTCCCTCCTTAATTAATTTCTTCATGAGAGTCCCCAAAGGGTATTTTAGACTTTATATGGTAGCTTGAGGGAGGGGACAAGAGAGGCCTATATTAGAGGGTAAAAACTTTCTCTCTCTTTATTTTTATTTCCAATCTAGATCTAGAATTTTTTTCAACCAAATTCCATCAAATTTCTACCAAATTTCTTTCTAATTTCTTTTCAAATCATCATTGGAGGCTATTAGAGCAAGGATCTATAAGAAGAAAGTAAGGGTCTACAAAGAGGAGCAAGGATCTATAAGTTGGAGACTCTTTTCACCCAATTTGGAGATTCCATAGGGAATCCATCTCCCAATAGGTATAATTTAGTTTTTCTACTTTAATTAGGTTCTAAATCTATGATTTAACCATAAGGACTCACCCCATATGCTAAGGCTACCTATAAGAACTGGAATTGGGTTCATAGGAGGCCTATGGAGGAAGTTATGGTGTATTTTATGTCAATTTTGGAGAAATTTTAAGATTGACACATTTTATGTTTGTCAATTGGTCAATTAGACCAAATTGACATATATTTGATTGTGTGTGGCTAGTGTCGTATCCACAATTGGATATGTGTAGGCCGTATCGTGATAATTTAGAAATACGAATTGATTTGGGGGTCTTCCTCCAACACAGGGCTTTATGCATGTCATATTTTGACACGGACACGTAGATATATAATTAGCTCTTCGTATTATTCATAATTATTATTTTAGACTTGTTTGTGTCCTTCGGGGTACATTTGGTTGTGTGGTGGACTCGTATCACAAGCGTATCATAGATCTAGTGTGATACAGGTACGATGCACTCCATGTATTTGTTTCCTTTTATTTTAATTTAATTTACGTTAATTATAGATATTATAGATATTGCAATTATAATTGTTATATGATATATATGTATTTTTTTTATGTGTATGTTTTATATTTTTTTGTGATTGGTTGGTGGTCATTGGAGATTAGGAGAGTTCATGTGCATCATTAGTGTGGGTATATGGTAGCATATATATATATATATATATATATATATATATATATATATATGATGTGTAGATATAGATGTATATATAGAGGTGTGTATTTATGTGTGTGAGCTTGAGGGGAGAATGAACAATGGAAAAAACAGTAAAAAAATAATGAAAACAGTGAAGAAAAGCAATGATAAACAGTGGAAAAAAAGTTGAGAGAAGCAGCTAAAAAGCAGCAGGAAGCAATAAGCCGAGAAGCAGCAGAAAGCAGAAGCAGAAGCAGAAGCAGCAGCAGCAACAGAAGCAAAAGCCGGAACAGGAAGCAGCAGAAGCAGAAAGCAGCAATAAGCAGCTGCAGTAGAAGTATAAAGTAGCAGTAAGGAGCGATGAGCTACAGTAAGCTGCTGTAAGCTGCAATGAGCTTCAGTAAGCTATAGTGACCTTCAGTAAGCAGTGCTTAATGTTATATATATTGATAAGTTAGTGTATATATTGATAAGTTTGTATATATATTGACAAATTAGTATATATATTTATAAGTTAGTTGTATATATTGATAAGTTAGTTATATATTTTGATAAGTTAGTAAGTTATGAATATATTAGTAATTTAGTATATATATACATATATATATATATATATATATATATATATATATATATATATATATATATATATATATATATATATATGTATATGTATAAGCACTAGTTAGCATTGGTTAGTATTATTTCAAGATTACATTGGGGTACATCAATGTAATGAGAGTGGAGATATCTTGGGTACGGGTATTAAATATCATGGAGATATTAGTATATAGTTTAGAATATTATCGTTATAAGTTTTAAATACATATTAATGTATAGTGAGGTGTATGGGTAGTTAGTTATATGTTAGATGTTGAATTACCTTGTGATACCAAGGTAATGTCAAGGTATTGGATTTTACTCAAGCTATTTGGTTTACACATCAAGATGGGAGTGTAGGTGGTGTGATACCGCTTTTGGTTCAAAGCCAAGGTATACACTTAGTATTAGTTTCGTTAGAAATATTAAATAATATTGGTTGTATATACGTATTATGATATTTTCATATCTAATTATTTGCGTATCTTAGGATACGGTATCTTATTGGTTTTCTAGTATTCTAGTATAGCTAGTTTGGCCTAGTGGCATAGTGTATGCACCCAATCTATTAGAACTAGACTCATACAACTTAGAAATAGTTAGTTTTACCATGTTTGACTAGTTTGACCTAGAGATGACCTAGTTTGACTATTTTGACTTAGAAATGGCTTTATGACCTAGAACTGAACTAGTTTAACTCATTTTTATTTGAAATCTTGTATTAATGCAATTTTGATGTATAGGTCTGTGTGACACCAGTTCGGATACCGTTTCTTATTATTTGCTCTGGACCACAGGCGAGTACATTTTCTGATATTTTTTATTATTTGATTACTACTATAATTCAAGTATTTAAAAATATTACTTATGATTGTTGACACGATGGAATACGGATTGGTATTGTCATTGGATCGTCAGTCAAAAGATGTTACCTTGATTATTGAGATGGTATCGAATACTGTTCCTTGTTGGTATTGGATAACATTGAATATTATAGGTTAAACATTGGATACATTGGCTTGTAACGTGTCATGATTCGATATATCGTATCAGTCGGGAGGGGGAAATACCAATTAAATATGTGATCAAGAACTATCGGCTAATAGTGTAATCATTGGCTACTAACTAGTCATGCAATTCACATATGGTTGAGTTAGCTCCTTAGTGTAATCATTGAATCTCCCAAGCCGATCATATATTTAGTTAGTATCTCAAACACATAATATATTATAGATTCCATATTCATTTCATTGATTACCTTGTTCTATTTCTGACATTATAGTTCATTCCTACATTCTTGTACGCATTGATTTATATTTTGTTGCTAGTATTGCCTATTCCTTCATTATTTTTGATCATTAGTTATATTCTTATCATAGATAACATCATCTATTTTAATGCTTTATAGTTTTTATCAATTAATTGGAACTGCTATTGGGTTGTACTTCGCTCCATTTCTGACTAGAAATTTTTTTAGAGGATCCGGAAGATTGGTGTCCGACATACTACGGACCCCGACCTATAGATGGTGCAGACGTGGACGAACTAGTTCAGGAGTGATTACTGAAAGATTTTTCTGGATCACTAGTTAGCATAGTTAGTTTCTTTAGCATTTTGGTACCAGATTTGTTTTTGGCGTATATTTGAGACTTGGAGTTTGTTTTTATTTGTTATTGTTATATTTAGATTACATAGTTATATTAGACTTCTTTGTTATCTTATCGTGCTATATAATTATGATTGAGTATTGTGTTGCATTAAGTTTAGTGCTCTCCTTCTTGGAGTTGAGATATTATTGGCAGATTATATATTATTGTGAGATGATTAACTAGTATAATTGACCTAGACAATGTTCTACTATCGATGTTGCGGCGTAGGATGGACGTACCCACGCACTCATGCCCCTTCACTGGGTGCGGGTTATGACACTAGAAGATCATATTAAATTATATTTTCATGTAACACTATAATATGAGAAGCTAGAACTGATCGTACTTACAACATATTATCCAAATATGACCTATATGAAAAATATCGATCTTTTTATAAAAGGAACAAAATTTCTTGGTAAAGTTTTGAGACGTAGATTGGTATAAGAGTTTGTTTATAAACAATAGGACCCACTATATGTTGAATTTCTTTAGAATATAGGCCTAAACGTCAAAAGTTTCCTTCTTGGACCTATATAATCGCATCTACTTTGTACTATTGCTTTATAACCAAATTGTACAATATATATATATCTAAATTAATTACAATAAAATCAAGTTTTGAGATTATGGCCAACTCTACCAGGACTAATATCATGTTCGATTCTAAACAAATCCATCAAGACTAGTATTGTGTTCGATACCAAACTTTAAGTCTATCGGAAAGCTTAATTAATGGTAATGAAGAAATTCATATTTCTAGGCAAAGAAAATAACTAATAGGTTTTAATTGTTATGCAATTATGCACATACGTATATGTTCTAGGTCTAACTGTAAAATATTATTATATTTGGATATGGTGTTACATACTCATACAACACGTTTATCCAATTATATAAGATTTCTAATATTAACATACATCATAAAAATCTATATACTATTTCTATTAATCAATCATTTAAAGTTAAATAATAGAGTCATATCATTATCTTCTTGACAAGTATCCATATTGTGTCATACGGTGAGTTTGTGTAGTAGTACTAGACGTGCCCGAATCGTATTCCGTTAACGTGTTAAATTTATCTTTCATAATCACTTGTGTCAACCCCCTTTCCCGGCATACTTTGGTGCATATTGTCCTTGGCGCACTTTGGCGCAAATTGGTTGCTAGCCCGACCATTGTTTAGACCGGACCAGAGAGTTGTAGAGAGAGTGGGTTTTGTTGAGTTGGTTGCATGTGTGGCTTATATGGGTTTGAGTGATCCAACGGTTCATATCTCAAACCTAAACCTATATATTCTCATTTCTCCCTCTCTTTTCTCATTATCTTTTATTTACATTTCTCTCTCCCTTCTCATTATCTTTTCTTTCTATTTCTCTCCCTTAGGCTTTTTCTCTTCCTTCGTAGGCAAGTACATCTTGCACAAGAAAAAGAACCATAGATTTATGCATGCTTTTAGTTCTTAATAATTTTTGTTTATTTCTAGCTAATATTGTTGGGACCGAGCACCCCTTCATCTTTTGTATTTATTGTTCTTGATTTTCTTGATTGGAATTGCATGGACCTGAGTTTGGGTCTATGGGTTCACTTTTATTTTCTTGCAGTTTGATCTTCCAAAAAACTTTATTTTTTACAAAACTAATTAGATTATAGTATAGAGCACCATAATTTATGTAACTTTGCTTTTGGTCGTGCTTCTTTTCGAGTCCAGTATAGTTCAGTGCAAAAACTTGATACAATACGTATACCAAAATGGCTGACTAGAGAAGAAGAGTAGTTCTCTATGAAGAGTATGCAAGATGACCCCTTTGGCGTAGAAATACATATGTTTTACTTTAGGCATATTGGTGCGTTGTCCCAATTCTTTATGCATACTAATCATACTGCACTCAGTCTCCTAGGAAAAGTACGCCAGTCATACTCCTTGAGTAAGTAGCATACTTTCGAGAGAAAAACTCAGTTGGTGCACTTTGGTGCGTAATCAATCAAAATTTTCTCTGAGAAACAAAGAGAAAGTGCGCCACAGTCAGTCAATGCACTTTTTTTGCGTTTGGCAACCTGGAGCACTTTTCCTATGTTTCGTCAGCCGGAGCACTTTTCTTACATTGATCTGCTCGCACACTTTTTTTCCTCTTTATTTTCTTAGGAACGAAGTTTTGGTTGGTTTCTCAATTTCTCTATTATTGATTTATGTGTTCCTCGACTGAAGAGTTTCTCAACTTTCAAGATTTGACCACGGATTATGTATTTTTCTTTTAGCTAGCTTGCTCGCGCACTTTCTTTGAAAGCATGTCTTATTATTGACCACACACTTTTGTCAAGTGTACCGTGTTGGTTAAATTGACAAAGTACGTAAACATTATTTTTGTGAGTTTGTGCGCCAACCTTGTTTCTGTGAGTTTGTGCCCCAACCTTATTTTTATGTGTTTGTGTGCCACCCCTTTTGTAGCTCGCACACTTTATGTGCTCCTGACTTCATGAGACTTTATGCGCCCCTGACTTCATATGGGACCCTAAGCATGCGCTTGATTGGTTCATGAGCCTGACCTTCATGCGTATAATTTTATGTACATGTTATCCTTAGTGACCCCAAGCATGTACGTAGTGCTTTCATTATGTGTTCACTTATCCTATTTAGAATGTTTCTTATCACCCTCTATGTGGTTGATCCTGGTATTGCTTGTGTTATAATTCTAAGAAAGAATGGACTTTGAAACCAGACATCATGCTAGACATGACCATGTGCTAAGATTGGCTTCATACATGGCATGAATATGTATTGTATTAAGATGTCCTCTATGACCAGACTAAGTAAATAGTAACTAACCAGCTATGTGCATGACATAAGGTTTATGTTATAATGTGATCAAGATTCATGTGACCGAATGATAATTGATAATTTGACTCGAATACAGTATCCGTGATGATACTATTATTGCTTGATAAAGTTTCTGATCTAATGCGTGTCGAGGTACGACATATAATGTTATGTGTTAAAGTAATTATATTTAGGATGTGCATCGAGATGCCTCCAAATTCCTGAACGCGTGATACTATAAATATATTATTCTTTCCAGCACGAGCATAATATGCGAGTCAAATACCAAAGTGTGGCTAGGATATTAATTTATTTAATGTTGCATACACGCTTGGGTGAATCCAGATTGAACTTTCATGGATTCGTATCTAGCGTGGCCGTACTTTATATAACATCTTAAGAAAAATTCTCATATGACCATGCCTTAAGGTTTTTGAACATAATATAGGATTAATTAAGCAATTAAAAGTGGTAGTAACATGGAGAGGAAACGGTATCCCGATATCATGCCAACGAACCTTCCCACAGAGATTCAATCTAAGTGTGCTGTGGGCTGGCTACTACAGATATTGTATATCATATGTCTTAGTGGAGTGCAGTATCTGACCTATTATAAATATGTTGAGCCACTGTTTCACTATAGAAACATTGGAACTACTAATACCATATTTTTAGTGCAGTGACACTATGGAGAACTGGTACAATTTGTGAAGTACCTGTATATTCATCTATTTGGCTAGGTTAGCTCATGTTCAGCAATGACGTGATATAAGGATACCTATTATGCATTATTCTGAGAAAACCTCATACTCCACAAATAGCAAGTTGTACAAGTGTTTGGCCAATTTTATTAATTGGACTTGGTTGTGAATGTATTATTTTGTTAGTAGCCTAGGGAAATGGGTTATCATAGTATGATGGATTCAACCATTGTCCTTATTTGTTTGTAGGGTTAGGCCTTTGTGCTAGGATATGCCATGGACCTACGCTACGACGCGGAACTATTATATATATTTATTGCTTTTGGTTTTGTTCTTCTTTTCGTGCTTCCTTTGTGCTAGGATCTAACATACTTTTTCTCGACTTATGGTGCGTACCAGGAACATGACCATCGAGGATAATAAGTGGGTTCCTTTATTCACTGCTCGTCTTTTGTAAACTATATTCTTTTAGGTGTTTAGCCAACCGACACATGTTAGCTGGAAAATCTGGACACTAGTTCCTTACATGACTGTATATATTCAGACTGCTGGTAACTCACTGTCATGTATACCTTGATCTTGCATCTGGCATATCTTTCTGTATCACCAGATCTATAAAGAATATTTTAATGTGGCATTTGGGATACCTTACTGCTTATTCTGAAGTATTTTATATTATTGCTTCTTATTTTAATGAATAAGACATTGAAGTTCTTGACCCTAGGAGACATGATTGTAGCATGCACGCCCTTGTCTAGTTATAACTATGATTGTCGTACGGTATATAGTACCTTGTACGGGATAATTGGCTATGTCCCTCTCTGTATTCTGGTACTGGGCATGACAAGGTTTTAGTGGTGGCCTATACAGGTCTGTTCTACAGAATTATGGGGTATCATGGTCATAGGAGTCTCAATCAAACATGACTCATCTTGTAATTCTGAATTTGTCCTCTCCGATATTCAGCTTAAAATTTTCCAGATTGGTTGCTTCCTTGTTCCTTCTCGTCCTGTACTTGATGTTCCTTGTGCTTTTGTTTAGGGTTTTCCCTCCTCTAGATATTGCAGCAACAAGAGAGGCAGAGTAGCCAGTGGAACAAGGTCCTATAGAACCCCAGCCAGGGATCGAAGTTGAGCCCATGATATATATGACAGAGCAGGAGGCTCCAGGTATTTCCGTACCACCCACAATACTGACAGTACTAGATACACCAGCCTTGCTAGAAATTATTCAGGGATATTAGCTGCCCAACAACATCAGATGGTGGTTCAGTAGCAATAACATCAAGAACAACAATATCAACTGTTTCAATAGCAAGAATAGAATGTCCTGTTGAACCAAGGATTGCAGACGACCTTGGAACGAGGCAGAAGAGAAGATTCTGGGGCATCTGTTAGGTTTTGCAGATTGATTCCCAGATATTTTGATGGCACGGAGGACGCCATTACGACAGATGATTGGATCCAAGATATTGAGACTATTTTGGCAGCAGCTAAGGTTTCGGCTGAGGAACAGGTTGACCTGGTTCGCTTGTATCTCCTGGATCTTGTAAGAGATTGGTGGTTCACGTTGGAGATAGGAGTGAGGCATCTTATTTTGTGGGAAGATTTTAGAACTGGTTCAGGATAAAGTACTTTGGGATTATGAATCAGTGCGAGCTACATCAAAGATTTACCAACCTCAAGCAGGCTGGAAGGACATTAGATCGATGGTTTCACGACAGAGTTTTGTCGACTGAGCAGGTTTGCTCCAACCAAGGTAGCGATAGAGTTAGAGAGAGCTATAAGATTCCAGCAGGGACTTCACTTGGAGATCTTACATATGGTAGAGGTGCATGACTACCAGACCTTTGATGTAGTATTAATAGCGGTCAAGAGGGTTGAGCTTACCTCTCAGAGGATGGCATCAAGAAGAATAGACCAAAACAGGCTTCATGGACAGAGTAGCGAGATAGAAGCAGTACCACATACGTCAGTACCATCCCCTGGCACTCGCATCCATGATGTGACATAGAGGAGGCTAGTGACCTCGATTGTGATAGCACATACTCGGCAACAGCAGCCGAGGCAGCAGCAGGAACAACAGCAACATCGACGGAAAGGGCCGACGGGTTGTACATATTGTGGCAAATGAGATCATACTCGGGATATTTGTCAGGAAACTAATAGACTATGCTTGAGATATGGAAGCCCCGATCATAGAATTTCCACTTGTCCATTAATATAGAGGCCGGGAGGGCCAGCACAATAGTTTCCTATATTGCCAGCTCCAAGGACAATGCAGCTAGGAGGACCAGCAATAGCGGTACGACCTGTAGCTGACCGTCCATTGCTGACACAGGCTTAATTTTTTTGGCAACAGCAGCAGCAGGATTACCAAAGACCACAACAACGATACCAGGGAAGACAGCAGCAGGGGGCTGGACAAGGCTGAGGGCAGACGTTCACCTTATCTCTGGAAGAAGCTATGGCGTCAGGTGATGTAGTGGCAGATAAAATTCTTGTCACATCTTTTCTGCCATAGCATTAATTGATTCAGGAGCATCCCACTCATTTATATCTGCAAAATATACGACAAGTATTGGATTAAAGTTTGAGGCATTGCTAGAGAGGCTGAATATACTCACTGGCAATGGGATTGTAGGAGTTAGTAGAGTATGCTTAACATGTCGAGTCGTAGTATATGGGCATTTATTACCTGCAAAGTTGATCGAGTTCCCTATGGGCAACTTTAATGTTAGCTTAGGCATGGATTGATTGAGAGACAGTCATGCAATGATAGACAGTTGTGAGGGTAGAGTGTTGTTTAGAGTCCTTGTTTTAGAAGAGTTTATTCTTAGTAGAATAGCCAGAGACCAGCATAAAAAGAGAATCGCAACAGTAGCAACGAGAGAGGACCCGATACCCAAAATAATTGAAGAATTCATGGACGTTTTCCCGACGAAATTCCTGGATTACCCCTAGTTAGAGAAATAGAGTTCTGTATAGAGTTGATGCCAAGAGCAGAACCGATATCATAGAAGGTACACCCAATGTCACCATTAGAGCTTGATCAGTTATATCGACACGTGAAAGAACTGAAGGTAAAGAAATTTATTCGGAGCAGTGGATCACCGTGGAAAGAACCAGCGTTATTGGTAAAGAAGAAGGATGGATCGACGCGGTTGTGTATGGATTACATGCGATTGAATATAGTAACAGTAAAGAACAAGTACCCACTTCCAAGGACTGATGATTTGTTTGACCAATTAAGCAAAGAAAGAGTCTTCTCCAAGATAGATCTATGATCAGGATATCATCAGGAGCAAGTTCGGGAGTAGGATACACCGAAGACAGCATTTAGGTCATGATATGGGTATTACGAATTCATAGTTATTCCAGTCGGACTGACAAATGCTCCAACGGAATTCATGTATTTGATGGACCGTATTTTAATGCCATACTTAGACCAATTTAAGGTAGTATTTATCGATGACTTTCTTGTGTATTCTTGTAATGAGGAGGAGCATGAAGAATATCTCAGGATAGTACTGCAGACCTTGTTGGAGTGCTAGTTATATGTAAATCTTAGTAAGTGTGAGTTTTGTATGGATCATATATCCTTTCTTGGGCAGATTATTTCTAGAGCAGGAGTGTCAGTTGATCCCAACAAGGTAGATGTAGTAGAGAACTGGCCAGTTTCGAAGACAGTGACGGAGGTGCATAGTTTCCTGGGCTTGGCTCGATACTACAGAAGATTTGTGTCAGACTTTGCTAAGATCTCAACACCTTTGACTAGGTTGATGCGCAAGGAAGTTAAATTTGTGTGGTTAGCAGAGTGCCAGATAGCTTTTGAAGAGTTAAAGAAGAAGTTAATCTCTGTCCCGATCCTTACTCTCCCAGCAGGCTCCGAAAGATTCAAGTGTATTATGATACATCTAGAAAGGTTCTTGTATGTGTTTTGATGTAGCAGGGGAGAACAATAGCGTATGCTTCTCGGCAGCTCAGCGATCACGAGAAGAACTATCCAACTCACGATTTGGAATTAGCAGCAGTAGTATTTTCTCTTAAGCTATGTAGGTACTACTCATATGGAGATCGGGTGGAGATCATTATAGATCATAAGAGTTAGAAATATGTATTTTGTAGAAGGACTTAAACATGAGACAGAGGAGGTAGCTGGAGTTATTAAAAGACTATGATGTGGAACTTCAATACCATCCAGGCATGGCAAATATAGTTGCTGATGCACTTAGTAGAAGAGGTAGAGAATTCATGTTGACCACTCAGAAGCACATTCTAGAAGACTTACGAGAGATGGGAATCGAGATAGTACTTCCACAGGATGCAACAGTTCTGGCTAGCCTACAGATCTAGTCAAATTTGGTGGATAGAATAAAGATAGCTCAGGTAGAGGAGCCAAAGATTCAGAAGCTACGCGAAGAATGTGAGTCCGGTCTTCGGAAGGAGTTGGCAATTCATACGGATGGAACACTAAGGTTTGGGAACCATCTTTGTATGCCAAGTGGAGATATCTGACAAAAAGTGATGCCCGATGCACATAGTTCCTAGTATTCTATTCATCCCAGAGGCACAAAGATGTACCATAATATCAAGCAAGATTTTTGGTGGAACAGATTGAAAATAGAGATAGCTCAGTTCGTTTTATGATATCTCGTATGTCAATAAGTGAAGGCAGAACAACAGAGACCGACAAAATTATTGTAATTGCTTCCTATTCCAGAGTGGAAGTGGGAACACATCACCATAGATTTTATAACCGGTTTACCTAGATCCCCGACTGGTCGAGATATAGTTTGGGTGATAGTGGATCGACTCACAAAAGTTACACATTTTCTCTCCTTTAGAGTAGGACAATGTACAGAGCAGTTGTCATATTTTTATATGCGACAGATTATGAGGCAACATGGCATGCCGGTAAGCATAGTGTCTGACCAAGATACAAGGTTCACTTCTCATTTTTGGAGAAGCTTGCACGATAAATTAGGTACCCGGTTAAGATTCAGTACTGCGTACCACCCTAGACAGACGGGCAATCAGAAAGGACCATCCAGACCCAGGAGGAAATTTTACGAGCCTGTACCCTAGAATTTGGTGGATCTTAGGAGAATCACCTTCACTTAATAAAATTCTCTAGGCCAGTATTCAGATAGAACCTTTTGAGGCACTATTTGGAAGAAAGTGTAGACCACCGTTGGCATGGGACGATATTGGTGAGCGGAAGATGTTAGGCCTCGAAATGATCACACAGACAGTAGAAGTTATCAGGTTGATCAAAGAGCAACTTTGGGTTATGCAGGATCGACATCGTGACTGGGCAGACCAGCATCTTAGGCCTTTAGAGTTTTGTGATGGCGACCACGTATTCTTGTAAATTTTGCCAACCCTTGGAGTTATTAAATTCGGGTTCCAGGGGAAGCTTAGTCCACGATACTTTGGGCCGTTTACCATTCTCGATCGGGTAGCAATGTGGCTTAATATTTTGCCCTTCCACCTTCACTACGTGAGGTGCACGATGTATTTTATGTATCTCAGTTGTGTAGGTATGTCCCAGATCTGAGTCATATTCTCGATCACTCGGAATTAGTCGTTGGTACTGACTTATCATACGAGGAGCAACCCGTATCTATTATGGATCGAAGGAAGAAGGTACTAAAGAACATGACTATTTTTCTTGTCCGAATTGCCTGAGCCATCACACTCTTGGAGAATCGATGTGGGAGCACGAGGACTATATACGATCTCGGTACCTGCACATATTTAATTAGGAAGGTATATTCTAACTTATGCCTTCATATCTTATATTCCGTGATCAGGCGATCACCTATGTGTTGTGATATTATTGCTTGCATGTGTAGATTGCTTGTAGTTTGTTTGTTGCTTCTCTTGATATCTCTAGCTAGCCTTGATTTTAAATTTCATGGATATAATTTTTCTAAGATGGGTAGAGATGTCAGCCCCTTTCCTGGTGCACTTTGGTACATATTTTTTTTGGCGCACTTTGGCGCACATTGGTTGCAAGCCCGACCATTGTTTATATCGGACCCGAGAGTTATGGAGAGAGTTGGTTTGGTTGGATTAGTGGCATGTGTGGCTTAGATGGGTTTGAGTGATCCAACGGTCCACATATCAAACCTAAACCTATATATTCCTCTCTCTCTCTCTCTCTCTCTCTTCTAATTATCTTACCTTTCTATTTCTCCACTTTCAATTTTTTCTCTCCCTCTGTAGGCAAGTACATCTTGCATAAGAAGAAGAACCATAGATTTATGCATGCTTTTAGTTCTTTATAATTTCTATTTATTTCTATCTCATATTGTTGGGACCGAGCACCCCTTCATCTTTTATATTTGTTGTTCTTGATTTTCTTGGTTGGAATTGTATGGACCTGAGTTTGGGTCCACGGGTTCACTTTTGTTTTTCTGGGATTTGATCTCCCAAAAAACTTTGTATTTTATAAAACTAATTAGCTCATAATGTAGAGCACCATAATTTATGTAACTTTACTTTTGGCTGTGCTTATTTTTAAGTCCAGCTTAGTTCATTGCTGAAACGTGATACAATACGTATACAAAAATTGCTAACTAGAGAAGAAAAATAGTGATATGTGAAGAGTATGCAAGATGACTCCTTTGACGTAGAAATACGTACGTTTCACTTTGTAAGTATTGGTGTGAGGTCCCAATTCTTCGTGCGTACTAATCAAACTGCACTCTGTCTCCTAGCAAAAGTGTGTCAGTCACACTTCTTGAGTCAGTGGCGCACTTTCGAGAGAGAAAATCAGTTGGCGCACTTTGGTGCATATTCAATCAAAGTTATCCCTGGAAAATCAAGAGAATGTGCGCCATAGTCAGTCAACGCACTTTCTTTGCTTTTGGCAACCTAGCGCACTTTTCTTTGGTTTCGTCAGCCGACGCACTTTTTTTACGTTGGTCTGCTCGCGCAATTTCTTTCCACTTCGGTTTTTAGGAACGAAGCTTTGGTTGGTTTCTCGATTTATGTGTTATTAATTTGTGTGCTCCTCGACTGACAAATTTCTCGACTGTTGAGCTTTGACCTCGGATTGTGTGTTTGTCTTTTAGCTAGAATGCCCATGCACTTTCTTTGAAAGCACACCTTATTCTTTCCCGCGTACTATTGTCAAGTTCCCCATGTTGGTTAACTTGACATAGTGTGCCAACCTGATTTCTGTGAGTTTATGCACAAACGTTTTTCTGTGAGTTTGTGCGCCAATCTTATTTATGTGTGTTTGCACGCCAAGCTTGTTTCTGTGAGTTTGTGCGCCAATCTTATTTATGTGTGTTTGTGAGCCACCTATTTTGTAGCTCGCGTAGTTTATGTGCCCCTGACTTTATGAGACTTTATGCACCTCAGACTTTATATGGCACCCTGAGCATGCGCTTGATTGGTTCAAGCGCCTGACCTTCATGCGTACAATTATATGCGCATGTTATCCTTAGTGACCCCATGCGTGCACGTTGTGTTTTCATTATGTGTTCACTTATTATATTTATATTATTTCTTATCACCCTCTATGTGGTTGATCCTGGTATTACTTATGTTATAATTCTAAGAAAGAATGGACTTAGAAAACAGACCTCATGATAGACATGACCATGTGCTAAGATTGGCTTCATACATGTTATAAATATGTGTTGGATTGAGATATCCTATGTCGACCAGACTAAGTGAATAGTGACTAACCAGCTATGTGAATGATATAAGCTTTGTGTTATAATATGATTAAGATTTATGTGACCCAATGATAATTGGTAATTAGACTCGAATATTGTATCCGTGCTGATACTATTATTGCTTGAAAAAGTTCCTGATCTAATGTGCGCTGAGGTAGGACATATCGTGTTACGTGTTAAAATAATTATATTTGGGATGTGCAACGAGAATGTCTCTAAATTTTTGAATATGTGATACTATAAATATATTGTTTCCTCCAGCACGGGAATGATATGAGAGTCAAATACCAAACCATGGTTAGGATATTAATTTATTGAATGTTGCACTCACGCTCGGGTGAATTCAGATTGAACTTCCATGGATTCATATCTAGCATGCCCGTACTTTGTATGACATCTTAAAAAAAAAATCTCATGTTGCCATGCCTTGAGATTTTTGAACACAATATAGGCTTAATTAAGAATTAAAAGTGGTAACATGGAGAGAAAATGGTATCCCGAGATCATGCCAACGAACCTTCCTATTGAAATTCAATCTAAGTGCGTTGTGGGCTAGCCACCACAGATACTGTATATTTTCTGCCTTTTGGAGTGTAGTATCTGACATATTAAAAATATGCCAAGCTACTATTTCACTATAGGAACATTGAAACTGCTAATACCATATTTTTAGTACAGTAGCCCTATAAAAAACTGGTATAATTCATGAAGTACCTGTATATTCATCTATTTGGCTAGGTTAGCTCATGTTCGGCAATGGCGTAATTTGAGGATACCTATTATGCATTATTCTGAGAAAATCTCAGACTCCACAAATAGCAAGCAGTACAAGTGTTTGGCCGATTTTATTAATTGGACCTGGTTGTGATTGTATTATTTTGTTAATAGCCTAGGAAAATGGACTATCATAGTGTGATAGATTCAACCCTTGTCCTTGTTTGGTTGTTTGGTTGGGCCTTTGTGCTAGGATATGCCATGGACCTGCACTACGATAAAGAACTATTATTATTTTTTTACTTTCGGCTTTGTTCTTTTTTTTGTGCTTCCTTTGTGGTACTTGCTATTTGGGGTCTAACCACCATGATTTTGGTTGGCTAGGTTTTGAGCCAGCACCCGGGGATCAAGCATACTTTCCCCGGACTCATAGCCCGTACCAGGAACATGGTCGTCGAGGATAACGAGTTGGTTCCTTTATTCACTGCTCGTCTTTTTTAAACTATATTCTTTTGGTCATTTAGCTAGTCGACACCTGTTAGCCGATAAATCTGGACACTAGTTCCTTACATGACTGTATATATTCAGACTGTAGCTGAATCACTGTCATGTATACCATTATTTCGCATCTAGCACATCATTTTTATCGTCAGATCTCTAAATAACATTCTGATGTGGCATTTGAGACGTCTTACTGCTTATTCTGAAGTATTCTATATTATTGCTTCTTGTTTGAATGATTGAGACATTGAAGTTCTTGACCCTAGGAGACTTAATTGTAGCATACACCCCTTGTCTATTTACAATCGTGATTTTTGTATGACGTATAATACCTTCTACGGGATAGCTGGCATTGTTTGTCTCTGTATTCTGGTATTTGGACGTGACAACTTGTTTCTACGTGTCTGTATCACCTCCAATATACGTATTCGTATCTCACTTTCGTGACATGTATATATAAATTTCTTAATTCATACTTATAAAGGGAATAACTCTAAACATATCATGACAATTAACTAAGAATTGGATCAAATTAGAAGAGATAGAGGAAGGCTTGCCTTGGTTTATTCTTGAATTTGGATTTGGGGATTAGCGTTTGTTCTTCATCATCTTCAAGCTTCTTCTTCCCTATCTTCTTTTCTTTTTTTCTTTTTTTTTTGGAGATGATGATGATGATAATGATGGAGATGATGGTGGTGGTGGTGGTTGAAGGCTGCGGCCAAGTGTGAGGTCCAGCCCGCCGTGGCACCCGCAGTAGTACAACAACAGCTGCCGCAGAAGCATAGTAGCAGCAGTAGAAGATGGGAGGAGGTAAAGAAGAAGGAGGAAGTAAAGAAGAAGAGTAGGAAAATAAGTGGAGGTGGAGGAGTGTATGCTAGTGTTGGTGTCGGGTGTTGGAAATGGGAAGAAGATGTAGGTTTGCCTTGTATTATATGGGAAATGGAGAAGGATAGAAGGAGAGCCATGTGGTATGTGTGGGTATGCGTCACAAAAGAGGGAGGATGGGTTCGGTTGTTCTCTCCTCCTTTACACTCTCTCCTTTGTTTCATATAACCCCTTTAGAAGTTGCAACAAGACAAAATTTGCAAATCAAATTAACACACACACACACACACACACACACATATATATATATATATATATATATATATATATATATATATATATATATATATATATATTGGGATTTGAAAGATAATGAAAAGAAATACATGAGTGAAGGGCACCAAATATATCTTTATTAGATAAAAGGGGGTCATCATTCATATCTTCTACTTCTTTATGGTCTTCTGACGATGCAATTGCTATGAGATCTTCATCCAATATTTTCTTGTGGAAAATTTGTTTCTCCTCTTCTACATTTAAGAAGGCATTAACAAATATTGGGTGATGAATTAAAAGTTGATTAACGAAAGCTGCAACTTCTTCCTCTATTGCTTGTTCCTTTCGACTCTTCAATTATCTGGGTACCATCTTTGCATTTTATTTTTTTATTGAAGATGTATATAAAGCTCATTGGTTACTTACAAACAATAAATATCTAGACAAAATTAGCATGATTAAGACTTTCAAATTACTACCTAAAAGTGTGTATTCGGATCAACAAATATACATAAAATAATTTTTTTAAATAAATGTTCTACAAATTAAAAACCTGATCAACAGATGAAATAGATAAAATTAATTTAGAGAGGTCAAATTGTATTTTGTTATTTTGGATGTGATATTTTCTAAAACTTGCCATATAAAATCAATTTTCTTAATATTGAAAATGATGAAGCTCGGTGGACATTATGGCACACCTTTTTTTTTAGTCTGTATTATTTTATTTAATCTTACGTACATATTTCTATCTACAGTCAAATAATGTCTAGAGGCTAGTAATATGGCTAAGTACTCAAAAGTTGTCTTCTATTTTCTGGACGACGATGCCTATGATCATGCATGTCAGTATGTAGTCATTAGAGAGAGAGAGAGAGAGATGACTACTTCTGGAAACATATTTGATCCAAAAATTTAGAGGAAAGTGCCTGCTCAAGCAGGTGTGGACGAAGCGGAAGCGAGAATGTCGGCTTGAGGCCTTAAAATTTGCAAGAAACCGCCTCCTTACTTAAGCTGCCACAAGCTCTTCTTACTCTTTCCCCCGACAGCCTCTCCTGCTCGCAGAGTTATCCTTTAGGGCTTTTGGTAAGCATACAATTTTTTATTCCGCAAATTTATGGTGGAAAAGTTATTCGTAATGAACACATACATTATTCGTGCGTAAAAAAATTGTTAAATTTTTGTAAATAAAAGAGCTTTTTGATATTACCCCCTACTAGATGTAGGATATTGATATTACCCCCCTGCTATTTCATAAGTTGAAATTACCCCCCTGAAAGTGTCACTTTTGACTTTATAGTGACACAATTAAAACTCTTTAACGATACTTTCAGGGGGATAATATCAACTTATGAAACAACATGGGGGTAATATCAATATCCTGCATCTAGCAAGGGGGTAATATCAAAAGGCCCATAAAATTATAATAAATATTATCATATCTAGGAATCAAACTCAAACAACCAAGAAAAATATCTCCCACCTTAGCTACTTTAGTTAGAATTATTTAGTTGTAAATAAATAATATTAGTTAGTTAAATAATTAGTTATTTAAAAACATAGTTAGTAGAGTATTTATATACGGCATAGACGTCTCAATTTTGAGCTGTTTTCAAGCCTCATTATAAGAGTACTAGTAAACGCACGTGCATTGCATGTAAAACATTTTTTTCTAATATCGTAAAAATAGTTTAAATATTTGTAAATTAAGATTTGTTATATATATATATATATATATATATATATATATATATATATATATATATATATAATATCAAATAATTTTATTGTGTGTTTGTTTGTAAAATTGTGGATATATGTTTAGATTTAAACATTTATTTTTATTTTAAATATATTTTGAATATTTTTTTATATATATCTTTATTTACATTTGAATATATGTTTAGGTAATTATAATAATTATAATATGTTTCTACGTAGCGAAAATTCGTACATAGATAGTTAGAAATTTTTAAATATTTTTACGTGAGGATTTACCAACGGCTTGGACGGCTCAATTTTGAGCCATTTTCAAGCCTCATTATAAGAGTAAAGATGTTTGGTTTAGGTTAAAAAAATATTTTGAGGATACATGACCAAGTGTAGAAATTAAAATAAGAATGGTTTATAGAATCTCGACCTTAAGGAATTGGCGAGATATATATAAATAACATATATTTTTATTTATATTTGTTATATATATCTTTAAGGATTCTAACAAATGTATATAAAAATAAATATAACCAACATATATTTTTATTTAGATATATATATATATATATATATATATATATATATATATATATATATATATATATATTTGAATATTTGTTTAGGTTATTATAATAATTATAAGATGTTTCTACATAAGGAAAATATGTACACATGCAGTTAGATTTTATTTAGAATTTTTTAATTATTAATTACGTGAGAATTTACAAACGGCTTATGTAATGCCCCACAACCGCACGGTGCATTACGCTGAGTCGGATTGAATGAGGCAATGACTGGTTAAATTTTTATTTGTTGAATTTGGGAACAAGTATTGATTGAGTTGGTTTCATGTGCAGATCGCTAGCGAAGTTCGATAGAATCAGATGTTCGTTCAGAGCAGTACCGGGATAGCAGGATTTGGAGCGATAATATCGCCTTTCTTAGTCTGATCAGTAGGAAGATTTGGAAAGCACGGGCTTCTCGCACGGTCATACCAATTGAGTATATAATGCTTTGCATCGAACCACAGGTTCAAGGGATCGACCGTATCGGCAAGGCAGGGTGCTTAACGGAATCAGACTTGGTGAGTGGACTATGTCCCTTTTCCTCTACTCTTTTATGCCTAATAATATAGAACACACATAATGGCTTGAATACATGGACTGAAACTTAGAAATCACTACACTGTGGCATGCATAGAGTGTGCGTCGTTAGGTTGGATATGATTTGTGGCTTGAGTTGGTTTTGCGTTGAGCAGTTGGAGTTTGAGTAGGTAGTTGGAGCTTGAGTGGATCATCTTGGTTGGAACATCGAGACACTTAGGGCGGGCAAGCGAGCGTGCATCCGTGCACGAGTATCAGTTGGATGCTTTGTCAAGCAAAGCGTGCAGTTGTGGTTCAAAAATTGGACAACTACATCGATGAGGGCATTATGCCACTGTTGGGGCATTGTGCCACGGAGATTTCTGAACGAGGGGTGTTGCACCAATTGGAGCATTGTGTTGAGAAGCGGCATAGTGTCAATGGGGACAAATTAAGATGGTGCCTTGGGATATAAGTTTGAGAATGGTTATAGATAGTTGGTTGGATAAGGCTATAATCGTTTGGTTGGGCGAGAATACTCGATTCTCTCACCATACCTACTTGGTGTCTACATCGGTGACGGACAACCTATTGCGCACAGGGTTTGGTTTTCTCGAACGGGAAGGGCTCCGGAGCACCGGGACCGTTCGGCCATGGAGGAGATAAATGGTAACATGCCTTGGGCATGGTACCGACAGTTCGATACGACCAGGCGGGCTAGTTACTCAGTACTGGATTGGGTAGCAATTGATCAGTCCTTTATAGCTTGGCCAATGACTCCATATAGATAAGAGTTGGTTTGTTGTGCTTGGGTTTGCTTTGTGCTTTTCGTGTAGGGAGCGGCCACCTTGCCTCGGCAAGAGTGTACATATCGAAGATTGGATTATAAGGATTGGATTGTGACTTGGTTTGAGGATGGATATTGAGGCTTGGATTGTGGTTCGATAGGTTTCCGCGTTGCTTGGGTTTAAGTAGGACAGTTTGCATGCTAGTTTTTCTTTGAGTTGGATATATATATGCTTTTATATTTTGCTTAAGTTGAATGCTTGCATGTTTAACCTGCTTTACAGTTTTTTTTAACATGACATACCTTTGCCATGAAATAAATCTAGGATTTAAGTAGAAAGATCACCATATAACTTTTTGCATTCACTATTCTACTTAGTGTCGATTTAGACGAGTGTGTTACCCCGCTCACCAGTATGGCTGTGTACTGACCCACATTTGTGGGCATTATTTTCAGGTACATATGTGTAGTGCACTGCGTGGATATACGGGACATGATGTATGAACAGTAAGTACCTTTGTGGGGAAGATAAAGAGCAAGAGTTTTGCATTCGCCTTTGTGGCATTCTCCTTTGTGGCAATTTTATTTGGACTCTATCGAGAGCTTCGCTGCGTAAACTCTATTGTGTGCTTGGTACACAATACTTGACTTTCGCTGTAACTTGGTCATTTCGATGATAACTTTGATATTTGACAACATCGCCTTTTGCGAGCGCAACTCCAGGCTCGTACGATATTACGTTCCAATGAGAATGATTGTCCTGCGGGAGCACTACAACGTGGTAATTCACGTTCAGTAGGGACGATTGAGCTTGTAGGAGATTGAGGCATGATAAATTGGTATCAGATCTAGGTACATTCCTTCAGACTTTGTCCTTTGGTTCATCACAAACTCTAAATAGATTTCGCGTGTCGTTTATCTCTTAGCTCTACTCGATGCCGTATTGGATATTTCATCACAAAGTTTATATATTTGTTGGTTATGGGTGCATGTTGTTCTTTATTGCATTTCTTTTGTTGGTTTTTGATAGATCGCTTAGTATCGTTGGGCGTTGTTGCATTCGTGCAACAAGTTGTGTGAAATTATTGCATTTGTGCAGCACATTGAGAGGTGTTATTGTGTTGGTTTGGCTGGTCGTTCAAAAAGATTCTGGTTGCATCAGTGAAGCAGTTAGTTTGTAGAAGAGATTGGTTATGTGGCATGTTGTGTGTAGAAGCATCAGATGAAAATGGATCGTTGTACGAGTTGCTCGTATAGCAAATGTGTTAGATGGAGTTTAAATTTTGGCTGGGTATATCACATAGAGCATTGTACGAGTTGCTTGTGTGGTGCATTGGTTGAGCAGGTTCGATTGGCTTAGGGATATCAGGATAGTTGCACAAGTTGCTCGTACAACAAATATGAGAAACAGTTAGATATTTGGTTGGATTACTTGGAAGAGATCGTTGCATGGGTTGCTCATGTAGGAAAAGTATCGGATGGTTTGAGAAATAGTTGAAAGTATTAAGAATGGAACATGGCACAAGTTACATAGTAAGATTGATAAAAGAGTTAGATGGTTCATGCGTTGGCTGAGTTTCGTGTCAGACTTAAGTTAGGGATGGCAGGATCACGCATAAGGGATGGTTCAAACGGATCTTGGATCAGTGAAAAGAAGGGTTACGTGAGGAGTGACTTAATTCTGAGTGGTATATGGTATATCACATAGTTAAGTGGCTTTGGAATATTTTGGATAGATATTAATGGAATTGCCACAATGGATGCGGGTAACAGGAATATAAGTTGGTTGATGTACATCGGCTGCATTAGGAAATGGAACATGGAGCAAGCGAATGTTGAGTTACGATCAATGGGATCACCCCAGAATAAGTCGGTTTAGAATAGACGTTTGTCGACACAGAGTAAGCGCTAGAGCAACTCTATTTCCAAGTGGTATATGGTGCAATAGAATTTGACTCAGGTATTTTTCGATACATTAGACTTGAGAAATCAAGAACGGACTTGTGCAATGGAAGTATCGTTGGACTTGAGAGATGGAGGAGATCAGAATCAGCAATGGAAAGAGTGTTTAGAATTTGAAGGATTGATGCGGACCAAGTATTGGAAACAGTTGAGATCGATTAGATGGAAAGCTGAATATTAGAGTTTGCTTGCAAGATTTGGAAGTTCGGTAAAGCATTCATGGATGTAAAGAGAGAGTTGAGCATGAGGAACAAACAGTTAGGATATGCTTGAGCGAGCGATGGGTGAATCAAAGGATAGCAAGCACGAACTACGAATTATAGAAACACATTGGAGCAGTTGGTTGAGAAATGAAACACGATCTAGTTTGGAGGGGCAATACGATAGATTCGTGCGAAGTTGAAGGATTTTGGATAATGCCGCTCGAGAAATTGGACTCATGGTTTAGCGGAAGTAAAATTTGGTGAAATAGTGCAACGATGGTAGACAGATTCTCCGGAAGACATAAACGGGCATAAGGCAAGTCTAGTTGATGTTAAGTCATGTTGGAAGTTAACACTTGCAGTATTGAGACGGATTGAGGCAACAAGTAAAGGCAATATGGATTTAAGATTTATGTTGGAATCGTGCACCAGTCATTGAGAGTGTGTGGACAAATCGGAACATAGAGAAATCAAGATTGGCTAAGGAATGGAATAAGAACAAGAATTGTGGTAAATGGACTATTTAAGATAGCTAAACAAGAGAGCAACGTTGGAGCAAAATACTGTGTCATTCGGACCAAGTTGGACGTCCACTGTGAAGCTGGCATACGGATAAGAATTGGAGCAAGTCTATGGTTTCAGCAATCATTGAAAGTGGTAGTGCAAGAAGTCGAACATGGCAGTTCAGAAATTTTGATGGATTCAGGGCAGAACAGCGAATTAACGGATGACGAATTCAGCGAACATAATTCTCGAATTGTGGCTTAGATAGATAGTAAGACTCTAGGTAGTTAAGCGGCATTTGGTTGACAGATCGTCAGAGGTAGTGCATGAAGTTCTCTAAGTCAGAAGTTCGTTCGGATGGCATGGTTGGATTATGGCTCAGATTTCCAGAGGAGATATAGCATGGTTCGTAGTAACTGTCCATCGTGGTGACTTACAATTATCGAGCGTAGCTTCGAGATAGCTGTCCCTAGCGACTTGACCACCAAATTAGGAATTAATATTGTAGACCCATAGAATGACTCTTGCGACCACGCATTTTGGAATGCGTCGAAGGTGGATGTGAGTAGTGTATATTGGAGATTGGCCTTAGTGACTGAGTATTGGATTTGAGAGATACTTGGGATAGCCTTCTGCTGAAGATATAGTCGGAAGATCGAAGCGCTGGTGGAAATGGCCTAAGCCAATTGATGAGATTATGTGTCACATATTTTTTAAAATAGCATCGCCTCTGACTCGTCGTGCCCCGAAAGGGAATAACATTCATATGATTTGATCACTGTGAAACTAGCTTATGAATTTAAAGCAACGACTCGTTCAGATCAAATTATTGTAATACTGGAAAGGACAGATGTCCCTCAGATCTACAAGATGCATCAGAACTTAGTCTGGGATGCGTGCTCGTACAGAAGGCGAAGGTGATATCCTGTGCTTCGAGATAGTGGAAGCAGTACAAAGAACTATTTTATGCGCGACCTAGGAATTGTGGCGAGGGTATCCACGTTGAAATCGTGGCGACACTATCCCTATGGCATGGCAAAAAAATCATCGAGGATCATATGAACCTCAATATAGATGTTCACCCAATGAGGTATTGAGATTGAGGAAGAGGTGTTGGGCTGAGCTGATCTAAGAGCATAGTTTAATATTTGGGTAAGTCTCCTAGCTGGGGTAGTATCAGTTGTGATGATCGTTCGGAGCATGAGATAATATTTGGAGACGGTGCTTGCAGAATATTGTGCGATTGGAGTCATGCTAGAGTTTGGTTAGTTGAGTTTGGATGGTGCTAGTGTGGATTCATAAATAGTTGGATGGATTGAGTTGGAACATGAACTTGTTCGAGTTAGGTTGGAAGATCGCCAGTAAAAATTATCCTATTTGAGAATCGTGCTTGTGCGAATGTGTTGGAATGAACGTCAGGGTTGGTTCAATTGGGAGTAAAGTGAATGAATACCTCGGACATAAGATACCCTTGTAACTTATCCAAATTTACTATCGCTAAGCTCGGCTGAATTGCATGTATTTCAGGGACGCCTTAAATATGTGTACAATCCTAAACTAAGCGATATGAGGAATTTTTATTGAGCTGCAAGGAGGATGTGGGAATATAAAATTTGTGTGAGTGTTCAGCGCACGCAAGATGCTTAGTCTGGATCAAGAGAATGTGAGTTGCATGGAGCAGAGTTATGAATTGGGCAAGCGACATGCGAGTAAGGAATAAAAATTGGTTTGGTTCGAGGAGGAACCTGATTCTTAGTGGTATATTATGTAATGCCCCACAATCGTACGGTGCATTACGCTGAGTCAGATTGAATGAGGCAATAGCTGATTATATTTTTTATTTCTTAAATTTGGGAACAAGTATTGATTGAGTTAGTTTTATATGCAGATCGCTAGCGGAGTTTGATGGAATCAGATATTTGTTCAGAGAAGTACCGGAATAGTAGAATTTGGAGCGATAATATCATCTTCCTTAGTCCAATCGGTCGGATAATTTGGAGAGCACGGCCTGCTCGCACGGTCATACCAATTTAGTAGATCGTGCTTTGCATCAGACCACATGTTCAAAGGATCGGCCGTATCGGCAAGGCAGGGTGCTTAATAGAATCAGACTTTGTGAGTAGGCTCTGTCCCTTCTCCTCTACTCCTTCATGCCTAATAATATGGAATACACGTAATAGCTTAAACACTTCGACTGGAATTTGGAAATCACTATACTGTAGCATGCATAGAGTGTGCATCGTTTGGTTGGATATAATTTATGGCTTGAGTTAGTTTTTTGTTGGGCAGTTAGAGCTTGAGTAGGCAGTTGGAGCTTGAGTGGATCATCTTGGTTGGAACATCGAGGCACTTCGGTCTGGCAAGCGAGCGTGCATCCGTGCACGAGTATTAGTTGGACGCTTTGTCAAGCAAATTGTGCAGTTGTGGACAACTGCATCGGTGAGGGCATTGTGCCACAGAGTTCTCTGAGCGAGGGGTGTTGCACTAATTGGAGCATTGTATCGAGAAGCGGCATAGTGCCTATGGGGACAACTTGAGATAGTGCCTTAGGATATAAGTTGGAGAATGGTTATGGATAGTTGGTTGGATGAGGCTAGGATTGTTTGGTGGGGCGAGAATGCTCGATTCTCTCATCATACCTACTTGGTGTCTGCATCGGTCACGGACAACCTGTTGCGCATAGGGTTTGGTTTCCTCGAACAGGAAGGCTTCGGGGCACCGGGACTGTTCGGCCATGGAGGAGACAAATGATAACGTGTCTTGGGCACAGTGTCGAGAATTTGATACGACCAGGCGGGCTAGCTACTCAGCGCTGGATCAGATAGAACTGTAGTTGATCAGTCCTTTATGGCTTTGCCAGTAATTTTATATAGATAAGAGCTGGTTTGCTTTGCTTGGGTTTGCTTTGTGTTTTTCGTGTAGGCAACGGCCACCTTATCTCGATAAGTGTATGCATATCGAAGATTGGATTATAAGGCTTGGATTATGGCTTGGTTTGAGGATGGATATTGAGGCTTGGATTGTGGTTCGATAGGTTTTTACGTTGCTTGGGTTTGAATAGGACGGTTTGCATGCTAGTTTTCCTTTGAGTTGGATATATATCTGCTTATATATTTTGCTTGAGTTGAATGCTTGCATGTTTAACCTGCTTTACAGTTTTTCTTAACATGTCAAACATTTGCCATGAAATGAATCTAGGATTCAAGTTGAAAGATCACCATATAACTGTTTGCATTCACTATTCTTCTTAGTGTCGGTTTAGACGAGTGGGTTACCCCGCTCACCAGTACGGCTGTGTACTAACCCATATTTATGGGCATTATTTTTAGGTACGTAGGTGTAGTGGCACTGCGTGGATATACGGGACATGATATATGAACGGTAAGTGTCATAACCCGCACCAGTATAGGGGCACGAGAGCGTGGATACGTCCCGCCTACGCCGCAGCATCGGCGGTAGAACGCTGTCTAGGTCACAATAAATACTAACATAACTAAATACCTGTCAATGATATCAATCTCCATAAGGAGGACAATATACATCTCACAATATTTCATAATGTAAACTCAATCACAACACTATAAAAGTATAAGGCACGATAAGAGATGAGAAGAATGACATAGTTAAACACCATGTCTCAAAATATAGATAATCCACAGTCTAGCTGTCCAACACAAGTCTCCACAAGTCTAAAATTAACCTTAACATAAGTCTAAACATAAACTGAAATAAACCTCAATAAGTCTCAATACATAATATAAATACTATCTAGATAGTTGCAGGCAATGTCTCATCTTAAGGAATAGTCTCCTCTAAGATCTCTGGTGTGTAGTCTGCGTCTATACCGGGCCCATAGTGTGTAGTACAGAACTCCTCAAGATCCTCTGGAAAAAATATCCAGTCAGAATTAGAACGAAATACACCTCTAACAGCAGTTCCACATATATTGACAAAAACTATAACACAGTGTAAAGAAATACAAGACAGATAGGAAGTACTGGCAATAAGAATATACTGGAATAAAGGAATACTGGAATAAAGAAATACTAGAACATCATCATCCATATACATCTAGCAATGAATAGAAATACAAGTATACGCTAGAGCAATGAACTGGTATATAAGTGTGTACAAGAACAATAACTAAAATATGTGGAGATGCTAGATCAATATACTAGAGATACATGTCAAAAATATCTAACTAAGTGTGTAAAACATCAGCATATTATGTGATCGGCTTGGGACTGATAAGACTCATTACATTAATTAGCGATCATCCTTGTAAAGTTAGGCTAACCATATGTAACTGCGATGAGGAATGTAATGGTCTTGCTACACCGACGTGAGGTGTGGGTGAGCTATGATGCATGTAAAGTTGGGTATGATCACATAAGATACTAATATTTCCCCGTTTCTCCCCAGCTAGCACGATAGATTCCAATCACGACTCCTCATGACAGGTCTCAATGATGCCAACTCGTGTAAATAACAGTGTCCGAGTCACGTACGCTATATAACAAGAGTTATAGAGATAATCAACATAATAGAAACAGTCAGAGAATGTACTTGCCTGTGGTCCTTAGCTGGCAATACCAATATTCGGATTCCAAAGCATCGTCTGAATGATCCAACAGTCCTATAGACATATCATATAACAAAATACTTCATCAGACATTACTCTAACATACAATCAATATAATGATCTCAAAGATTACGCTAGGGGGTTCACGTTTGTCGTTGCTGTGCATAACAGACAGTCAAAGATACGGTCTTGCCAATACGTCGGTATACATGTGGCAGTCTGCTATCATACTACATGGTCACGGGTTAATATAACTTATGGGGTATCCGTGGTTACATTCAAGTCTTCTAGTACATAGGCATATAATACATATTATGAACTAACATATACAGAAATACTCATTAGTTATAATTATAATATATGTATATATATACTTAACAAAACTGATACCATGTATATAAATATCAAATATATCTACTAGGGGATACTTATAATACATATATATAGGTATGTTTACTAATACTAATACGTACATACATATTATACCGATACATACATATACTAATGCATAACATACGTACATACATATGTGTACGCATGCGAGATTGGGTTCATGTTAAACCTGTGCGCGCGTGGACGGGGTAGAGATGACGAGGAGGGGTTGATCGGTCATGCTTGGCGGTGGTGCACAGTCGGGATGTGCAGCGGGGTCGGGGACCGCTGCTCTGGCGCTCCGGTCGAGTCGGGATCCAGGCAGGCTCAGGGACAGCGGGGTCGACAAGGTGCTCTCTGGCTTCAGACGGGTGTATCTGGTCGAGACTCCGGCATTCAGTCGTCGGTGAGTCGGCAGTGGGGTATTTTTCGGCGATGGTTGAGGGAGTCGAATATTGCAGGAACGGTAGAAAGTGCAGCCGCGGCGGGAGATAACGACTCCGACGAGTTTGACTGGGATCAGGCGTTCACCAGGGTGTTCAGGCGAGAGCAGGTGGTATGGAGGCCTCCGGCAAGTTGAGCTCCGGCGGGTGAAGGGTTCACGAGAGGGAGATAATAGGAAGGGGTTGTCGGCCGAGTAGTAGTTGATTTTAGGTTTTAAAAGAAAGGAAATAAATAAGATGATATATAAATATAAAAAAGGGTGTGGGTTTGACCTAGAATTGGTTTGACTGGTCAACCCCTCTTGGAATTGGGCCTCTCATGGAGATATTTCAAGGGCCATGATTTAATAGAATTAAAATGGAAGACTAGGATGCATTAGTTCAAGGTTTTGAGACCATGGTTTCAAGGGGTTGATGTTAAATTACACACTCCTCAAAATTATGGAAAAAATATACATGAAAGAGAATAATGGGTTTATTTGTGTATCATGTCCAAGGGGCGGACACCTTAATGCACTTTTGCACAAAAGTGCCCAACAATTAGAAAATTGCACAAAATTAGATTTATTGTTTAATTAATTAAATAAATGCAAGGAGTGTTCTAAAATTAATTAGAAGTACAAGGGACTGAATTTAAGTGGGACACAAGTATCATGAATAAAGTAGACTCAATTTAGAGTATTACCCTAATTTGGGTTGCTCAAAATAGGTCGAGGTTGTGTCTCCAATTTCGATTAGAATATATAAGGGTACAAGGTTTGATTTATATAAAATTAAATACAATCTGTTGTGACGATGGTTGTGTGTCTAAAATAGAGCACAACAAGACATAATTATGAGTCATACGAAGATTAAAATAATAGTCTAGCATGTCTAGGACAAGGATGTGAAATTTGTTGGACAACAATAAAATCTTAACAATTAAATATAATTAATATCATGCAATAATTTACACATTAATTTTGAAAAGACAAAAATACCCTTAGTTTGAAAAGTGGGGGTGACAAGTCTACCCTCTTTAAAAGAATTTTGTCCTCGAAATTAAAAATAAACTAGCACAAGAACAAACAATAAAATAAGAAATTATACCTCAATTCTCGAAGAGATACGGATACTGCTCGCGCATTTCGTCCGCTATCTCCCAGGTTGACTCTCCTGGAGAGTGATTTCTCCATGCAACACAAACCAAAAGAATAGTCTGGTTCCGTAATACCTTCTCTCTACGATCCAAGATCTCAACGAGCTGTTCAGGATAGCTGAGCGTCGGTCCAACTTCGATCTCCGAGTGATCTAATACGTAACTACGATCTGCCATGTACCATCTCAGCTGTGACACATGGAATACGTCATGCACTCCTTTTAGAACAGGCAGCAATTCTAATCTATAGGCTACTGTACCGACCCTTGTAAGAATACTGAAGGGCCCGATGTATCGTGGACTAAGCGTTTCGCCTCTACCAAAACGAATCGTGCCCCGTGTCGGAGAAATCCGTAGGAACACCAAATCGCCAACCTAGAACAAATAATCTTAACACGCAATCTAAAACAAAAATCTCAACCAAACAAAACTAATACCTGAAACTCTAGGGGTCTATGGTGGCTATCGGCCCAATGCCGTTGTCTGTCCTGCGCCACTCGCAGTCTCTCTCTGATAAGTTTCACCTTTTCTGCTGCGTCTACGACCATTTCTTGTCCTAACAATGCTCTATCTTTAACATCATCCCAAGATAATGGTGTACGACACCTTCATACATAAAAAGCTTCTAATGGTGACATCTCAATGCTGGCCTGGTAGCTGTTGTTGTAAGCAAACTCTACCAAGTATAGATGATCCTCCCAAGAACCTCCGAGATCCAAAACGCAAGTGCGTAGCATATCTTCAAGAGTCTGAATAGTCCTTTCAGACTGCCCGTCTGTCTGGGGGTGATACGCGGTGCTGAACTTGAGCTGAGTGCCCAAGCTAGACTGCAGACTCCTCCATAAATGGAAAGTAAAATGACTATCCCGATCTGATACGATACTCACAGGAACTCTATGTAATCTGATAATCTGCTATACGTATATCTCTGCTAACTTCTCTGTCGATGTACCCACTTTGAATGGTAAGAAATGGGCTGATTTGGTCAACCTATCGACGATGACCCATATTGCGTCATTTCCTCTTGGAGAATGTGGAAGTCCTGAAATGAAGTCCATAGTCACGTGCTTCCACTTCCATTCTGTAATGGGTAAAGGTTGAAGCAATCCTCCTGGCCTCTGTCGATCTGCTTTTACCTACTGGCACACTAAATATCGGGATACAAAGCGTGCTACCTTGTGCTTCATACCATACCACCATGCATGCTCCCTCAAATCTCGATATATCTTGTTGGCTCTGGGATGCATCGAGTACTGAGAGCGATGTGCCTCCTGTAAAACTTCTTTGTGCAGCTCTCCACTTGGCACACACATCCTCGTGCCATTTCGCAGAGATCCATCCTCCGCAATAGTGAAGTCGTCTATCAATCCTGTCCGAACTTGTGCTCTAATATTCCTTAGAGTCATATCATCATACTGAGCAGCTCTAATTCTGTCCATCAGCTCTGATTGTATCTGCAATCCCCATATCTGAATCTCAACTCCTGGAACTAGTATTTCAATTCCCAAGCTCTCAAGATCAGCTAATAAATGTCTATCCGAAGTCAAGCACATAGCCATCAGATACCTGCTCAAGGCATCGGCGACTACGTTGGCCTTTCCTGGATGATACTGTAATGAGATATCAAAGTCTTTTATTAATTCTAATCATATTCTCTATCTCATATTCAGCTCCTTCTATGTAAACACGTACTTCAAGCTTTTATGGTCTGTGAAGATCTCCACACGCTCTCCGTACAGATATTGTTTCCGCAACTTTAGGGCAAAGATAACTGCTGCTAACTCCAGGTCGTGAGTGGGATAGTTCTTTTCATGAGGGCGTAATTGTCTTGAAGCATGGGCAATTACTTTCCCATGTTGTTTGAAGAACCCATCCCAAACCTTTTCCTGAAGCATCACTGTAGATAGTGAATCCACCTGTCCCTGATGGCAATGTTAAAACTGGTGCTATCGTCAATCACTTCTTCAGCTCATCGAATGCGGCTTGACATTTTTCTGTCCAGACAAATTCCACATCCTTTTTGGTCAGCCTAGTCATTGGCTCTGCAATCTTGGAGAAGTCTTATACAAATCTTCTGTAGTATCCTGCTAGTCCGAGAAAGCTCCTGATCTCAGCTACCGAACTGGGGGTAGCCCATAACAACACTACTTCGATCTTTTTTGGGTTAACTAAAATTCCGTCACCCGTCACCATATGTCCAAGAAATTCAACCTTGTCAAGAAAGAACTCACACTTTGAAAGCTTCTCGTATAACTTCTCACTCTTGAGAGTTTCTAAGACCATCCTCAGGTGCTCTTCATGCTCTTCTGGGGTCTTTGAATATATTAGAATATCGTCAATAAACACCACTACAAACTTGTCAAGGTACTGATGGAATACCTTGTTCATCAAGTTCATGAATATTGTTGGTGCATTGGTTAAACCAAAAGGTATTACTGTGAATTCAAACTGGCCATATCTGGTCCGAAAGGCTGTCTTCGGTATGTCTTACTTCTTCACCTTTACTTGGTGATAGCCTGACCTCAAGTCTATCTTCAAAAATACCTTCGCTCTGCTCAATTGATCGAAGAGATCATCTATCCTCGGCAGCGGGTATTTGCTCTTGATAGTGAGGTTATTCAAAGCTCTATAATTGATACACATGCGTACCGTGCCATCATTCTTCGGTAAGAATTATACCGGTGCTCCCTATGGCGATAAACTGGATCTAATAAAACCTTTGTCTTGCAGCTCCTCAACTTGCTTCGTCAGTTCTACCGATTCTTTGTTGTTGACTCTATAGACATGTTGCGAAATAGGCTCCGCTCCTGGTATCAAGTCTATAGAGAATTCAACATCTCTGTCTGGCGACAAACCTGCCAACTCCTCTGAAAATACATCCAGGAACTCCACTATCAGTGGATGTGGTAACTCCTCTTATTCCATCCTGGCTCCGTAAAAAGTGCCTCTGCTTCGCTCCTCTGCTCCTCTGGAGATCTCAAACTCTGTCTCTCCTGGCGGTCAAAATACTACTCTACCTCTGTGACAATATATAGAAGCATGGTGTTTACTCAGCCAGTCCATTCCGAGTATAATATCGTATCCCGGAAGTGGCATGACGATTAAACTCACGCTCAACTCTCGTCCTTCCAATGACACTCTCCGATCCTTGCAACAATCACGGACTAGGATAATGCCTCCTCTTGTCGTGATATTGCAAGTCCTTGTCACTACCACATTCTGAAAACAGGGGTATTTTTGAATTTTTTTTATGTTTAATATTATTGTAGTTATAATTAATTAATTGCATAATAGTGTATTTGATTTAAATAATTTTGTGTGATGTGTAATTAAATATATAATTATATGCAGTATTAATTATTTTATTTTTAGCTAGCAGACTAGACCTAGAAGCCCAGTAGACGAACCCCTGTCCGAATTATAGAATTCTGGATTTTATTATTTTATTTAGAATTTAATATTTGGAGATTGTAATTAATTACTGTATTTTATTTAAATTTTGCGCATTGCCTTTGCTTCGATATTTGGAGCACTATCCAGACTTTTGTCTTCCAACAAATTTCATAATCTTGCCCTAGACATGCCCACCTTCATTTCTGCTATTTTTGCAACTCATAATTTTGCTCCTTGTGCATTGTTTCTGGCCGCACAAAAATCGTCGCGGACGTTATTTTTAATTTTCTATTTTTGTATCGTTGTGCGTTCCAATCGAAAATTGGAGGCCATCTTGACCTATTTTTCGTGCGGCCCAAATTAGGGTAATATTCTGTTCGGAGTCTTCTTCATTATTGGTATTGATGACTTGATCTGATTTTGACCCCAAGTACTCCTAATTAATTGTTGAACACAACTTGCATTTATTTCTATTTAATTTGAGGATACCATTTTATCTGATTTTAAAATCCCAAATTAATTCCAGCGCCCTGCAAATTCAGCCCATACCCATCTTACAGCGTCCCCTGACCCTACAAACACCGGACCCTGAATTGCCCGCCCAATTTTCGTCATTTCATGTGTTTGTGCAATTTCCCAAATTTAAGGGGGGTTAAATTGCAAATTGGCATTTTGTGCCAACACCCATTTATTTTAATCAATGAGGGAATCCAATATTTTAATTAAACTCTCACCCTCAAATCCCCCATGAATTATTTTCTCTTGACCAATCTGGACCACCCATTTAATTGGGTGCATCCTCACCATTGGATTCATAAACCCTCATCCTATTTAATGTATTGTCCCATCCTAAGCCCTAATCCCTAGGCAACCTAGGTTTTCCCCCACCTCTCTCTCTCCTCCATCCCCAACACCAAACCGTAGCCTCCTTCTTCTTCTTTTTCTTTTTCTTTTCTCTTTTCCTTTCTTCTTCTCTTCCTCTCCTTCTTCCTTCCTTCTTCCTTATTTCTAATTCAAATTTGAATTCAATAAGGGGGGGAACACTGTTCACCCATCCCCCTTACTGTGCTTTCCCGGCGGACAACTCCTCTGGCCGGCGTCTACTGCTCCCTCTCCTACTTCAACCCACCACCATCTCCACTCCATTCCTCCGACCCCGTGCTCGGCCAGACGGCTATACCCCCTCGGCGTCCGGCGGCTCCTCCTCACAGACTCCGGCGAGCCCCCTACATCTCCCCGCGTTCCATCCATCCATCTTATCTCCGCCGGCCTCGGGGAACTCCGGCGAGCAGCACCCCGCTGCAGCCGCTGAGCACATCTCCCCAGCGGCGCTGCCTCCACGAGTCCGTTCGACCCCGGCCATCAGCAGCCAACTCCTCCTCGAGACTCCTCCCTCTGCCGACGACTCCGGCGGCCCGCTCCAGCACTCCCCTGCTGCTCGACCGCTGCCCCCTCTGCTCTCGTGCACCCCGGCCACCTCCCTCTGCGCGGTAGCTGCCCCTCCCTCTGCCGATGACTCCGGCGCCGAGTCCGGCCGACCCCCCTTCAGTGAGTTTTCATCTCCTCTCCTCTCTCTCTTTTTACATATATATATATATATATATCTTTATATATATATATATATATATATCTTTATATATATATATGTATATGTATATACGTATATGTATATATTAACATGTAAATTGTATATGTAATTGTAATTTTAAATTAATGTGTACATGTATGTGCTTAGTATAGTATATGTTTAATATATATTGTATGTATTTAAAATATGTATACGTATATTATTTATTTTATTATTAATGTATAGTATAGTGTATATATGTATATATGTAAATATATATATATATATCTAATGTATATATATATGTTTGTTATATATTTAAGTAATGAGTATTAGTATATGTATATATAACCAATGTATATTTTGTATATATATTAATAAATGTGTATAGTATTAAATTAAATTAATGTTTAATATATATTAGTATGGTATATATATATCTAATGTATATATAAATGTTTGTTTATATATATTTAAATTAGTGTGAATTAGTTTATGCTTTTAATTAAATTTGTATGTAAAATTAATATAAGGTATTTATATATTTAATTAATGTGGCAATTAGTATATGTAAATAAATTAATTTGTATATGTATTAGTATATAATGTAAAGTGTATAATTGGTATATGTGTATACATGTATTATATATATATATATTTAGCATATTTTCAATATAAAATTGATTGGTAATGTATGTATTTTTAAAATATGAATATCTATATATTATTTATTTATATTAATTGTATAAATACAGTATCATTTCTCTAATTGCCCATAAAATACGTACTATTTTGGTATTTGTACAAACATATAGATGTATGTATTTTGGAAAAGAATGAAATTAAATTAATACTTTTGGTATAAATATGTGTATGTTAATGTATACATAATCTATATATATATGTATATGTATATATTTAATTAATGTATGTAAGTGTGGTATTAAATTTAACTAGTATAAATGCATATATTTTTAGGTGTATAATTATTTTGATATATATATATATGTATGTATATTTGTATAAAACCTTAGCATATTTTATATATATGTAGACACATATTTTGTATAAGTATTTAATTGATATGTATATTGTAAGTACATGTGTTAACTTAGATATGTATATTATGTATCTAGCTATTAGGTGACCAGCATCATACCTAGAGAAGGCCCTGAATTCAGTGTTTTAGACTGTGTTAGTGTAGCATCTGATGCAAATATGGTTTGCTTGTGATGTGGTTCTAGGACTGCTACTTCACCCAGGGGATACTCTGGAACAGGACATCCATAAATACCAGCTAAGGACCCGAGGCAAGTACATTCTCTGATAATTTTCAATTCTTGATAATTGCTATAAATTCAACAAATCATGAAATGTTACAACTGAATCTGACACTGTGCTACACGGACTAGTATAGCTTGGATTTACAGTCATGAGATGTTACAATTATTATCGTATTGACATTGTACACGGCATGTATATTTAGACATCGTACATGATAGACTTGACTTGCTCGTGTATCGTGACGTGTCATGGTTGGATCCACAGTACTAGTTGGGGGCGGGGAAATTGCTAGTGAGAAAGGTGATCAAATACCTATCGTACAAGTTTATATTATTGGTGCTAATCATACCCCCACGTATGATTAGCCAGACTGTAGCAATTGTACATGTCCCAAGCCGATCACATTTCGAAACTACAATTTCAAACACTTAGAATAGTTACAGTTCTCTATTTTAGATCATATACTACATCACCCGTATATGATACTGTTCCTTGTTCTTTTATTTTCATACATGCACTGACTGTATCATATTGCCTATTGCCTGTCTCTTTACATTGCCTGTCTCTCTTAACCTGTCATTACATTTATTCTATTTTCCTCTCAGTAGCTAGCATGACATGTTTTATTGTATTATAGACATTATCAATTAATGGAACTGTTATTTGAGATTGTGCTTTGCTCCTTCCTGACTGGAAACATTTTTCCAGACTATGCCTTAGAGGACCGTTGTCCGACACTTTATGGACTATGGTGAGTAGCTGCAGACTTGGTAGTTAGCTGTGATTCTGGAAGGTCTAGACGGAATTATTATTTCTTGTTAGTTTTTAAGTAGACTATTTGGTACCAGATTTGTCTCCGGCATTTTGATGATTCTTGGATATTGTTAAGTTAAGTCATTTCTTGTGGACTTGTATTGTGTTTAATTTTAGTTTATTATTCGAAATCTTATCGTGCTGTAATCCTGTGATTGAGACATGTTCATCTATTTGTGTCATCCGTGCCTCCTAATGGAGATTGGATATTTGCGTGACATTAGTTAGATAGTATCAATACCTAGACAGCGTTCTACCGCCGATGCTGCGGCGTAGGCTGGACGTACCCACGTACTTGTGCCCCTAAACCGGGTGCGAGTCGTGACACGTTTTTAGTGGTGGCCCACGCAGGTCAGACTTCGCGAGTTGTGCGATGTCGTAGTAGTGTGACATCCTTGTTATACTACTGCGTGCCTGCTATAAAATCTAGGACATAGGATACTAGGACGAGAGCAAATACTCAATCACAATTTCTTGAGAGATTCCTGAGATGACCCCTGAGAATCTTGTTAAAACTTTCAATTTAAATTCATTCCCTTGTTCTGTCCATTCTCATTTGTTGATATTGATTTGACTGTTGTTAATTAAGGTATTAAATTAGGATTTTGCTTCATTATAGAGTTGATTTCATATTAAGAGGAAGTTATAGACTGATCTATGGTATTATTATCTGATAACACATGTCAATGAGGACAGTGAAAATGATTAAACATTAAGCTAGTGGACTACAGAAGGTGAATTTAATTTTAATGGAAGACTGAAAAATGAATTTCAAAATTTCGGATTCTAAGAAGATTGAGATTGTTATCAAAAATTTATTTTGAAGATTTCAATGAATTGCAAAATTTTGAAATTGAGGAGTTGAAATATTGTTATTAAAATTTTATTTTTGAGGATTCCGATTTGATTCAATAAACCTAGACAAGTCTGTAAGGATCTTTAAGGTGATTAAGTTTTAATTTCAGTATTTAGATAATTAATCTTGAGGAAAGTGTATACATTTTACTTTAAAAGTTTATTCGAGGAGTTATTTGAGGAATTTTATTTAAGGATAAGATTTTATAGTGAGAGAGATATATTAGTATATAGTAGATGAGATGCATGTGTAAGATCTGTTGGCTTGAGCGTGATTGAGATTTCACTGCAAACTGGCTTGGGTGTTCAACTAGGATTGTATTAGAGAGAGAGCAGTAGTTAGTATGGTGTGTTGAAATTGATATGCACTTGAGTGATAAGGATAACTAGTATTAGCGATTGCAGTAGGAGTGTGTTTGTGATAGAACTGTGCTACCTAGGGGATAGAGGTATCAACCATGGATGCATCTTTGACCCGTACAATCACAACTAGGGTTTATTTTCAATCTATTTATCTTGAATGTTGCTTCTTTAGAACTGTACTGTCCTCCCTTGATGATATCGCATTTTACCCTAATTGATTCTTTGGGATCTGTCTTCAGGATGTCGCCGCAGACAAGGTCTATGAGAGCGGGAACATCAGTTTTAGAGGGGTCTGCCACCTCTCTACCTGATGGACAGACAGCCGTAGTTCCTCCTATATCTTCGATGCACATAGGTGTGTCTGCACCTATCGGGGATCCTCCTCCTCCACCTGTTCAGAAGATTGCCGCAACTGTGACGGACAACCTTCCTCCTCCTCCTCCGACTCCGATTCTCGAAGGTTTGCCCATTGACGGAACTCAGATATTTACCTTGATCCAAGGCATGGTAGATGCCCAGAGAGTGACGGCAGACGCTCAGCGAGTTCAAGCTGAGGCTCAGAAGGTGCAAGCAGAAGCGTACCAGGCACAAACCGAGCTGATAAAAGAAAATATGGAGAATGCTCATCAAGTGACCCTCCAAGCTTTGGAGAAAGTTGCACAGTACCAGCAGTTTCCTGGCCAGCAGCAGAGATCAGGCACTATAGTAGATTTCAAAAGGATGATGCCTCGAGAGTTCAAAGGCACTGAAGGAATACTCTACGCTGACGACTGGCTAGAAGATATAGAGAGAAGCCTGCGATTGACCCAGATTCCGGAGAACTTGCAGGTAGAAGCCGCTGGCAGTCAGATGTTCGATATCGCACTCACATGGTATCGCACGGAACCGAGAATTACTGCACAAGGACTTACTTGGGAGACCTTCAAGGAACTCTTCAAGGAGAAGTTCTTTCCCGACGTGGCATTGGGAACCTTGGAAAGTCAGTTTCATGACTTAGTTCAAGGAAACATGTCGGTCGACGAGTACGCTGCAGAATTCTGTAGATTGAGCCGTTTTGCATCGTCTATGATTCGAGACCCAGGAGATCGAGCCCGGAAATTTAGGAAAGGACTGACGAGAGATATTAAGTCGCGCACTTCTGGTCGTCGTACCGCTACCTTTGAGGCTATCTTGATGGATGCTCAGATTGCAGAAGAGGATCTGGACCTCAGGCCTAAGAGGAGTTACGATACTTTTGGAGATACGAATGATAGAGCAGGACCAGCCAAGCATCCCCGTACTCAGCACCAACAGCAGTACCAAGTACCATTTCATAGTCAGCAACAACCATGGACATTTCAGCATCCACAACAGTACCTAGCACCAGTTCCTATCCAGCAACATCCATGGGCGTATCAGTATCAACAGCAGTACCAGGCACCAATTCATGTTCAGCAGGATCAGCAACAGCCTCCAAGAGAGACACAGCAGACTTGTCATTTCTGTAAGAAACCAGGTCACCTTTGGGAGAGCTGTAGAACGAGGCTAGGACTTTGTTTGCACTGCGGCGCTGCGGGACATCGAGTAAGGGATTGTCTTCTAACCTCTTATCTCCCCGGCCAGCGCGCAACTTCAGATTATAGAGATCCAGTTAGGCTACCTGTGGAACCATATATTGCTCAGTACCCGCGGAGGGAACCACCCCAGCAAGACGGGCATTTGCGGTGACGGTCGAGGGATCGATATTGCAGGTAATGTGTTTGTAGGTTCTGTTCCTTCCTTCCTTTTGTTCCTATCTATTGATTGATTGATTGCTTAGTACCGTAGTTCGTATACATGATTCTTTGTTATAATGTAGTTAGTAGTACCCCTGATACACAGACTGCAACACCATAACAATGAGACCATAACCATGTATGTTCCCCCTAGATTGCATGTGGTATGATTATAGGTAGAATTTTCTTAGACCGTGTTGACTGTAGTGAAGATTCATGAAGGAGTTATGACCTCACAAGAGGAACAAGATGATTAAAATTTGAGGATAGTTATTTGATTTAAATAAATGGTTAAGAAATTAACATCGCATAATTGGTGGTTTATTAATTCCAGGAAAGATTATGACATGTTTAAATTGGTTATTAATTTAGAAATTTTGGGAGATTTATCAATGTATTTATTTAATCGCAAGTTATGAATTTTAGAACTTCATATTTGAATGTGACATTTGGAGAATCCTTAAATATCATATTGTTGAGTACTTTGAGGAGTGGATATTAAATTCCGGACATTGGATTATTAACTCAAAACTTTCAAGGAAATTTTGATGGACTTTACTTGAAGATTTTCGGGTTATACAACAATTTTAGAATTTTGAAATTGCGAAAGGACATTGTGGACTATTAAAAGATTTCATGGATGATAAAATTTAAATTGACGGAATAATAATGTGTATGATTAAATGCTAATATGAGGATTTTAAATTTCCAGGATAAAATTCTTTTAAGGTGGGTAGACTTGTCACTACCACATTCCGAAAACAGGGGTATTTTTGAATTTTTTTATGTTTAATATTATTGTAGTTATAATTAATTAATTGCATAATAGTGTATTTGATTTAAATAATTTTGTGTGATGTGTAATTAAATATATAATTATATGCAGTGTTAATTATTTTATTTTTAGCTAGCAGACTAGACCTAGAAGCCCAGTAGACGAACCCCTGTCCGAATTATAGAATTCTGGATTTTATTATTTTATTTAGAATTTAATATTTGGAGATTGTAATTAATTACTGTATTTTATTTAAATTTTGCGCATTGCCTTTGCTTCGATATTTGGAGCACTATCCAGACTTTTGTCTTCCAACAAATTTCATAATCTTGCCCTAGACATGCCCACCTTCATTTCTGCTATTTTTGCAACTCATAATTTTGCTCCTTGTGCATTGTTTCTGGCCGCACAAAAATCGTCGCGGACGTTATTTTTAATTTTCTATTTTTGTATCGTTGTGCGTTCCAATCGAAAATTGGAGGCCATCTTGACCTATTTTTCGTGCGGCCCAAATTAGGGTAATATTCTGTTCGGAGTCTTCTTCATTATTGGTATTGATGACTTGATCTGATTTTGACCCCAAGTACTCCTAATTAATTGTTGAACACAACTTGCATTTATTTCTATTTAATTTGAGGATACCATTTTATCTGATTTTAAAATCCCAAATTAATTCCAACGCCCTGCAAATTCAGCCCATACCCATCTTACAGCGTCCCCTGACCCTACAAACACCGGACCCCGAATCGCCCGCCCAATTTTCGTCATTTCATGTGTTTGTGCAATTTTCCAAATTTAAGGGGGGTTAAATTGCAAATTGGCATTTTGTGCCAACACCCATTTATTTTAATCAATGAGGGAATCCAATATTTTAATTAAACTCTCACCCTCAAATCCCCCATGAATTATTTTCTCTTGACCAATCTGGACCACCCATTTAATTGGGTGCATCCTCACCATTGGATTCATAAACCCTCATCCTATTTAATGTATTGTCCCATCCTAAGCCCTAATCCCTAGGCAACCTAGGTTTTCCCCCACCTCTCTCTCTCCTCCATCCCCAACACCAAACCGTAGCCTCCTTCTTCTTCTTTTTCTTTTTCTTTTCTCTTTTCCTTTCTTCTTCTCTTCCTCTCCTTCTTCCTTCCTTCTTCCTTATTTCTAATTCAAATTTGAATTCAATAAGGGGGGGGGGAACACTGTTCACCCATCCCCCTTACTGTGCTTTCCCGGCGGACAACTCCTCTGGCCGGCGTCCACTGCTCCCTCTCCTACTTCAACCCACCACCATCTCCACTCCATTCCTCCGACCCCGTGCTCGGCCAGACGGCTACACCCCCTCGGCGTCCGGCGGCTCCTCCTCACAGACTCCGGCGAGCCCCCTACATCTCCCCGCGTTCCATCCATCCATCTTATCTCCGCCGGCCTCGGGGAACTCCGGCGAGCAGCACCCCGCTGCAGCCCCTGAACACATCTCCCCGGCGGCGCTGCCTCTACGAGTCCGTTCGACCCCGGCCATCAGCAGCCAACTCCTCCTCGAGACTCCTCCCTCTGCCGACGACTCCGGCGGCCCGCTCCAGCACTCCCCTGCTGCTCGACCGCTGCCCCCTCTGCTCTCGTGCACCCCGGCCACCTCCCTCTGCGCGGTAGCTGCCCCTCCCTCTGCCGACGACTCCGGCGCCGAGTCCGGCCGACCCCCCTTCAGTGAGTTTTTATCTCCTCTCCTCTCTCTCTTTTTATATATATATATATATATATATATATATATATATATATATATCTTTATATATATATATATATATATATCTTTATATATATATATATGTATATATATATACGTATATGTATATATTAACATGTAAATTGTATATGTAATTGTAATTTTAAATTAATGTGTACATGTATGTGCTTAGTATAGTATATATTTAATATATATTGTATGTATTTAAAATATGTATACGTATATTATTTATTTTATTATTAATGTATAGTATAGTGTATATATGTATATATGTAAATATATATATATATCTAATGTATATATATATGTTTGTTATATATTTAAGTAATGAGTATTAGTATATGTATATATAACCAATGTATATTTTGTATATATATTATTAAATGTGTATAGTATTAAATTAAATTAATGTTTAATATATATTAGTATGGTATATATATATATCTAATGTATATATAAATGTTTGTTTATATATATTTAAATTAGTGTGAATTAGTTTATGCTTTTAATTAAATTTGTATGTAAAATTAATATAAGGTATTTATATATTTAATTAATGTGGCAATTAGTATATGTAAATAAATTAATTTGTATATGTATTAGTATATAATGTAAAGTGTATAATTGGTATATGTGTATACATGTATTATATATATATATATTTAGCATATTTTCAATATAAAATTGATTGGTAATGTATGTATTTTTAAAATATGAATATCTATATATTATTTATTTATATTAATTGTATAAATACAGTATCATTTCTCTAATTGCCCATAAAATACGTACTATTTTGGTATATATACAAACATATAGATGTATGTATTTTGGAAAAGAATGAAATTAAATTAATACTTTTGGTATAAATATGTGTATGTTAATGTATACATAATCTATATATATATGTATATGTATATATTTAATTAATGTATGTAAGTGTGGTATTAAATTTAACTAGTATAAATGCATATATTTTTAGGTGTATAATTATTTTGATATATATATATATGTATGTATATTTGTATAAAACCTTAGCATATTTTATATATATGTAGACACATATTTTGTATAAGTATTTAATTGATATGTATATTGTAAGTACATGTGTTAACTTAGATATGTATATTATGTATCTAGCTATTAGGTGACCAGCATCATACCTAGAGAAGGCCCTGAATTCAGTATTTTAGACTGTGTTAGCGTAGCATCTGATGCAAATATGGTTTGCTTGTGATGTGGTTCTAGGACTGCTACTTCACCCAGGGGATACTCTGGAACAGGACATCCATAAATACCAGCTAAGGACCCGAGGCAAGTACATTCTCTGATAATTTCCAATTCTTGATAATTGCTATAAATTCAACAAATCATGAAATGTTACAACTGAATCTGACACTGTGCTACACGGACTAGTATAGCTTGGATTTACAGTCATGAGATGTTACAATTATTATCGTATTGACATTGTACACGGCATGTATATTTAGACATCGTACATGATAGACTTGACTTGCTCGTGTATCGTGACGTGTCATGGTTGGATCCACAGTACTAGTTGGGGGCGGGGAAATTGCTAGTGAGAAAGGTGATCAAATACCTATCGTACAAGTTTATATTATTGGTGCTAATCATACCCCCACGTATGATTAGCCAGACTGTAGCAATTGTACATGTCCCAAGCCGATCACATTTCGAAACTACAATTTCAAACACTTAGAATAGTTACAGTTCTCTATTTTAGATCATATACTACATCACCCGTATATGATACTGTTCCTTGTTCTTTTATTTTCATACATGCACTGACTGTATCATATTGCCTATTGCCTGTCTCTTTACATTGCCTGTCTCTCTTAACCTATCATTACATTTATTCCATTTTCCTCTCAGTAGCTAGCATGACATGTTTTATTGTATTATAGACATTATCAATTAATGGAACTGTTATTTGAGATTGTGCTTTGCTCCTTCCTGACTGGAAACATTTTTCCAGACTATGCCTTAGAGGACCGCTGTCCGACACTTTATGGACTATGGTGAGTAGCTGCAGACTTGGTAGTTAGCTGTGATTCTGGAAGGTCTAGACGGAATTATTATTTCTTGTTAGTTTTTAAGTAGACTATTTGGTACCGGATTTGTCTCCGGCATTTTGATGATTCTTGGATATTGTTAAGTTAAGTCATTTCTTGTGGACTTGTATTGTGTTTAATTTTAGTTTATTATTCGAAATCTTATCGTGCTGTAATCCTGTGATTGAGTATATATTCATCTATTTGTGTCATCCGTGCCTCCTAATGGAGATTGGATATTTGCGTGACATTAGTTAGATAGTATCAATACCTAGACAGCGTTCTACCGCCGATGCTGCGGCGTAGGCTGGACGTACCCACGTACTTGTGCCCCTAAACCGGGTGCGGGTCGTGACAGTCCTATCTAATGGTTCCATTTCTAATTGATGCTTAAGTGCATAAGATACAGATAGGAAACTCTGTGAAGTGCCAGAATCAAATAATACAAGTGCTGGAATTAAATCGAGTAAAACTGAACCTGAAATCACGTCTCTAGCTGGCTCGACCTCCTCAGTAGTCATGGCATAAGATCATCCCTGTGGTGCTCCTCTCTGCTGCTGCTGGTGCTGAGCAAACCTCTGCTGCTGTGGTGGAAGTGGAGGTCCTCTCTGCTGGCCTTCTGGTATAATAGGTGCTCTGGTTGGTCCTCTCTGAGCTGCTGCTCCTCCCTGGCGAGTCTGAACGGCTGGGCAGTACCTCAGCTGATGTGTTGATGATCCATATAGCAAACAGGTAGCCAACCTATTCCTGTAGATATCTCTTGTATGTCCTATCTTCCAGCACTACGCACATGGGGCAGCGGGCTGATTCGGTCTCTGTGGTTGCTGTTGCTGAATATGTCCTCGAACTGGTAACTGTTGCTGGTGTTGCTGCTAGTACGACCTCTGTTGTTTTTGTTGTTGAAAGTGTGGGCGCTTGGCCGGTCCTGTGTTACCACCTGTTGCTCCAGAAGTGTCACGTCCTCTCTTGGGCCTGAGGTCCAAGTCATCTTCAGCAATTAGGGCATCCATCAGAATACCCGCGAATGTGGCAGTGCGCCGTCCCAAAGTACGAGACTTAATCTCTCTATTCAATCCCTTTCTGAATTTCCATGCTCTATCTCCTGGGTCTCGAATCATCGATGGTGCGAATTGACTCAATCGGCAAAACTCTGCTGCATATTCGTCGACTAAAATGCCTCCTTGGACTAAGTCATAGAACTGACTTTCCAATGCTCCCAAGGCCACGTCAGGAAAGAACTTCTCTTTGAAGATATCCTTAAAGTATTCCCAAGTAAGTCCTTCAACAACGAGTCTCGGCTCTGTATGATACCACGTCAGCGCGATATTAAATATATGACTGCCAACGGCCTCTATCTGAAGAATCTCTGGGATCTGTGTTAAGCGCAAGTTCCTTTCTATGTCCTCTAACCAATCGTTAGCATAGAGTATTCCTTCAGTTCCTTTGAACTCTCGAGGCATCATCCTCTTGAAGCCCACTATGGTACTGGGCCTCTGTTGTTGCTGACCCTGATGTTGCGGTTGTCGTGCTACTCTCTCCACAGCCTGGAGAGCTACCTGATGAGCATTCTCCATGCTCTCTCTCATCAGTTATGTCTGCGCCTGGTGTGCTTCTGCTTGCACTCTCTGAGCCTCAGCTTAAACACGCTGAGCTTCTGCTGTTACTCTCTGGGCCTCTAGCATGCCCTGTATCAGTGCGAACATCTGTGCCCCGTCAGTGGACACTCCTCCGGGAATCGGTATCGATGGTGGTGGAAGGTTGTCTGTCATAGCTGGGGCAATCCTCTGAATAGGTGGAGGAGGAATCATGTTAGCTGCAGATACTCCCACATGAATAAGAGATATAGGAGGAACTCCAGTGTGTCCGTTCGTCAGGTTGAGAGGTGGCAGACCTCTCTGAAGTTGATGCTCCCACTCTCATGGATCAAGTATTCAGTGGCATCCTAAATACAGATCAAAAGAATCAATTAAGGTGATAGATACGATATTATCAAGGAAGCACAAAAATTTTTTAAAGGAAGCAATCGATTAGAATAGCATTACGAAGATCAGAATCTCCTAGTGTGATTGAGCATACTCTCGTCCTAAATCATATTTTCTATATCCTATCGCAGGCTCGTAGCAATACAACTAAGTTGTCGCACTACCACGATATCGCATAAACTGTGAAACTAGACCTGCATGGGCCACTACTAAAAAAGTGTCATGATCCGCACCCGGTATAGGGGCACGAGAGCGTGGGTACGTCCAGCCTACGCCGCAGTATCGGCGGTAGAATACTGTCTAGGTCACAATAAATACTAACATAACTAAATACCTGTCAATAATATCAATCTCCATAAGGAGGACAATATACATCTTATAATATTTCATAATGTAAACTCAATCACAACACTATAAAAAGTATAAGGCACGATAAGAGATGAGAAGAATGACATAGTTAAACACCATGTCTCAAAATATAGATAATCCACAGTCTAGCTGTCCAACACAAGTCTCTACAAGTCTAAATTAACCTTAACATAAGTCTAAACATAAACTGAAATAAACCTCAATAAGTCTCAGCGCATAATATAAATACTATCTAGATAGCTACAGGCAATGTCTCATCTAAAGGAATAGTCTCCTCTAAGATCTCTGGTGTATAGTCTGCGTCTATACCGGGTCCATAGTGTGTAGTACAAAACTCCTCAAGATCCTCGGGAAAAAATATCCAGTTAGGATTGGAACAAATTACACCTCTAACAGCAGTTCCACATATATTGACAAAAACTATAACACAGTGTAAAGAAAAATAAGACAGATAGGAAGTACTGGCAATAAGAATATACTAGAATAAAGGAATGCTGGAATAAAGAAATACTGGAACATCATCATCAATATACATCTAACAATGAATAGAAATACAAGTACACGCTAGAACAATAAACTGGTATATAAGTGTGTACAAGAACAATAACTAAAATATGTGGAGATGCTAGATCAATATACTAGAGATACATGTCAAAAATATCTAACTAAGTGTGTGAAATATCAGCATATCATGTGATCGGCTTGGGACTGATAAGACTCATTACATTAATTAGCGATCATCCTTGTAAAGTCAGGCTAACCACATGTAACAGCGATGAGGCATGTAATTGTCAGGCTGCACCGACGTGAGCTGTGGGTGAGCTATGATGCATGTAATGTTGGGTATGATCACATAAGCAATTAATATTTCCCTGTTTCTCCCCAGCTGGCACGATAGATTCCAATCACGACTCCTTGTGACAGGTCTCAATGATGCCAACTCGTATAAATAACAGTGTATGAGTCATGTACGCTATATAACAAGAGTTATAGAGATAATCAACATAATGGAAACTGTCAGAGAATGTACTTGCCTGTGGTCCTTAGCTGGCAATACCAATGTCCGGTTTCCAAAGTGTCATCTGAATGATCCAAAAGTGCTATAGACATATCTTATAACACAATACTGCATTAGACATTACTCTAAGACACAATCAACATAATGATCTCAAAGACTACGCTAGGTGGTCACGTCTGTCGTTGCTGTGCATAACAGACAGTCAAAGATACGGTCTTGCCAGTACGTCGGTGTACATGTGGCAGTCTGCTATCATGCTATATGGTTACGAGTTAATGTAACTTACGGGGTATCCGTGGTTACATTCAAGTCTTATAGTACATAGGCATATAATACATACTATGAACTAACATATACATAAATACTTATTAGTTACAATTATAATATATGTATATATATACTTAACAAAACTGATACCATGTGTTTAAATATCAAATATATCTACTAGGGGATACTTATAATATATTTATATAAGTATGTTTACTAATACTAATACTAATACGTACATACATATTATACCGATACATACATATACTAATGCATAACATACGTACATACATATGTGTACGCATGTGAGATTGGGTTCATGTTAAACCTGTGCGCACGTGGACGGGATAGAGATGACGAGGCAGCATTGATCAGTCGTATACGGTGGTGGTGCACAGTCGGGATGTGTAGCGGGGTCGGGGACCGCTGCTCAGGCGCTCCAGTCGAATCGGGATCTAGGCGGGCTCAGGGACAGCGGGGTCGACAAGGTGCTCTCCGACTTCAGACGAGTGGATCTGGTCGAGACTCCAGCGTTTAGTCGTCGGTGAGTCGGCAGTGGGGTGTTTTCCGGCGATGGTTGAGGGAGTCGAGTATAGCAGGAATGATGGGAAGTGCAGCCGCGGCGGGGAAAGAACGACTCCGACGAGTTCGACTGGGATCAGGCGTTCACCTGGGTGTTCAGGCGAGAGCAGGTGGTATGGAGGCCTCCAGCGAGTTGAGCTCAGGCGGATGAAGGGTTCACGAGTGGGAGATGATGGGAAGGGGTTGTCGGCCGAGTAGTAGTTGATTTTAGGTTTAAAAAGAAAGGAAATAAATAAGATGATATATAAATATACAAGGGGGTGTGGGTTTGACCTAGAATTGGTTTGATTGGTCAACCCCTCTTGGAATTGGGCCTCTCATGGAGATATTTCAAGGGCCATAATTTAATAGAATTAAAATGGAAGACTAGGATGCATTAGTTCAAGGTTTTGAGACCATGGTTTCAAGGGGTTGATGTTAAATTACACACTCCTCAAAATTATGGAAAAAATATATATGAAAGAGAACAATGGGTTTATTTGCGTATCATGTCCAAGGGGCGGACACCTTAATGCACTTTTGCACAAAAGTGCCCAATAATTAGAAAATTGCACAAAATTAGATTTATTGTTTAATTAATTAAATAAATACAAGGAGTGTTCTAAAATTAATTAGAAGTACAAGGGACTGAATTTAAGTGGGACACAAGTATCATGAATAAAGTAGACTCAATGTAGAGTATTACCCTAATTTGGGTTGCTCAAAATAGGTCGAGGTTGTGTCTCCAATTTCGATTGGAATATATAAGGGTACAAGGTTTGATTTATATAAAATTAAATACAATCTGTTGTGACGATGGTTGTGTGTCTAAAATAGAGCACAACAAGACATAATTATGAGTCATACAAAGATTAAAATAATAGTCTAGCATGTCTTGGACAAGGATATGAAATTTGTTGGACAACAATAAAATCTCAACAATTAAATATAATTAATATCATGCAATCATTTACACATTAATTTTGAAAAGACAAAAATACCCTTAGTTTGAAAAGTGGGGGTGACAAGTCTACCCTCTTTAAAAGAATTTTGTCCTCGAAATTAAAAATAAACTAGCACAAGAACAAACAATAAAATAAGAAATTATACCTCAATTCTCGAAGAGATACGGATACTGCTCGCGCATTTCGTCCTATATCTCCCAGGTTGACTCTCCTGGAGAGTGATTTCTCCATGCAACACAAACCAAAAGAATAGTCTGGTTCCGTAATACCTTCTCTCTAAGATCCAAGATCTCAACGAGCTGTTCAGGATAGCTAAGCGTCGATCCAACTTCGATCTCCGAGTGATCTAATACGTAACTACGATCTGCCATGTACTATCTCAGCTGTGACACATGGAATACGTCATGCACTCTTTCTAGAACAGGCAGCAATTCTAATCTATAGGCTACTGCACCGACCCTTGTAAGAATACTGAAGGGCCCGATGTATCGTGGACTAAGCTTTTCGCCTCTACCAAAACGAATCGTGTCCCGTGTCAGAGAAATCCGTAGGAACACCAAATCGCCAACCTAGAAAAAATAATCTTAACACGCAATCTAAAACAAAAATCTTAACCAAACAAAACTAATACCTGAAACTCTAGGGGTCTATGGTGGCTATCGGCCCAATGCCGTTGTCTGTCCTGCGCCACTCGCAGTCTCTCTCTGATAAGTTTCACCTTTTCTGCTGCGTCTACGACCATTTCTTGTCCTAACAATGCTCTCTCTTTAACATCATCCCAAGATAAAGGTGTACGACACCTTCATCCATAAAAAGCTTCTAATGGTGACATCTCAATGCTGGCCTGGTAGCTGTTGTTGTAAGCAAACTCTACCAAGTATAGATGATCCTCCCAAGAACCTCCGAGTTCGAAAACGCAAGTGCGTAGCATATCTTCAAGAGTCTGAATAGTCCTTTCAAACTGCCCGTCTGTCTGGGGGTGATACGCGGTACTGAACTTGAGCTGAGTGTCCAAGCTAGACTGCAGACTCCTCCATAAATGGAAAGTAAAATGACTATCCCGATCTGATACGATACTCACAGGAACTCCATGTAATCTGACAATCTGCTATACGTACATCTCTGCTAACTTCTCTGTCGATGTACCCACTTTGAATGGTAAGAAATGGGCTGATTTGGTCAACCTATCGACGATGACCCAAATTGCTTCATTTCCTCTTGGAGAACGTGGAAGTCCTGAAACGAAGTCCATAGTCACGTGCTTCCACTTCCATTCTGTAATGGGTAAAGGTTGAAGCAATCCTCCTGGCCTCTGTCGATCTGCTTTTACCTACTGGCAAACTAAACATCGGGATACAAAGCGTGCTACCTTGTGCTTCATACCATACCACCATGCATGCTCCCTCAAATCTCGATATATCTTGTTGGCTCCGGGATGCATCGACTACTGAGAGCGATGTGCCTCCTATAAAACTTCTTTGTGCAGCTCTCCACTTGGCACACACATCCTCGTGCCATTTCGCAGAGATCCATCCTCCGTAATAGTGAAGTCGTCTATCAATCCTGTCCGAACTTGTGCTCTAATATTCCTTAGAGTCATATCATCATACTGAGCAGCTCTAATTCTGTCCATCAGCTCTGATTGTATCTGCAATCCCCATATCTGAATCTCAACTCCTGGAACTAGTATTTCAATTCCCAAGCTCTCAAGATCAGCTAATAAATGTCTATCCGAAGTCAAGCACATAGCCATCAGATACCTGCTCAAGGCATCGGCGACTACGTTGGCCTTTCCTGGATGATACTGTAATGAGATATCAAAGTCTTTCATCAATTCTAATCATATTCTCTATCTCATGTTCAGCTCCTTCTGTGTAAACACGTACTTCAAGCTTTTATGGTCTGTGAAGATCTCCATACGCTCTCCGTACAGATATTGTTTCCACAACTTTAGGGCAAAGATAACTGCTGCTAACTCCAGATCGTGAGTGGGGTAGTTCTTTTCATGAGGGCGTAATTGTCTTGAAGCATGGGCAATTACTTTCCCATGTTGTTTGAAGAACCCACCCCAAACCTTTTCCTGAAGCATCACTGTAGATAGTGAATCCACCTGTCCCTGATGGCAATGTTAAAACTGGTGCTATCGTCAATCACTTCTTCAGCTCATCGAATGCGGCTTGACATTTTTCTGTCCAGACAAATTCCACATCCTTCTTGGTCAGCCTAGTCATTGGCTCTGCAATCTTGGAGAAGTCTTATACAAATCTTCTGTAGTATCCTGCTAGTCCGAGAAAGCTCCTGATCTCAGCTACCGAACTGGGGGTAGCCCATAACAACACTACTTCGATCTTTTTTGGGTTAACCAAAATTCCGTCACCCGTCACCATATGTCCAAGAAATTCAACCTTGTCAAGAAAGAACTTACACTTTGAAAGCTTCCCGTATAACTTCTCACTCTTGAGAGTTTCTAAGACCATCCTCAGGTGCTCTTCATGCTCTTCTGGGGTCTTTGAATATATTAGAATATCGTCAATAAACACCACTACAAACTTGTCAAGGTACTGATGGAATACCTTGTTCATCAAGTTCATGAATATTGTTGGTGCATTGGTTAAACCAAAAGGTATTACTGTGAATTCAAACTGGCCATATCTGGTCCGAAAGGCTGTCTTCGGTATGTCTTACTTCTTCACATTTACTTGGTGATAGCCTGACCTCAAGTCTATCTTCGAAAATATCTTCGCTCTGTTCAATTGATCGAAGAGATCATCTATCCTCCGCAGCGGGTATTTGCTCTTGATAGTGATGTTATTCAAAGCTCTATAATTGATACACATGCGTACCGTGCCATCATTCTTCGGTAAGAATTATACCGGTGCTCCCTATGGCGATGAACTGGATCTAATAAAACCTTTGTCTTGCAGCTCCTCAACTTGCTTCTTCAGTTCTACCGATTCTTTGTTGTTGACTCTATAGACATGTTGCGAAATAGGCTCCGTTCCTGGTATCAAGTCTATAGAGAATTCAATATCTCTGTCTGGCGGCAAACCTGGCAACTCCTCTGAAAATACATCCAGGAACTCCACTATCAGTGGATGTGGTAACTCCTCTTATTCCATCCTGGCTCCGTAAAAAGTGCCTCTGCTTCGCTCCTCTGCTCCTCTGGAGATCTCAAACTCTGTCTCTCCTGGCGGTCGAAATACTACTCTACCTCCGTGACAATATATAGAAGCATGGTGTTTACTCAGCCAGTCCATTCCGAGTATAATATCGTATCCCGGAAGTGGCATGACGATTAAACTCACGCTCAACTCTCGTCCTTCCAATGAAACTCTCCGATCCTTGCAACAATCACGGACTAGGATAATGCCTCCTCTTGTCGTGATATTGCAAGTCCTATCTAATGGTTCCATTTCTAATTGATGCTTAAGTGCATAAGATACAGATACGAAACTCTGTGAAGTGCCAGAATCAAATAATACAAGTGCTGGAATTAAATCGAGTAAAACTGAACCTGAAATCACGTCTCTAGCTGGCTCGGCCTCCTCAGTAGTCATGGCATAAGATCATCCCTGTGGTGCTCCTCTCTGCTGCTGCTGGTGCTGAGCAAACCTCTGCTGCTGTGGTGGAAGTGAAGGTCCTCTCTGCTGGCCTTCTGGTATAATAGGTGCTCTGGTTGGTCCTCTCTGAGCTGCTGCTCCTCCCTGGCGAGTCTGAACGGCTGGGCAGTACCTCAGCTAATGTTTTGATGATCCATATGGCAAACAGGTACCCAACATTTTCCTGTAGATGTCTCTTGTATGTCCTATCTTCCAGCAATACGCACATGGGGCAGCGGGCTGATTCTGTCTCTGTGGTTGCTGTTGCTGAATATGTTCTCGAACTGGTAACTGTTGCTGGTGTTGCTGCTAGTACGACCTCTGTTGTTTTTGTTGTTAAAAGTGTGGGCGCTTGGCCGGTCCTGTGTTACCACCTGTTGCTCCAGAAGTGTCACGTTCTCTCTTGGGCCTGAGGTCCAAGTCATCTTCAGCAATTTGGGCATCCATCAGAATACCCTCGAATGTGGCAGTGCATCGTAACGAAGTACGAGACTTAATCTCTCTATTCAATCCCTTTCTGAATTTCCATGCTCTATCTCCAGGGTCTCGAATCATCGATGGCGCGAATTGACTCAATCGGCAAAACTCTGCTGCATATTCGTCGACTAAAATGCCTCCTTGGACTAAGTCATAGAACTGACTTTCCAATGCTCCCAAGGCCACGTCAGGAAAGAACTTCTCTTTGAAGAGATCCTTAAAGTATTCCCAAGTAAGTCCTTCAACGACGAGTCTCGGCTCTGTATGATACCACGTCAGCGCGATATCAAACATCTGACTGCCAACGGCCTTTATCTGAAGAATCTCTGGGATCTGTGTTAATCGCAAGTTCCTCTCTATGTCCTCTAACCAATCGTTAGCAAAGAGTATTCCTTCAGTTCCTTTGAACTCTCGAGGCATCATCCTCTTGAAGCCCACTATGGTACCGGGCCTCTGTTGTTGCTGACCCTGATATTGCGGTTGTCGTGCTACTCTCTCCACAGCCTGGAGAGCTACCTGATGAGCATTCTCCATGCTCTCTCTCATCAGTTATGTCTGCGCCTGGTATGCTTCTGCTTGCACTCTCTGAGCCTCAGCTTGAATACGCTGAGCTTCTGCTGTTACTCTCTGGGCCTCTAGCATGCCCTGTATCAGTGCGAACATCTGTGCCCCGTCAGTGGACACTCCTCCGGGAATCGGTGTCGGTGGTGGTGGAAGGTTGTCTGTCATAGCTGGGGCAATCCTCTGAATAGGTGGAGGAGGAATCATGTTAGCTGCAGATACTCCCACATGAACAAGAGATATAGGAGGAACTCCAGGTGTCCGTTCGTCAGGTTGAGAGGTGGCAGACCTCTCTGAAGTTGATGCTCCCACTCTCATGGATCTAGTATTCAGTGGCATCCTAAATACAGATCAAAAGAATCAATTAAGGTGATAGATACGATTTTATCAAGGAAGGACAAAAAAATTTTAAAGGAAGCAATCGATTAGAATAGCATTACGAAGATCAGAATCTCCTAGTGTGATTGAGCATACTCTCGTCCTAAATCATATTTTCTATATTCTATCGCAGGCTCGTAGCAATACAACTAAGTTATCGCACTACCACGATATCGCATAAACTGCGAAACTAGACCTGCATGGGCCACCACTAAAAAAGGTTCATGACCCGCACCCGGTATAGGGGCACGAGAGCGTGGGTACGTCCAGCCTACGCCGCAGTATCGGCGGTAGAACACTGTCTAGGTCACAATAAATACTAACATAACTAAATACCTGTCAATGATATCAATCTCCATAAGGAGGACAATATACATCTTATAATATTTCATAATGTAAACTCAATCACAACACTATAAAAAGTATAAGGCACGATAAGAGATGAGAAGAATGACATAGTTAAACACCATATCTCAAAATATAGATAATCCACAGTCTAGCTGTCCAACACAAGTCTCCACAAGTCTAAATTAACCTTAACATAAGTCTAAACATAAACTGAAATAAACCTCAATAAGTCTCAGCGCATGATATAAATACTATCTAGATAGCTACAGGCAATGTCTCATCTAAAGGAATAGTCTCCTCTAAGATCTCTGGTATTTAGTCTGCGTCTATACCGGGTCCATAGTGTGTAGTACAAAACTCCTCAAGATCCTCTGGAAAAAATATCCAGTTAGGATTGGAACAAAATACACCTCTAACAGCAGTTCCACATATATTAACAAAAACTATAACACAGTGTAAAGAAAAACAAGACAGATAGGAAGTACTGGCAATAAGAATATACTGGAATAAAGGAATACTAGAATAAAGAAATACTGGAACATCATCATCAATATACATCTAACAATGAATAGAAATACAAGTACACGCTAGAACAATAAACTGGTATATAAGTGTGTACAAGAACAATAACTAAAACATGTGGAGATGCTAGATCAATATACTAGAGATACATGTCAAAAATATCTAACTAAGTGTGTGAAACATCAGCATATCATGTGATCGGCTTGGGACTGATAAGACTCATTACATTAATTAGCGATCATCCTTGTAAAGTCAGGCTAACCACATGTAACAGCGATGAGGCATGTAATGGTCAGGCTGCACCGACGTGAGCTGTGGGTGAGCTATGATGCATGTAAAGTTGGGTATGATCACATAAGCAACTAATATTTCCCTGTTTCTCCCTAGCTGGCACGATAGATTCTAATCATGACTCCTTGTGACAGGTCTTAATGATGCCAACTCGTGTAAATAACAGTGTACGAGTCATGTACGCTATATAACAAGAGTTATAGAGATAATCAACATAATAAAAACTGTCAAAGAATGTACTCGCCTGTGGTCCTTAGCTGGCAATACCAATGTCCGGTTTCTAAAGTGTCATCTGAATGATCCAAAAGTCCTATAGACATATCATATAACACAATACTGCATTAGACATTACTCTAACACACAATCAACATAATGATCTCAAAGACTACGCTAGGTGGTCACGTCTGTCGTTGCTGTGCATAACAGACAGTCAAAGATACGGTCTTGCCAGTACGTCGGTGTACATGTGGCAGTCTGCTATCATGCTATATGGTTACGGGTTAATGTAACTTACGGGGTATCCATGGTTACATTCAAGTCTTATAGTACATAGGCATATAATACATACTATGAACTAACATATACATAAATACTTATTAGTTACAATTATAATATATGTATATATATACTTAACAAAACTGATACCATGTGTTTAAATATCAAATATATCTACTAGGGGATACTTATAATATATTTATATAAGTATGTTTACTAATACTAATACGTACATACATATTATACCGATACATACATATACTAATGCATAACATACGTACATACATATGTGTACGCATGCGAGATTGGGTTCATGTTAAACCTGTGCGCTCGTGGACGGGGTGGAGATGACGAGGCAGGATTGATCGATCGTATACGGTGGTGGTGCACAGTCGGGATGTGCAGCGGGGTCGGGGACCGCTGCTCAGGCGCTCCAGTCGAATCGGGATCTAGGCGGGCTCAGGGACAGCGGGGTCGACAAGGTGCTCTCCGACTTCAGACGAGTGGATCTGGTCGAGACTCCGGCATTTAGTCGTCGGTGAGTCGGCAGTGGGGTATTTTCCGGTGATGGTTGAGGGAGTCAAGTGTAGCAGGAAAGATGGGAAGTGCAGCCACGGCGGGGAGAGAACGACTCCGACGAGTTCGACTGGGATCAGGCGTTCACCTGGGTGTTCAGGCGAGAGCAGGTGGTATGGAGGCCTCCAGCGAGTTGAGCTCCGGCGGATGAAGGGTTCACGAGAGGGAGATGATGGGAAGGGGTTGTCGGCCGAGTAGTAGTTGATTTTAGGTTTAAAAAGAAAGAAAATAAATAAGATGATATATAAATATACAAGGGGGTGTGGGTTTGACCTAGAATTGGTTTGATTGGTCAACCCCTCTTGGAATTGGGCATCTCATGGAGATATTTCAAGGGCCATGATTTAATGGAAATAAAATGGATGGCTAGGATGCATTAGTTCAAGGTTTTGAGGCCATGGTTTCAAGGGGTTGATGTTAAATTACACACTCCTCAAAATTATGGAAAAAATATACATGAAAGAGAACAATGGGTTTATTTGCGTATCATATCCAAGGGGCGGACACCTTAATGCACTTTTGCACAAAAGTGCCCAATAATTAGAAAATTGCACAAAATTGGATTTATTGTTTAATTAATTAAATAAATGCAAGGAGTGTTCTAAAATTAATAGAAGTACAAGGGACTAAATTTAAGTGGGACACAAGCATCATGAATAAAGTAGACTCAGTGTAGAGTATTACCTTAATTTGGGTTGCTCAAAATAGGTGGAGGTTGTGTCTCCAATTTCGATTGAAATACGCAAGGGTACAAGGTTTGATTTATATAGAATTAAATATAATCGGTTGTGACGAATGCTGTGCGTCTAAAATAGAGCACAACAAGACATAATTATGAGTCATAGAAAGATTAAAATAACTGTCTGGCATATCTAGGACAAGGGTGTGAAATCTGTTGGAAAACAATGGCTAGTGTAGTACTCTAATTATTGAAGCAACGGTAAGGTACAACAATCAATAAAATCACAATAATTAAATATAATTAATATCATGCAATCATTTACACATTAATTATGAAAAGATGAAAATACCCTTAGTCTGAAAAGTGGGGGTGATAGTAAGAGCCTTTGTGGGCAAGAGAAAGTAAAAGAGTATTGCATTCGCCTTTGTGGCATTCTACTTTGTATCAATTTCATTTGGACCCTATCAAGAGCTTCGCTGCATAAACTCTGTTGTGTGCTTGGTACATAATACTTGACTTTTGCTGCAACTTGGTCGTTTCGATGATAACTTTGATGTTTGACAACATCGTCTTGTACGAACGCAACTCCAGGCTTGTGCGGCATCACATCCCGATGATTATGATTGTACTATGGGAGCACTGTAACATGGTGATTCACATTCAGCGAGGATGATTGAGCTTGTGGGAGATTGCGGAATAATAAATTGGTATCAGAGACAGGTTCATTTGCTCAGACTTTGTCCTTTGGTTCATCCCAAACTGTAAATATCCTCTGCGTGTCATTTAGCTCTTGGCTCTACTCGGTGCTGCATTGGATGTTTCATGCAATAAGTCTATATATTTGCTGGTTGTTGGTGTATGTTGTTCTTCTATGCATTTCTTTGTTTGTTTTTGATAGATCGCATAGCATCGTTGGGCGTTGTTGCATTCGTGCAGCAAGTTGTGTGGCGTTGTTGCATTTGTGCAGCAAGTTGAGAGGTGTTGTTGCGTTGGTTTGACTTGTCGTTTGGCAAGATTCGTTGCATCAGTGGAGTAGTTGGTTGGTAGACGAGATTGGTTATATGGCATGTTGTGAGTAGAAGCATCGGATAAAAATGGATCATTACACGAGTTGCTCGTGTAGCGAATGTGTTAGATGGAGTTTGAATTTTGGCTGGGTATATCACAAAGAGTATTACACGAGTTACTTGTGTGGTGCATTGGTTTAGCAGGTTTAAGATGGCTTGGGGATATCAGGATAGCGTTGCACGAGTTGCTCGTACAGCAAATATGAGGAATAGTTGGTTATTAGGTTGGATTATTTAGAAGATATCGTTGCACGGGTTGCTCGTGTAGCAAAATATTGGACGATTTGAGAAATAGTTGAAAGTATTGATAATGAAACATGGCATAAGTTGCATAGCGAGATTGATAAAAGAGTTAGCTGGTTCATACGTTGGCTAAGTTTCGTGTCAGACTTAAGTTGGGGATGGCAGGATCACGTATAAGGGATGGTTCAAACGGATCTTAGATCAGTGCAAAGAAGTGTGACGTAAGCAGTGACTTAATTTTGAGTGGTATATGGTATATCACATAGTTAAGTGGCATTGGAATATTTTGGATAGATATTAATGGAATTGCCGCAACGGATACGGGTAACAAGAATATAAGTTGGTTGATGTACATCGGCTGAGTTAGGAAATGGAACATGGAGCAAGCGAATATTGAGTTACGATTGACGGGATCATCCCAGAATTAGTCAGTTTGGAATAGACATTTGTCGACACAGAGTAAGCACTAGAGCGACTATATTTCCAAGTGGTATATGGTGTAATAGAATTTGACTCTAGTATTCTTCAATACATTAAACTTGAGAAATCAAGAACGGACTTGTGCAATATAAGTATCGTTGGACTTGAGTTATGGACGAGATCAGAATTAGCAATGGAAAGAGTGTTTAAAATTTGAAGGATTGATGCGGACCAAGTATTGGAAACAGTTGAGATCGATCAGGTGGAAAGCTGAATATCAGAGTTCGCTTGCATGATTTGGAAGTTCGGTAGAGCATTCATGGATGTAAAAAAAGAGTTGAGCATGAGGAACAAAAAGTTGGGATACGCTTGTGTGAGCGATGGGTGAATCGAATGATAGCGAGCACGGACTATGAATTATGGAAACACAATGGAGCTGTTGGTTGAGTAATAAAACACGATCTGGTTTAGAGAGGCAATGCGATGGATTCGTACAGACTTGAGAGATTTTGGATATTGGCCTCGAGAAGTTGGACTCATGGTTTAGCGAAAGTAAAATTTAGCAAAATGGTACAACTATGGCAGACAGATTCTCTGGAAGACATAAACAGGCATGAGGCAAGTCTAGTTGATGTTAAGTCAGGTTGGAAGTTAACACTTACAATATTGAGACAGATTAAGGCAATAAGTAAAGACAATATGGATTTGAGATTTATGTTGGAACCGTGCACCAATTATTGAGAGTGTGTGGACTAATCGGAACATAGAGAAATCAAAATGGGCTAAGGAATGGAACAAGAACAAGAATAATGGCAGATAGACTTTTGAAGATAGCTAAACGAGAGAGCAACGTTGGAGCAAAATACTGTGTCGTTCAGAGCAAGTTGGACATGCACTGTGAAGCTGGCATACGGATAAGAATTGGAGCAAGTCTATGGTTTCAGGAACCGTTGAAAGTGGTAGTGCGAGAAGTCGAACATGACAATTTAGAAATTTTGATAGATTCAGCGCAGAACGACGAATTGATGGAAGACGGTTTCAGCGTGCGCAGTTCTCGAATTGTGGCTTGGAAAGATAGTAAAACTCTAGGTGGTTAAGCGATATTTGGTTGACAGATCGTCGGAGGTAGTGCATGAAGTTCTCAGAGTCAGAAATTCATTCGGATGGCATGGTTAGATTATGGCTCAGATTTGTAGAGGAGATATAGCATGGTTCGTAGTAACTGTCCATCGTGGTGAATGATAATTATCGAGCGTAGCTTCGGGACAGCTGACCCTAGCGACTTGATCGCCAAATCAGGGATTAATATTGTAGATCCATATAATGACCATTGCGGTGACACATTTGGGAATGCTTCGAGGTGGATGTGAGTAGTGTATGTTGGAGATTGGCCTTGGTTACTGAGTGTTGGATTTGAGAGATACTTGGGATAGCCTTCAGCTGAAGATGCAGCCGAAGATTGAAGCGATGGTAAAAATATCCTAAGCCAACTGATGAGATTATAAGTCGCAGATTTTTTAAGATGGCATTACCTCTGACTCGTCGTGCCCCGAAAGGGAATAACATTCATATGAATTGACGACTGTGAAACTAGCTTGTGAAGTTAAAGCAGCGACTCATTTAGATCAAATTATTACAATACTGGAAGGGACAGATGTGCCTCAGATCTACAAGATGCATCGAAACTTAGTCTCGAATGCGTGCTTGTACAGAAGGCGAAGGTGATATCCTATGCTTCGAGGCAGTGGAAGCAGCACGAAGAAATATTTCATGCGCGACCTAGGAATTGTGGCGAGTGTATCCACGTTAAAATTGTGGTGACACTATCCCTATGGCGTGGCGGAAAAATCTTCGTGGATCACATGAACCTCAATATAGATGTTTACCCAGTGAGGTATTGAGAATGAGGAAGAGGTGTTGGGCTGAGCTGATCTAAGAGCATAGTTTGATATTTGGGTAAGTCTTCTAGCTGTCAAGCCCCGATCTCCCGCAGGCTATTTCGGCCGTTCCCGCTAGGCGGGAATCACCCTCGCCAGCGCTTCCGCGGAACGATCGCTTGACCCATCCGGGCGTGATGCCGCACGAGCGTGAGCCACGCCCGTGCAAGGCCATGGTTCATTGGCTGGCGGCAAGAGTTCTAAGCCACAGAGTCGCACAGATTGTCCGAGTGCAGCGGAGTCATAAACGCATAGCGATTCGGTAACAGGTTCACTGAGTCGACAAATATAGCGAAAGCATTTAAAACACAAGTTAAAATAAAGCAAGCTCTTTTATTGAAATGAACAAGTGTTACAGGTGGCGTATAGCCGAGATTACAAGTCGCTCAAGCCTCTCTCTCTGAAACAGTAAAAGCGTGCCAAGTGGCTACAACTGTGGAATGAATTTACAGGCGATGGTCAGGCGATATTCGGGCTATGTTCCAACATTATGTCTTGTATTTGTGCTTCAGTTCCGGACGCACCGTTGTAAGGCTTCATAGGGAACTCCTGTCTTTAGCACGCACGAAGGAGGCATCCGCACCGAACGAGGTTCTCCCGCACCCTGCATACAAACTGGTGGATTATCAGTACATTGAATGCACTGGTGGGGAAGCTACTCGTCCGCTCGACAAATCCAAACACGTAATATAAGTTCCGTGCACAACTATTAAGTTGTCTTTCTAGTTGCCTTAGGATCAGTTTCATGCAAACATTGAATAGCCTAACGTGTCGGACAGTGCGCCGTGCGATGTTTGAGGAAACACGGCGAGACTTACCAACTTACCATTTATCCTTTCCTGTCCAAGGCAAACATGATTAATTCAAGCACGGGCAAGTATAAATATTCAGGCAATAGCATATGCAAATATTGAGTATGGTTATAATGTTCAAGTTTAAGCACACGAGGTAGACAGAGTCATGGATAAGGATAACATGCAACGAGAGCACACGATGAACACACGATGCGCTGCAAGTTATCCCATCCGCACACGATGACTAAGCCACAAGTTAATTGCACACGATGATCACTGGCTTGATGCCATAATGGACTAGTCATGGACATGGATAGCATGCAACGGGAGCTCATATTGGATACACGATAACACACGATGTATTACAAGCTATCCAGTCCGCACACGATGACTACACACGAAGTCTGCCCGGATCGGATCGGTGCCAGTGCCCCAGCACCGTCCGCATAACTTATACCCTTGTGCACAAGTTGTCCATGATCGAACACGATTATTAATTTACATACGAGCACACGATAAGCAGTAATGCATGACTCATTTAGCTATTGGATATGCACAGTCTTCTGGGCTGATGTAAGCCCGCACACGAGGAAGACTTGCAGGGAGATCCGAATACCTGAATGAGTCTTGCCACTGGAGTATGATTCATTTACTTGGCATAATGCAGTCCCCTGGATCGGGAACTGCCTTGGTGACCTAACGGTCCTGAATACTTGCAGGTTTATTCAGGCACGGAATGACTACTTGGTAGTCTTCCGAGGTTTGGATGAAAATAATGCAACATTCAAGCAGACAAGCATGCATTTCTAAGGAACATAAGCAGGCACGTTTGCTCGGACCCGAAGGTAGGCTGAGAGATGAAATCGTTAGGGACTTAGCATGAGAGGGTCTGAATATATGTAGTATTTCATTTCCATGTTCTAGCAAGAAATACAAGTTGGGATTATTCCCTTAGCTAGGTGCGTTGGATTTATTAGCATGCAGGGGGTGATTCACCTAGCAACTAGCATGAATATTCTAGATTTTATGTGTGCTGGCTAAGCAAAGACAAGTTCACCGTAGCCACCCACCTTAGCGATGATTCGCCTCGGTAGAGCGATACGTCGAGCGAGCCTCTGAAGTCCAAGCCGAATTCCTGTAGGGACAAGTCTGGATATCTTTTGCTTCTCGTTTGAGGCAAGGCGGGTCGGGACAGCTGCACTTTTGTCGTTTGAGACGGCAGTCCGCTTGAGCGGAATGGAGTGTTACATCAGCTGGGAAAGTATCAATTGTGATGATCGTTCAGAGCATAAGATAATATTTGGAGACAGTGCTTGCAGAATATTGTGCGATTGGAGTCATGCTAGGGTTTGGTTAGTTGAGTTTGGATGATGCTAGTGTGGATTCAGAAATAGTTTGATGGATTGAGTTAGAATACGAACTGATTCGAGTCTGGTGGGAAGATTGTCAGTGGAAATCATTATATTTGAGAATAGCGCTTGTGCGAATGTGTTGGGATGAACATCAGGATTGGTTCAATTGGGAGTGAAGCGAATGAATGCCTCGGACATAAAGATACCCTTGTAACTTGTCCAAATTTGCTATTGCTAAGCTCGGCTGAATTGCACGTATTTCAGGGATGCCTCAAAAATATTTACGATCCAAAACTAAGCGATATGAGGAATTCGTATTGAGCTGCAAGGAGGATATGAAAATATGAAATTTATGCGAGCGTTCAGCGCGAGTGAGATGCTGAGTCTGGATCAAGAGAATATAAGTTGTGTGTAGCAGAGTTATGAATTAGGCAACCGACATGCGAGTAAGGAATGAAAACCGGTTTAGTTCGAGGATGAACCTGATTCTAAGTGGTATATTATGTAATGCCCCACAACCGCACGGTGCATTATGCTGAGTCGGATTAAATGAGGCAATAACTGGTTATATTTTTGATTTGTTAGATTTGGGAAAAAGTATTGATTGAGTTGGTTTCATGTGCAGATCGCTAGCGGAGTTTGATGGAATCAGATGTTCATTCAGAGCAGTACCGGGATAGCAGGATTTGGAGTGATAATGTCGTCTTCCTTAGTTCGATCAGTCGGATGATTTGGAGAGCTTGACCTGGTCGGACGGTCATACCAATTGAGTAGATCGTTCTTTGCATCAGCCCACGGGTTCAAGGGATCGGCCGTATCGGCAAGGCAGGATGCTTAACGGAATCAGACTTGGTGAGTGGGCTCTGTCCCTTCTCCTCTACTCCTTCATGCCTAATAATATGGAACATACATAGTGGCTTGAATACTTGGACTGAAACTTAGAAATCACTACACTGTGGCGTGGATAGAGTGTGCATAATTTGGTTGGATATGATTTGTGGCTTGAGTTGGTTTTGCGTTGGGCAGTTGGAGTTCTCGACACAATGCTCCAATTGGTGCAGTACCCCTCGTTCAGAAAACTCCGTGGCACACTGCCCCAACAGTGGCACAATGCCCTCACCAATGTATTTGTCCGGCATAGGGCCTATGGGGACAACTTGAGATGGTGCCTTGGGATATAAGTTGAAAAATGGTTATGGATAGATAGTTGGATGAGGCTAGGATCGTTTGGTGAGGCAAGAATGCTCGATTCTTTAGTCATACCTACTTGGTGTCTACATCGGTCACGGACTACCTATTGCGCACATGGTTTATTTTTCTCGAACGGGAAGGCTATGGGGCACAGGGACCGTTCGGCCATGGAGGAGACAAATGGTAACGTGCCTTGGGTGCGGTGCCGGCAATTCGATACGACCAGGCGGGCTAGCTAATCAACGCTGGATCGGGTAGAACTGCAGTTGATTAGTCCTTTATGGCTTAGCCAGTGACTTCATATAGATAAGAGTTGGTTTGCTTTGCTTGGGTTTGCTTTATGCTTTTCGTATAGGCGGGGGCCACCTTGCCTCGGCAAGAGTGTGCATATCGAAGATTATATTATAAGGCTTGGATTGTGGCTTGGTTTGAGGATGGATATTGAGGCTTGGATTGTAGTTCGATTGGTTTTCGCATTGCTTAGGTTTGATTAGGATAGTTTTCATGCTAGTTTTTCTTTGAGTTGGATATATATCTGCTTGTATATTTTGCTTGAGATGAATGCTTGCATGTTTAACCTGCTTTACAGTTTTTCTTAATATGTCATACCTTTGCCATGAAATGAATCTATGATTCAAGTAAAAAGATCACCATATAACTGTTTACATTTCCTATTCTACTTAGTGTCGGTTTAGACGAGTGGGTTACCCCACTCACTAGTACGGCTGTGTGCTGACCCACGTTTGTAGGTATTATTTTTAGATACGCAGGTGTAGTGGCACTGCATGGATAAATGGGACATGATATATGAACGGTAATTACCTTTTTAGGCAAGAGAAAGAGCAAGAGTATTGCATTCGTGTCACGACCCATACCCGGTGTAAGGATACTAGTCGAAAACAACGCCCAGCCTACGCCGCAGAATCGGCGGTAGAACGCTGTCTAGATAGTCTATCTAATGTAATAAACCACCAATAATGATAGAATACTCAATCACAGAACTAAGATAGAATGAGCACGAATCAGATAAGAATAGAATAGTCATCATACAACTCATGAGTTTAAAATAATACATCAATGAGTCTGAAGAGTAACAAAATAAGCTGGAGACAAATCCAGTATAAAAGAATACTATCATACTACAAAGCTACACTCCAGGGTCAACTGTCTCAGTTGGGATAAGTCTCTCTTGAGCCAGGGTCTCCGAATCTAAACCCACAACATCCTGGGGTCCATAGTAGGTAGGGTACTCTTCAGTGTCATCTGAAAAAATATATCCAGTCAGGAAAGGAGCAGAGTACATCTCTAACAGCAGTTCTAATCCATGATAAAAACTATGTAACAATAAATAGCTGTGGATAAACAAGATGCACAAAATAGATATAAGAGATATATAGACAATAAGGAAATACTGGAAAGAAATACAATAATGAACAATATGCCAATGAAACAATAATACTAATGACTAAGTGTGTGAGTACTAGCTTAACATGTGATCGGCTTGGGCAAGATACAATACGGCCTGGCTAATCATACGTGCGGTGCATGATCAACACTATTCGCTTACCAATACTTTATTCAATAGGGATTTGATCACATATCTATACTAATACTCTCCACCCCCAACTGGTATAATAGATCCAACCACGGTATGCTATGGCACTAGATTTCCCAAGAAGAGAGCGACTCCTCCCAAAAATCGGTGTCTGTACATGTACAAGATAACCAATGAAACAATACTTGCACCATATACACCATATACCAAGGAATAATATCTCATGACGAGATCCGGATAAACCAATCCGTGTAACCATAGTATCAAGAGAAACATGTATATCTACACTAGATACAACGAACATAGAGGATATCATAAATGAGAAACTATCAGAGAATGTACTCGCCTAAAGTCCAAAGAACAGTCTCACAGATGTCTGACTCGGTACCTAGAAGACCTAGATATAGAATACCACATTAATACAAGGTCCCGGAAAGAGAACAAGTCAAACTAGTCAACTTCTAGGTCAATAAATAATTTTTAAGTCAAAAGTCAACTATGGTCAACTCTAAAGTCAACTAAAGTCAAAAATGGTGAAACAAAGGTCAACCTCACAAGAAATCTATATAAATAATATACAATAATTTAGGAATCAAATTAGATCCCAATTGGTACCCACACAAAGTATACTAATAATACAAATAATGCACACTCTAAATAATGTATATACAAACCAATATTTATACAAATAAAATAATATATTATTATTAGTATTATACCTCACAAAAATACCTATATATATACATATATAAATCAAAATGCATATATATATATATAAACAATTTAATAACTATATACTTATATATACATACATATAAACTTACAAAATTAAAATACCAAACATATGCACATATGTACGTATTTTACATGGCTAGAAGCACACATAAAAATACATTCATTAAATTAACAATTAAATATATAATAATTATAAATAATATAATTACACATTTAAACACATAAATATATTTTATAAAATATTTATGTATAATTTATGTTATTAACATAAGTACATATATATTTGCATGCAAGAAAGCTATATACATATATTTATACACCACATTAGAACACATAGAAATATATAGATCTATGCTACAATAAATATCATAATAAATACACTAAAATAAATATATAATATCTATATATATTTACTAATTATAAATAAAGAATTTAAAGCATAATTAATTAGATCTACACATAAACACACCAAATTGGAGAGTATCACACCGTATCCCACTAGATCTAGGATACGCATGTGACACGAGTCCAACACACAACCAATTGCACCCCGAAGGACACAAACAGGTCATAAATAATATTTATGAATAAATCAAAGTATCAAAAGTAGATCTATGTGTTCGTGTCAAAATACGACATGTACAAAGCCCCGTGTCGGAGGAAAAACCCCCAAAATGACACGTATCACCAAATAGTTGGGATACGAACCACATGTACCAAATATGGACACGACACAAGCCACAAACACATAAGCACATGCCCAATTGATCTATAGGATCAATTGACACACACAACAAAATGTAAATTCGGAATTCCAACAAAATTGACACAAAAAGTACCATAACTTTCTCCATGGGTCTCCTATGAACATAAAACAAAGTCCTATGGGTAGTACATACATATGGGTTGATTTTACATGATTAAATCTCAGATTTAGAAGCTATTTTAATGGGAATAACTGAATTATACCTATTAGGAGATGGATTCCCAATGAAACCTCCAATTGAGATGAACTTGCTTCCAAATTGTAGATCCTTGCTCCTCTTTGTAGATCCTTGCTTCCTCCTTCTAGATCCTTGCTTCTCAACTTTCTAATGGTGAATTGGGAAGAATTTAGATGAATTTGGTGGGGAATTAGAATAGGAATGGAAAGAATTTGGGAGTGGGGAATTCTAGATCTAGATTTGGAATGAGAATGAGAGGAGAGAGAAATTTTCCCCCTCTTTTAATAGGCCGGCCTTGTCCCTCTCCCAAGCAATTGTAAAATGTCCAATGTACCCCTTGGGGCCTCTCATGAAGAAATAATTAAGGAAGAAAGCTTCTAGTCTAATCATTTAATTAATTTAATCCATCTCCTTAACTATGGGCTTTCTAAATGGGCAAAATCTAACTATTTAATTCATGTTGGTCCATGGGTCCAAACTACACTAGTTGGGTCTACTAAAATAAGTCCAAAATAATTAAATAACATCCAACAACTATTAAATAATACAACAAAAATTATTTACCATGCACAATATTTATTTAAATAGGAAATTACTAAAATACCTTTTTCCTAAAATGTGGTAGTGACAATTCGCCTTTGTGGCATTCTCCTTTGTGGCAATTTTATTTGGACCCTATCGAGAGCTTCGCTGCGTAAACTCTGTTGTGTGCTTGGTACACAATACTTGACTTTTACTGCAACTTGGTCGTTTCGATGATAACTTTGATGTTTGACTACATCGCCTTGTGCGAGCACAACTCCAGGCTCGTACGACATCACGTCTTGATGAGAACGATTGTCCCGCAGGAGCACTGCAACGTAGTGATTCACGTTCAACGGGGACGATTGAGCCTGCAGGAGATTGGGGAGTGACAACTTAGACGGCTCAATTTTGAGCCATTTCCAAGCCTCATTATAAGAGTAGAGATGTTTGGTTTAGGTTAAAAAAATATTTCCTGGAAATACGAATATTCATATAAATAATTTAATTACAAAACATGAAAAACCCTATCCCTTAAGAATCTGTGGGTATATTATTATTTTTTGTTATTTTTTTGTCATTTTTCAAATTTTTATTTTTTATTTTTTTCATTTTTTTGTTTTCTTCGAATTTGTTTTTTCTTTATTTTGGGTTTTTTTTCATTATTTTGATTTTTTTTGTTTTTTGTGTTTTTTACCCTTTTTCTTTTTTTATCCCTTTTTTTTATCAATTTTAATTTTTTCCCAAAAATATTTATACTCACAAAATATGGAAATATAAATTTTCAGAGAATTTAATTACTTTAAATTTGATTCCCAGGAATATAGAATTTTTGGATATATAGTATTTCGCATAGCTGACACCCCTAAATGATTTGGAATTCTACTTTAATATGTGATTTGATGAGAACCTGATTTTCTTAGAAGCAGTCTCAGGTTAAGGAAATGAGTATACGAACAAGATTCAAAATTGGAACTACGTCTGTACTATCTCTTTTTCCAACTTCGACTATAATTGTGACTTGATTGATATCTGCATATGTAGGAATGACATCTACAACTCGCTCTCTTTCTTGAATAGATGCACGCCATTTTGTCTAGAATTGTCACACACCTGCCTGATTAGAAGAGATATTTTCTCTGTAGTATTGTCACACAAGATAAGCACCATGCCTACCTGTTGGCCGGGCGAATCGAAATTCTCTTTCGATCAAGTGTCAACTACTTCATGAGGGGGGGGAGTGAAGCTTATCTAGCTTTAGTTGGTCGACCACTATACAATTCACTGGTAGAGAAAGCTCGAAGAGCTTCCCTTCATTCGTTGCTAAGACAAGGTCCTTTGAAGATGTAGTGGGGAGGATTGAAGACAACAAATAGACAATGTAGCAGAGAATGTGTCACAGACGTTGGATCATCCTTGTCTAGTTCTCTATTCTATATTCAAACATCTATCAAGATGATATTTCAAGATTGGGAAAAACATAAGGTATAAAAAGAAACACATATCATCAAATAAAGAAGGGCACCTGTGAATAACTCCAACAAAGGAGAGAAAGAACGAAGTAAAAACTGGTGAGACATTAGGTACGAATTCGACTAAATAGAAAGAGAAAGGCGATGTTCTTTGAAGGAGCCAAATCTTCAAGACATCCCCCACTTTGTTCTTCTCACGATCTAACGCCCTTGAAGTCTACTAGGATTGATAGTGAGTTGAAGTAGTCAGATAGATAGGTTCATTGATATTCCTTGTATAGTAAATGCTAACACACATACAATCATACTCCATTCGATTGAATTGATTAATCTTAAAGGGAATTTTCTATAATTTTATACGTGATGGATTATTTATTAGTTTTGTTCAGTGATTAATAACTTATGATTTGATGTTACCGTTAAAAATTTTTCTAAGAGAAAAATGATTAATTTTCATGGATTTCCTCTTTTCTTCAAATCTTTGGATGACGCTTGCCTCACTTCGTAGCTCACTTTGCTCGCATTTGCATTTTTTTTGGCCACCCATGAATGAGAACTACTCATAAAGGAAAGTACACGACTCCCAAAAATGGTATGGATAAATTGATCCTTATGTAGTCACTGGTGCTTGTTCAACTAGGTTCTTATGCTAGTCATCTATCTAATAAGGACTTATCTTTGACATAAATAGGAAGAATTGGCTTTCATCGAGGGCTTTGACGTCTTTCTTTCAAACTGCCTTAGGCTCGTTGAGACGTTTGCCTCTTTTCTCAAAGGAGGAGGATGGTTTCTAAAGCTTGGGGGTCTACTCCTCCAAGTTATTTCCTTCGGTGATCGGTACCTGCAAGCACTCCTACCAAATCAGCTTATCGTTTGCATTTGCTTTTCAAAGACAATATATCTCTCTTCTATAAAGTGAAGCAAAGCATAAGGGACTGAAGTGAAGAGTAAATTCATGAGTTATAAGACGAGCCTTCAATCGCTCAACAGACCAATCGGGATTATGCTTCACAGTGAAAACTTATCGACAACTAACACGAGAGTGACCTAGAATTTGAAATGTGCTTTCGTGTCTGCTGTTGGATATTCGAAATATCAGCTTCTTGTAATTCCTTGACAGAATTTATTGACTGACAGACTCCCGCTAAATCAGCTACAACCCTCTTCAATATTGACTGACAGATCCGATTGACCACACTATTGTATTGATTTACGAGCTGGGTGAGCTCGAAGCTTAGGCAAAGGAAAATTACTTCCTGGCTAGAGACTCGACCTCACTTCGCTCACCTTATATTCACTATATTTTTTAGAGTGGTTGTGGTAGGTTCAAAGATCTTACGTGGTGGAACAGACTCTTCTATCATGTTGCATTTTTTCTGGTGGCATAGCAAAACCTCCTCGATCTATCGTACTAGAGTGATATGAAACTTTGCACATCTCTGTTACCTTATGGGAGACCTATGCCCCATAAAAATTGTTTACCCTAGACTATCCTTTGGCCCGTAGGTCCTGACGCAAGGTTAGAAATCTAGCTCTTCCTGAATGGTATATCAATGATGGGGTTTTACATTTGTTTCAATAAAATGTTTAGCTAATTCCATGCGTCTAACCAAAAAAAAATTTCTTTCTTCTAATTTTTTTATCTTCCCATTCATTTTCAACGGACTCTTATCTCGTAATTCCTTCCACTCTACCAATGATTTATCTATAGTCCTAACTAAAACTGTTTAGAAATTGGAAGTCTTTAAGAAACCTATTGTTGAGTAAAGCTCCAACAAGCAGAAAGTAGAGCTAGTTAGTGATATGTTCTTCCTAATTATTGTTGCACGGTGAAAACTCCAGATTTTCTCTCATATCAGATAAAAAAATCTTAGTCAGACTGTATAGTGCCCCGTTCCCCCTTTGCGGAGAGAACAGCTATGAAAAACTTGGTATCGTTCGATCGGGACAAATTGAATCAAGATCCTTTCCTCATTATGGATTGATTTCTTCGGAATCAAGTCCCACATTCAATAGATCGTGTCTCGAGGAATGACTCAGTGGTATAGTCACGAGTGATCTTTTCGTTGCGTTGGTTTTCATTGCTCGTTTTCGATGTCGCTTGGTTGCTTTCTCATTGGATTTAAGACTTGCTTTTTCTTGAACAGTTTTGATGGATTTTATAGTCTTTGTTCTTTAAACTTTGTATTCGTATTGAATTCTGGGAGACCGAGGCAAGAAGATATTGACCGTTTATTGATGCGTACAGGTGATCGAGTAAGCGACGAATGAGCGGACTCCTGAAGATCTTCCCCTTTCTCTTCCTGATTCACTAACTTGTGAGTGTCCTTACCTTTGATTAGCTGGCCCTTCTTCCAAGTCCCACTCTTAATAATTTGACTCTTGCGTTCCGATCAACGAGAACATAATCATAATAACTGAGTCAAGATAATAAAAAGTGAACTTAGAACACTTGATGCTTGACACACAAAATTATCGAACAATTATATTGTTGCGTGCTTGTCCGCTATGCATGTTTCTATTTCCTATTTCAGTTGTAGCTAGAAATTATGTATTTATAACTGTGCAATGAGTAGTACATAATTTGTAATGTCATCACTTGAGCAAGTAGACTATACCATCGCACTGTGTTAAAGTAGCTTTGTTCATTCTGATGTCTTGAAATGCTTCGTATGATAACTTAGTATTCTAGACGTCGTATCGTCATGGACTACTTGTGCACAAGGTTTTGTTTAGTTTCTGCAAACGGCCGTCGGAGCACGGGGCCATATTCAACCTAGGCAGAACCTGTATTGTCGTACTATCAAGATCAGTATGGGTGAGGCAGGGACTTATAGCGGGGCTCGATATCTACTCTATAAGGATCATCGTCTGCCCTGACTATTGTCCACGAGGCCCTGTAGTGCTAGTGACCCAAGTATATGTTTATTTGTTTCAAGCGAACGATGTCTTCTTGGTAGGGAAGAACGTGGTAAGTCTTGTGCAGGTAGATACGTCGACCGCTGATAAAAGTTACAGAATGGTGACACATTTATTTCAAATGTTCCATATATATCACATGCTTGTAACTTGAACTAAGACAAGATAGAAAGATCACCTAATAACGTGCATGCTTTACATGAATACTATGTCGATTTGGTGAGTTGGATTAGCTCGTCCTCACTAGTGTATTTTGATGTACTGACCCTCGTTCCAACAGGTTCCCCGAGCTGAAGCGATGCTGCGAGGAGCTGAGGCAAATCTCCAACCAGTCCATCTTTTGACGCTATTGTGTTCATAACTCTGAAGCGCGTACCATTCCCGGAGCTCGCACATATATATTTTGAAGCTCCAAGGTGATGGTGCAAACTCGCACGCAAGATCTTTTGTCAATCTTGAACTTTTACAGAGGGTTGTAATATATGTAATGGCTATCTCATTTTGCGTCCATCTTATAAGCCTACGTAGTACACCTTTACTTTGAGTCAAGAATTTGTAACATAGATGTTCATTATCAATAAAGAGAACTTTTTTTGGTTTATGCTTGTTATTCAAAGTATCTCCTTATTCAAAGTATGCTTGTTATTCAAACTTGCATCCCTACTCTATTGTATGTGTTTCAAAGTATCTCCTTATGCCTAGGCCTTGTGCGGTCGCATCTTACGCTCAGATGGCATCACGCCTGGTGTCACGACCCGCACCCAGTATAGGGATGCAAGTCGGGAACAACGCCCAGTCTACGCTGCAACATCGACGGTAGAACGCTGTCTTGGTCAACTATACTATCTAAATATCTCACAATAATATAAAATCTGCCAACAATATCTCACAGAAAACTCAATCATAAATCTAGAAGCACAAGAAGATATCAAGGAAGTCTAACATAAATATCCATTCAATATATAAAAACATCAATAGAAAAAATAATCAAAAACTAAATATAAACCGAAAACAAATCTGGTACCAAAATGCTAAAGAAACTAACTATGAAAAACTAGTAATCAGGATAAAACTTAAGACAATCACTCTAGAACTAGTGGGTCCAAGTCTGCACCGTCTATAAGTCGAAGTCCATAGTATGTCGGACACCAATCTCTCGGATCCTCCGAAAAATATTTTTCAGTCAGGAATGGAGCAAAGTATATCTCTAACAGCAGTTCTAATCAATAATATAAACTATGTAACAGTAAATACATGTAAATATACAAGATGCCATATACATGTATAAGAGATACATATTAAATGAAATACTAAAAATAAATACAAGAATAAACAATATGGCAATAAACAAGAATACTAATGACTAAGTGAGTGAGTACCAACTTTAACATATGATCGGCTTGGAAACTTGCACAAGAGTAAATGGCCTGGTTAATCATAGGTGCGGTGTATGATAAACACTCACAAGGAACAAGACTTGCACAAGGAGGGTATGATCACATATCTACACTACATACTCCTCAACCCCGACTGGTATAGTGGATCCAACCATGGTATGCTATGGCACGGGATTCCCCAAGAAGATAGCGACACTTCCCGAGAATCAGTGTCTGCATGCACAAGATAATCAATGAAACAAGACTTACATAAGATATACCATATATAAGGAATAATATCGCATGACGAGATCCGGATATACCAATCCGTGTAACCATTGTGTCAAGAAAATATGGATATCTACACTAGATACAATGAACATAGAGGATATCATAAATAAGAAACTATCAGAGAATGTGCTCGCCTGAAGTCCGGTGAATAGTCTCACATATGTCTGATACGGTACCTCATAGACCTAGATGTGAAATATTGCATTAATACAAGATTCTGGAATAAAAATAAGTTAAACTAGTCAACTTCTAGGTCATAAAGTCATTTCTAAGGCAAAACAGTCAAACTAGGTCAACTCTAAGTAAAATCGGTCAAACTTGGTTAAACTACCTATTTCTAGGTTACATGGGTCTATCTCAATGATATTTGGTTCATACACTATGAATCTAGGTTAAACAAGGTAAATCTTATGATACTAGGATACAGTATCTCTGGATACACAAACAATAGATAAATATAACACATATGTACATATCAAACAATATTAGATATATAAATCCTAATTACAAATGCGAAATGGATACCTTGGTTTTGAACCAACTTGGTATCACAACATTAAACCTCTATCTTGATACCCAAATCCAATACTTTGGGTATCCTCAATACCTTGGCATCTCAAGGTAATGTCACTCTAATATATATATATTAACTATCCAACTATAACTATAAACTATCATGCATTTAATATTTATAAAATACTATATACCTTATTTTAGTCACCTTTGTCACGCCCCAGTCCCAAAATACGTAGGACTAGGACACGTAAGCATGCCAGTCGCATGGATATGGCAACTCCAATATATGGAAATCAAATCCATACGTACGCTGTAAATATAAAATCCACAAGTAGTAAAAATGTAATACAAGTCACAGGGTAAAATCTAAATCTCATTCACCAAAATTATATAGAAAGAAATAACCAGTATCTATGAAACTAGATCTCAACAAGAAGTATCTAAGGATGATAGTTGGATGGAAACAAATCCACTACCAACTCAAATAGGAAAAGTAAATACAATATAAGTATAACTCACTCAAACAATATAAGTACCAGCTACCAATCATGGCTCAAAGAAAAGACATCCACGAAGCATCTATATCCTTCCAATTCTGCGCTCCTGCAAATACTCACGAACAGGCACATCTGGCAGCAGACCAGGTCCTCAGAGGGACATAACAAGTATACTTAAACACATGCCAATAAAGTACTGAAATAAATACCCAATGGGTCGCCTAACCGTCTAAAGTGAATGCAGTTAAGAACAATTTTTCCCACAAGTGAGCTATCTGGCTGAAAACTGGGATTTGGCATGGTTTTCTTTTGAAGATCCAGGGGCCTAAAAGGCACGTCGTCTTTTGAACGCCGGTGGCCCACCTGATAGTACATAATATATAGTGGTCATCATGACCCGTATCTCCAACGGAGAATCCGGGTGTACAGGAGAAAAAGTGTAAAGGAGCTCAAATGTGGTACTTGTTGTTCTCCCCACCCAATGTTCTAAGCATGTCATGTCCATGACACGATAAACCTCTAATAACTGCCAGGTCTACTAGCATGCAAAGTTTCTATTGGCAGTTATCCCTATCGCACGACCCATACGTACAGGAGGCCAGACCTATCACGCAGTCCGTGATCTATATGAGACTCATACTCGTGTAACCACTGTGTCACAGCCAATGAACTTAATGGTGCTACATGATAATGGGGTAGTCTCATGAACAAGGTCAATGCAATACATAAATAAATATTCGCGACGTCACCGTCGCGCGCATTTTATATAACAATTAAAATATATGAACTAAAGACAGAAAATAAAGATGCGTGCAACATATGGAATAAGAATAACAGTACAATGGCAAGGTATACTTGCCTGGCAAGAAAGCTGCGATGTACCAATAATCTGCTCCAAAAGTCGTGCAGAATAAATCCAACATCCTATGCACATATAATATAATGCAATTAAAAACATTAGTCATTACACTAATGCACACACACAACAATATTTATACTGGACTCAGGGGGTACCCTAAGGGTAGCACTAGTCATCTAATACGGTCAATTACGTATTGAATTACGCGGATGTCGGGTCTTTAAGTACTGTACACAATAAGTCAGTCAACTAACACGGTCTCGCTAGTACGTCGGTGTACTCAAGGCAGACACCAATATTGTTCTTAGGGTCAACAGGGTCAAGGGCAAATACGGGGCAGTCCACGGTGTCCTAGGTCATACAGTCTGAATACACCTACTCCTAATTATTTATTAATATATAATTAATTACAATATACACATATACCATATATATCCATTAATTATACGTATTCCAAGTTAAATAGTATGTACATACTAAATATATATAATTATATCAAACTAATTAATATACGCTACGAGTACAAGTTCGTGTACGCAGTACTGGGTTCATCGACTCAGGCCCGATATCAGCTAGCAGTCATAAGAAATAAGCATGTCCTAATAACATATACTCAAACACACATACAAAATAAGAAGGTGGGACAGGTTCGAACCTCGGTGTACGCGCACGAGATTGGCTGGACATCGACGAAGAGAGATAACGATGATACTGAAGTGATGCTGAGATGATGACGAGGATTATGGTGTTGATAATGGTAAGGGTATTTATGAGGGCGATGACTACGACGTCGATGGCTACAATGATAGTTAGGGTGATGATAATGACGATGACGAGATGATGATGAATTGAGATGATGATGATTGAATGATGGTGAGATGATGACAACGACGATGATGAGGGGATAATGGTGATGCGATGATGATGATGGGCTGATGGTGAGATGACGACATGATGATGATGAGTTATCGATGGTGTGATGATGGTGTGTGCCGGAGGAGGCTGACAGGTACACCGGGAGGAGCTCGGCCAGGGAAGAGGAGATCCGGCCAGTCAGGCCAAGGAGGAGGACAGGGCGGAGGAGGAAAGTGCAGGTCAGTCCGTCGTGGTTCGCGGAGGAGGGAAGAAGAAGAAGAACAAGAAGAGATGGAGATGCGGCCAGTCCGGCATGGCTTACGAAGGAGGGAAGAACTGGACTCGACGATGGTGGTGGTGGTAGTAATGGCGGTTGGCTGGAGACGCAGGAAGGAGTTCAGGGAGATGCTATCGGGTTCTGCGGGGATGACCGGGACGGTCGCGGAGGAGTGCAGGGTGGTGACTGGTTACACGGAGGTGGTTGCTCCGTCGAGGATGAACGGAGAGGTGGCCGCTGCGTTAATGGCGGAGGTGCTCGCAGCTCCGGAGGTCGGGCTCCAGCGAGACTACTCGATGGCTCAGGCGGTGGGGGTCTGCCCGGCGCCGCTCGGTGTAGTCGGATCGGCGAGGTCGATCCAGGCGGGGAGGAGAAGACGTGGGGGAGATGACAATGGCCAGGGTGGTTCTCTGCGGGGAAGGAGGAGGAGGACAGCGGCTATGGCTCCGGGGTGCTTGAGCCGGCGACTGCGGGTCAGGGATCCGCCGGGGAGAGGAGGAGGAAGTCGAGGTTGAGGAGGAGAGGGCGTGGCTGATGGAGGACTGGGTGCAGCGGAGAAGGGGCTTCTCCGGCGAGGGGTTGGCGAGGCTCACGGCGGAGCTTCGGCCAGCGAGGTGCACAGGGAGAGGGAAGAGAAAGAAGGGGGTCGGCTAGTTTTAGGTATTGGAGAGAGAAGAACATAAAGAAAATAAAGAAAAGGGAAAGAAAATTTGTTTATATACATATGGTGGGTGTTTGACCTAAAGCTTGGTTTGACTTGGTCAACATCCCTAGGAATTGGGCCTTGGGCTCACATGAGGGTGATGGGCTAGAAATTATAATTATTTAATTGCAAGGGTAGAATTAATATACAGGGTGATGTGCGCGCGTTGCACATCCCAAAAAATTATGGAAAAAATTATATGAAGGGAAAAATTGAATTTCTTTATGAATTACCCAATGATGGGGACACCTTAATGCATTTTTGCATAATAGCCCCCCCAACAATTGGAAAATTGCACAAAGATAAAAATTAAACTTAATTAATTAAATCGGAATACGCACGATGTTCTAAAATTAATTAGGAGTACATGGGGTTAGATCAGGCGGGACACAATTGTCAGGGGATAAGAGGGAACAGTGTAGAATATTAATAAAATTCGGTTTGCAGAAAACGGTCAAGATCGTGTCCCCAATTTCGATTGGTACGCACAAGGGTACAAAATTGGGAATTTTTTATAATTAATAAATAACGTCTGCGACGTTTATTGTGCGACTAAAATGTAGCACAAGAAAGCAATATTATAAGTTGCTCAAGGGACAGAATAGTAGGCGGGCATGTCTAGGATGAGATTGTAAAGTTTCTAGGTAGGCAATGGCTAGTGAGGTACTCCAATTGTCGAAGCACGGTAAGGTGCGCTATATGTTATTTAATTATTGCATAATTAAATAAAAGCCGTGTTCTAATTCCAATTAGGTTCAAACTAGCCCTAATTTTGGGTGAGGGGGTTTACAATCTATCCAACTTAAAATAATTTCATCCTCGAAATTAAACTAGGGTAGGGTATCTCTACCTAACCTTACTTGATTACAGTATAAAGAATTCTCCTTGAGTTAACATGGTAGTTTCTACCCAACTTAGAATTTACCCATCTATCATCTAAGGCTATACATCTAAGAAGGCTATGTCCCAATTTATTTAATCATGCTATTGAATCCTCAAGGTCCTTTAACACCAAACATATCCTCTATGATATGCCCTTAATCATTTATAAAAGATAGACACCAAACAATGTGATTGGCCTATGGGGAATATCTAGTACTATCTATATATCAAACTTATACCAAGCAAGATGTTTTGTCTTTTTGAAATAAGGAAAGACGTAGATCAATAAATAAAGAGTTCAAGGGAGAGGTAGTAGAATACAATTATGGGGATCAAGGCACTTTAAAGAATTCAATTGGGAATTGTCAAAGTAGTTGTGGATTGAAGATCCTGTTTGGTAAATTCGTATCCGCATGCTCGTATTAGTACAGTTATGTAGCTGATACGATACGCTTAGACATGTCTAGGGCAAGTATATTCGTCTACTATATATATCTCAATCCACGAAAAATAGTATTGCGGAGGGCGAACCAAGCGCACTAAGGTTAGCTAGGCCTTAATACACTGATCCTGAAATGTATTATTGTGCGCGCCCAATAATACATATGTCATGAACAAGCTCGATAAGGAATAAGCTTGCAAAAACTAGGCTATAATAGCAGCATAAGTCAAGGTAGTACAGCAAATATGAATACGCTAGATTATGATGATAGAAGGTTCAAATTAATTCAAAAACAACATAAGCAACAATAGTAAAAAGACTCTACAATCTCTACAGTTATCATACAACCTTCTTGTCTAAGTCGCTAGTCGACCAAATAGGGCATGGACCTCTAAATTCTATCGTCCGAATAACCACTGTCGTCTTATGCTAGCATACAATTAATGTTATCTTCTTAAGCAAGTCTAAAGTTAGTGTTAATTGGTTATACTTCACCAATGGGTTAAGAGGACTGTGTAATACTAGGTGGTGAGGTATGCTAGCCAACTTAAAATAATTTAACCACTATTGTATTGTCTTAAGGATACCGTAGAAGCTCTTATTAAGGTCTACGAAAAGGGGTCTTGATACTTTATTGGGGTATCCTTTTCTATTAAATAGGTCATGGTCATCTTATATCTTAGTCATAGTGCTCATAGAACAAGCGTCAATCGTAGGGATATAAGAGTTACTGGCCGTCAAAAGGAAAAGAGGATATAACCTACATTGAGATGGGGTACAAGTTACATGATTTAAAACTAAGGTATAACCATAAAATTATAATCTAGGTGACTGCTCAACTATCACGTTCTAACTACAAGGCACGAAATCAAAAATTCAAGATCGCAACTATCACTTTAGCAAACCATATATCCTATCATATAATACCATCACTTGGTCTTTAATCAGATGCGTCAGATTGGCATGAATTGAAAGATGAAGGAATGGAGGGGGTAATTTATTCGTCGCACAATTAGCGAGTGTTAAGGTTGCAAAGGAATAACATATAAAAAAATAAAATAAAATAGAGAGCTCTAGATAGCATCATGGTTCTCTAGGGAGTGGTATGCTAGTTGCTATGTTCGAGGCATGATCAAGGAGCAAGTGTTGATTACATTCCTCTAGGCTTCCTAGGGTGTTGTCTACTAATAACAAGACAATGACATAAGTTTTATAGTTCTCTAATACTATCCAATTATGATGGTTAGGTTCAGTCCTAATGTTCAATATTGGTTCTCCATTGGTTCCTCAATACTAGGGTCAAACATTATGGTAAAACTTCTAACTAATTCTAGTAGTGTCTATACTACTCTCAAGTCTTCATAATACCTCAGGGGGTAATGGTAAACCAATTCTAGAGAGAAGGAATTCTAGGATTCACTAGACATCCTAAACTTAGTGGTGTGTCTATATTCTCGTTGTATTCTTAACAGGTGTGCTACCCTAATTATCATCCAAATAACAAGGGTTCCCATATTCTAGCAGAAGTCTATACTCAAAGAACTATTATGGAGGTACAGGAATCAAGCAGGATACAATTGTTCAAATAGAACAGATAGGAGGAAGATGAATTATAGTCAATTGTGGATGAGATCCTATATTCTAGTCCTAGGTGCAGGCTTATTCGGTACCGTAATGTAACCGAGACAATATGCTCTCGACCTGCATGGGCCACCACAAAAACATGTCATGCCCCAGTCCCAAAATACGTAGGACTAGGACACGTAAGCATGCCAGCCGCATGGATATGGCAACTCCAATATATGGAAACCAAATTCATACGTACGCTGTAATATGAATATAAAATCCACAAGTGGTAAAAATATAATACAAGTCACAGGGTAAAATCTAAATCTCATCCACCAAAATCATATAGAAAGAAATAACCAGTATCTATGAAACTAGATCTCAACAAGAAGTATCTAAGGATGATAGTTGGATGGAAATAAATCTACTACCAACTCAAATAGGAAAAGTAAATACAATATAAGTACAACTCACTCAAACAATATAAGTACCAGCTACCAATCATGGCTCGAAGAGAAGACATCCACGAAGCATCTATATCCTTCCAATTCTGCGCTCCTGTAAATACTCACGAACAGGCACACCTGGCAGCAGACCAGGTCCTCAGAGGGACATAACAAGTATACTTAAACACATGCCAATAAAGTACTGAAATAAATACCCAATGGGTCGCCTAACCGTCTAAAGTGAATGCAGTTAAGAACAACTTTCCCCATAAGTGAGCTATCTGGCTGAAAACTGGGATTTGACATGGTTCTCTTTTGGAGATCCAGGGGCCTAAAAGGCACGTCGTCTTTTGAACGCCGGTAGCTCGCCTGATAGTACATAATATATAGTGGTCATCATGACCTGTATCTCCAGCGGAGAATCCGGGCGTATAGGAGAAAAAGTGTAAAGGAGCTCAAATACGGTACTTGTTGTTCTCCCCACCCAATGCTCTAAGCATGTCATGTCCATGACACGATAAACCTCTAATAATCGCCAGGTCTACTTGCATGCAAAGTTTCTATTGGCAGTTATCCCTATCGTACGGCCCATACGTATAGGAGGCCAGACCTGTCACGAAGTCCGTGATCTATATAAGACTCATACTCGTGTAACCACTGTGTCACGGCCAATGAACCTAATGGTGCTACATGATAATGGGGTAGTCTCATGAACAAGGTCAATGTAATACATAAATAAACATTCGCGACGTCACCGTCGCGCGCATTTTATATAACAATTAAAATATATGAACTAAAGACAGAAAATAAAGATGCGTGCAACATATGTAATAAGAATAACAGTACAATGGCAAGGTATACTTGCCTGGCAAGAAAGCTGCGATGTACCAATAACCTGCTCCAAAAGTCGTGCAGAATAAATCCAACATCCTATGCACATATAATATAATGTAATTAAAAACATTAGTCATTACACTAGTGCACACACACAACAATATTTATACTGGACTCAGGAGGTACCCTAAGGGTAGCACTAGTCATCTAACACGGTCAATTACGCGTTGAATTACGCTGGTGTTGGGTCTTTAAGTACTGTACACAATAAGTCAGTCAACTAACACAGTCTCGCTAGTACGTCCGTGTACTCAAGGCAGACACCAACATTGTTCTTAGGGTCAACAGGGTCAAGGGCAAATACGGGGTAGTCCACGGTGTTCTAGGTCATACAGTCTGAATACACCTACTCCTAATTATTTATTAATATATAATTAATTACAATATACACATATACCATATATATCCATTAATTATACGTATTCCAAGTTAAATAGTATGTACATACTAAATATATATAATTATATCAAACTAATTAATATACGCTACGAGTACAAGTTCGTGTACGCAGTACTGGATTCACCGACTCAGGGCCCGATATCAGCTAGCAGTCATAAGAAATAAGCATGTCCTAATAACATATACTCAAACACACATACGAAATAAGAAGGTGGGACAGGTTCGAACCTCGGTGTACGCGCACGGGATTGGCTGGACGTCGACGAAGAGAGATGACGACGATACTGAAGTGATGCTGAGATGATGACGAGGATTATGGTGTTGATAATGGTAAGGGTGTTTATGAGGGTGATGACTACGACGTCGATGGCTACAATGATAGTTAGGGTGATGATAATGACGATGACGAGATGATGATAAATTGAGATAATGATGATTGAATGATGGTGAGATGATGACAACGACGATGATGAGGGGATGATGGTGATGCAATGATGATGATGGGCTGATAGTGAGATGACGACATGATGATGATGAGTTGTCGATGGTGTGATGATGGTGTGTGTCGGAGGAGGCTGACAGGTACACCGGGAGGAGCTCGGCCAGGGAAGAGGAGATCCGGTCAGTCAGGCCAAGGAGGAGGACAGGGCGGAGGAGGGAAGTGCAGGTCAGTCCGTCGTGGTTCGCGGAGGAGGGAAGAAGAAGAAGAACAGGAAGAGAAGGAGATGCGGCCAGTCCGGCATGGCTTACGGAGGAGGGAAGAACTGGACTCGACGATGGTGGTGGTGGTAGTAATGGCGGTTGGCTGGAGACGCAGGAAGGAGTTCAGGGAGATGCTATCGGGTTCTGCGGGGATGACCGGGGCGGTCGCGGAGGAGTGCAGGGTGGTGACTGGTTGCACGGAGGTGGTTGCTCCGTCGAGGACGAATGGAGAGGTGGCCGCTGCGTTAATAGCGGAGGTGCTCGCAGCTCCGGAGGTCGGGCTCCAGCGAGACTACTCGATGGCTCAGGCGGTGGGGGTCTGCCCGGCGCCGCTCGGTGTAGTCGGATCGGCGAGGTCGATCCAGGCGGGGAGGAGAAGACGTGGGGGAGATGACAATGGCCAGGGCGGTTCTCTGCGGGAAAGGAGGAGGAGGACAGCGGCTATGGCTCCGGGGTGCTTGAGTCGGCGACTGCGGGTCAGGGATCCGCGGGGGAGAGGAGGAGGAAGTCGAGGTTGAGGAGAAGAGGGCGTGGCTGATGGAGGACTGGGTGCAGCGGAGAAGGGGCATCTCCGGGGAGGGGTTGGCGAGGCTCACGGCGGAGCTCCGGCCAGCGAGGTGCACAGGGAGAGGGAAGAGAAAGAAGGGGGTCGGCTAGTTTTAGGTGTTGGAGAGAGAAGAACATAAAGAAAATAAAGAAAAGGGAAAAAAAATTTGTTTATATACATGTGGTGGGTGTTTGACCTAAAGCTTGGTTTGACTTGGTCAACATCCCTAGGAATTGGGCCTTGGGCTCACATGAGGGTGATGGGCTAGAAATTACAATTATTTAATTGCAAGGGTAGAATTAATATACAGGGTGATGTGCGCACGTTGCACATCCCGAAAAATTATGGGAAAAATTATATGAAGGGAAAAATTGAATTTCTTCATGAATTACCCAATGATGGGGACACCTTAATGCATTTTTGCATAATAGCCCCCCAACAATTAGAAAATTGCACAAAGACAAAAATTGAATTTAATTAATTAAATCGGAACGCGCACGATGTTCTAAAATTAATTAGGAGTACATGGGGTTAGATCAGGCAAGACACAATTTTCAGGGGCGTAGAGGGAACAGTGTAGAATATTAATAAAATTCGGTTTGCACAAAACGGTCAAGATCGTGTCCCCAATTTCGATTGGGACGCACAAGGGTACAAAATTGAGAATTTTTTATAATTAATAAATAACGTCTGCGACGTTTATTGTGCGACTAAAATGTAGCACAAGAAAGTAATATTATAAGTTGCTCAAGGGATAGAATAGTAGGCGGACATGTATAGGATGAGATTGTGAAGTTTTTAGGTAGGCAATGGCTAGTGAGGTACTCCAATTGTCGAAGCACGGTAAGGTGCGCTATATGTTATTTAATTATTGCATAATTAAATAAAAGCCGTGTTCTAATTCCAATTGGGTTCAAACTAGCCCTAATTTTGGGTGAGGGGGTTTACAACCTTAGTATCAATCCATAATTTGTTTACATCTATCATATTACTATCCCAATACCTACTACTAATACCTTGGTACATCTCAAGGTATTCCAAAATGCTAACATATAACTAATACATATATATAAACCCAACTAATACTAAATATAACTAATACTATACTGTATGTATATCCATTCATAGGAACTAACTATAATATAATGTTTCTAACTACTATATATATATATATATATATATATATATATATATATATATATATATATATATATACCATATACCTAACTAATTACTAACCATAACATATCAAATACCTTAACTACTCAAACTATTGACTAATATATATGTCAACCTAATACAACTACTAACTAATCACTAACTATTAATACATATATATATATATATATGTACACATATATAATACTTAACTAGAGATATTAGTATATATATATATATATATATATATATATATATATATATATATATATATATATATATATATATATATATATATATAAACAAAAAATTAACTAGAAAATATCAAACTACTAGTAAATGCTAGCTAACTACTATTAACTAAATAACTCAATAAACTAATCTTATCAATAACCAATTAGCTAACTACTAAAATATAGTATATATAATTAACAATTAAGAAATATATATATATACATATATATATATATATATATATATATATATATATATATAATACATAAATATAACTAAAACCGTAAAACTATCATAGTTGGCTGCTGTTGCCTTCGCTATAGACCACCGCTGCTGTTGCAATTACTCCTGCTGCTATTGCGGCACTGTTGCTGTCGCAAATGTTGTCGCTGCTGCTGTTGCAATTACTGCTGCTGCTGTTGCGACTACTGCTGCTATTGCTAATGCGCTGTTGCTGCTGTCACTGAAGACGCTGTTGTTGCTGGAACCGTGGTTGTCGCCAATGCTGCTGTAGCTATAGTTGCTGCTGCTGTTGTCGCTAAAACTTCGAACCCCCCTCTTTATATATTAATATATACACAATTATATATATATATATATATATATATATATATATATATATATATATATATACATCCCAACACTCTCTCTCACACACACAAGCACAACTAACACCACTCCTATATACATCTACATACATATATATGCAACTCTCCACCCTTACACACATCTCTCTCTCTCTTCTCACTATATATATATATATATATATATATATATATATATATATATATATATCTCCACTATATTACATATAGTACAACATACACACAATATAGTATAATATACATATTAATAACATCACATACACGTATACGTATATATATAATCATACATTTATATATATATATATATATATATATATATATATATATATATACACACACACAATACATATATAAATATACTACTACATTTAATAGCTAATATATATGTAGAATAATAGCTACATAAATATATAACACATTGATATATAGATCCATGACACACTAATACATAAATATATATACACAAAAAAAGAAAAATATTCACATACACATAATTACACATTATAATGACTAAAAACAATGGAATTAGATCTAGATATAAAATGCACAAACACGTGGAGTGTATCGCTCCATTATTCCACTAGATCTAGGATACGCTTGCGACACGAGTCCACCACACATCCAAATGTACCCCGAAGGAAACGAGCAAGTCTAATATATTATTTATGAATAATACGAAGAGTCAAACACAAATCTACGTGTCTGTGTCAAAATATGACATACATAAAGTCCCGTGTCGGAGGGAAAACCCCCAAATCAACACATATTACCAAATTATTGGAATACGACCTACATGTACCCAATTGTGGACATAATACTAGCTCCAAACGCACAAGTACATGCCAAATTGATCTATAGGACCAATTGACACACACAACAAATGTCAATTTTGGAATTTCCCCAAAATTGACACAAAAAGTACCATAATTTTCCCAATAGGCCTCCTATGAACACAAAACCAAATCCTATGGGTAGCCTATGCATATGGATTAATTTCTTAGGGTTAAATATCAGATTTAGAACCTAAATTAAGAAGAAAAACTAAATTGTACCTATTGGGAGATGGATTCCCAATAAAACCTCCAAAATTGGTAAAATGAGCCTTCAACTTGTAGATCCTTACTCCTCTTTGTAGATCCATGCTTTCTCCTTGTAGATTCTTGATTTACTAGTCTCCAATGGTAATTTGGGAAAGAATTTGGGTAAAAATTTGGTAGAAATTTGATGGAATTTGGTTGAGGGAAATTTTAGATCTAGATTTATAATGAAAAATAAAGAGAGAGAAAGTTTTCATCCCTTTTATATAGGCCTCCCTTGCCCCCTCCCTCAAGCTACTATATAAAGTCTAATATACACCTTGGGGCCTCTCATGAAGAAATTAATTAAGGAGGGAAGGTTCTAGTCTAATGGGTTTAACTTTGTCACTACCACATTTCCAGATTGTCAGTCGACTTTACTATCGCAGATGATGGGTCTTTACGGCACGGCACGAGGATGTGTATGCCGAACGGGGAGCTGCGCAAGGAGGTTTTGTAGGAGGCACACTGCTCTCAGTACTCGATGCATCCCGGAGCCAACAAGATGTATCGAGACTTGAGGGAGCACGTATGGTGGTATGGAATAAAGCGCGAGGTAGCACGCTTCGTATTCCGGTGTCTAGTGTGCCAGCAGGTAAAGGCGGACCGACAGAGGCCTGGTGGATTGCTTTAACCTTTACCTATCACAGAGTGGAAGTGGGAGCACGTGACCATGAATTTCGTTTTAGGGCTTCCGCGTTCTCCAGGAGGAAAGGACGCGATTTGAGTTATCGTGGATAGGTTGACCAAATCAGCCCACTTCTTACCTTTTAAGGTGGGCACGTCGACAGAGATGCTAGCAGAGATGTACGTTCGGCAGATTGTCAGACTTCATAGAGTTCCTGTGAGCATCGTCTCAGATCGGGATAGTCGTTTCACTTCTCACTTCTGGAGGAGTCTGCAGGCTAGCTTGGGCACTCAGCTCAAGTTCAGTACCGCATACTACCCCCAGACAGACGGGCAGTCTGAAAGGACTATTCAGACTCTCGAGAATATTCTACGCACTTGCGTTCTAGATCTCGGAGGTTCCTGGGAGGATCATCTACACTTGGTAGAGTTTGCTTACAACAACAGCTACCAGGCCAGCATCGAGATATCGCCATTCGAGGCTCTTTATGAACGAAGGTGTCGTACACCGTTATCTTGGGATGACGTCCGAGAGACAGCCTTGCTAGGACCAGAAATGGTCGTGGATGCAGCAAAAAAAGTAAAACTTATCAGAGACAGACTGCGAGTGGCGCAGGACAGACAGCGGCATTGGACCGACAGCCACCGTAGACCCCTTGAGTTTCAGGTATAGATTGTTATTTTCTGGCTTGTGATTGCTTTGTTTAGACTGTGTATTGAGACTGTTTTGTTCTAGGTTGGCGATCTAGTGTTCCTACGAATTTCTCTGACGCATGGCACGATTCATTTTTGTGGAGGCGAGAAGCTTAGTCCATGCTACATCGGACCCTTCGGTATTCTTGTGAGGGTCAGTACAGTGGCGTATAGACTAGACTTGCCACCTGCACTAGAGGGAGTGCATGAGGTGTTCCATGTGTCGCAGCTGAGACGGTACGTGGCAGACCCTAGCCACGTACTTGATTACTCGGAGATCGAGGTTAGTCCGACTCTCAGCTACCCTGAGCAGCCCGTAGACTATTCCCTTGGTTCGTGTTGCATGGAGACATCACTCTCCAGGGGAGTCGACCTGGGAGAGAGAGGACAAAATACGCGAGCAATACCCGTATCTCTTCGAGACTTGAGGTATAATTCCTTATCTGATTTCGTTCTTGTTCTTGTTCTAGTTCAATACAATTTCGAGGACGAATTTTTTTTTTTAGAGGGTTGACTTGTCACTACCACATTTCCAGATTAGGACATTATTGTAATTTCTCTGTTTAATTTATTATGTAATAAATATGTGTGATAAGTTTTATTAAATAATTATAAGGTGTTCTTAATGCATTAGATTATAGGTTAAACCCTAAAAACCCATTAGGTTTAAACTTTGTGACCAAACCCTAATTGGTATTCTAGTTTTTAGTGAAACCATAGTTAGCATTTTAGTTTTAGATTATAAACCCTAGAAATGACTAAACCCTAATTAATTTAATTCTTCATGACTAAACATGAAGGGTTAATTAAACCCATGCATTTGAAACCCTAACCCTAGTCCTATATAATGAAGGGAAGCCTCCCTCAAGCTTCTTCCTTCATGAAGAAAGCCCTAAACCTAGCCTCGATTAGAAAAACCATTCCTTCCCCATAAATTTTAGAATTTCAACCCTAGAAATCCATTTCCTCCTCTATCAAAAGGAATCTAGGAGCTTGGACCAAGAAAGCTTGAAAAAAAGGACCTACATTGGGAAACCATCTCCCAATAAGTGAGGATCCAAATTTTAACTCCATTTTAATTCTATTTTTTATTGTTGTTTGGCCATTAGGAGCCCACCAATTGGTTTAAATTTCGTATTTGGGGTTTCTCCATGAAAACCTAGTTGATTCTAAGGTTTGGTGTTCATACATTATTTTTCCCCCATTCTCATAAACCCTAATCCTAGGGGTTTACATGTAGACATGATTACATCTCCAACATGTAGGTTTGATCTAGATTTAGGGTTCGAATTTGGGTATTTTGGAGTTCTCATGTGAAATTCATTTTTTTTCTGCACAACATGTGTTTGCTGAAATGTTCCTGGGAGGGAATACCAATTTTAACCTAGTTTTCATATGAACCCTGATATATATATATATATATATATATATATATATATATGTGTGTGTGTGTGTGTGTGTGTGTAGTTATACCTACGTATATGTGCTGTGTGTATGTGTGTTTTGGGGTTTTTACTGTGCACAGTCGGGTTGGAGATTTTAGTATAGGTATGATTCTGTGTGTTATGGGTGACACTGTGTTCAGTGTATCTGACACTGTGGGAAGGTTCAGAGTGTAGAGTCGGGTTCACTGTGAGTAAATAGTGTATCAGTGTTGAGTTTGTTGTGTATCAAGTTGATCCAGTGAAAGTTTTGTGTGCATAATGTATCAGTGTGGAATAGGGGATTTGTATCGGATCCTAATTGTTTGCTGAGTTTCAGTAAGCCAGTATTGGGATTGCCAGTATGGATGTATCGTGTAACACTATGGTTAGAGTATCAGTAGGATTGTAGGTTTAGAGTATCAGTAGGTTGGGGGTTACTTTGAGTGAACTATGGTGTTAGCTGTGCACCAGATCATTCCTATTTTTTTGGGTGTTAGGTATCAGTGATTCGATTTCATAGAGTATCAGTTGTCTCAGTGAGCTCCTGTGTGTGTCTGCCTGTGTGTGAGTGTCTCAGTGAGCTCTTGTGTGTGTCTGCCTGTGTGTGAGTGTCTCAGTGAGCTCTTATGTGTGTCTGTATGTGTGTGAGTGTCTCAGTGAGCTCCTGTGTGTGTCTGCCCGTGTGTGAGTGTCTTAGTGTATCTGTGTGTGTATCTGTGTGTGTGTATCAGTGAGTAGATAGGGTATTGTGTGCAGTAGTTTTGTGAGTTTGGGTTGAGTGAGCAATATGTTATGTATCAGTAGGCTAAGTACTATGCCAGTTTCAGTGAGTATAGCTGGGTGTGGGTATGAACAATTTAGACTGTGTACCTAGTTATGTTGCCAGTAGTCAAATGTTTCTCTCAAGGAGTTAGCCATGTATGTGTGGTAACTGGGTTTCAGTGTATGCTGAGTTAGTGAGTTTCCCTGTGCTACTTGTGTATCAGTGTCAGTGTAGAGGGAAAGTTTAAGTATTAGTGAGGTATGAGTGTTTTGAATAGGGAATTTTGGATACTTGAGTATCCTATTTAGTTGTATCTAGGTGTAGTTGACTAGTGTATCAGTGAATAGGTATAGAGGATCAGTGAGAAGTTCAGTTCAATGTGCCTATGTATGTGCCTGTGTTTGTGACTGTGTGTGTGTTCCTGTGTGTAGTAAACTAATATAGGAACTGTAGGTACTTGGTCAGTGTAAATTGTTAGTGTGAGTTAGTTCTCTATGTGAGCAGTTGGACATACTGGAGTGTTAAGGCCCAAGTGGGGTTCTGCACTTGGAGGATTTGGTATTGTGGTAGGAGAACTAATACTGGGCATCAGTTTTCCAGTGAGTGTGTTGTATCTGCACAGGAAGGGGGAGAGGGGGATTTGAATATCAGTTAAGGGGAAAAACACACATAGGTAAGTAGCAAGTGGAGAGTGCGGATAAATATTGTAGTATATTCATATGAGGTACTGGTGTATGTGCTTCAATGGAGTAGTGTTTGTGCAAGTATAGTGTAGGTGAGGGTGTGTAGGTATTGGCTTGTGTTTGAGTGTCTAATGGTGTACCAGGGTATGTTAAGGTAATAGAATATGTATATAGTGTCATGGATCATGTAATACTAGTACAATAAGATAACATCTTATAACTATGCACAAGGATTTTATAACCTACTAGTATCTAATATAGCTATTAATAGCAGATGTTGGTAGTTATTTTCTATCTTAGAATATGATATAGAATCAACTATTGGGCCTAGTTAACCTAGTATAGACTGAGCCCTGACCTAGAAGCCTCGCATTTAATTAGTTAAACATATTATTTCCCTTAATTCAGTATTTTGACATCGATATTCCACAATTAGGTCACTGTGATTTCATCTTGGATATCGATCCTTGCACCTTCTTCAGGACCACAGGCGAGTACATTCTCTAACAGTTTTTGCTTTTGTGATTAATTCTATAATTTTAGTTGTATTATATACTTGATTCTGACATTGTGGATAAATGGGTTAGCATCCTAGATACCTGTCATGAGGAGTCATGATTGGAATCCATCGTGCTAGCTGGGGGTGGGGAAATATTAGTAAATTATGCGATCATGCCCAACTTTACATGCATCATAGCTCACCCCACATCTCACGTCGGGTGCGGCCTGACCATTACATGCCTCATAGCTGTTATATATGATTAGCCTGACCATTACTTGCATCATAGCTAACCAGATGGTTAGCCTGACCTACATGAATTATAGCTAATCATATGTAACCAGCCTGATCTCGTCCCAAGCCAATCACATAATAAATTGATATTTTAAACACTTAGCCAGATGTTTATTCTTTTATTTCAGATTCACTTGTTCTAGCATTCACTTATATATTGTTTATTGCTAGATATTCCATTGCTCATTTTATATTCTCTAGTACTCTATATTTCTAGTATTTATTCCATCTTGTATTCCTTATACTGTGTTATAGTTTTTGTCAACATAAATGAAACTGCTGTTTAGTATTTGTGCTTCGCTCCAATCCTGATTGGATAATATTTTCAGAGGACTTGGAGGATTTCTGCCCTACCCACTACAGCCCGGGAGCAGAAGGAGATTTTATACCAAAAATTCCAGAGGAGTTACCCATCTTAGAGGAGATTCTACCTACATGCACTTAGACTATTCTATTTTATGTATTATTGTACTAGACTGAGATTTGAGTTGTATTATTGTTGTAACTTTTGAGGACATCTAGACTCAGGACTTGTGATATATTTACATTGTGTTGACTTATGATAGAACTCTTTATCCTCATTTCTTATCGTGCAAATTACTTTCATATAGCCTTGTGATTGAGTATATTATAAACTGTGGATTCATATATTATTATTGTCCTCCTTATGGAGTTGAGACTATTGACAAGATGAATTATGTTTGAGACCTAGACTGCGTTCTACCGCCGATGCTGCGGCATAGGCTGGACGTACCCATGGCTCATGCCCAATTTTCGAGTGCGGGTCATGACAAACTTAATTAATCATCCTCCTAATGGTTGGGCTTCTAATTATTGGGCTCAATTCAAAATAGAATTTAATGTTGGTACATGAGTCTAAACTAAACTAGTTAGGTCCACTAACACAAGTCCAAAAATAAATCTAACATGCTAACCATAAATAAATAATATAATAAATAATTATTTAACATGCACAATATTTAATTAATTATCAAATGACTAAAATATCCTTTTCTAGAAAATGTGGTAGTGACAAATCTACCCCCCTTAGAAGAACTTTGTCCTCGAAATTAAAACTCTCATTCCTCTCTCTTAGGCCAGTCATATCCTATTCATATAAATCTTACTAAGTTCAAACCCCATCAATCATAATATAAAATAGTATATATCCTATAACATACAATCCTACCATTCTACTGAAAGAGAAATCATACTTGGATATAGTCTCTTAACTATCATGAAATCAGTCTTTGCCCTGCCAGGGTGTCTCCCTCTACTGGTACGGGATAACCTGCTATACCACCTGTGGCCTATTCCATCACGCTAAGCATTCACTAATCATCAACCTAGTCAAGATATTCTTAATACTGAGGGTTACCAAATACTCATGATATACTCTAATTCTAGGTCATGGACATGCTTAACTCACTAACACTTGCTACTTTAGGATACTAAATAAAATACTGCTAAGATACCTCCTTGTTCTGTTTTAATCACCAAAATTCTCAATCATTCTCTTGTAAGGAACACATATATACATTTTCAATCATGTGTTTTATTAGCACACCTCATCCAACTTTAATACTCCCAATAGGATGCCTTACTTAAATCTTGTTACTGTCTACACAAGGTAACTGCTCTCATATGTATTTTTAGATGACATCCTCATACCAAGTTACTCATGTCTCTCCTCTATATTATTATATTAGTTACTAAAATGCTTATGCCTAAACTTTCATAATATTTGAGGTACTCTGACTTTTGTACTAGGGTATCTCTTTCTATCTAATACTAGGTGCAACTCATCCTCTAACATTTGTTAATCATCTTAATGTTCTTATTTGTACATTAGTATCAAAATACATACACAATTACCTTCTAGTCATTACAACACCATGACATCTCACTGGTATCCTTATACCCCTCGGACTATTTTTTGATACATACGACCTCTATAATCAAATTTAGCAAGATACTATACTTACTTATATATATATATATATATATATATATATATATATATATATATATATATATATATATATTGTCTCCCTCCTCTACTGCTTAGATCACTTGTACTATTACTCCCAAATATTTTTTTATCCATATTAACTGATACACCAATTCAATGTCATTACACAAGATACTTACTGTTACTAGCACATTACTAATTCCTGATATAGAAATACTAGCACTCTTGATATAGTAATACTAGCTTCCTAACTACACAGCATATGTCCTTAAGGTTCTAGGACACTAGCTTCATCATTAGATCATCTCATCATACTCACTAGAAATCATGATCACTTGCATCCAATGCACTAGTTATTAACTTCTATAATACACACATTTTACTTCACTCTCAAAGGCAGACATATGGTTCCATATCTCTATTGATGTATACATATCTCTCCTCAAACCTTTTATAGACGGATACACAAATTAGTGATACACTACATATCTTCCATGACCAATCTTGATATTTCTCAATCCATGACAGAATATTAACACTCAAGCTTCCACTTTCTGATACTCTTGAACTTCCACACTGACACTTATCTCCCACTGTGCATCCTGCACACAATTTCAAAATACTCTTCCACCTATTGCTTCCAACACATTACTAACCTCAATATCCGGTGATATACCCATCATTAGTCATATACTGGTATCCTCATATCTACTCACATCAATGCTCTACGTTTACCTGTAACACAAGTCTTACTACTTTAGCACAATGTATTATTATTCCCTCACACTCTCCTATACACTTATGGGTACTATTCTACTATGGCACACTCACTAATACCCTTGATGCTTATACATTTTTTTACTCTTGACACCCAAGTATCAATCACCAAATTGAATATTATGCTCCATTGATTTCTAATACAATTTCCTTGATACTTAAATGTTTACATGTATCACCCAACTACCTGAATTCATGACTATCTAGAACTGGTATGCTGACTCTGATACTAACTCCTAGAACCACCACTGCTAGTATTCATACTATCTATAATGACACCCATCATATAACTATTGCTACAAGGTACTACGCTATGGGTTATCTCTATATTGATGCCTATTGCTCACATGCCCAACCAGGAACCACTTACAAACTCATAAGTCACACTCTCAATAGTCAATACTGATACTCAAGACACATACCTAATTGTAATTCACCAATTATTACATTAACAAGGAACCCTAATGGAATAAAGTTTTATAAGGAAATGGACTAAAGAACTGAAGGTATCTCTACTGCTAAGCTAAGGAACAATGGAACAAAGTCCTAAAATAACATAAATGAATAAGTGTTGAGATGATACCTTAAGAACCAATTTAAGATACAATTTGATAATCATACACGTCTGTCCGAAATTATGACACTTAGAATCCTTGCCACGCCAGAAAGTATAGTTGCGATAAACGGTAGATTCTATAACTAGGGTATGCAACTCTATAATCATGTCATCTAGAATCCTCACCACGCCAACCGGTATGGTTGTGAGAAACTCTTAATTTTATAACTAAGATATGTACATCCGAAGTCAGGTCCCTACGTTTCTGCTATACCAGCTAATATGGCTGCGATAAACTCTAGGCTTCATAACCAAAGCAGACGTTTCACCTTTCCCACTGTCCTCATCAATATATGTCATCAGATGATACCGTAACTTATTCCGTAAAATTTCTCTCGATATGAAATCAAACTCAATAACGAATACCAAGAATTAAAATCAACCGATCACCAAGAATCGAATTCAACAATTGATCACCAAAAATCAAATTCAACAACAACAAGTGAGATCGGACGGAAACAAGGAAAAATATTTGAAATGGGAATTGTAATAAGATTCTCAAGGGTCGTCCCAAGAATCTCTCAAGAAATTTGTGATTGAGTATCCTCTCATCCTAATATCTTCTATCGCAGGCTCGTAGTAGTACAACTAAGTCATCGCACTACCATGATATCGCATAACTTGCGAAGCCTGACCTGTATGGGCCACTACTTAAAACGTGTCACGACCCGCACCCGGTGTAGGGATGCAAGTCGGGAATAAAGTCGAGCCTACGCCGCAGCATCGGTGGTAGAATGCTGTCTTAGTAAATAATACTATCTAAATATCTCACAATAATATAAAATCTGCCAACAATATCTTACACAAAACTCAACCACAAATCTAGAAGCACGAGAAAATATCAAGAAAGTCTAACATAACTATCCATTCAATATATAACAACACCAATAGAAACAATAATCAAAAACTCAAATAGAAGTCGGAAATAAATCCGGTACAAAAATGCTAAAGATACTAACTATGAAAAACTAGTGATCCGGATAAACCACCCGACAATCACTCCAGAACTAGTAGGTCCAAGTCTGCACCATCTATAAGTTGAAGTCTATAGTATGTCGGACACCAATCTCTCGGATCCTCTGAAAAAATATTTTCCAGTCAGGAATGGAGCGAAGTACATCTCTAACAGTAGTTTTAATCAATGATATAAACTATGTAACAGTAAATAGATATGAATATACAAGATGCCATATACATGTACAAGAGATACGCAATAAAGGAAATACTGAAAATAAATAAAAGAATAAACAATATGGCAATGAACAAGAATACTAATGACTAAGTGAGTGAGTACCAGCTTTAACATGTGATCGGCTTGGAAACTTGCACAAGAGTAAATGGCCTGGTTAATCATATGTGCGGTGTATGATCAACACTCACAAGGAACAAGACTTGCACAAGGAGGGTATGATCACATATCTACACTACACACTCCCTAACCCCGACTAGTATAGTGGACCCAACCATGGTATGCTATGGTACAAGATTCCCCAAGAAGATAGCGACTCTTCCTGAGAATCAGTGTCTGTACATGCACAAGATAATCAATAAAACATGACTTGCACAAGATACACCATATACAAGGAATAACATCGTATGACGAGATCTGGGTATACCAATCTGTGTAACCATCGTGTCAAGAAAATATGGATATCTACACTAGATATAATGAACATAGAGGCTATCATAAATAAGAAACTATCACAGAATATACTCGCCTGAAGTCCGGTGAATAGTCTCACAAATGTCTGATACGGTGTCTCGAAGACCTAGATATGAAATATTGTATTAATACAAGGTTTTGGAATAAAATTAAGTTAAACTAGTCAACTTCTAGGTCATAAAGTCATTTCTAAGTTAAAAGAGTCAAACTAGGTCAACTCTAAGTCAAATCGGTCAAACTTGGTCAAACTATCTATTTCTAGGTTGCTTGAGTCTATCTCAATGATATTGGGTTCATACACTAAGAATCTAGGTCATACAAGGTAAATCTTAGGATACTAGGATACCGTATCTCAGGATACACAAACAATAGATAAATATAACACATATGTACATATCAAACAATATTAGATATATAAATCATAATTATAAATGCTAAATGGATACCTTGGTTTTGAACCAACTTGGTATCACAACACTAATCCTCTATTTTGATACCCAAACCCAATACCTTGGGTATCCTCAATACCTTGGCATTTACCTTTGTATCTCAAGTTAATATCACTCTAGTATATATATATTAACTATCCAACTATAACTATAAACAACCATGCATTTAATATTTATACAATACTATATACCTTATTTTAGTCACCTTAGTATAAATCCATAATTAGTTTATATCTATCCTATTACTATGCCAATACCTACTACTAATACCTTGGTCATCTCAAGGTAATCCAAAATGCTAACATATAACTAATATATATATATAAACCCAACTAATACTAAATATAACTAATACTATACTGTATGTATATCCATTCATAGGAACTAACTATAATATGATGTTTCTAACTACTATATATATATATATATATATATATATATATATATATATATATATCACTACATATACCTAACTAATTACTAACCATAACATATAAAATACCTTAACTACTCAAAACTAATGACTAATATATATATCAACCTAATACAACTACTAACAATTCACTAACTATTAATACATACATATATGTACACATATATAATACTTAACTAGAGATATTATATATATATATATATATATATATATATATATATATATATATATATATATATATATATATATATATATATATATATATATAATTAACTAGATAAATATCAAACTACTAGTAAATGCTATCTAACTACTATTAACTAAATAACTCAAGAAACTAATCTTATCAATAACCAATTAGCTAACTACTAAAATATAGTATACATAATTACCAATTAAGAAATATATATATATATATATCAATACCATATAAATATATAATAATACATAAATATAACTAAAACTACAAAACTGTCGTAGTTGGCTGCTGTTGCCGTCGCTATAGGCCACCGTTGCTATTGTAATTACTGTTGCTGCTATTGCGGCACTATTGCTGTCGCTGTTTCTGTTGCTGTTGCAATTACTGCTACTGCTATTGCGACTACTACTGCTGTTGCTAATGTGCAACTGCTGCTGTCACTTAAGCTGCTGCTGCTACTGTTGTTGGAACCGTGGCTATCGCCAATGCTGCTGTAGCTATTGTTGCTGCTGTTGTTGCTAAAATTGCTGCTGTTGTCGCTAAAACTTCAAACCCCCCTCTTTATTTATTAATATATACACAATTATTCATATATATATATATATATATATATATATATATATATATATATATATATATATTGGTGGATATATATATATATATATATATATATATATATATATATATATATATATATCCACCAATATATATCAACTATATATATATATATATATATATATATATATATATATATATATATATATATATATATATATATATATATATCATATATATATATATAGTTGATATATATTGGTGGATATATATATATATATACATGATCATCTATATATATGTATATACCTCTCAACTATATTACATATAGTACAACATACACACAATATAGTATCATATACATTTTAGTAACATCACATACAAGTATACATATATATATATATATATATATATATATATATACACATACACAATATATATATAAATATTCTACTATATTTAATAGCTAATATATATGTAGAATAATAGCTACATAAATATATAACACAGATATATAGATCCATGACACACTAATACATAAATATATATACACAATAATATATATATATACATATTCACATACACATAATTACACATTATAGTGACTAAAAACAATATAATTAGATCTAAAAATAAAATGCACAAACACGTGGAGTGCATCGCTCCCGTATCCCACTAGATCTAGGATACGCTTGCGACACGAGTCCACCACACATCCAAACGTACCTCGAAGGATACGAGAAAGTCTAATTTATTATTTATGAATAATACGAAGAGTCAAACACAAATCTATATGTCCGTGTCAAAATATGACATGCACACAGTCTCGTGTCGGAGGAAAAACCCCCAAATCAACACGTATCACCAAATTGTTGGAATACGACCTACACGTACCCAATTATGGACATGACACTAACCCCAAGCATACAATCACATGCCAAATTGATCTATAGGACCAATTGACACACATAACAAATATCAATCTCGGAAATTTCCCATAATTGACACAAAAAGCACCATAACTTTCTCAATAGGCCTCCTATAAACACCAAACCAAATCCTATGGGTTGTCTATGCATATGGGTTGATTTCTCTTAGTTAAATCTCAGATTTATAACCTAAATTAAGGATAAAAACTGAATTGTACCTATTGGGAGATAGATTTCCAATGAAACCTCCAAAATTGGTAAAATGTGCCTTCAACTTGTAGATCCTTGCTCCTCTTTGTAGATCCATATTTTCTCCTTGTAGATCCTTGCTCTACTAGTCTCCAATGGTGATTTGGAAAAGAATTTGGGTGAAAATTTGGTATGGATTTGATGGAATTTGGTTGAGAAAAATTCTAGATCAAGATTTGGAATAAAAAATGAAGAGAGAGAAAGTTTTCATCCCCTTTATATAGGCCTCACTTGCCCCCTCCCTCAAGCTACTATGTAAAGTCTAAAATATCCCTTGGGTCCTCTCATAAAGAAATTAATTAAGAAGGAAAAGTTCTAGTCTAATGGGTTTAATTTAATTAATCATCCTCCTAATGGTTGGACTTCTAATTATTGGACTCAATTCTAACTAGAATTAAATGTTGGTCCATGAGTCTAAACTAAACTAGTTTGGTCCACTAATACAAGTCCAAAAATAAATCTAACATGTTAACCATAAATAAATAAATCTGACTAAAATACCCTTTCCTAGAAAATATGGTAGTGACACCTGGGGGACGATCATCTATTCTACGAAATTGGAGAGTGACATAATGGTATCAGAGAACAGCTTCAGTCCCTTTGACCCTCATATCAAAAAAAAAACTTGAAATGACCCCGTCTCTCCTAGTTGAACTATTAAAATTGTTTGGCAAAAATGAGATTCATTCCATACAATGAGTCTGTAATATTCTATGAGACTGACACTAGTTGCTTTATTTTCAAGAAACATCACAAGAACAGGAAATGAAGCACAAAGAGCAGCGCAATTGCAAGCGAGTAGTTCTGGAATGTCGGGAAGTTTCGAAAGCCAATAACCTGAGTTCCCCATCGATACAGTCTATCTGATGATGAAAATGCTTGAGGTGTAGCAACGAAGGGATGAGGCTCAATTCGAACAATCTGAGAAGCGGGCAAAATAACTTTAGATCAAGTTCTAACGCAATCTTAAAGCCTAGTTTGAGCTCAAGCAGAAGCAAATAGATACCCTATAACAAATTGTTCAGACCTTAGCCTCCAACCATTTTGCAATGAGGGCGATTCTGGTAGAGCAACCAGCAACTGAAGTCGAGACACCTCGACCCACAAAGGAGAAGGAAGTGATTACCTTCGACTTTGCCAACTTTAAGAAGGTCTGTAACACATTCTTTCATTGGACCGAGGAACCGGTCATGGCTCTTGATTGGTTGGCCTAACTAAAGGACCATTTCAAACTACTTGAAGTACCTAAAGAAAAGCGAGATGCATGTGTCCCACTCCAGCTCCGACTGAACATGCACGATTGGTGGGATATGTACCAAAAATCTCTTCCGCAGACGGTAAAAATAAGACGATCGCATGGGCTACCTTCTTTAGCGCGTTCGATAAGTAGTTTATACCCCTACCCGTCTATCGTCAAAAGGAGAACGAGTTCGTGTGCCTTCAATAAGGAAGCATGACAGTAAAGTAGTACGCGCAGAGTTTAACCGGCTCACCAAGTTTGTAAGTTCCTATCTACCCGGCACAGCGAATCAAGCTTGAAGATTTGAAGATGGCCTCGACCTAAAATTCATGTGTACGTAGTCACTCCTCAGTACCAGATGATGCGATAAGTCTTCAACAATGCCCTTACCCTCGAACCATAATATCCTTAAGTTGCTGTCGGTACTGTGCATACTTCCCATCAAAAGTGCCCTAGCAACACGAGAGGACATAACGCTCCAAAGCATCCCAACAATGGCAGTTACTAGGGCCACAACCCAGGGATAAATCAAGGGCCGTATTGTACCCTTTGTAACCGACAAGGGCACCAAGCCATCGACTTCCGCATACGAAATGATGGATGCTTCGAGTGTGGTCAGTTTGGTCATATTGCTCGTGACTGTCCTAAATGCCCTAACCGGTTCTCTCCGCGTTGTCCACAGCACCAAAATCCATCTCTGACGCACCAAGCAAATTGGCATATGCAACAAAAAGAGCATCGTCCGAATGTTGTGTGTCGGGTTTATGTCATAACGTGGGATGAGGCGTTCCCCTCGGACATCGTTATGATAGGTATATTACTCTTCAATAATGTTCCTGCTCGGGTACTATTTTATATAAGTGACATATATAGTTTTATATCGGAAATATTTGCCACTGAACATAAATTCTCTATGAGACTGCTAGGCCTAAACCTTAGCTTTAGTACCCAGTCGGGCATAAATTTGCCTGTCACCCAGTCTTTTGTAACGACTGTATTTGCATCGGAGGAAGGAAATTGTCGCTCGATGCGATAGTCCTTGACATCAGGGACTACGGCATCATTCTGGGGATAGATTAACTCAGCTCTTTCTCGGCCACCATCGATTGCGTAGAGAAGAAAGTCGTATTTTGTCTACCTGGAGAGACCAAAATTTTTTACTCGTGTAGTCAAGCGTCGAGTGCCTGCATGGTAATTTCTGTAATGTCTGCTCGGGCAGACGATACATTCTGGCTATGAAGGGTACTTAGCGTCCGTTCGAGACACTCGACAGGATTGTGCAAACATAGAGTTTACTTTCATTGTGGCATAATTCCTTAATGTGTTTCCAGACGAGTTGGCCGATATGCTGCCCGATCGAGAGATTGAGTTATCCATCGACACATTTCCAGAGACTCGACCGATTATCAAGGCTCCGCACCGAATGGCCCCTGCTGAACTGAAAGAGATAAAAGTCCAGTTACAAGAACTACTCGATCGTGGGTATATTCATCCATGTGTGTCTCCGTAGGGCACGCCTGTGTTGTTTAAGGAAAATAAGGACGAATCTATGCGGCTCAGCGTAGACTATCGAGAGGTGAATAAAGCTACAGTCTGCAATCAGTACTGCCTTCCAAGAATCGATGACCTTTTCGATAAACTGCAAGGTGCGTCAGTGTTCTCTAAAATCGATCTTCATTCTGTTGGAGGTATTTAAGTCGATCTAAAGAAAGTTGAAGGTATTTCAGTCGATCTAAAGAAAATTGAAGCTTTCATCAAGTGGAAGCGACCTATATCTGTTAGTAAAATTTTAAGCTTCCTCGGGTTAGTGGGCTACTGCAGACGGTTCGTCAAAGAATTTTTCAAGATAGCATCACCTCTGGCTCGCCTCACTTAGAAGGGAGTCGTATTTGAGTGGTCCATTGACTGCGAAGCATCTTTCCAGGAGTTAAAGCAGCGCCTAGTCTCAGCTCCAATATTGTACTACTGGATAAGAATATAGGATTCTAAATTTTTAGCGATGCATCAACCAGGGCTTGGGAGTTGTGCTCATGCAACAAAATAAAGTATTAGCCTTTGCTTCGAGATAATTAAAGTTGCGTTAGCGCAATTATCCTATACATGATTTAAAACTTGCGGCGATTGTGTTTGCATTAAAATTATGGCGGCACTCTCTCTATGGTGTGCCTTGCCAAATCTTCACTAATCATTAAAGCCTCAAGTATCTCTTCACCCAAACGGACCTGAACCTACGGTAACGGCGTTGGCTAGAATTGATTGAAGACTATGACTTGACGATCAACTATACACTAGGCAAGGGAAATGTTGTAGCGGACGCTCTAAGTCGAGTATTTATGGGATCCCTGTCCATCAAAAGCAAGTTACATAGAGAGTTGGAGAGTATGGGCATCGAAATCCGAATTCGATATCAGGGAGGACCGATCGGGGATACATTGGCTCAATTTATCATTGAGCCAAACTTATGCAAAGAGTCAAATTCGCTCAGAAGGACAACCATTACTGACGAAGATGCGTAAGCAAATTTTAGTAAAAAAGGCGACTGACTTTGCGGTAGACAAAAGGTGAACGATGCGGGTGAAGTAAAGATTATGCATCCATAACAATCCTAAACTCAGAAAGAAGATCCTTACGGAAGAATATTATGCAGCCTACACGGTCCATCCTAAAAGCACGAAGATGTATCAAGACCTTCCCATAATTTTCTGGTGGCACGACATCAAAAAGGGTATGGCGCTCTTCGTGTCATAGTGCTTTTCATGTTAAAAGGTGAAAGCAGAGCACCAGAGGCCTGGCAGAGAGATGAAGAACCTTGCTATTCCGGAGTCGAAGTGGAAGCATATCAGCATGTATTTCATTGTTGGCCTGCCAAAGACTCAACGGGGGAACAATGTCGTCTGGTGATCATTGATCGATTAACCAAGTCAGCACACTTCATTCCTATCAAAGTTGCTTAGAGTCGATGGCCTCGCTCAAATTTATCTTAATGAGATACTCCATCTGCACGAAGTTCCAGAATCAATTATCTTAGATCAGGATTGGTGATTCTTATCATAGTTTTGAGAAAGCCTTTAGTCAGCTATGGGGACCAAGTTGAAGTTTAGTTCATCTTACCATCCTCAGATCGACTTCTCGAAGATATGTTACAACTTTATGCGATTAATTCGAAGTCAAGTTGGGACGTTCAACTACCGTCGGCAAAATTTACATACAATAATAGTTACCAATCCAGCATTCAGATAGCTCCGTACGAGCCATTATATGGACGAAAGTGTAGGTCATCGATATATTGGGACAAAGTTGGTGAGTGTTAGGTTCACAGCCCAGAACTGGTTGAGCAAACAGTTCAGAAGATTCGTTTGATCTATGACAGGTTAAATGTGGCTCAGAGTAGACAAAAGAGTTATTCATACAACCATCGAAGACCCCTCGAGTTTGCAGTAGGCGACCATGTGTTCCTTAAATTTTTGCCCATACGAGGAGTCACGAGATTCAGAGTTAAGAGGAAGCTACATCCAAGATTTGTATGCCCATTCATAATCCTCAAGCGTGTCGCTCCAGTTTTTTATCAAATTGTATTGCTGTCAGTCATGTCATATGTGCATGACATCATTAATGTATCACAACTTAGGAGGTACGTGCACAACTTGAACCATGTAATAGATTTTGGCCAGCTGGATCTACAAACAGACTTGTATATCGAAGATCCTCTTCAGATCTTGAATCGGAAGGAAAAAAAGCTCAAAAATTGTGTAGTCTCGCTCGTGCGCGTTCTTTAGCTCACGCAATCGAGGAGTCTACCTAGGAACTCAAATTAGATATGTAAGAAAAGTCTCCCTCATTATTTTTCTAAGAGGTCGGTTCCATTCATATGTTTCGAGGATACAACTTTTTATTAGTTGGTTAAGATATAGTGCCCCGTTCCCCCATTGCGGGGAGCACGGCTAAGTAAAATTTGGTATCGTTCGATCAAGACAGATTGAATCAAGATCATTTCCTCGTTATGGATTGATTTCTTTGGAATCAAGTCCCACATTCATTGGATCGTGTCTGAGGAATGACTCAGCGACAGAGTCACGAGGGACCTTTCCGTTGTGTTAATTTTTTTTGCTTGTTTTCGATGTTGCTTGGTTGCTTTCTCGTTGGTTTTATGACTTGCATTTCTTAAATGATTTTGATCGATTTCATGGTCTTCGTTCTTTGAACTTCATATTTGTATCGAATTCTGGGAGACCGAGGCAAAGGGATATTGATCGTCTGTTGATGCGTGCAGGTGATTGAGTAGGCGACGCACGAGCGGACTCCTGAAGTCTCCCCTTTCTCTTCTGGATTCACCAACTTGTGATTGACCTTACCTTCGATTAGCAGGCCATTCTTCCAAGTCTTTACTCTTAATAATCTGACTATTCTATTCTAATCAACGATACCATAATAATAATAACTGAGTAAGGATAATAAGAAGTAAACTTGGAATACTTGATGCTTGTCACATAAAATCACCAAATGATCATATTGGTGCATGCTTGTCTGCTATGCATTTTTTTATTTTATGTTTCAGTTGTAGCTAGAACTTATACATCTATAACGGTACAATGAGTAGTAAATAATTTGCAATGTGATCACTTGAGCAGGTAGACTATGTCATCATACTGTGCTAAAGTAGCTTTGTTCATTACGATATCTTAAAATCCTTCGTATGATAACATAGTTTTCTAGACGTCATATAGTCATGAAAAACTTGTGCACAAATTTTTGTATGGTTCCTGCGAACGGCCACCGGGTCACCTGGACCGATTCGACCTAGGCGTAACCCGTATAGTCATGCTAGCAAGATCAAAATGGATAAGGGAGGGACTTGTAGCGGGGCTCGCTACCTATGTTGCAAGGATCGACATATGCCCTAATGATTATCCACGAGGGCCTGTAGTGCTAGTGACCTATGTATGTATTTATATGTTTCAAGCTAACAATGTCTTCTTGACAGGAAATAACATAATAAGTCTTGTGCAGGTGGATGTGTTGGCCGCAGGTAAAAGACACCGAACGGTGGAACGTTTATTATAATTATTTTATATATATCAAATGCTTGTAACTTAAACTAAGGCAAGATAGAAAGATCACCTAATAATTTGCATGCTTCACATGAATACCATATCAATTTGGTGAGTTGGGTTAGCTCGCCCTCACCAGTGCATTTCGATGTACTTACCCTCATTGCAACAGCTTTCCCGAGCTGAAGCTACAGTGCGAGGAGCTGAGGTAAATCTCCAACTAGTCTATCTCTTGATGCGATTGTATTCGTGACTTTGAAGTGCGTACCATTCCCAGAGCTCGTACATACATTTTTTGAATCTCCAAGGCGATGGTGTAAACTCGCATGCAAGGTCTTTTGTCAATCTTGAAGTTTTAGAAAGGGATATAATGTATAGAATGACTATCTCATTTTGTGTCCATCTTGTAAGCCCATGCGGCACCCCTTTACTTTGTGTTAAGAGTTTGTAACATAGATGTTCATTATCAATAAAGAGAACATTTCTTCATTTGTGCTTGCTATTCAATTTGTGTACTCTGTTGCATGTGTTTCTAAGTTTATCATTATGCCTAGACCTTGTGTGGAACGCCTTATGCTCGCACAATATCACGCCCGGGGGACAATCATCGATTCTGCAAAATCGGGACATGAAAGACTAAAATTTGGGCTGGTTTCTTTATTTTCCTGTATGAGTAATGACGATACTATCTCTAATGTATTTGGTATCAAGGTAGATATTTGCAACGCTACTGACTCTGAGAATAAGATTTTGTGGTTGTTAGATATGTTGGACTGGAAATAAAGTGCCTATTATTATTCTTCTTCTTCTTCTTCTTTTTCTTTTTCTTTTTCTTCTTCTGTCAACTGTCAACTGTCTGTAAATAAAGAATAAAAAACTTGACACCTGTTTTAGTATTTTGTTCTCTAGGAAGGCTGAGCAATTTATTTAGGTAATATTTATTTGTTTCTCTGAACATATTGAAGGGCGTAAAGATGTATGCATAATCTATCCCTCATATGTTTTAGATCTTCAAATAGTTAATATCTATAGTACTATATAATAGGAAAAATTTAGAGACTTCCTAATAGAAATTTTTGTTTCAAAAATATTTTTATCTATGTATACTAAATTAAATTGTTCATCAAATTTAACATAGATAGTAGGTGATTACGTATACAAAAAATGAAGGGGACTGATGTATGCTCTTCCCAAGTAGTAAAAAATATTAAAGGACTACTTTTCAAGTAATATAAAATACGTATGCTAACATAAGTGCATATATACTTGTATATTAAATAGTGGTTTTGGATTAAGATATATTCTGAAACTTGAAACCCTTAAAATTAGTTTTCCTTGTGCATATAAAATTGTAGGAGGACGCATTTTTCTCCTTGGTGCTACACTTGTTGAGGTGTACAAAAAACTCGAATAGTTTTGTTTGATGAGAAGTATTGAAAAGCTTGTAAAACATTTTGAGACTCTAATAAAGCAATCTGAAATTGCAATTAACCCCTTAAATCACGAAATGCCTAATGGTGTGATCATGATGTACTGTAAATCAAAATGATTGGAGTACTACCAAAAATGTTGGCACAATGGTAAAGGAGCCATCTTTAAATTAAAATTGGATTTCTCTCTGATCTATTAGGTAATAAGCAATTAATTTCTGTATTAAGTCATGTTCATGAATTCGAGCTATTAATATATAAACTCATTGTCATAAATTAAGAGGAAAGAACTTTTCTATAAATTTGTCTGGATTGGTGGGTAATGAGGGGAAGGAGATCAAAAGTGTTTTATGTAAAAATAAAATTCTTCATACAAGATCAAGCGACCTTATTCTTCCAGTATCGATTAACCTTAGAACAATGAGGACAAAAATTCCGCCGAGAGGTGGCCTAATAGTAGCACCCTTAAGGAAGGGAGGAGTGCGTGCCATAGCCAATCCTATTGCTCGCATCATAGCTAACCGGATGGTTAGCCTGACCTTACATGAATCATAGCTAATCATATGTAACAAGCCTGATCTGTCCCAAGCCAATCACATGATAGACTGATGTTTCACACACTTAGCTAGATATTATATTCCTGTATTTCTAGTTCATTGTTCAAGCATTCACTTATATTTCTGATCATTGCTAGTTGAGTTTTTGATGATGATATATTCTCCAGTATTTCTTATTCCAGTATTTCATACTCACCAGTATTTCTTATTTCAGTATTTATCTCCATCTTATATTTCTTTACACTGTATTATAGTTTTTGTCAATATACATGGAACTGCTGTTAGTGCTTGTACTTCGCTCCAATCCTGACTCGATAACATTTTTGCAGAGGATCTTGAGGACTTCTGTCTTACGCACTATAGACCAGGTGTAGAGGGAGACTACATACCAGAGATGCTAGAGGAGATCCTTTATATAAGACACTACCTGCAGTTATTTAGACAGTTATTTTATGCATCTTTGAGACTCATTTTAAGACTTATTTAAGACTTATGTTGAGGTTATGTTGAGTTTATGTTGAGACTTTATTGAGACTATTTATGTTGGACAGCTAGACTTTAGTTTTATCTCTGTTTTGAGTTGTTGTGCTTGACTTATGTCAGTAATTCTTATCTTTTATTGTGCCATTTATTTTTTATAGTTATTTTGATTGAGTATATATTTGAACTGTTGAGAGATGTTTTATTCATTGTCCTCCTTATGGAGTTGATATCATTGACAGGTTGTGAGTTACATTTAGTATTATTGAGACCTAGACAATGTTCTACCGCCGATGTTGCGGCGTAGGCTGGACGTACCCACGTACTCGTGCCCCTACAGCGGGTGCGGGTCGTGACACTTTGAGTCAGAGTTGGCTTATGGGGAATTATTGTCTGACTCTTGGCATGTAGCATTCTATATCAGTAGGTATTGGTTCAGTCCTATTTCTGGTTAGTTGATTAGATAATGTTTTGGGGTAGTTCAGTGTAGATTCAGTAGTTCTCAGTTAGTTAATGGTCAGTAATCCAGTATCAGTTCAGTGTCAGTTGGTTATATGTGGGTATCAATATCTCTTTGTGTTGCTTCCTAAGTTTAGATATATATTTGTAGGACTGTGTAGTACAGCAAGCTATGGTAGCTGGCATCAGTGCAGCGGCTACTACCTAACTGCAGGCAGTGTGCTACCTCGTGCACAAGCTACAGGTAGTTGTACAGCAAATGAACCACTACATTAGCACCAACCTCACTGAAGCATTACAGCAGCACCATTTGCAGGTTCCGTCAACTGAGCCAAGTGCAGCAGTGTGCACCAGATCGTATACACGAGGGCAGTAGCAGTAACAGCTCCTGCAATAGAGCCTCACTGTGCAGTAAGCTACACAGTAGCAGTATCATGTCCCAGTATCAACAGAAGAGGATCTGTTCAGTATCAGAATAGATACATGATAGTGAAGGTGTACACATGTATGTGTCTGCATTCAGAAGCAAGTAGATAAACAACAGTTGTACACTCAAATTGGAGTATGTAAACAGTGTTAGACTCTAAAGTCAGAGTGTCTGTGTGTCCCTGATGTGCATGAGGGTGTTGGCAGTAGTGAGTATAGGTGTGGAACAACATCAAGGTAAAGAAGAGAGTCCAAGCAAGTACAACCTGTGTAGGTGCAGTGATACACATGTGCACAATAAGTGTTTGTGTATGTGTTGGAGTGTAGGTAGGGTCCAGATGCAAGTGTCTATGCTAGAGTTAATGTTGAGATAATATAAGGGTAAGTTAAATAGGTGGTCATGAGTATCCAGGGTATTATGTGTTTAGTTGCAAAATTAACTAGTATATATTTTAGTGTCAAGAAGAACTAGAAGAGATAGTTAGCACGGGGTTGAGTTTGGGTTTGGGTATCATAATACCATGAGGGTACTAAGTTATATTTTTGATAGCTGAGTTATATTGCATGCAGATGTATAACTTATATATATAAGGTATTGATACTATGTTATACTATTATAGGGTAATACATATATATTAACTTATTATTAGTAAGTATTGTTTGATGTTAGCAAGGTATTAACTAGTATACCTTCTATGACTTAGAGAAATCTAGAGTACCAAGGTAATGACCTAGTTTGGACCTAGAAAACACTTAATTACCTAATTTGACTTAATTATCATTCAAGGATATTATTTTGACATTTAGATTTCATAATTAGGTCTTTGTGATTCCACCTTGGACATTGATCCTCCTTCCTTGCTCAGGACCATAGGCGAGTACATTCTTTGACAGTTTTTATTATGTTGCTTATTTCTATGATTCTAGATATAGTGTATACTTGGTTTTGACACTGTGGATACATGGCTAGTATCATAGATACTTGTCATGAGGATTCGTGATTGGAATCCATCATGTTAGCTGGGAACGGAGAATTATTAGCAGATTTTGTAATCATACCCCACTTTACATACATCATAGCTCACCCCACACATCACGTAGGGTGTAGCTTGACCATTAACATGCCTTATAGCCTGTTATTTATGATTAGCCTAACTATTGCTCGCATCATAGCTAACCAGATGGTTAGCCTAACCTCATATGTATCATAGCTAATCATATATAACAAGCCTGATCTTGTCCCAAGCCGATCACATAGTAAACTGATATTTCAAACACTTAGCTAGAATTTTTATTTCTTTATTCCAGTTTACTAATTTTTAGCATTCATATATATTTTTTTCACTGCTAACTTATACTATTGCTGATTATATATCATTCCAGTATTTCCTTATCTTGTATTTCCTTACACTGCCTTATAGTTTTTGTCAATATAAATGAAACTGTTGTTTAGTGCTTGTGCTTCCCTCTAATCCTGACTGGATAACATTTTTTAGAGGACCTTGAGGACTTATGTCCTACTCACTATGGCCCAGGAGTAGAGGAAGACTACATACCGGAGATTCTAGAGGAGTCACTCTCCTTAGAAGAGACACCACCTGTAATCGTTTAGACAGTTCTTTATATGTATTAACTGTTCTAAAACTTGAGACTTGGATTATATTATTGTTGAGATTATTTATGTTGGACAGTTAGACTCTAGATTACTGTTGTATTTTGGTGGTTGTGCTTGACTTATATCAGTACGTACTTCCTTATCTTTATATCTTATCGTGCCAGTTACTTCCTATAGTTTATATGATTGAGTATATTATGAATTGTTGATCAATGTATTATTCATTGTCCTCCTTATGGAGTTAAGATCATTGACAGCTTATGAGTTATGTTTGGTAGTCTTGATACCTAGACAACGTTCTATCGCCGATGCTGTGACGTAGGCTGGACGTACCTACAGCTCTTGCCTAATTTTTGGGTGTGGGTCATGACACCCATCTTGAGCTGGAGTCTACTATGTTTTGCTGCTTCGGCAAGTTGAGTTGTCAGAAGATTTTTAAATAGAGCGGTCAAGCAGGATAGGAAGGTTAAACTGATAAAAGACTGTACAATGAGTCATAGTATTATATAAATAAGTATCATGTGACGAGTTCTAGAATCCCTATACAGAATCCATACACCAAGAATATATCATGAAAGATTCTGTCACATGAGGTCATGGCAAGTGTCTTACTGTCTTTCGTGCAAGGAATATCAGGACATATCATGGGTTCGAGGTAATGACTCTATCTACAATACTTGACTCCACTGATGGACGTCGGCATCCGAATCTGGTTCGGACACAAAGTATCGTCTATCGGTCCTACGGTAACCACATATACATCATAAAAAAACATAACTAACTAACTAAATAAATAATAAAGGAACTATGATATATCATGGAAAGGTACACTTGCCTGGATTCGTGGTGATTGTATGGCGAAGTCCAAATAGCGTGCTCGATACGCCAACTGCTCCAGTAGAGGAAGAATCCGCACGAATGCCTTAGTATGTTGAAAATAATATTACCATCATTTTCAACACATGAGAAATAGTTAGGATTGACTTTCCAAAAGTCCAAATTGGATACAGGAACAAATTTGGCAGTTTCGGGTCAAAGTAGTTTTCAAATGTGGTCCACTTTGTACCGTAAAATATGCCAAAGATAAATTTCTCCAATTTTATCAAACTTAGTGTCTACGAGTCCGGAATAATGATACAAACTCAATAAAATATCTAAAATTGGATTTCGAGGAGCTGGTCACGAAATGACCCGTCACGTTAGACCGCGCCCGTGAAAGGGTATATCGGTCAATGATCTCAAAATTGCACCAAACTTGGGTCACGGTACCAGCGTATTGCTATGAGTCTGATGAAATAATTTTTGTTGCGAAAAGACTCGAACACATGAAGTAATTGCATAATTTCAGAAAGGACTGATATAGGGTTTTTCTGCGAATACGCGTTGATTTCGGCGTGCACACACACGTCCAATTCAAGTTTTGCAAAATTTCACACATCCGTTTTTATGATACACACCTTTTGGTTCAATCTGCAAGCGACGAAGTGGTCTCGTTTGGCGGGACGGACACCGTATCAAAGAATTTTTGGTTTAAAAAAAAAGTTTTTCTTGATTTTGGAACACAATTTTACAGGGATTAAAAGTGAATAAAAATACACTAAAAAAAGAAATTTAAACTTGTATATGTCATATAAAATACTGTTTAAGTAGATTTTAAATAGTAATTCATTTAGGAGAAAACTTGATGCAAATCTAAGGGTTTGGACAGATTTGAAACTGTTGAAAAATGTAATTTTTTGCCAACTTTTGATTCATTTTTCTCCTGATTTAAAGTAGTAAAATTTATTATACTTGAAAGAAATTAATGTTGGTTGTGTTGTGTATGTACCCAAGGAGTTGGATGAAAAAACGATAGAGGAAAGACGGAGAAAACACATCGCGAAGTAGGCTACTTAGTCGTACGGTTGTACTGCGCTGGCCGAGGTCTAGTTAGGACAGCCATAGGCGACTGCTCTAGCGGCCCTCTAGCAACGTAGTCTGTTAGCACTCACCTTGTGGGGGTGGTCGCAGAAGTGTGGCGGAATGGCCTGGTCGCGGGCGGGGTGCTCTGCTGACAGGGAAGGAGGGGAGGGGTGCGGCTGCGTTGTTTGGTTTATATATATATATATATATATATATCACGAGAGAGGGGGTAAAGTCTGTTAGTTAGATTTTAGTTTTGGGTTTTAATTTTATTTATTTATTTATTTATTATCTTTTCTTTTCTTTTCTCTTCTATTTTTCTTTTACTTACCTATTTACTAATACTAAATATTCAATAACTTAAATAAATAACAATAAATTCAAAATATTTTTCAACCTAAATGTTATACTAATATTCTAAATTTCTCAAATGATTTCTATAAAATTTACAAACAATATTGGACACATATACAATATTCTCTACTTAATTTAAAATGTAATGTACCATAATTAACTAAATAACCAAACATACCAATAAATAAATAAAATTGTAAGAAATTTTATAATACTTTATAACAATAAATTTTACACCAAATATATATTTGTCAAATAATTTTAATTACAAAATATCACCAAATATTTATATAAGTTTACTAACTCAAAAAATTATATCTTTTTTTCAAAAATTCCCTTAATGAAATAAAAATAATAAAATTTTAAAATTCAAAATTTTAGGGTGTTTACACTTGATGTCATGAATATCGTGAAGAATGTGTTTGACAACATAATTAATACTGTGATGGACGTAAAGGGAAAGACGAAAGATAATCCCAAGGTGAGGTTGGACTTGGAAGATATATGCAGATATCCGACATTAAATTTGATAGAGGAAGGGAATGGAAATTATAAGCAGCCTTGGAAAAAAAATTTACTAGACAAGGAGGATAAAGGGAGACTATGTAGGTGGATTCAGGGCTTAAAATTTTAAGACGGTTACGTGTCGAATCTCAGAATATGCGTCGACCCGAAGGTGAACAAAATTATGGGTATAAAGAGCCACGGCTGTCACGTATTCATAAAGAGGTTAATTTTAATTGTATTTCAGTAATTCTTAGCGAAGTTCATTTGGGATCCATTGACAAAGCTTAGCATATTCTTCAGAGATCTTTGTTCTACCATGTTGCTCGTCGATCGTCTAGAAAAGCAAGGGAAGGAAATTGCGATAACACTGTGCAAGCTTGAAAGAGTGTTCCCTCCTAGATTATTTGACTCCATGGAGCATTTGCCAATTCATCTTTCCTACGAGGCACGTGTTGGTGGGTATGTCAGTTATCGGTGGATGTATCTGTTCGAGTGGAATCTGAACCACCTAAAGAGAAAGGTAAAAAATAAGGCACAGGTCGAGGGTTTTATTTATGAAGCCTATGTTCTCGAGGAGATTACAAACTTCTGCTCGATGTGTTTCAAGCCTCATGTTGCTACTAATAGAATGAGAGCTCCCAGTGACAACGGATATCAGGAAACAACATACTGAAAGTATTTGATAGTTTCGGAAAGCCTTTAGGGAAAATAAAGAATGGATATCTGAATGAATGCGATGAGGATGGAGTGGAGAAGCTAGAGGGGTAAGTAATTAATATGTTCACATAATCTTATTATAATAGTTTACACTAATATTATTACACTAATCGGCCGGTGCTTTATTTTTTAGCATATTTAATGATGAGGTGAGGTCGAGTAGACCAAACATAATAGATAAAGAAGTAGAACATGAAATGAGATATCATTTTCCTTCTTGGTTAAACGCATATTTGTAGATCTTGGTAATTACTTTTTGTGTATGCACTTGCATAATAATTAACGGAACGTTGAACTTAATATCGCTTCCTTGGTATTGTCACTACCGTATTTTCTAGAAAAGGATATTTTGGTTATTTTATAATTAATTAAATATTGTGCATGTTAAATATTTATTTATTGTATTATTTATTTATTATTAGCATGATAGATATATTTTTTTGGACTTGTGTTAGTGGACCTAACTAGTTTAGTTTAGACTCATGGACCAACATGTTTTAATTGTTAGAATTGAGCCCAACTAGAAAGCCCATTAATTAGGAGGATGATTAAATTAATTAAACCATTGGACTAGAAGCTTCTCTCCTTAATTAATTTCTTCATGAGAGGTCCCAAGAGATATTTTAGACTTTATATAGTAGCTTAAGGGAGGGGGCAAGTGAGGCCTATATAAAAGGGATAAAAACTTTCTCTCTCTTCATTTTTTATTCCAAATCTAGATCTAGAATTTTTCTCAACCAAATTCCACTAAATCTCTACCAAATTTCCACCCAATTACTTCCTAAATCACCATTGGAGACTAGAAGAGCAAGGATCTAGAAGGAGAAAGCAAGGATCTACAAAGAGGAGCAATGATCTACAAGTTGGAGGCCAATTTCACCAATTTTAGAGGTTTCATTGGGAATCCATCTCCCAATAGGTATAATTCAGTTTTTCCCCTTAAAATAGCTTCTAAATCTGAGATTTAATCATGAATAATCAACCCATTTGTATGTACTACCCATAGGATTTAATTTTGTGTTCATAGGAGACCTATGGAGAAAGTTATGGTGCTTTTTGTGTCAATTTTGGGAGAATTCCGAAAATGACTTTTGTTGTGTGTGTCAATTGATCCTATAGATCAATTTGGCATATGTTTATATGTTTGGGGCTAGTGTCGTGTCCACAATTGGGTACGTGTAGGTCGTATCCCAACAATTTGGTGATACGTGTTGTTTTGGGGATTTTCTCTCCGACACGGGACTTTGTACATGTCATATTTTGACACGGACACATAGATCTATATTTGACACTTTGTTTTGTTCATAAATATTATATGTGATTTGTTTGTGTCCTTTGTGGTGAAATTGGATGTGTGGTGGACTCGTGTCGCATGCGTATCCTAGATCTAGTGGGATACGGTGTGATACGCTCCAATTATTATGTGTTTATGTGTAGATCTAATTAATTGTGCTTTAATTCTTGAATTATAATTGTGTATGTATCTATATATATTATATATGTATTATGTATATTTATTATAGTGTTTATTGTATCATAGATCTATGTATTATATATGTATTAATAGAATATATATTATGTAGCTTTCTTCTACATGCATTAATATATATGTTATAATATATGTTAGGGATGTAAATATATGTATATATTTTATATAATATATGTGTATGTTTAATTAAGTAATTAGATTATTTATATATGATTATTTATATATATATATGTATGTAGATATATATTTATAAGTGGTAGCATATGTATATATAATATAGTAGATATATTTATATGTGGTTATATATATAGTTATATTATATATTGTTATGTATTTATATTATTATATGATTATATATATGTATACATATATGTATAGTTATATATATATATTACTATATGTGTGTGTGTATGTTACTATATGGTATTTTATACAATTTACTATGTATAAGTGTATGTATAGTTATATATAGTTTTATATGTTTATTGTATAAATATATATTATGGGTTATATATATGGTGGGTTATATATATGTATTTATATATATATTATATATATATATACATATATTTTTAGCGACAACAGCGAGCCAAAAGTGTCGCAACAGCAGCAACAAATGCAAATAATAGCAGCTTTTCAGCGACAGCAGTCAGCGACAGTTGCAGTAAACTGTCGCTGAAACAACAGTGTATCAGCAGAGTATCAGAAGCTTCAGCGACAGTTTTTAGTGACAGTGCAGGAAACTGTCACAAAAACTGCAGTGTATATACGCAGCAGCTTTCTGTGACAGTGGACAGGGTATTTACCGACAGTTTGGCAGTTTTTAATATATTAGATATTAATATAGATATATATGTATATATATATGGTAATTAATATATATATAAATATGTTCATAATTGCTATTTGTATTATAGTATACTATATATGTATATATTTAGTTATAGCATATAAATTTATTAAAATAGTTAGTATATTTTAGTTATCAATTGTTATGAGTATCTTTTATATATTATATATTTGTAGGTATGTATGTACGTATATATGTATTAATAGTTAGTGTGTAGTTGGTAGTTAGTATTATTCTATTAGTACATACTAGAGTTATATTGGATTGATATATATAATTATTGATGGGTAGTTAGTATATATATGAGATTTTGGCAATTACCTTGAGATATCAAGGTAAGTATCACGATATACCAAGGTATGAGTAGTAGGTATTGGCATAAGTAATAGGATAGTTGTAAACTAATTATGGGTTGGTATTAAGGTGACTAAAATAAGATATGTAGAATTATATAAATATTAAATATATAGTAGTTTATAATTATTGTTGGGTAGTTAGTATAAATAAGGTTTTGAATTTACCTTGAGATGCCAAGGTAAGTATCAAGGTATTGGAGGATAATCAAGGTATTGGGTTTGGATATCAAGATAGAGGTTTAGTATTGCGATACCAAGTTGGTTCAAAACCAAGGTATCCATTTAGCATTTATAATTAAGATTTTATATATATAATATTGTTTGATATGTACATATGTGTTATATTTATCCCTTGTTTGCGTATCCTGAGATACGGTATCTTAGTATCCTAAGATTTAGTTTGTATGGCCTAGATTCATAGTGTGTGAGCCCAATATCTTTGAGTTAGACTCATGCAACATAGAAATAGATAGTTGACCATAATTTGACTATAGTTGACCATAGTTGACTTAGAGTTGACCTAGTTTGACTTTTAACTTAGAAATGACTTTATGACCTAGAAAGTTGACTAGTTTAATTTATTTCTCTTCCCAAAAACTTGTATTAATGCAATATTTCATATATAGGTCTGTGACAGCAGTTCGGACATCATTTTTTATCATTTGCTCTGGACCACAGGCGAGTACATTCTCTGATAGTTTTCATTATTTGATTACCACTATAATTCAAGTATTTAGAAATGTTACTTATGATTCTTGACACGATGGTACACGGATTGGTATTGTTATTGGATAGTTAGTCATGGGATGTTACCTTGATTATGGAGATGGTATCGGATACTGTCTTTGTTGGTATTGGATAACATTGAATATTGTAGATTAAACATTGGATACATTGGCTAGTGACGTATCATGATTCGATCCATCATATCAGTCGGGGCGGGGGAAATACCAATTAAATATGTGATCAAGAAACTATCGGCTAGTAGTGTAATTATTGGCTACTAACTAACCATGCAATTCACGTATGGTTGAGTTAGCTCCTTAGTGTAATCATTGAATCTCCCAGGCCGATCACATATTTAGTTAGTATCTCAAATCACATAGTTATTATAGATTCCATTTTTCAGTTCATTAATTACCTTGTTCTATTCTGACATTATAGTTCATTCCTTTATTCTTGTACGCATTGATTATATTCTGTTGTTAGTATTGCCTATTCTCTCATTGTTCTTGATTATCAGTTATATCCTCATCGTAGATAGCATCTTCTATTCTACTGCTTTATAGTTTCTGTCAATTAATTGAAACTGCTATTGGGTTATACTTTGCTCCATTCCTGACTGGAAAACATTTTTCAGAGGATCCGGGAGATTGGTGTCGGATATACTACGGACCTCAGCCTATTGATGGTGCAGACTTGGACCCACTAGTTTTGGAGTGACTGTTGAGAGATTTAGCCGGATTCACTAGTTAGCATAGTTAGTTCTCTTTAGCATTTTGGTACCGGATTTGTTTCTGGCATATATTTGTGTTTGGATATTATTTCTATTTGTTGTTGTTATATTTTTAACTGCTTAGTTATGTTATACTTCTGTGATATCTTCTCGTGCCATAGAAATATGATTGAGTATTGTGTTGAATTAAGTTGATTACTCTCTTCTTGGAGTTGAGATATTATTGGAGGATTATACATTTTGTGAGATAATTAGATAGTATAGTTGACCAAGACAGCGTTCTACCGTCGATGCTGCACCGTAGGCTGGGCGTTGTTTCCGACTTGCATCCCTACACTGGGTGCGGGTCGTGACACGTTTTTAGTGGTGGCCCATGCAGGTCAGGCTTCGCAATATTGCGATATCGTGGTAGTACGATGACTTAGTTGTACTACTGTGAGCCTGCGATAGGATATAGGACATAGGATACTAGGAATAGAGAGGGATACTCAATCACAACTAGGAATTCCAATCTGAATTGAATCGCTAATTTTGATTCCTTCTGAATACTTTTGTCCTTCCTTGATGATATCTTATCTTGTGTCGAATTGATCTCCTTTGTTTTGATCTGTCTTCAGGATGCCGCCGAAGACTAGATCCTATCGATCGGGAGCAGTTTCTGCGAGGTCTGCCACCTCTCAATCTTCCACTCAGGCAGTAGGGTTTGTACCTCCTACGATATCAGTTCATGTAGGAGTCTCGGCTGCCTTCGAGGGTTCTCCTCCAACTGTTTCGAGGACTACTCCAGTTGCTTCGGAAGGACTTCTACCACCTCCATTTTCAGAAGATACTGCGTCGATGGTTGCATTATTTAGAGAGATGATAGAATTACAGAGGGCACAGATAAAAGCCCAGCACAGGCAGTCAGATTTGATACGGCAGAGTATGGAAAACGCCCATCAGATAGTTATAACAGCAGTTCAGAAAGAGGCTCCTCCACAGCTACAGGATACTCAGATCAAGCCAGGCAACATTCAAAATTTCAAGAAGCTTGAGCCTCGAGTTTTCAAGGGTACAGAAGGTATAGTCTATGTTGACGATTGGCTTGAAGATATCGAGCGACTCATGAAGGTATCCCGTCTTACGGAGGATCTGAAGGTTGAGGTGGTAGGACTTCAACTATTCGACGTTGCCCGCACTTGGTTCAGGAATGAGCCAATTCTTACTGATGCGGGGCAATCTTGGGAGATATTCAAGGATCTCTTTAAGAAGAAGTTCTTTGCTCGAACGGACAGATTGGAATTAGGAAGGCAATTTGAGAGCCTTACACAAGGAAGCATGTCCGTAGAGGAGTATGCCGCAGAGTTCGGGAGACTGAGCCGATTTGCGGAGTACTTGGTGAGAGAGCCAGAAGTTCGGGCTATCCGTTTCTGCGAGGGTCTGAATTGGGAAGTCAAGATTCTTATTCCGTCTTTCTACGAGACGTATTCTAAGATACTTTCGGAGGCACGCAAGGTCGAGCGGGAGTGGAACTTGAAGCCGAAGAGGGATCGTGATATGATTTGGGGTGACAGTAGTAGTGCGGGACCGACAAAGAGGCCGCGGTTCCAGCAACAGCAGTTTCCAATACAATTTGGAGCCTATCAGCAACAATATCAGATGCCAGAACCTATTCTTGCTCCAGTACAATCTCCAGTACAGCATATACCACAGCAGCCTCAGAGATAGGTGCAACAAGCTCCTCAATGCACCTATTACAAGAAGACTGGGCACACTTGGGAGATATGTCGGAAGAGACTTGGAGCATGCTTACATTATGGATCAACGGAGCATATGGTAAAGGATTGTCTCTGGACACATCAACGTCCAGGCCAGGATGCAGATCGAGGCCAGAGAGGTGGAGTTAGGCCACCTGTAGCACCACAGATTGCTCATCACCCGCAGAGGGAGCTACCTCGGCAGGGCAGAGCATTTGCGATGACGGTCGAGGAGACCAAAACTACAGGTGATGGGTTAGAGAGTCTGTTCTTTCTTTCTGTTCCTTTCATCTATTTTGATTGATTGATTTTAGTACCTTTTGGATGCTTGTGTTATATAGTTAGTGTAGCTATAGAATACCCTGACAGAGACAACAGTAATAAGACAGGTGGAGACCATGACCATGCATGTTATTCTTTGCATAGGACTGTTCTTGGTGAGATAAAACCTTATTAGACTATGATTGCTGGGGGTTTGACCTAGAAGGAGTATGATCACCCTTAAATTTCGAGGACGAAATTATCTTAAGGGGGATAGACTTGTCACTACCGTATTTTCTAGAAAAGGGTATTTTGGTTATTTTATAATTAATTAAATATTATGCATGTTAAATATTTATTTATTGTATTATTTATTTTTTATTAGCATGATAGATTTATTTTTTTGGACTTGTGTTAGTGGACCTAACTAGTTTAGTTTAGACTCATGGACCAACATGTTTTAATTGTTAGAATTGAGCCCAACTAGAAAGCCCATTAATTAGGAGGATGATTAAATTAATTAAACCATTGGACTAGAAGCTTCTCTCCTTAATTAATTTTTTCATGAGAGGTCCTAAGGGATATTTTAGACTTTACATAGTAGCTTGAGGGAGGGGGCAAGTGAGGCCTATATAAAAGGGATACAAACTTTCTCTCTCTTCATTTTTTATTCCAAATCTAGATCTAGAATTTTTCTCAACCAAATTCCACTAAATCTCTACCAAATTTCCACCCAATTACTTCCCAAATCACCATTGGAGACTAGAAGAATAAGGATCTAGAAGGAGAAAGCAAGGATCTACAAGTTAGAGGCCAATTTTACCAATTTTAGAGGTTTCATTGGGAATTCATCTCCCAATAGGTATAATTCAGTTTTTTTTCCTTAAAATAGCTTCTAAATATGAGATTTAATCATGAATAATCAACCCATATGTATGTACTACCCATATGATTTAATTTTGTGTTCATAGGAGACCTATGGAGAAAGTTATGGTACTTTTTGTGTCAATTTTGGGGGAATTCCGAAAATAACTTTTGTTGTGTGTGTCAATTGATCCTATAGATTAATTTGGCATATGTTTATGTTTTTGGGGCTAGTGTCGTGTCCACAATTGGGTACGTGTAGGTCGTATCCCAACAATTTGGTGATACGTGTTGTTTTGGGGGTTTTTCCTCCGACACGGGACTTTGTACATGTCGTATTTTGACACGGACACATAGATCTATATTTGACACTTTGTTTTGTTCATAAATATTATATATGATTTGTTTGTGTCCTTCGAGGTGAAATTGGATGTGTGGTGGACTCGTGTCGCATGCGTATCCTAGATCTAGTGGGATACGGTATGATACGCTCCAATTATTATGTGTTTATGTGTAGATCTAATTAATTGTGCTTTAATTCTTTAATTATAATTATGTATGTATCTATATATATTATATATGTATTATGTATATTTATTATAGTGTTTATTGTATCATAGATCTATGTATTATATATGTATTAATAGAATATATATTATGTAGCTTTCTTCTACATGCATTAATATATATGTTATAATATATGTTAGGGATGTAAATATATGTATATATTTTATATAATATATGTGTATGTTTAATTAAGTAATTAGATTATTTATATATGATTATTTATATAAATATATGTATGTAGATATATATTTATAAGTGGTAGCATATGTATATATAATATAGTAGATATATTTATATGTGGTTATATATATAGTTATATTATATATTGTTATGTATTTATATTATTATATGATTATATATATGTATACATATATGTATAGTTATATATATATATTACTATATGTGTGTGTGTATGTTACTATATGGTATTTTATACAATTTACTATGTATAAGTGTATGTATAGTTATATATAGTTTTATATGTTTATTGTATAAATATATATTATGGGTTATATATATGGTGGGTTATATATATATATTTATATATATATTGTATATATATATACATATATTTTTAGCGACAACAGCGAGCCAGAAGTGTCGCAACAGCAGCAACAAATGCAAATAATAGCAGCTTTTCAGCGACAGCAGTCAGCGACAGTTGCAGAAAACTGTCGCTGAAACAACAGTGTATCAGCAGAGTATCAGAAGCTTCAGCGACAGAGTTTAGTGACAGTGTAGGAAACTGTCACAAAAACTGCAGTGTATCTATATACACAGCAGCTTTCTGTGACAGTGGACAGGGTATTTAGCGACAGTTTGGCAGTTTTTAATATATTAGATATTAATTTAGATATATATGTATATATATATGGTAATTAATATATATATAAATATGTTCATAATTGCTATTTGTATTATAGTATACTATATATGTATATATTTAGTTATAGCATATAAATTTATTAAAATAGTTAGTATATTTTAGTTATCAATTGTTATGAGTATCTTTTATATATTATATATTTGTAGGTATGTATGTACATATATATGTATTAATAGTTAGTGTGTAGTTGGTAGTTATTATTATTCTATTAGTATATACTAGAGTTATATTGGATTGATATATGTAATTATTGATGGATAGTTAGTATATATATGAGATTTTGGCAATTACCTTGAGATATCAAGGTAAGTACCAAGATATACCAAGGTATGAGTAGTAGGTATTGGCATAAGTAATAGGATAGTTGTAAACTAATTATGGGTTGGTTTTAAGGTAACTAAAATAAGGTATGTAGAATTATATAAATATTAAATGCATAGTAGTTTATAATTATTGTTGGGTAGTTAGTATAAATAAGGTTTTGAATTTACCTTGAGATGCTAAGGTAAGTATCAAGGTATTGGAGGATAATCAAGGTATTGGGTTTGGATATCAAGATAGAGGTTTAGTATTGCGATACCAAGTTGGTTCGAAACCAAGGTATCCATTTAGCATTTGTAATTAGGATTATATATATATAATATTGTTTGATATATACATATGTGTTATATTTATCCCTTGTTTGCGTATCCTGAGATACGGTATCTTAGTATCCTAAGATTTAGTTTGTATGGCCTAGATTCATAGTGTGTGAGCCCAATATCTTTGAGTTAGACTCATGCAACATAGAAATAGGTAGTTGACCATAATTTGACTATAGTTGACCATAGTTAACTTAGAGTTGACCTAGTTTGACTTTTAACTTAGAAATGACTTTATGACCTAGAAAGTTGACTAGTTTAATTTATTTCTCTTCCCAAAAACTTGTATTAATGCAATATTTCATATATAGGTCTGTGACACCAGTTCGGACATCATTTTTTATCATTTGCTCTGGACCACAGGCGAGTACATTCTCTGATAGTTTTCATTATTTGATTACCACTATAATTCAAGTATTTAGAAATATTACTTATGATTCTTGACACGATGGTACACGGATTGGTATTGTTATTGGATAGTTAGTCATGGGATGTTACCTTGATTATGGAGATGGTATCGGATACTGTCCTTGTTGGTATTGGATAACATTAAATATTGTAGATTAAACATTGGATACATTGGCTAGTGACGTATCATGATTCGATCCATCATATCAGTCGGGGCGGGGGAAATACCAATTAAATATGTGATCAAGAAACTATCGGCTAGTAGTGTAATCATTGGCTACTAACTAACCATGCAATTCACGTATGGTTGAGTTAGCTCCTTAGTGTAATCATTGAATCTCCCAGGCCGATCACATATTTAGTTAGTATATCAAATCACATAGTTATTGTAGATTCTATTATTCAGTTCATTGATTACCTTGTTCTATTCTGACATTATAGTTCATTCCTTTATTCTTGTACGTATTGATTATATTCTGTTGTTAGTATTGCCTATTCTCTCATTGTTCTTGATTATCAGTTATATCCTCATCGTAAATAGTATCTTCTATTCTACTGCTTTATAGTTTTTGTCAATTAATTGAAACTGTTATTGGGTTGTACTTTGCTCCATTCCTGACTGGAAAATATTTTTCAGAGGATCCGGGAGATTGGTGTCCGACATACTACGGACCTCAGCCTATTGATGGTGCAGACTTGGACCCACTAGTTCTGGAGTGACTGTTGAGAGATTTAGCCGGATTTACTAGTTAGCATAGTTAGTTCTCTTTAGCATTTTGGTACCAGATTTGTTTCTGGCATATATTTGTGTTTGGATATTATTTCTATTTGTTGTTGTTATATTTTTAACAGCTTAGTTATGTTAGACTTCTGTGATATCTTCTCGTGCCATAGAAATGTGATTGAGTATTGTGTTGAATTAAGTTGATTACTCTCTTCTTGGAGTTGAGATATTATTGGAGGATTATACATTTTGTGAGATGATTAGATAGTATAGTTGACCAAGACAGCGTTCTACCGCCGATGCTGCGGCGTAGGCTGGGCGTTGTTTCCGACTTGCATCCCTACACTGGGTGCGGGTCGTGACAGGTATTTAGGTCGATCGTCAAGAAACAACACTTAAGAATGAGTCAATAAGAACTCTCGACAATGGACCAATTTATGTCGTCAAAATCTACCCAAGCTACTGTGTGAATGAGTTTAGGTTCAAGTCAAATAATGTCCCGATAAGAGACAGCTTCCTGGATCTTGATTATACGAAAAATAGTTGTTTGTGTATCAAATCTTCAAACTACAAAGACGTCGATGCAGGAAATATTTTTTTTGGTATCTTACGAGAGATTGTAGAGTTGACATATAATTATGGCACAGAGCCTACTAAGATTGTGTTATTCAAGTGTGATTAGTTTTATCCGTTCCAAGATCAAGGTTGAAAAAATGATAAGCATGGTCTTGTGGATATAAACTACCGATGTCGATATCAAGGCTACGAACCATTTTTCCTATCAAGTTAGGATCATCTCGTGTACTTCACAACTTATCCTAGACGGGGAACATCAAGGTCGGACTGGCGGGTAATATGGAAGACTAAAGCTAGAAATATCTTTGACATTGACAAAATAGCTTATCAAGAGGACGAGTTACCTCTAGTTGCAAATATTATAGATGTGGACTCAACGAAAGTTAATCTTGACATGTTTGATCATGTAGAAGAGGTAGAAGTATCCGAGGAGGAAGACGAAGTAGATAAAAGTGAAGATGTGGAGAAAGAGGAGGATGAACAAGATAAATTTTCAGAAGATGATTGAAAATAAAATAAAATATATTTAGACTTGTGACATGTATTATATTTTGACTGTAGAATGTACCATCTATTTAGACTTGTGACATGTACTAGTTATTTACAGTACAATACCATTATAACTGTGAGATATATTATATTTTTCTACTTTATTTTATTATGTTCATGTTATATATATATATATATATATATATATATATATATATGTGTGTGTGTGTGTGTGTGTGTGTGTGTGTGTGTGTGTGTGTGTATTTGTTTTATCATCATATGTTGTACTTATCAGGTATGACAAGACGTCGTTGATCGTTGGCCAGGGACGAGGTAGATCCTCTAGACGGAGTGCTCTTCCGGTACCTGATGCTGGTTCCGAATCCTCATCTCCGAGTACTCCAATGTTCCAACCACTCATATCTCCGACTGTGTCGACTGCACGTAGTACTCCTGGGATGAATAGTTCCAAGCCTAAGACTACTCCTCCGTCTAGTGTTCCTCCTGTTGGTGGTACCACGGGGACGGAGGAGGATATGGAGGTCGAGCTGACTTCGTCACCATATCAGAACGATCCTCCGTGCACGCCTTCGGACAAGACGAGGACAAAGATTTGGGCCAACGGGCCTACAAAGTAAGTTAATTAGTTCACATGTTCTTACGCGTATATATATATATATATATATATATATATATATATATATATATATATATATATATATATATATATATATTGTATATTTTTACTTTTTCATGAATGTAATTATCTTCGTATAGATATCGTCCCTTGTCGGTACAGAGTTCCTTGGGACATTATCCGAGGCAAAGTTATGGTGGTCCTTGGATCAACTACTCAGATGCCCCGGACGAGAGGAATGCATTATGGTTTGTGCACTTCAAGGTAAAAATATATTTGATTTTAATCTCAAACATCTAATTCAGACATAACTTACTATTTTACATCTTATAGAGAGCATATTTCTATATACCGTACCGGGCTGAGCATATCGAGTAGTAGTTTTCTACCGTTGCCACCAAGTTGATTCGTGATGCGATCGACGACCGAACAAATTGTGCTCGCTCCGGAAGACCGATCTTAGGTTGTATCACACCTGAGAAGTGGACTATGATGAGGGCTTAATTCGACGATCCCAGGTATAAGGAAAGGTTGAAGAAAGCGAAGGCGGCTAGGACGAAGGCATGAAAGTGGTGTGGTGGTTCAATTCCCATGACAAAATATTTTCGTCTTCTAGTATGTATTTTATTAAATATATTTTTTTAATAAAAGTAGGATAGAATATATAATTTTAATAATAATAAATAATTTATTAACAGGTATAGAGAGATGAGGACGCTAACATAGTGACCGTCTTCCTAATAACACATCGGAAGGGCAGAAATCTCATCGATGAAAGGGTCACGTAGAGCTATGTAAGTATTATGTTACATTGTATTAATTTTAATATAACTTAGGAATCATGCAAATAGATATCCATGTAGTTAGAATTAGGTACCTTCGACATTAGAACTTTGGACAATTGGATAGTAAGAAGTATGCTTATCGAGATATGTGTACTTTTCTAGGATGAGTATCTTAGGCTACATGAGAGGGTGACTGCTAGTGCACTTACAGAAGGGGAGGTTGATTCTTCCTTACAGTCCGTCGCAGCTCCGTCGGCGGACGAGCTGTGGATGACCGTAGTTGGTGGTCTTCAGAGGAGTACGTACTAATGTACGGGATCCTACGATGCCCTTGTTGTGACACAGTCCTCTAGGTCCCCCTATGTCGGTAGTGTGCGTTCTCCACAACCCTCGCAGGAGTCGGCCCGAGTCTAGGAGATCGTTGACCATCATATCGCGTCTCTGCTTGACAAGTTGATGCCTCCAGATCAACAGTAGTCCTAGGTAGGACTGTTTTCTGTTTGTTCGTATATTAGGCCATGATTTTGTGTCCTTTATGTATTTGTTTCAGACTCTATTTGAGATACTTCATGGATGCTTATTTCTTTATTTATGTATGTGTTTCTTGAGACTAAGTTAGTGATGCAAATGTGTCATTTTCTTAAATTTTTACTTCATTGTTCCTATTAAATGCATGAAAATTTACAGGTGTTGAGTATTTCACGAAGTGTTTGGCGAACCCAAAAAATTCAACGGAGCGTTACTCCAGGTCTATTTATATAAACTGTGACTTTATAACTACAAGTAGATTTATTATAGAAAGTATTTTTTGCATGCATTTTTTTTGTTTTCTTTTTTGCTATTCAGCGACGTTCTGTGACGTCTGTTAACGTTGCTAACATGTATTAGAACGTCACTGAACGGTACCATGAACATCGCTGATATGTTGTTGAACGTCGCTAAATAGCTAACATGGCAAATTTTGCCATGTCAGCATTGTCGTAGCGAAATATCGCTGAATGTGTCGCTAATTTGGCGACGTTTTAGCAACATAATCGACATTTATCACGTCACTAAATGTTGCGATATTTAGCGATGAGACTCGGCTAAAACACGTCACTATAGCGACGAATAGCGACTTTTTTGTTGCCAACGACCATGAGTTTCTCGACAGCACGTAAACGTTGCAAAATGCGTCGCTATTTTTGTTTAGCGATGTATATTTCCATATTAGCAACATTTTCAGGTGTCGCTAATATTACTTATTCTGGTAGTGTTGTCGAAGTCGAACACTGTGTGATATACACCCATGAAGACATCTCCAAGAATCATGTATCAAGCAGAATTCGACATCAGAAATAAAACTTTTGAGAGCTTTTGTTTTTATATGGATATATAGGTAATTTTATTCTTGAAAAAAATACTTTTAGAACCGCTGGTTAATGAATTACCAAGCATAAGTTAAACTGGTTTAACAACCGTTACTTAAAACCATCAAAAATTGGACCCCTCATAACCATTGTTTTAAAAACTGGAATGGCCCGACCGGTTCAATCGAGTGACCCTTGAACCGGTAGCTTTTTCGGACCAGGTCAGTGTTTACCCACTAATTATTTAACATTGGTTGTTAATGAATTTTTTTGTAAAAATCAGCGTCGTCCGGAAGGATTGAACTTATGCCACCGTGTTTTAGCACAACCACTGGTGAATTAGTTGAACTGATTTGACCTGATCCAGTGTCTTATCCGAGTCGATCTACGGTCCGATTTTTTAAAACACAGTTATAACCGGTACTTTAAAAACATATCATAACCCATATTCCAACAATTACCAAGTAGACCCTCTACCAAAATGCCCCTAAAATAACGTGCGATCTTCTTCCAATGATCCATTCAGTTGTCCAAACACGAAAGTGTAGGCATTCTTTGTTAGCTATTGATAGAGTGGAAGGCAATTGAGGAAATGATGAAGGGGTTGGCCACACTGAGGAAAGTTTCAGTCCTGCTGATAGTAGACAGAAAATATACTCACACAAGCTAGCTAGCTAGTTTGACTCGTCACTCCTACTTGATGAGTTTTCCTAATCTGGTGATATTGTTATAATCTTGAGGAGTATGAGCTGCCATCCCGGGCATTACCAGCCCCATAATCCTAATTAGTCTCATAAGCATGCTTTCTTGATAATCTGGTCCCCCGACATGTTCGATGGTGAAACTTCGCGCAAGCTCCAATATTGCATTCAAGTGTTGGGGAATGAAATAAGACCATCCGAAGTAGTTCTCGTTTGGTTGTTCATCCATTTCCTGCTCCATATAGGCAAAAAAGAAGAAGAAGTAATTAACTAGTTTAAATTTCACAATTAACCGTAGAAAAGATTTGCAAAATATTGTGATACAAATATACCTACCTTTCCTCTGTAGAGGCTGTTGTAGTAAAGGCATTTGCCGAAGTGCTTGAAGAAGAAAGTGTCGTCTTCGAATGGCAGCCTGCACACCATGTCATTGCAGTAAACGAACCGGAAGTATCGTCTCCTGGGAGTGTCGAGAAATTTCTCGACGAACTGGCCGAGCCGGCGGTCTCCCATCCTCGGCTGCCCGAACGTGTACACTCCCTCCAACCTATCTAATATCGTGTGCTCGCCATGATATGCCAGGATTATTGAGAATAGGGCTGACAATGCTCCTCCCAAGCTATGTCCGGTCACGAGCAGCTTGGCCTTGGGATTCTTCGTAAGGACGTCCCTTAGCTTCTCACGGATGGTGTAGTAGGCATACGGGGTTTCTGGGCTCTCCACAATCTCCTTCGGCCACCCGTTCTTTTGTAACCCTAAGGCCTTCATGAACCCTCCGTGGAACTTGCCCACCCCCCGCATCTCGTACCACGAGAGGTCGATGTCGGTGCAGACGTCATATTCGTCGTCGGTGCCTCGAAATGCCACCACAATCAGCTCAGCATTGCCGCTCTCGGCTGGTTTGTCACTCATCATGAAGGCATGAGTGCAGAATGATTGCTGGATATCTGAAACATAAATATATGAATATTAATATATATATATATATATTTTTTGCAAGAAAGCACTTACAATTTGTGATGGTTGTCCACCAGGACAAATTTCGACTCTTTATATGATCAAAGAATTGACTACAAGCATATATTGATTTTTTTTTTTCCCCCTTTGTCCCAAGAGAACCTTTTACAAATCTCAAGAAAAAAAATACAATAACAATAAAATCACAATCTCCTCCCCCTCCCACAAAAAAAAAAAAAAAAAATTCCTAACAAGAACTTTGTACCTAATTATCAACTGAATCAACTCTAGTGATTATCTCCGTAACGTAGTTAAAGGAACTCAAATGAGTACCTTCTTATTCTTGAAGTGCTAGACCTACAATAGAACACAGATCTCCTCGTAGAATTTTTGGTTCATTCTCCATTGAATAACTCCTAAGAACAAACTTGAAATAATTTTTGGTTCATTCTCCCTAGAATCACTCTTAAGAACTTGGATTAGCCTCCACAAATAGACTAAGAAAACCTAGCTTAGCCGCTATTCTAGCTGTCACTCTTATAAATTATCCAAAATAGATAAAATGGCAAAAAAAATGCGAAATTTTTGAACTTCACATAAATACTCAAGATAGACTTGTTGCTAGTATGCCGGCAATAGGCTTAATGAACAAAAAATTTGGGATATAAAGTGTTGGAAATTTCTTGCAGTATCTCTTATATCAATGGGATAGTAATAAGGTTGTGTTATTCAATTTCTCTATATGCGCTATAAATTCTATATATGAAAAATAGATGTTTTGCAAAATGAGCACGAGTGGACCTTGTATAAGAGTAAATTAGGCTTGTACGATATCATATCTAGTGACGACTTATTGATTCGGAAGAATTTGGACATGATATAATGTTATCACAACCCTAAACCCTAACTAGAATTTCGTACATGGAAGTAGCTGCCAACCAAATTGACTTCAATGATGATCTCCATGCATGACGGAGTTGACATAACTCTTATCAGAACCTACTCCTTCTGTCTTAAAATATAAGACTTACGAGTGAACATAGAGATCTTCTTGTAGAAATTTTGGTGGATTCTCCTCTGAATCTCTCCTAAAGAGCAAAACATAGAATAATTCTCTTAGTCTCCATAAATAGCCGAAGAAAACCTAACTTAACCCATAAGCTAGTCAGTACACATTTGAACCATCCAAATATTGATCCAACTGTCCAAAAGAATGTTAAGATCCAGATATGCATAGATATACACATGACTGGTATACAACCGGTGTGCTAGCGGTATACTTAATGTGTACAAATTTTGTATCAAAAGCTACTGGAAATTTCTTGCAGTATCATGTAAATTGTAGGTATATCGGTGCTTCTATTTTGGCTCCATTCCAGCCCCTATCTAGTTGCAACCGTTTTTTCGTCGCAACTTTTGTCTACGAATATTCAGGACTCTCCAGACTATCATCCATCTCAAAATTAGACTGAATTTTCAATACGAACCACATTAATTTTTCCGTCCTTATGTTTCTTCTTATTTGTTTTCCTACAAAAAAAAATTCCTAATCGGATAGTATTAGAAGGTTTTACAATGCTTTTATATTTATATATATATATATATATATATATATATATATATATATATATATATATAACCCTCTATAATTGTTCATCAAACAAGAGATTGGTCTTAAAGTAAGAGCCATGGTCTTAAAGTAAAAGTCAGGAAAAGTATTCCAATATTATTTCTTGCACTGTCTTCCATCTCAAAATTAGACTGAATTTTCATTACGAACCACGTTTAGTCTTGTGTCACTGTGTTTCTTCTTATTTGTTCCTACCACGTTCCTATAAAAAAGGAAAAGAAAATTCCTAATCGGATATTACTATAGGGCTGAAACCCTCTATAATTGTTCATCAAACAAGAGATTGGTCTTAAAGTAAAAGCAATGGTCTTAAAGTAAAAGCCAGGAAAAGTAGTAGAATATTATTCCTTGCACTGATGAGTAAAGCTTACCAACCCAGCAGCTGTAGAAAGCCAAGAATTCCATCTGCGTAAAGATTAAACTCAAGGATATTAGTCAAGAATTCGTCAAAATTACAAGGAACCTGGCCTAACTAATTCAAATTAACCTGAATCTTACGTTCCAGTAGCCTCTAACCGTGCTTTTGATGCGTGCCATATTCTCGTATGAAAGTTTTGCAGCCATGATAGAGAGATGTGCATGATATGCGCTATCTCCGGGCTTGATGTTCGTGTCCAATTCTTCCCTGGTGTCGATGAACGAGAGTGGTGATCTGAAGTTTACTGAGTTCTTGTCTGGCATCACTAGTTTTCCTGAAAACAAGGAAGATGATGATCTCACTTACCAAATACCACAATGTTGGGAATAGTGAAAGAAGAGGAGATTTCAGGGATTAGGAGCAAAATAGTACTTTTACATGATTAAGTTGATGGTTGAATCAAAATTTGACTGATAAGTAACTGATGGGAGTCTTAAAAACTCTTAACCAAATGGACAGTGTACTATGTATATTTAGCAATCCTACTGACCTCTGAAGATACCCCAGATGAATTTGGAGAGGTGGTTGTCCACCAGCAGGTTGGTCATCAAGATCCCACTGCTCAGTCCTGGTTCGGCCACGGAGAGGAGGATTTTCTGAAAGACGATCGAGAAAACTATCAAAATTCTCCGGTTGATATCGTCGATCACCGTGCCTCTCGGGCAATCTATGGAATGTATCTCGCCGATCCTGCCATGTTCTAAGATGCAAATGAGGTCTTCTGGTGTAGTACGCTCCGGATGTAGTACCATATAGTCGCTGAAGGTATTCAAATAGAGCCCCGGCGCCACTGCCGTAGCTCTCTGCGAGGAGCACACTTTGCGCACATGGACTCTGGGATAATGTGGTCTGCACGAGACCGCTGCAGGCGCCATCGGGTGCAGCGTTTGGCCACCGAGAATGCCAACATGCGCCATTGTTGCAGTGGATGTTCGAGAAAGAAGAGGAGTGAGGAGATGATATATATATATATATTGCGGATGTACAGTAGCAGGAGGCTAGGCTACCTAGCTGATGCTTGAAGCAAACGTGAAGCAAGAAGTAGAAGTAAATGCAAAGGAAGCACGAGGTGTCCGTGTCCGTCCGTCAGATTTCACAGCTGTTCAGTTAACTGGTCTATGGCGTTGCCGAGGTATAACGGTAGGCGCCTAGCCAATAAATCAGGAGATACTTGTTGGGGAAGATTCCGACATTGCAGAATTACTTAAGGAAAGGTACCCAAAATTCTCAAGGAATTTTTTTCAAAATAGATTTTATATTTTATACATCTGCGGTAGTATTGCAGATATATGAATAGTTGTCACGTGTCTATGGCTTAATTAAGATCATATACACATGATGTGATATTAATGGGACACTTGACATCAATTCATAATTGTCGGTAGAGTTTTGGGCTCCTGTTTCTTTCAAAATAGCAAGTTTTTGACTTAGTTTCTTTCAAAATAACGTGTTTTCATTTCTTTATGATTTAGGATGTTTTTGGTTGAAAGCAAGTGGAGTAAAAGAGTTTTTTTTTACTTGTTAGCATTTTAACTACTTTTGTTATTTGGTTACAAGTGAGGATTAAATCTAACTATTAAATGTTTAGGTTGTCCTTATTCTTATCTTTACATTTTTTGCGAAGAAGTGATAGGAGATAATATTCTAGGTATTTCATTCATCATGATAGTACATATATATACATCAACATATCAACTTGGGGCCTAAGTCACATGGCCAATCACCATAAATATAATTTAATACAATTTAATCCCAATACTGCAATCAACATAAATAGTAGTCAATCACCATATATAGCTAATCATCATAAATGTAATTTAATGATACAATTTAATCCTAATGTCCCCCTCAAGTTGGAGTATGCAAGTCACGAATGTCCAACTTGCGCAAAATAAACTCAAATTATCGTTTGCCTAAAGCTTTAGTGAAAACATCCTCCAGTTGCCCATCCGTTGGCACATAAGATGGGCGAATAACTCCAGCAAGAACATCATCCCTCAAAAAATGATAATCCACCTCAATATATTTTGTGCGCTCATGGAAAACTAGGTTCTGCGCAAGATGTAAAGCAGATTGACTATTACAAAATAAATCCATAGCACACGAATGTTGCCCCCCCCAAACTGCCAAGCAATCCCTTGAGCCACTTAAGCTCACACGTGACGGCCGCCATCGCACGGTACTCCGCTTCTGCCGAAAAATGGGACACCGTCACATGTTCCTTCATTTTCCAAGAGATGGGCAATCACCAAGAAAAACTAACCAATAAGACAAAGAGCGTCGTGTGATGGGACAACTCGCTCAATCAGAATCACACTACCCCCCGGAGCCACAAATCACAGTCAGAGAGAAAAAGAATGTCTTGACCGGGACAACCCTTCAGATATCTAACAACCCTCAAAGCCGCATCCTAATGATCACGTCGGGGCTCATGCATAAACTGCGACAAGATGTGAACAACATAAGCCAAATCCGGCCGAGTAAGCGAAAGATAAATCAGCCGTCCTACAAGCCGTCGATATGCTTCTCCATCAGAAAAAGTGGACTTGTAGAGCGTGCTAGTTGATGATGTTGTTCCATGGAAAAGCTTGCGGGTTTCTCCCACAATAATCATGTCTTAGAGATAATGTCAAGTGTATATTTTCGTTAACACAGAAAAATACCTTCCGCACTTTGACCTACCTCAACACCAAGAATAAACATCAACGCCCCAAGGTCCTTCGTGTGAAAGTATGTACTCAAATAATCCTTAAAGGCAGTAAGAGCAGCATAATTATTGCTAGAGAGAATCAAATCGTCAACATACACTAGAACATTTATCTGAACATCGCCCATATGAAGAGTAAAAAAGCGAATAGTCGGAGTACGATTGGCAAAATCCATACTCCAGCAAAGAAGATGCCAACTTCGCAAACCAACAACGAGGCACATGATTAAGCCCAAAAAGAGATTTTCAAAGCCGATATACCTGAACAGGGTGTTTGGTAGGGAAACCAGGTGGTAGTTTCATATACACTTCTTCGATAAGGTCTCCATGTAGGAAGGCATTGTGAATATCCATCTGATATAGTTTCCAATTCTTTGATGCGGCTATAGCTAGAAAGGTACGAACAGTAACAATTTTGACAACCGGAGCAAAAGTATTAGTGTAATCAATCCCTTCAACCTGATAATTTCCAAAAACTACCAAACGGGCTTTAAGCTGCTCAATACTCCCATCAGAGTTATACTTTATCTTGTACACCAACCGGCTCTCTAGAGCACGTTTTCCAACCTGAAGCATCTCTATGGTCCAGGTACCACTATCCTGTAATGCCCGTATCTCCTTCTGCATAGCTTCTCGACACACTACTTCTTTAACCGCCTCTTTAAAGGAGGTCAGTTTTGTACCTACAGTTACAGCAGCAAGAGAATTTTTGTGTCCCAGAGATAATCGTTCACAATTCAAAAAATGTGCTATAGGATAAGGAGTACCTGAGAAGTGATTGGACATGGTAGAACGTTAAGAGGGAGGACTATGAGACAACTTTCGTATTGTATTTGTAGCATAGTCACGGAGGTTCACACATAAAATTTTGGTACGCATTCCACGGCCCAATGCACCCTCACCATTCGACACCACCACCGCCGCCTCATCCTCTGTTGTCGCAGCCGCCACGACAGCCTCCGTTGCCGCATCTTCCATGACGGCCTCGGCCTCAGCCGCGCTGTCTTCCACGGCGGCCTAAACCTCCACGAAGGCCATCCCATCCATATGAGGTAGATCAAACCCCAAAGCATCACCGCCCAAGCCAAGAGACACCAGGTCAGGAGGAGCCATATCACCACGATCATCTTCAACATAATAGAAAAACTCATCCTCATAAAATTTAATATCTCGAGAGACTAAAAAATCACCAGTAACTAGATCGTACAATTTTTAACCCTTCTTGCCATGGGGGTATCCCACAAAAATACACTTTTGACTGCGAGAAGCAAACTTATCTATCTTAGCTTTTTGGTTGTGGACAAAACAAAGACAACCAAAAATAGGTAATTCATCATAAGAAGGAGGAGCACCAAATAATATTTTATAGGGGGTTTTAAAACCAAGAAGGCTTGAAGGAGTTTGATTGATCAAATAACCAGCCACCAAAATACACCCACCAAAAAAAAATTGGCAAATTTTTTTTGAAAACGTAAAGCACGTGCCACATTCAAATATGTCTATATTTTTGTTCGACCCTCCCATTCTGCTGAGGTGTACCTACACAAGATGTCTAAAAGAAAATACCATTATGTGCAAAGTAGTCGCACAAGCAATTAAACTCAGTACCATTATCACTTCGTACATTGCGAACTTTGGAATTAAATTCAGTCTTATCAATCAACAAAAATACCTAAACAATACGAGAAAAATTATCCACAATCGTCAAACAATATCGAGCTCCATACGAAGAAGGCGTAGGATACGGCCCCGAAAGATCAGAATGTATCAAATCAAAAATTGTAATAGCCCGAGAGTCACTAACAGTAAAGATACCTCGAGTTTACTTTATCTGATGGCAAACTTCAGATGCCTTATTCACTGAACTATTAGAGCTACTGATAATAGGAAGTGACTTTACTACTTTATCAGAAGGATGCCCAAGTCGCTGATGCCAAATGTCCAAAGAAGTCGTCCCAGTGACTGTCAAGGCCTGAGTCTTCGGTACAATACGAAATTAGTAGAGTCTGTCCCGCTGTTCACCGATGCCAATCAGGGTCCTCAAACTGGGGTCCTGTATCACGCATAAATTTTTAGTAAATTTTATAACACAATTTATATCATCAATAAGATGGGCCACATAAATTAAAATATAATGTAATTGAGGTACAAATGGAACATTTGTGAGGGCCAAGCCTGGTGCAAGAGCAACACCACTGCAGCTCGAGGCAACCACAGTCCGTCCATCCATTCGGGAGTCCAATAGGACACTCCTCCATTCTCACGACCCGCACCCGGTGTAGGGATGCAAGTCGAGAATAACGCCCAGCCTACGTCGCAGAATCGATGGTAGAACGCTGTTTGGATAATCTATCTAACAATATAATGAGCCACCAATAATATCAGTATACTCGATCACAAATCTAAGATAGAAAAGAGCACAAATATGATAGAAGAATAGAATAGTCACAATATAACTCATGAGTCAAAATAATAACATCAATGAGTCTGAAAAATACTAAACAATAAACTGGAGACAAATCCAGTACAAAAGAATACTAAGAAGCTACATGTCCCGGGTCATTTGTCTTAGTCGGGATGAGTCCCTCCTGGGCCAGGGTCTCTGACTCTAAGCCCACAACATCCTAAGGCCCGTAATGTGTAGGGTACCACTCCTCAATATTATCTGAGAAAAAATATATTCAGTCAGGAAAGGAGCAAAGTACATCTCTAACAGCAGTTCTAATCAATGATATAAACTATGTAACAGTAAATGGATGTAAATATACAAGATGCAACAATAGATACAAGAGATATACAATAAAGAAAATACCAAAAATAAATACAAGAATGAACAATATGGCAATGAACAATAATACTAATGACTAAGTGGGTGAGTACCAGCTTTAACATGTGATCGGCTTGGGAACTTGATACAAGATATATGGCCAGGCTAATCATACGTGCGATGTATGATTAATATTATTCAATAAACAAGACTTGATACAAGGAGGGTATGATCACATATCTACACTACATACTCCCCAACCACGACTGGTATAGTGGATCCAACCATGGTACACTGTGGCACAAAATTCTTTAAGAAGATAGCGACTCTTCCCTAGAATCAGTGTCTGTAGATGTACAAGAAGAACAATAAAACAAGGCTTGCATAAGATACACCATATACCAAGGAATATCATCTCATGACGAGATCCGGATATACCAATCCGTGTAACCATCGTGCAAGAAAATATAGATATCTACACTAGATACAATGAACATAGAGGATATCATAAATGAGAAACTATCAGAGAATGTACTCGCATGAAGTCCGGTGAATAGTCTCACAGATATCTGATACGGTGCCTCGAAGACCTAGATATGGAATATAACATCAATACAAAGTTTCGGAATAAAAATAAGTTAAACTAGTCAACATCTAGGTCAAAGAGCCATTTCTAAGTCAAAATAGTCAAACTAGGTCAACTCTAAGTCAAACCGATCAAACTTGGTCAAATTTGGTCAAACTACATATTTTTAGGTTGCATGAGTCTATCACAATGATATTGGGTTCATAAACTATGAAACTAGGTCATACAAGCTAAATCTATGATACTAAGATACCGTATCGCAAGATACGCAAACAAGAGAAAGAAAATATTACATATGCATATTCAATCAATAATATGTATACTAATCCTAACTACTAAATGCTATGTGGATACCTTAGCTTTAAACCAACTCGGTATCGCACCACTAAACACTCATCTTGGTACCCAACCCCATTATCTTGAGTATCCTCAAATACCTTGACACTTACCTTAGTATCTCAAGGTAAATGTGATATCTAGTATATATTAGTTACCCAAACACTTACCCATATGCTAACTTATAGCTAAACTATTTTATCATCTAATATATATGAATACATGGAAACATATACTACAAACACCAACTATTCTAACAATATATATATATATATATATATATATATATATATATATATATATATATATATATATATATACATATCTAGCTACTAGCTAACTACTAATTGCTAAACATTAAAATTAGCTAACTAGTAGCTACCAAGCTGAACATAAAAAAACTCTGCTGCCCGCTGATGTAAACTGCTACTGCGAGAAGCTGCTGCTGCTGTTGCTGTCGCAAGCTGTTGTTGCTACTGCAGCTGCTCTAATAAGTTGTTGCTGCTACGGAAAGCTGCTGCTCTAATAAGCTGCTGCTACTGCAAAAATCTGCTGTTGCTGGTAACTGCTGCTGCTGCTTCTATAAGCTGCAGCTGCGGAAAGCAACTGCTGTTGCTGCTGGTAACTGCTGTAGCTGCTTCTAGAGCTTCTGCAAGCTGAGCCTCAACCCCTCCCTTGCACATACAACCTTATACGTGTATACATACATACACATGCTTATATATATATATATATATATATATATATATATATATATATATATTCAAGTGAAGTTCCCACATCATATATATATATATATATATATATATATATATATATATATATATATATATATATATATATATATATATATATATAATAATACACATATACATATATATGTTTCAACTTACATATATATATATATAGGTAGATACATCACAACCTCTCATACATACTTATAGATATAGTAGCATCATACACATCATATATATATACATCATATATATATATATATATATATATATATATATATATATATATATACACAATCACATAGTTATATACATACATAACTATATGGTATCATAATTATATATACTTATATATATACAATACACTTTGTCTATTTACTTATGTATATATATATTACAATAGCTAAGAACATTGAAAATTTGATCTAGAATTGAAATGCAACAAACACGTGGAGTGTATGGCACCCGTATCACACTAGATCTATGATACGCTTGCGACATGAGTCCACCACACAACCAAACATACCCCGAAGGACATGAGCAAGTCTAAAATACTATTTATGAGCAATATGAAGAGTCAAACACATATCTACGTGTCCGTGTCAAAATGTGACATGCACAAAGTCCCGTGTCGGAGGAAAACTCCCAAATTAATACGTATCACCAATTTGTTGGGATACAACCTACACGTACCCAATTATGAATCCGACACTATCCATAAACACATAAACATATGCCAATTTAATCTATAGTACCAATTGACAAACATAACAAGTGTCAATCTCAAAATTCTTCCAAAATTGACACAAAAAGTACCATAACTTTCTCAATAGGCCTCCTATGAACTCAATTCCAAATCCTATGGGTAGCCTATGAATATTGATTGATATTTTATTATTAAATCTTAGATTTAGAATCTAATTGAAGAAGAAAAACTGAATTGTACCTATTGGGAGATGGATTTCCAATGCAACCTCCAAATGTTATAAAATTGGCCTCCAACTTGTAGATCCTTACTCTTCTTTGTAGATCCTTGCTTCCTCCTTCTAGATCCTCGCTCCACTAGTCTCCAATGGTGATTTGGGAAGGAATTGAGATAAAATTTGGTAGAAAAATGATGTGAGAATGAGGAAATTTGGTTGAAAAAAATTTTAGATCTAGATTTAAAATAAAAAGAGGAGAGAGAAATATTTCTCCCCTCTTTATGTAGGCCGACCCCCTTGCCCCTTCCTCAAGCTACTATGTAATGTCCATTATACCCCTTGGGGCCTCTCATGAAGAAATAATTAAGGAGAAAAGGTTCTAGTCTAATGGGTTAATTAAACTAATCATCCTCCTAATGAATGGGCTTCTAATTGAGCTCAATTCTAACAATTAATACATGTTGGTCCATGAGTCTAAACTAAACTATTTAGATCCACTAACATAAGTTCAAGATAATAAACTAACATCTACCAATAACTAAATAATACAATAAATAATTATTCACATGCACAATATTTAATTAATTATAAAATGACAAATAATATTTCCTAGAAAATATGGTAGTGACAAGTCTACCCTCCTTAAAATAATTTCGGCCTCGAAATTTAAAGACGAAAACTACCCCTAGAAAATAACAGAACAGAAGAAAAGAACATAACAGAACTAGGAAAGAACATACCTCAAGGCACAAACAATTATGGATAACGCTCTCGCATTTCATCCTCTCTCTCCTAGGTAGACACCCCCAGAGAGTGATGCCTCCATGCGACGCGTACCAAAAGAATAGTCTGGTTCCATAGCAACTTTTCTCTCCGATCCAGAATCTCAATCGGTTGCTCTGGATAGCTAAGAGTAGGGCCCACCTCTATCTCTGAGTGATCCAACACGTGACTAGGATCTGCCATGTACCATCTCAACTGTGACACGTAAAACACGTTATGCACTCCCTCCAATGTAGGTGGCAAGTCTAGTCTATAAGCAACTGCACCGACCTTCTCTAGAATAGTGAAAGATCCGATGAATCACGGACTAAGCTTCCTGCCTCCACCGAAATGAATAGTGCCTCGTGTCGGAGAAATCCTCAGAAACACCAAACCACCGACCTATAACAAAACACAACCTTAAGAACTTAATCTATAACAAACAACCAATAACAAGAACAAAATAAAATCTAAAATTATACCTCAAACTCCAAAGGTCTCCGGTGGCTATCGGCCCAATGCCGTTGTCTGTCCTGTGCCACTCAAAGTCTGTCTCTGATCAACTGAACCTTCTCCGTTGCATCTACAACCATCTCTGGCCCAAGCAAAACTCTTTCTCCAATATCGTCCTATGATAAGGGAGTACTACATCTTGACCGTACAGAGCCTCAAATGGTGACATCTCTATACTAGCCTGGTAGCTATTATTGTAAGCAAACTCTACCAATTGGAGGTGGTCCTCCCAAGATCTCCTAAAATCTAGTACATAAGTGCACAGCAAATCCTCGAGAGTGTGAATAGTCCTCTCTGACTGCCCATCTGTCTGGGGATGATATGCAGTACTGAACTTGAGCTGGGTGCCCAAACTCGCCTGCAAATTTCTCTAGAAATTAGAAGTGAAATGACTATCCCGATCCGAGACTATGCTGACAAAAACTCCATGTATCCTGATGATCTGCCTCACATACATCTTTGCCAGCTTCTTTGTAGACAAACCCACCTTGAAAGGCAAAAAGTGGACCGACTTGGTCAACCTGTCAATGATGATCTAAATCGCGTCTTTCCCTCCTGGAGATCGTGGAAGTCCGAACATAAAATCCATAGTAATGTGCTCCCACTTCCACTCTGGAATGGATAATGGCTGAAGTAAACCTCCTGCCCTCTGCCTCTCGGCTTTCACCTGCTTGCATACTATGCATCTGGATACAAACTATGCTACTTCCCTCTCCATGCCTTACCACCACACACTCCCTCGTATATCCCGATACATCTTGTTGGCACCTGGATGTATGGAATACTGAGAGCGATGCGCTTCCTACAATACTTTCTCACGCAGCTCCCTACTAGGCACACACAATCTAACACCATGCCGTAAAGAACCATCCTCAACAATGGTGAAATCATCCTCCAATTCTGCTCTCACCTAAGCTCTGATGCTCCTCAGAGATACATCCTTATACTGGGCTGCTTTGATCCTGTCCATCAACTCTGACTGTATCTGCAATCCCCACATCTGCATAGTAAAACTAGGAACTGTCAGCTCAATGCCCAAGCTCTCCAAGTCCTCCAATAAATATCGATCCTGCGTCAAAAATATAACTATCGGATATATGCGCATGGCATCGGCAACTACATTAGCTTTCCCAGGATAATACTGCAAAAATATGTCAAAATCCTTCATCAGTTTTAGCCACCGATGTTACCTCATGTTCAACTCCTTTTGTGTGAAAATGTACTTCAAGCTCTTGTGGTTTGTGAAGATCTCCATACGCTCTCTGTAAAAAAAAGTATTTCCACAACTTCAGGGCAAAGATGACTGCTGCCAACTCCAAATCATGGGTAGGATAGTTCTTCTCATGAGGACCCAATTGCCTGGATGCATAGGCAATCACTTTCCCATTTCGCTGAAGAACAGAACCCAAACCTTTCCCCGATGGATCACTATAAATTATGAAACCTCTTGACCCTGATGACAATGTCAAAATAGGAGCAGACGTCAACCTCTTCTTTAATTTCTTAAAAGCAACCTGGTAATCCTCCGTCCAAACAAACCCTACATCCTTCCTGGTGAGTCTGGTCATCGGCTCGACAATCCTCGAAAAAATCCTGCACAAACTTCCTGTAGTAGTATGACAATCCCAAGAAACTCCTGATCTCTGATACTGAACTCGGGGTCTTCCAAGGCTCCACTACTGCGATCTTCTTCGGATCTACTGAAATTCCATCACCAGTCACCACATATCCCAGGAACTCTACCTTGTTTAGGAAGAACTCACACTTGGACAGCTTCCCATATAGCTTCTCCTTCCTTAGCACATCCAACACAATCTGCAAATTCTCTTCGTGCTCCACCGATGTCTTCGAGTAAATGAGTATGTCATTGATGAACACCACCACGAACTTGTCAAGGTACTGATGTAACACGTTGTTCATCAAATTCATAAATACTGCCGGGACATTAGTCAACCCAAACGGCATTACCATAAACTCATACTGACCATATCGAGTTCTAAAAGCATTCTTCGGTATTTCCTTCGGCTTTACTTTCACCTGGTGGTAGCCTGATCTCAAATCTATCTTAGAAAATACCTTGGCACCACTCAACTGATCGAATAAGTCATCAATCCGTGGCAAAAGGTATTTATTCTTGATAGTGAGATTATTCAATATCCTGTAATTAATGCACATGCGTACTGATCCATCCTTCTTCGGTACAAACAATATCGAGGCTCCCCACGGTAAAGAACTCGATATGATAAACCCCTTATCCTATAATTCGTCCACCTACTTCTTCATCTCGACCAGCTCGCTGTTGTTTACTCTATAGACATGCTGTGAAATTGGTTCTGCACCTGGCACCAAGTCTAGAGAGAATTCAACATCTCGATCTAGCGGCAATCCTGATAATTCCTCAGGAAACACATCCAAGAACTCTGATATCAACAGATGCGTCAACTCCTTGTCTTCCACCATAGCTCCACAAATAATGCCTTCTTCTTGCTCTGCAGCTTCTCTAGCAAACTCGAACTTTGGCTCTCCTGGCGGACCAAACAAAACTCTACCTCCTCTACAATCTATACTAGCACGGTGCCTACTTAACCAATCCATCCAGAGTATAATTTCGTAGCTCGAAAGTGGCATTACAAGTAGGAATGCACTCAGCTCCCGGCCTCCCAGAGTAACTCTCCGATCCTTGCAAATATCATTAACCAGGATAATGCCTTCCCCGGTCATGATCTTTCAAGTCCTAAGCAAAGACTCTGCTACCAAACCATGCTTCAGAGCAAAAGAAACAGATACAAAACTATGGGAAGCACCACTATCAAACAAAGCTAAAGCTGAAATAGAATCAATATAGCACATGATGTAAGACAATCAAGAAAGGATAGTTAAAAGATCAAGTATTAATATCTAGAAAGAATAGTTGAATGAATCAAAAGAGTTTTTTCTAGATGTGATTGAGTATTCTCGGCCTATAGCATATATCCTATATCCTGAAACAGGCTCATAATAGTACTCAATTCAGAGCACCACTACAAATTGCACTAATTGCGACCTCAAAAAACCTGCATGGGCCACCACTAAAAATGTGTTATGACCCGCACCCGGTGTAGGAATGCAAGTCGGGAACAACGCCCAGCCTACGTCGTAGAATCGACGGTAGAACGCTGTTTGGATAATCTATCTAACAATATAATGAGCCACCAACAATATTAATATACTCAATCACAGATCTAAGATGAAAAAGAGCACGAATATGATAGAAGAATATAATAGTCACAATACAACTCATGAGTCAAAATAATAATATCAATGAGTCTGAAGAAATACTAAACAATAAGCTGGAGACAAATCCAGTACAAGCGAATACTAAGAAGCTACAAGTCCCGGGTCATCAATCTCAGTCAGGATGAGTCCCTCCTGAGCCAGGGTCTCTGACTCTAAGCCCACAACATCCTGGGGCCCGTAATGTGTAGGGTACCACTCCTCAGTGTCATCTGGGAAAAATATATCCAGTGAGAAAATGAGCATAGTGCATCTCGAACAGCAGTTCTAATCAATGATATAAACTATGTAACAGTAAAAAGATGTGAATATACAAGATGCAATAATAGATACAAGAGATATATAATAAAAGAAATACCGAAAATAAAAACAAGAATGAACAATATGACAATAAACAAGAATACTAACGACTAAGTGAGTGAGTACTAGCTTTAATATGTGATCGGCTTGGGAACTTAATACAAGATATATGGCCTGGCTAATCATACGTGTGGTGTGTGATTAATACTATTCAATGAACAAGACTTGATATAAGGAGGGTATTATCATATATCTACACTACATACTCCCCAACCCCGACTGGTATAGTGGATCCAACCATGGTACGCTATGGCACGGGATTCTCTAAAAAGATAATGACTCTTTCCGAGAATTAGTGTATGTACATGTAATAGAAGAACAATGAAACAAGGCTTGTACAAGATACACCATATACCAATAAATAATATCTCATGACGAGATTCGGATATACCAATTCGTGTAACCATCGTGTCAAGAAAATATGGATATCTAACAATAAACATAGAGGATATCATAAATAAGAAACTATCAGAGAATATACTCGCCTGAAGTCCGATGAATAGTCTCACAGATGTCTGATATGCTTCCTCGAAGACCTAGATATGGAATATAACATCAATACAAAGTTTTAAAATAAAAATAAGTTAAACTAGTCAACATCTAGGTCAAAGAGCCATTTTTAAGTCAAAACAGTCAAACTAGGTTAACTCTAAGTCAAATTGGTCAAACCTGATCAAACTACCTATTTCTAGGTTGCATGAGTCTATCTCAATGATATTGGGTTCATAAACTATGAAACTAGATCATACAAGATAAATCTAGGATACTAAAAAACCGTATCGCAAGATACACAAATAAGGGAGAGGAAATATTACATATGCATATTCAATCAATAATATATATACTAATCCTAACTACCAAATGCTATGTGGATTACTTGGCTATGAACCAACTCGGTATCGCACCACTAAACACTCATCTTGGTACCCAACCCCATTATCTTGAGTATCCTCAAATACCTTGACACTTACCTTGGTATCGCAAGGTAAATGTGATATCTAGTATATATTAGTTACCCAAACACTAACCCATATGCTAACTTATAGCTAAACTCTTTTATCATCTAATATATATCAATACATGGATATATATGCTACATACACCAACTATTCCAACAATATATATATATACATATATCTAGCTACTAGCTAACTACTAATTGCTAAACATTAAAACTAGCTAACTAGTAGCTACCTAGCTGAACATAAAAAAACTCTGCTGCCGACTGATGTAAACTATTATTGCTGCTGCGAGAAGCTGCTGCTGCTGCTGCTACTGCGAAAAGTTGTTGCTGCTTCTTCTATAAGCTGCGACTGCTGCTGCGGAAAGCTGCTACTGCTGCTGTTACTGGTAACTGCTGCTGCTGCTTCTACAACTTCTGCAAGCCGAGCCTCAACCCCTCCCTTGCACATACAACCTTATACGTATATACATGCATACACATGCTTATATATATATATATATATATATATATATATATATATATATATATATATATATATATATATATATATATATATATTCAAGTGAACTTCCCACATCATATACAATATATATATATATATAATCATGCACACATACATATATATGTTTTAACTTACATATATACATATAGGTAGATACATCACATCCTCTCATACATACTTATAGATATAGTAACATCATACACATAATATATATATACATCATACATGTATATCTATATATCCATAACTATATATATATATACATACACAATCACATAGTTATATACATACATAACTATATGGTATCATATAATTACATATACTTATACATATACAATACACTATATCTACATACATATGTATACATATATTACCAATAGCTAAGAACATTGGAAATTGGATCTAGAATTGAAATGCAACAAATATGTGGAGTGTATTGCACCCGTATCACACTAGATGTATGATACACTTGCGACACGAGTCCACCACACAAACAAATGTACTACAAAGGATACGAGCAAGTCTAATATACTATTTATGAACAATATGAAGAGTCAAACACATATCTATGTGTTATTGTCAAAATGTGACATGCACAAAGTTCCATGTCGGAGGAAAATCCCCAAATCAATATGTATCACCAATTTGTTGGGATACGACCTACACGTACCTAATTATGGACGTGTCACTAGCCACAAACACATAAACACATGCCAATTTGATCTATAGGACCAATTGACAAACACAAGTGTCAATCTCGGAATTTCTCCAAAATTGACATAAAAAGCACCATAACTTTCTCAGTAGGCCTCCTATGAACTCAATTCCAAATCCTATGGGTAGCCTATGCATATGGGTTGATTTATCATGATTAAATCTCAGATTTATAATCTAATTAAAGGTGAAAAGCTAAATTATACCTATTGGGAGACGGATTCCTAATGCAACCTCCAAATGTGATAAAATTGGCCTCCAACTTGTAGATCATTTCTCCTCTTTGTAGATCCTTGCTTCTTCCTTCTAGATCCTTGCACCACTAGTCTCCAATGGTGATTTGGGAAGAAATTTGGATAAAATTTGGTAGTAAAATGATGTGGGAATAAGAGAATTTGGTTGAGGAAAATTCTAGATCTAGATTTAAAATGAAAAGATGAGAAAAAAAAATTTCTCCCCTCTTTAGGTAGGCCGGCCTCCCTTGCCCCTTTCTCAAGCTACTATGTAATGTCCATTATACCCCTTGGGGCCTCTTATGAAGAAATAATTAAGAGAAAAAGTTCTAGTCTAATGGTTTAATTAAACTAATCATCCTCCTAATGAATGGGCTTTTAATTGGGCTCAATTCTAACAATTAATACATATTGGTCCATGAGTCTAAACTAAACTAGTTATGTCCAATAACACAAGTCCAAGATAATAAACTAACATCTAACAATAATTAATAATACAATAAATAATTATTCACATGCATAATATTTAATTAATTATAAAATGACTTAAATACCCTTTCCTAAAAAATGTGGCAGTGACATCCATTGCCGTCAGCCCCGACAATAAATCCAAATTCTCCGTAACATGATTCAAGACGCCTGTATCAATAATCCAAGGTGCAATAGGCTTACCCAGTATACGATTCTCCAGAGATTTGACCGAAGAATTACCAAGCATAGAAATAAGTTATTGCCATTGGTCCGGAGTCAATCCCGGCACACCGCCGGCGCTTGCTCCATCATCTGCCATTCATGGCTGTGCAACAACGATGCCACGTCTTGCCATCGCCGCACACACTTTCGCACCCCGTCCATGTCCACCACCAACCGCATGTCCGCTAAATCGGACATTGAGTGAATCCCACAGTGGTTTCGCCTCCTCAAAGTAGGGTATTATCTTCTTTACTGAAGCATCGATAGTATGCAAAATCTACTACACAAGTATTGATTGAACGCAATACATATATTCCAATTGATCCTTCTCCGAAGGTTTATTGATAGACCCATCAACAAACCCAAATTTTCGTTGAGCCCGTAGAAAAAACCGAATAGATCTCGACCATTCATCATAATTATTCCTACGAAACACCACTTTCATAATGTATTACCCGGATTGTCATTAGAACCAAGGTAATACGGGGATATGGGATTGATCCGCGGTGCTGGCAGCGTAGAAGTCCTGCTGTCGCCGCTCGTCATGTCGCCGTCGCCGCTAGACATACCGCGACCTTCGCCGCTCGAAGAAAATGTGCCCTAACTGTCAGACTCTGATACCATATGAAGAAGTGATAGGAAATAATATTCTAGGTATTTTATTCATCATAATATTACATATATATACATCCACATATCAACTTGGGGCCTAAGTCACATGACCAATCACCATAAATATAATTTAATCCCAATACCCCAATCACCATATATAGCCTGCCAATTACCATATATAGCTAATCACCATAAAGACAATTTAGTGATAAAATTTAATTCCAATATTCTTAGTATATATATGACTATGCAGTCCAAAATAAAAATAGATTTTCTTCCAACTCTAGCATGATATCAGAGCTCAAAAGAAAAATGTAGCCTACACATCCTCTCCAAATCTTCATCTACCAAGAAGTTTCCATCTTCTATACCGGTCAGATCCTTCATTGCACAACAAACTTAATGTTAGCAACTAGCACTTCTTATTTGGACCCCATTGGAGCTCCACCAATCCACAACTTCATATGCTCCATTCCAGGTGAGATCAGACCCTCGGCGTTGGCTAAATGTCCTCTCATCTTCATCAGTCCACTACACCGCCTCCAACCAGCTACACGTCGGCAATGAACCTCTCAGTCACCCACCAGTCAGCCTCGTCTACATCAAGATTCTTTCATACTCTAAGCTCTATTCTCCTACTTCGGTCAACATGTATTTCTTGATACATTAATGTTGCATTGGTCACCAACAATATTTGATTGTGAAGTACATGCTTGATGATTTTTAGATCCTCTTTATCCAGTTGTGTTTAGATCTTTTACCATATTGATGCTGCATTGGTCACCGACAATATTCGATTATAAAGGACGTGCTCGACGATTTTTTTGATTCCCCAACTTCTTATCTTATTGATTATTATGATCTTTATCGGTCTACGCCTACTATCTCGACTTCATCGACCACCCGGGATCGAGAGCAAATCGGCTGTCCAATATTTTGTCCTATATTTTTGTTCCCTCTCCCTCTTTTTCTTCCTCCTTCTTTTTTAAAATCGGTTGGAACTCACATGTCATAGGAAGGAGACAGAAATATAAAACAAAATATGTAGGACAACTGAGCGTTGATTCTACAGATACAATGGTTACTTCTCTCCTGGCAGTCTCATGTTCATTCGAATTCCTTACCATCATATATTGTTACTCATGTTATTCATCCCGGTCTACCCACTCAACATTAGATAATCGATTCGTGAAATATTCACGATATTATATATCATACTTCTCATCTGACTTCTATTTGCTCGAACTCTATACATACAATTTACGGTACATCTTTATCGATTATTTATCGGGTTTACCTATCAGACTTATCTCAGTTCTCAGTTCCTCAAATTTTGTTGGAATTTTTGACTTTGGACTATTAAAAAAAGTCCCACATTGGCTACACCTCCAAGTGGGTATCTCAATATAATGCTTTGTTTGTGTAGAGGTGTGCACATGGGGTGTGGTAGGTGCACATGTGGGTACCATGAGGGGGTGTTTTCATATGAGAAAAAAAGATTAACTCCTCAAAGAAAAGCATTTATGCTTTTTGTCACTCTCTTGAAAAAAATTTCTTATGAGCTAAGCTTGACTCGGACTCGAGCGAAAAGTGGCAATTTGTTAGCGCACTTAGCATGGCGCTCGTGCACTCATTTTATGCGCAAGTTGCATTGTGCTCTCATTTTATGCACGAGTTGCATGTGCAGGCCATGCGCGGCTATACGCGAACTATGCACGTTTACACGCATGCGTTGCTGCTTGGCTGCTCGTATGTGCGCATGGACTGCTGCGTTGCTGACTTATGCGCGCAGGAGTTGTAGGCGCACTTAGTATGGCGTTCGTTCGCTCCTTTTATATGTGGGTTGCATCGTACGCTCGTTTTATGCCCGAGTTGCTTCCATAGGCCATGCGCGGCTATCCGCAAACTATGTGCAGCTATGCACGGCTAAGCATAGCTATGCGCGTTTATATGCATGTACTACTGCTCTGGTGCGCGTATGGGTTGTTGTGCTCCTGGCTTATGCATATAGGAGCAGCTACTGCTGTGCTGCTGGGAGCACGCAGATAGCGTAGTAGGCACATGATTCCGCTAATTGTGGGATTTGAACGGTTTAGAAAAATTTAGGTCATTAATTCTGATCTAGTTTTTGTGGAATTTGAATTTAAATCGTTCATATCTTTTCTTAATTGGTTGGCGGCCAGGATTAAGTTTAGATTTTCATCCTTGTCAGGTCCCAAAATCAGAATACTGGAGAGCGGGGGCCGATAAAGCCAGCTACGTATACCAGTGTACTCCAGTACCCCGAGATACGGTCACAGTTATGAATAGACATGGGGGGTTAATACTACAAGCCATCAGTCAACCTAGGTCAAGAAATCCTAGTATCTCAATCACAAGCAGGAATCCACAATATACAAAGAATATGATTATCAGAAGCAAGACAGTAAAGCGTCCCAAACCATATACACACAGATGATCATGAAGCTAGTAATACAAAATAAAGAACTAGCAAGAGTAATAGTCATACATGATCAACTCTAGCTATAGTCTAGAATACACTAATTATGTCATGCCTAGTAGGCGATATAACAAGTCGAAAATACAAGCTAAAGGGTGCTCGGGGCTAAATGACACAAAAGAATATGTATAATAAGTGGAAGAACAAAATAACAACCCACTAAATTGGTCTGGTGCTCCGTGTGGTCACCATCCTTGGGAATGTAAGAAAGATCCTCTGGCCTGTACCGAGTATAAATCTCTAGAAGATCCTGATATCCATAGCATGTGAGCATCTTCTCAATATAATGAGACTATGATAGCGCCACTCTAGTGTCCGTCCGGATTATCTCTATCTACAGGATAATATCAGCTTTCTCCAAGTCCTTCATACTGAACTTGGATGAGAGAAACTTTTTTGTCTTAGTGACACATGCTAGATCCGTGCCTAGGATCAGCATATCGTCCACGTATAGACAAATGATAACTCCTCTCCCTTCAGCGAACTTTGTGTAAATACACTTGTCCGTCTCACTAACTCTGTAGCGGTTTGATCTTATAACTTTATCAAACTTATCATGCCATATCTTGGGAGCTTGCTTCAGTCTATATAACAATTTTACCAACTTGTAGACTTTGTCTTTAAGCCCTTTGACGACAAATTATTCTAGTTGTTGTATGTAAATCTCTTCGATCAACTATCCGTTCAGGAATGCTATTTTAACATCCATCTGATGAATAACTAGCTTGTGAATTACCCTCAGAGCAATCAATATCTGGATGGTCTTTATCTACACTACTAGAGCATATGTGTCAAAGTAGTCGATCCCCTGCTTCTGAGAAAATCTCTTGGCTACCAGCTTTGCCTTGAACTTGTCAACAGTTCCATCAGCCTTCATCTTCTTCTTGAAGATCCACTCGCATCCGATTGGTTTAGCTTCTTCAAGTAGATAGACCAACACCTAAGTGTTATTGGAGGTTATTGAGTCATACTAATCATTAATAACCTTCCACTAGAAGATAATGTATCTGGTCTTCATCGCCTCATCATAGGTAAGTGAATCTGTTTCTACATGATAGGTAACGAAATCATCTCCGAAGTCCTTTTGTCTCCTCACTCGCTTAGGCACAGGTTCTGTGAGTTTTGGTTTGATCGTTGTTTCTATAATATCAATTTATGTTTGGACTATATCTTCATTGGAAGCGTTAGCCTCCTGTGCACTCATACTATTCTCTAAAATATTCGCGATAATAGTGTTCTTGTGCCTTGTAAACTTATCTTCAAAGAATTCTGCATCACAAAATTTGATAATATAATTTGATTAAATATCAAGAAACCTTCGAGCTTCACTCTTCTCAACATAACCCAGGAAGATGGTCTTTGTAGTCCTTGTACCCAGCTTCTGAATCTTCAAGTCCGGAAGCTTCATATACGCCAAGCACCCCCACACTCGAATGATATTCAAGTTGTGTCTGACTTTGAACCAGAGTTCATGAGGTGTGACATCGGAAGTTGCGTACCGAACTCTATTCAGAATGAACATAGCCGTCAGCGCAGCTTCCCCAGAAATAGTTTGGAAGACCTGTAGTCAACAACATTGAGTTTATCATCTCTGTCAAGGTCATGTTCTTACTTTCTGCTACTCCATTTGATTGAGAAGAATATGGAGCAGTCGTCTCATTGACTATTTTATGTTCCTTACAGAATGAAGTAAATTTAATAGACCTATACTCTCCACATCAATCATATTTGAGTCTCTTGAGTCATTGCCCATTTTGACGTTCAGCCTAAGTCCTGAACTCCTTGAACTTCTCGAACACTTCGTCTTTTGACTTGAGAAGATAGGCAAATGCATACTTCGAGTAGTCATCGATGAATGTAATTAAATACTTCATCTTGGACTTTATGGAGAACTATTTTAAGTCACAGATATCTGAGTGCACCAACTCTAGAAGATCTGTGCTTCGGTTAATCCATTTGAACAATTTTTGTGTGATCTTTGTCTGCGCACAGGCATCATACTTCTTTACCTCCTTACTCCCACATTTGGAGATAAGCCCTAGACTAGACATCTTATTTATTCTTTTACAATGAACATGTTCTAGTCTATTATGATATAACTCACGAGGGTAACCAGAAGAAGAGACTACATAAAAATTATTTGCAGGAGTTATAAACTGAAGTTTGAACATTTATTCGGTACAAAAGGCTTTTATGAAGTATGTTCCTTTGTACGATATCATCATTTGTCCAACATTGATGTCCATTCTCAAGCCTGCGTTACAGAGCAGACTTCACGAGACCATGTTCTTAGCTATCACCGCTATGTGCTTCACATCCTGAAGCGTTAGTGAATTCCTCGAAGTCAGATTCAGTACCACCGTTCATGTCCAAAGTACTTCAGTTTGTACCTGGTTTTCCAACATTACCTTCTCAGATGTAGACTTGTATGTGGTAAACTACTCCTTCTTTGAGCAAATATGACAGGATGCACCAGTGTCCACCCACCAGTCAGTGTCAACACCAGCCGTCATAACCTGCACAATCATAACAACATTGTTAGGATTACCTTACTCTGTCTGTTTGGACTTGGATATGCAGTCTCTCCGATAGTGGCCCTTCTTGCCACAGTTAAAGCAAGTCACGTCTGACTTGGGCTTAGGCTTCGGCTTGAACGAAGCCGACTTCACCTTCCGATGGTTGAAGTTATTATTCTTGTTGTAAGATTCCTTCTGCTTCCCTTTGGAATAAACAACATGCACCAAGTTGGCCTTTGCCAACTGCTTGGACAGCGTGTCCACTTTGATTTGAGCCCTCAACTCATCTTTAACATGGATGTTATGCAGTAGTTGTCATGACCCACACCCGGTATAGGGGTACGAGAGCGTGGGTACGTCCAGCCTACGCCGCAGCTTCGGCGGTAGAACGCTGTCTAGGTCATGATACTAGCTAATCAATCTCATATGAATATCCAACTCCATAAGGAGACAAAGATATGACAATATAATATGGAATAAATGGAATACTGGAGCAAATGTCATCATTAATGTACATCTAGCAATGAAATAGAAATACAAGTACACGCTAGAACAATGAACTGGTATATATGTGAATGCTAGAACAATGACTAGAACATAAGGATTGCTAGATCAATATACTAGAGATACATGTCAAGAACATCTAGCTAAGTGTTTAAAACATCAGCATATCATGTGATCGACTTGGGACTGATCAGGTTCGTTATATATGATTAGCTATGATTCATGTAAGGTCAGGCTAACCATCCGGATAGCTATGATACGAGCAATAGTTAGGCTAATCACATGTAACAGGCTATGAGGCATGTAATGGTCAGGCTGCACCGACTTGAGGTATGGGTGAGCTATGATTCATGTAAAGTTTGGGTACGATCACATAAGCTACTAATATTTCTCTGTTCCCCCCAGCTAGCACGATGGATTCCAAATAACCATTCCTTGTGACAGGTCTCAATGATGCCAACTCGTGTATACAACATTGTCAGAATCATGTACGCTATACAATAAGAATTATAGAGATAATTAACATAATGGAAACTGTCAGAGAATGTACTCGCCTGGGATCCTGCTGTTGGCAATACCAATAACATTATTCCGAAGTCTTGTCTGAACAACCAACAATCCTATAGACATCATATAATACAATATTGCATCAGACATTATACTAACACACAATCATAAATATACTGAACTCAGGGCTATGCTAGGTAAGACACTGGTCAACTAGGGTCAAGTGTGCGTCTCATTGCACGGGTGTCGCGTCTGTAATTGCTGTGCATAACAGACAGTCAATGATATGGGTCTTGCCAGTACGCCAGTGTACATATGACAGTCTGATAACATGTTACATGGTCACTGATCAAGGTAGCTACGGGGTATCCGTAATCACACTCGGGTCACCTAGTACATATACATATTATACATATTATTATCTAGCATATATCCTTAGTTACTTATATACACCAAATTAAATACATATATAATACATATACATATGTATATATACTAATTGAGAGATATACTATATATATATATATATATATATACCAAAATATATTTAAACATATACTAAATGAATACATATACTATATATATATGTATATATATTATACCAATTATATACATACTAACATGTACTAATGAATAACTAAATATACCTATACTAAATATATATTGTACACATACGTACAAATCCTAATGTAGGGCAGGAACGAACCTGCGCACGGGCACGACGACGATGACGATGATGATGGTGTCGACGACAATGATGACGATGTTGTCGATGACGATGGTTATGACTACGACGACGATGATGATGGTGATGATGAGGGATGATAGTTAAGGTGATGGTGATGGTGATTTAGCGGGTTGGCCGTGGTAGTGTCAACCGTTGATGGAGTCGGGGAAGAGGGTGGTGTAGGAGGTGCCTCATGGTATCGAGGAGGAGGAGATCCAGCGGGTCGATAGTCGAGGTAGTGACGTTGCTCGACGCTGTGGTCGATGGGAGCAGGGAAGTCGAGCGCAGGAAGAACAGCGGGGTCATGGTCAGCTTCCGGTGAGTGCAGGGAGCAAGGAGGCGGTCCGGTGGGTCAGCGGGTAACGCGGAGGAGGTGATGGCAGGCGAGGATGGCGGGTGAACGGAGGGATCAGGAAGAAAATGTCGACAAGGCGGAGCTCGGGGGTGAGTCTGCTCATGGACAGAGGAGGATGGTGCCGGTGGTGGTGCTGGTGGAGGCCGGTCGAGGGAGGGTTCAGATGCAGTCGGGGTCGTCGATGGCTCGGCGAGGTGGCAGCGGGTTGCTGCGGGGGTGTTCAGGTGGACGGTCGGGGAAGATCGGCAGGTGGTCGGGATGGGCAGCGGGTCCGCGGCGAGGGGTTCGTGCTGTCGAGGTGGCTCCGGCGTCGGGATAGGTTGTCGTGATCCGGTCGGTTAGCCCAGGCGGAGGGGGAAGTCGAGTGGAGGCGAACGGGATGGAGGCGGGTCTTCTCCGGTCCAGGCGGAGATGGCCGACGGGGGACTGGTCGGAGCGGCAGTAGAAAGGGGATGAAGGAACAGGGAAAAATAGTCGGCTGGGTATTTTGGTTGAAGGAAGAAAAATAAGGAAAAGAAAAAAGTAAAAAGAATATTTATATATGTATAGGTCTTGGTTTAACCTACAAATTGACTTGGTCAAGCGCTCTTGGGATTGGGCCTTCTCATGTAGGATTTCAAGGGCCAGAATTTGGTTGGAAAATAAAAGGCTATAATGCATTGGTTCAAGGCTTGGAGGGCTATGGTCTTAAGGAGGTTGATGTTGAATTACACACTTCCAAAAATTATAGAAAAATATACATGAAAGAGAAATGGGTTTATTTATGTGTCGTGTCCAATGGGATGGACACCTTAATGCACTTTTGCATAAAAGTGCCCAATAATTAGAAAATTACACAAGTTTGGGTTTACGAATTAATTAATCAAAAATAAATGCAATTGGTGTTCTAAAATTAAATAGAAGTACAAGGGACTAAAATTAAGTGGGACACAAGTGTCATGAACGAAGAAGACTCAGAATAGAATATTATCCTAATTTGGGTTGCTCAAAATGGGTCGAGATTGTGTCTCCAATTTTGATTGGAACGCACAAGGATACAAAATTGGATTTATTCGAAATTAAGAATAATAGTCTGCGACAAAAATTGTGCGACTAAAATGAAGCACAAGAGAGCATAATTATAAGTTACACATAGGTCAGAATGGAAGGCTGGCACGTCTAGGATAAGTTGTGAAATTTGTTGGAAGACAAAGGCTAGGTAGTTCTCCAAATATCGAAGCAATGGTAAGGCACAAAAAACAAATAAATTACAGCAATTTAAATATAATTAAATATTATGCAATTATTTATACATTAATTTATGAAAAGATGAAAATACCCCTAATCTGAAATATGGAGGTGACAAGTCTACCCTCCTTAAAAGAATTTTGTCCTAGAAATTTAAGATTCTTAATAGTTGTATTTACTCATTATATTATTTTTCATCAAAATTTAAATTTATCAAACCCCATAATCATGAAGTAAATCCATATTGTTATTTCACAAACTTTCATAATTCTATAGATATCATATTTCTGAAAAATCCTCAAATTTAAAATCGAATTCCATTCGTATCATAATCTCCTCAAAAATTTAATGTTAATAATTAAATAATCAAAAAATTAATATCCAATCCTCTAATTTTAAATCCAATCAATGCACATTTATAAAATTTAAAATCTCATCTGAAAATTTTGTATTCAAACACTAACCCATTAATCATCTTACTCCTCAAATTTTAGATAAATCACTAAATACAAAATTTATTATCCAATCCTTTAATTGAAATCCAGTCAATGCATATTTATAAAATTTAAAAATCTTATCCCAAAATTTGAATTCAATACTAATACATTAATCATCTTAATCCTCTAATTTAAATTCAATTAATGCATGTTTATAAAATTTAAATTTTCATCTCAAAAAATGTGAACTCAAACTCTAATCCATTAGTGACCTTATTCCTTGATTTCCTTTTTATCACACAATACTCAAACAATGCGATACTTATAAAATCTTCAAATGCAACATTCATAATATAAATGTTTAATTTTATATCTTGCAATCAAATAAATATAATGATAATCTCCTTAATTTTCTTGAATTTTAATGATAATTTTAATCATATCTTAATCTTCATAAAATCAATAATTTAACAAAATTACCAATTCTGTCATATTAAGTTCTCAACTCTTTATTTAAATTAATGTTTATCCTCGAAATGTAAGGTACATTGTCTCTCTTTGTCAAGTAATAACCTCTTCGTTAGTTATTCACTACAGTCAAACCCCCAACGATCAAGTTTAAGAAAATTCTACCTACAGTCAAACAACATGCAATATAGTAAAAATATACATGGTTATGGTCTCTTTTGTCATGGTGTTATAGTCTCTATCAGGGTGTACTACTAACTATATTCTAGTAATAAGATCATTGATACAAGCTACAGTACTAAGGAATCAATCAATCAATCAAATAGGCAAAAAAGGAACAGAAGGAAAGAACAGAACATAACCTGCTAACACATCACCTGGACATCTTCAACTTCTAACATATACTTAACTCTGACACATTCACTCACTAATTCCTATTCCTACACACTGATACCTATATCAACTAATCACTAGTCCACAAGATATCCATGGATACATCCACATTACACACATTTGTCTATTAATACCAAAATCTGATACCAAGGACCTCTTAACATAATCATCGATCAAATGATGCATCTAAAGTTTGATACATGTATCCCTTTAGGTACCACTATTCCAACTACAAGCATACTTACTGCTTGCTCTGTTACCTACTATAATTGTTCAAACAAGTTTTTCTTATCACTCAAGTGTACACCACGTGCAACACACCATACTAAGTACTACTCCTTCTAATACAACTCTAGATGGACACCCAAGTCTGTTTGCAGTGCCATCTTAAGCATTCTCAAGCCAATAGATCCTTACACATGCATATCATCTACTCTTATACAAATTTACATTTTTTACCTACCATAAATTTTTATCCTCAAAATAAAAATCCTTAAAATTTAACCTCGTGAACAATTTAAGATTAAATGTATATACTTTCCTCAAAAGTCAAATACTCAAATATTGAAATAAAATTTTAATCACTTCCAAAAATCTTTATAGCTCTGACTATATTTATTGAATTGAATTTTAATCCTCCAAAAATTTTAATAACATAAACTCTTAACTCCTCAAAAATTCTTTAAATTAAAATTTTATTTCCAATCTTCAAATTATAAATTTAAATCCACAAGTATACATATAAATACTCACAGTCTCTAATACTCAAGGTGCACACAAATACACAAATCTAATATTATCACACGAAGTACTTACTGTTATTAGCATCATTCTCGACTAATCCTTGATATAGAAACATTAGTACTATTGGTATGGTAACACTAGCTTCATCATTAGATCACCTCATCAAACTTATTAGAACTCACGATCATTTACACTTTCTATAATACACATGTTTTACTTCACTCTCAAGGGCAGACATATGGTTCCATATCTCGATTTATGTATGCGTATCTTCTCTTAAATCTTTTACAGACTGTTACACTAATCTGTGATACACTTCATAACTTTCATTACCAATCTTGATATTTTTTAACCCATGGCACACTCATTAATACCCTTTATGCATATACATTTCTTTACTCTTGATACACCCAAGTAATCAATCATCAAATTGAATATCATGCTCCATTAATTTTTAATACAATTTCTCGATGCTTAATTATTTACATAGATCATCCAATTACATAAATTTATGACTATCCAGGACTGGCATGCTGATTCTGATAGTTACCCTTGGAACCATTACTGATACTATTACTCCTCTTTCTACTTATAGTACCAATACTAACTATAATGGCACCTATTACAGAACTATTGCTACTAGGTACTACGCTATGGGTTAAATCTAGATTGATTCCTACTGCTCACATGTCCAACTAAGAAATAGTTACAAAATAATAAGTCATAAAAGACACAGACCTAATTATAAGTCACTATTTATCAAACTAACAAGGAATCCTCAAAGAAAAAAAGCTGAAAAAGGAACTGGATTAAGGACTGAAGGTATTTCTACTGCTAGCAAAGGAAATGATGGAACAAAGTCCTATAATAACAGAAGTAGATAATTATTGAGATAATAATTTAAGAACCAATTTAAGATACAACCTGATAATCATACACGTCTGTCTGAAATTATGACACTCAGAATCCTCGCAACGCCAGTAAGCATAGCTGCGATAAACGATAGGTTCCATAACTAAGGTATGCAACTCTATAATCACGTCATCTAGAATCCTCACCACGCCAACCGGTATGGCTGTAAGAAACTCTAAATTTATAACTAAGACATGTACATCCAAGGCCAAGTTCCTATATTTTTGACACGCCATCTAATTTGGCTGCGATAAACTCTAGGCTCCATAACCAAGTAGACGTTTATCTTTCTCACTGTCCTCATCAACATATGTCATCAGATGATACCATAAAGTTTAGTCCGTAAAATTCATCTCGATAAGAAATTAACTCAACAACGATACCAAGAATTAAATTTAATAACTTGTCAACAAGAATCAAACTCAATATCAACAAGTGAGAATGGACGAAAACAAGGGTGAAGGATTTGAATTAGAAATTATAATGAGAATCTCAAGGGTCGTCCCAGGAATCTCTCAAGGAATTTGTGATTGAGTATTCGCTCTCATCCTAGTATCCTATGTCCTATCGCAGGCACGCAGTAGTACAACTAAGATATCGCACTACCACGACATCGCACAACTTGTAAAGTTTGACCTGCATGGGCCACCACTAAAAACTTGTCACGACCCACACCCGGTATAGGGGTACGAGACCGTGGGTACGTCCAGCCTATGCCGCAGCATCGGCGGTAGAACACTGTCTACGTCATGATACTATCTAATCAATCTCATATGAATATCCAACTCCATAAGGAGACATAAATATCATAATATAATATGAAATAAATAGAATAATGGAGCATATGTCATCATCAATGTACATCTAGCAGTGAAATAGAAATACAAGTACACGCTAGAACAATGAAATGGTATATATGTGAATGCTAGAACAATTTCTAGAACATAAGGAATGCTAGATCAATATACTAGAGATACATGTCAAGAACATCTAGCTAAGTGTGTGAAATATCATCATATCATGTGATCGGCTTGGGACTGATCAGGCTCGTTACATATGATTAGCTATGATTCATGTAAGGTCAGGCTAACCATCCGGATAGCTATGATGGGAGCAATAGTCAGGCTAATAAGATGTAACAGGTTATGAGGCATTAATGTTCAAGCTGCACCGACGTGAGGTGTAGGTGAGCTATGATTCATGTAAAGTTTGGGTATAATCACATATGCTACTAATATTTCCCCGTTTCTCCCCTGCTAGCATGATGGATTCTAAATCATGACTCCTCATGACAGATCTCAATGATGCCAACTCGTACATACAACAGTGTCAGAATTATGTACGCTATACAACAAGAATTATAGAGATAATCAACATAATAGAAACTGACAGAGAATGTACTCGCCTGGGGTCCTGCTGCTGGCAATACCAATAACCTGATTCCGAAGTCTTGTCTGAACAACCAACAATCCTATAGACATCATATAATATAATATTGCATCAGATATTACACTGACACACAATCATAAATATACTGAACTCCGTGCTATGCTAGGTATGACATTGGTCAACTAGGGTCAAGTGTGCGTCTCGTTGCACGGGTGTCGCATCTGTAATTGCTGTGCATAACAAACAGTCAATGATACGGGTCTTACCAGTACGTCAGTGTACATATGACAGTCTGCTAACATGTTACAAGGTCACAGGTCAAGGTAGCTACGGGGTATCCGTAATTATACTCGGGTCACCTAGTACATATACATATTATACATATTATTATCTAGCATATATCCTTAGTTACTTATATACACCAAATTAAATACATATATAATACATATACATATGTATATGTACTAATTGAGAGATGTACTATATATATATATGTATATATATATACCAAAATACATTTAAACATATACTAAATGAATACATATACTATATATATGTATATATATTATACCAATTATATACATACTAACATATAATAATAAATAACTAAATATACCTATACTAAATATATACTGTACACATACGTACAAATCCTGAAGGAGGACAGGAATGACCTACGCATGAGCACGACAACGATGACGATGATGATGGTGTCGACGAGAATGATGACGATGTTGTCGATGACGATGGTTACGACTACGGCGACGATGATGATGGTGATGATGAGGGATGATAGTTAAGGTAATGGTGATGGTGATTTAGTGGGTTGGCCGTGGTGGTGTCAACCGTTGATGGAGTCGGGGAAGAGGGTGGTGTAGGAGGTGCTCCGTGGTGTCGAGGAAGAGGAGATCCAGCGGGTCGATAGTCGAGTTCGTGACATTACTCGACGCTGTGGTCGATGGGAGCAGGGAAGTCGAGCGCGGTGAGAACAGCGGGGTCATGGTCAGCTTTCGGCGAGAGCAGGGAGCAAGGAGGCGGTCCGACGGGTCAGCGAGTAAGGCGGGGGAGGTGATGGCAGGCGAGGATGGCGGGTGAACGGAGGGATCAGGGAGGAGACGTCGACGAGGCGGAGCTCGGGGGTGAGTCTGCTCGTGGATGGAGGAGGATGGTGCCGGTGGTGGTGCTGATGGAGGCCGATCGAGGGAGGGTTCAGATGCAGTCGGGGTCGTCGACGGCTCGACGAGGTGGCAGCGGGTTGCTGTGGGGGTGTTCAGGTGGACGGACGGGGAAGATCAGCAGGTGGTCAGGATGGGCAGTGGGTCCACGACGAGGGGTTCGTGCTGTCGAGGTGGCTTCCGGCGTCGGGATATGTTATCGTGATCCGGTCGGTTAGCCCAGGCGGAGGCGAAAGTCGAGTGGAGGCAAACAGGATGGAGGCGGGTCTCCTCCGGTTCAGGTGGACATGGTCCTCTTGGTCGGAGCGGTGGGAAGAAGGGGATGAAGGAACAGGGAAAAAATAGTCCGCTGGGGTGTTTTGGTTGAAGGAAGAAAAATAAGGAAAAGGAAAAAGTAAAAAGAATATTTATATATGTGTAGGTCTTGGTTTGTCCTAGAAATTGACTTGGTCAAAGCCCTCTTGGGATTGGGGCTTCTCATGTAGGATTTCAAGGGCCAAAATTTGGTTGGGTTCAAAATGAAAGGCTATGATGCATTGGTTCAAGGTTTGGAGGGCTATGGTCTTAAGGAGGTTGATGTTGAATTACACACTTCCAAAAATTTTGGAAAAATATACATAAAGGAGAAATGGGTTTATTTATGTGTCATGTCCAACGAGATGTGCACCTTAATGCACTTTTGCATAAAAGTGTACAATAATTGAAAAATTACACAAGTTTGGATTTATGGATTAATTAATCAAAAATAAATGTAATAGGTGTTCTAAAATTAATTAGAAGTACAAGAGACTAAAATTAAGTGTGCCACAAGTGTCATGAACAAATAAGACTCAGAATAGAATATTACTCTAATTTGGGTTGCTCAAAATGGGTTAAGATTGTGTCTCCAATTTCGATTGGAACGCACAAGGATACAAAATTGGATTTATTCGAAATTAAAAATAAATGTTTGCGAAAAAAATTATGCGACTAAAATGAAGCACAAGAGAGCATAATTATAAGTTACACGGAGGTCAGAATGGAAAGCTGGCACGTCTAGGACAAAGTTGTGAAATTTGTTGGAAGGCAAAGGCTAGGGTAGCGCTCCAAATATCGAAGCAACGGTAAGGCACAACAAACATATAAATCACCGCAATTTAAATATAATTAAATATTTTGCAATCATTTATATATTAATTTATGTAAAGACAAAAATACCCCTAATCTGAAATATGGAGGTGACAGTAGTTGATCAAGGCTAATATGCATCTTTTTTTAGTACATGTCCGAGATAAAGTTGCTCCATCCAGGAGAGAGCTTGCCAACAAAATACCTCCTACGACGAGAGTGTCGCCCATGGGCATGCCATCATCCTCAAGTTTTTGACGAAGCTTAAGAAATTCCTTTACTTGAGACAACATCGTCTTGTCTTCCTCAAATCGCATATTTTAGACCTTTTCGGTCACATGGATCTTATTGCGATTATTATCTGCCTTATAATGCTTTTTCAGATCCTCCCAAACGACTTTAGCATGGTCTGTCTTTATGTATGACTCTACTAGAGTATCCTCCATAAAGTTCAGAATTAGCAGCTTATAGAGGCTGTTGTCTCTCCTCCACTTATTCTGCTTTCCAGTTGCATTAGCAATCAATAAATAGTAACATCATTACCCTCTGTTGCAACATATTTCGGATCTGTCAACACGTAGTCCACCTCTGCGAGTTAAAGATTAAGGGTGAACTTTCTCTTCCAAGTGTTGTAATAATCTCCGTCAAACTTCTCAAGTTTGTTAAAACTTGTGTCGAAAAGTTTTGCATGGTTGTTCTCCATGTTACTTGGATCTTACTTTGAGATTGTTATTCCTGAGGCTTAATAAAAGATGGAAGAACCAAAAGTTGAAGTCGAGATAAGGAGTTCAAACAAAAGTTTCCTTACTTATATACCTTGATCCAACGAACAACTATATAACAATATTCTAATTATAACTTGCTGCTAGAAAAACAAGAATCAGAAATTTATCTCTGTTCTTCCTTGCAATCGCAGTTGCAGACAGATAAAATAGATTACATCGAGCAGAAGATAAGAGGAAGTAGAAGAAGAGGATTAATCTCTGCTTATTAGGGTGATGAAGATTAACGTTGTTCAAAGCAAGATTCGTGCCACACGGTCTACTCCTAGGAACCAACAAGTTCACGTAAAACTTCTAAAATAATTATTGTCACCTTTTTTCTAGACTGGCATGAACTCCCTGGACTCTAATGGAACAGCAGTAGAATTTGTCATGCCCCAGTTCATAAGGAGACGGACATGGCCAGCTCCCCCGTATAAGGTATACACCTTCGTACGGTGGTCACGGCTGTAGAATTACAAGGGGATGAATGCTTCAATCAAGTCTCCTAGGATCTCGAAACAACTATGTCTCAATCATTCAAGCAAGCAACAATAACATAAAATATACAAGATAAAGCCATAAGTCGTTCCAAATGCTCCATCAAAATATTCTAAGAATCTAGCCATCAAAATATTAGGCTAGCAGAGTGTCAATAGTTACACAACCAAGATCAGCTATAGTCTGATTATGTTACAGTTATGTAAAAAAGAACTGATGTCCAGACAAGCCGGCTAACATATATCGGTGGCTAAATGCCCAAAATAGAAGAATGTACAATACGAGCAGTGATCAAGAAACCCACTCATGCCCTTCAGCGACCATCAGTCTGGTGCGCATCATTGTAAGGGGGATAAGTTGGATCCTCTAGTGTTGGCTCTAAACCTAACCATACAAAACCATTGGGGTTAGACCCCAAATAGCAAGTACTACAAGAAAGCACGAATGAAAAAATAAAAACTAGATCAAGCGTATAGTGCAAGAGACAAGAATCATTGGCGCATGCCCTATCTTTGGGATAACCTGACACTCCTTTACCAAACAAGGACAGAAAATGCCATGCCACCCAAGATAAGATATATCCCATGATTATGGTCAAGCTAGGATTCTGTGTAGTAGTTCGGTCTATATTCCATCATAGCATAATGACCCAACTCTCCAACCAAACAAGGACATAAGTTGAATACCATAATATGAGAGTCCATGTCCCTAAGCTACTAGCAGAGTTATAATCATAATCGAAGTCAGGCTAGAATGACCAACAATATTACGGCTTGTAATATGGAGTCTAGGGTTATCCCAGATATAATAATAATAATAATAATAATAATAGTAATAATAATAATATTAATAATAATAATAATAATAATAATAAGCATCCTCAAATCATGCCATGTCGAGCAGGGCTAACCGATCCAATATTACACAGGCAGACAAGCAGGATCACACCAGTTCTCCGTTAGGGCTACCGTGCTGATAAATCAGTAACAGTTCCAACCTTCCTATATGGAAAATGTTGGCTCAGTTTAAATGTAAAAAGTTAAATATTGTACTCTACTACATGTGGATGATAGATATACAATATCTGTTGTGGCCAGCCTTGCACACCCTAAAATTTATCATGAAGCGGACCATCATGCATGATCTCGGGATATCGTTCCCTCCCCATGTTCTAATCAGCATTTATGTTACCTAATTAATCCTACAGTGATATAGAATTTTATGCCATGGGCACAGGAAAAGTCCCCTTAATAATGTCGTACAAAGTACGGGAATATTTGTTACGAATCCATTTTTATTATTAGGAGTCAAGTCTGGATTCACCCCAATGTGGATGCTACATTCAAACAAGCAATAAGCTTTCCACGCTATGGTTCTGACCCATTATAATTTATGTGCCAAGAATTCAGGAATATAGTGTCACGACCCGCACCCAGAATTTAGGCATGAGTCGTGGGTACGTCCAGCCTACACCGCAACATCAGCGGTAGAACACTGTCTAGGTCTCAAGACTACCAAACGTAACTCACAAAATAACCTGTCAATGATCTCAACTCCATAAGGAGGAGAATGAATATGAATAATGATCCTCAGAACATATGATACCCAATCACAATAGCTATAGGAAAGTAATTGGCATGATAAGATATAAAAGATAAGAAAGTTCTGACATGAGTCTAGTACACAACCCAAATACAATAATAATCTAGAGTCTAGCTATCCCAACATAAATAATCTCAACATATTATATCTAAATCTCAAGTTAGAATAATTTAATACATAGATAACTAGACCAAGAAGCTATTTAAACGACTGCGGGTGGTGTCTCCTCTAAGAAGAGTGACTCCTCTGGAATCTTCGGTATGTAGTCTTCCTCTATGCCTGGGCCATAGTGAGTAAGACATAAATCCTCAAGGTCCTCTGAAAAATGTTATCCAGTTAGGATTGGAGCGAAGCACAAACACTAAACAGCAGTTTCAATTATATTGACAGAAATTATAAGACAGTGTAAGGAAATACATGATGAAGAAATACTAAAAAATAAGGAATACTGGAGAGACATGTAATCAGCAATAGTACTAACTAGCAATGAGCATATATATGTGAATGCTAGAAATGAGTGAACTAGAACAAATAATAGAAATTCTAGCCAAGTATTGTGAAATATCAGTTTACTATGTGATCGGCTTGGGACTAGATCAGGCTTGTTATATATGATTGGCTATGATACATATGAGGTCAGGCTAACCATCTGGTTAGCTATCATGCGAGCAATAGTCAGGTTAATCATATATAACAGGCTATAAGGCATATAAATGGTCAGGTTAGGTCCTATGTGACATATGAGGTGAGCTACGATGCATGTAAATGGTCAGGTTACATCACATAATCTTGCTAATATTTCTTTGTCCCCCCGCTAGTACGATGGATTCCAATCATGACTCCTCATGACAGGTATCTATGATATTAGCCCATATATCCATGGTGTCAGAATCAAGCATACACTACAACTAGAATCATAGTAATAATCAACATAATAAAAACTGACAGAGAATATACTCGCATGTGGTCCTGAGCGATGAATGAGGATCGATGTCAAAGTTATAGTCACAAAGACCTATATATGGTACGTTGCATTAATACAAGGTTCTGTATTGAAAATAACTTAAACTGATGCAATTCTAAGTCATAAAGCCATTTGTAAGTCAAACCGACTATTACTAGGTTGTATGAGTCCAACACTAGGATACTAAGTCAATACACTATGAAACTAAGCTATACTAGTTAATCTAAGATACTGTGAAACATACAAAATGTCATATCCTAAGATACACAAGTTTAATATAGAAAAATAGTCATTTGTATATATAAAAAAGTCAATATTTATAGTATCTTAACTAATTAATAAAATTAGGATACCTTGGCCTTACACCTATACGTATCACACTACCTATCTCAATACTCAAACATAATACCTTGGTGTCGACCCATTACCTTAACATTACCTTGGTATCCCAAGGTAATTGAAAACCTCATGAATAGCTAATACCAAAATTAACTATATCAATATGTTAACTAATAACATATATTACCTATACTAATATACATAGATACTAACTTTAACATATAACTTATCAACCATACTTGTTAATTACATATAGCTACATACAAATAACTTACATATATATAGAGATATATAAATAGTTACTATATACTAATCACTTATGCCAAATAACCAATAACTAACAACTAACTAGACTATTACCATACTTATCTATGATACTATATTACCTTAACTAGATACAAATAATACCTTAATGTTTACTTAGTATTACCTATTACCTCGACTGCTGCCTTAGTATAACTTATCAATATTCTACATAATCTTAACTGATCCTAGTACCCACCAATCAACTGATAATCATGTATCAGTTCTTCACTAATACTCCATGTATTAGTGATACACAGTTTTATCACACTGTGCCAACCCCTTATCATAATTAGTTATATACACATACTGATGTACTTAACTATTCGAACCTTACTAAACCATTACCAAATACCTGAACTGAACCTATGCTTACCTGATACTGCATAGTGAGGTGACAGATACTGTGCAAATACTGGCCTATTGTTTACTGCTGATACTGCCCTGTGTTACTGCCATGAGGTATTGCACACTGAAAACTGCTCCCTGCAGTGGCTCGAAGCCTCTCCCTCTTGCTGTGCACTACTCAATGCACACATTCATGCACTTTGCTCCTTATTGTGCACTGCTCAATGCATACATTGTTGCACTTTGCTTCTTGCTGTTCACTACTCAATGCACACATTGCTGCACTTTGCTGAGCCTGAGACTGCTATAGTGATCATCTCTACCCTCTCGAGCTGCTGCTGTTGCTGCTCTAGCTTCCTACCTGATGTAATGATGGCTACTGCACATGGAGGTGAGTGTACACTGCGCATGCTGAAACTCCTTGTTATTCATTCGCTAATAACTTACACACAAACTCTAGAACCAACTCATACACTCACATAATAAAATTCAACCTGATCCACAGTGTCACTTAAACTGGTATCAGTGTATCATCTCACTGATACACTAAAACCCGACACTCCACTGATCTCTCGACTGATACACTGAGGTCTCAGGGCCATCTACTGCTGCCCTATAGCACAGTACCACTCAACACATTTTTTACATACTGATACACTAATTTTCAGTACATCCTCAATTGCATACTATGCACAACACAGTGAACCCGAGCTGCTCTCTTCACCATTCACACACACACACTGATGAACCCGACTCCCACATATACTGGCACAAAGTGTGTATAGTACACACAAAGAGAATATATATACCTTATCTAATATATATACATGATGTATATACATATATACGTATCCAATTATATATGAATTAGGTAATATAAATAGGTATACTTCCTATTAAATATTTCGTCAAACACCTAGTGTGCCCCAAAGTGATACTCTATGAGACTCCACAAATCTTCATACATAAACCCCCAATATACAACAAAAATACCTACATATACAATATATATATATATATATATATATATATATATATATATATATATATATATATATATATAGTGGTATAAAAATTAGGGAAATTGCATCATTGGAACACAAAATCCCCAAATAACATATGACACCATGGAAAAATTATCATGAATCCAATAGAGACTCATGTTCTCCCTTAATAGCTATTCCTAAACCAAAGGGTGGTCTCCTTATGGCCAAACAAATGATAAAAACAGAATTTAAAAGAAAATTTCCAGATTTTTACCTATTGGGAGATAGATTCCCAATGTAGCTTCTTCTTCTCCAAGACTCCTTGTGCCCAAGCTTCTAGGCCTCTTTAGATAAGGGAAAAATGAGGGATTTGAGGTTTAATATTCTAAAATTTGTAGAGGGAATGAAGGGTTTTTGGGGAGCTATTTCTAGGGTTTATTCATGAGTGATGAAATAGCATCGAGGAAGGTTCCCTCTATACTTATAGGGCCGACCACTTGCTATGGTTAGGGTTTGGTGAATGCACAATATCTCATTTTCCCTCAATGGCTTATCATGAAGAGCTATTTAATTAATAAGGTTTTATAAGTAAGGGACCTAACTAGTGTAGAAGCATAAAAAATACGCTGGATGGCTATACGCAGCATATATACAGAGCAGCGTAAACAGAGGCCTTCAGAGCCATCAAACGTACAACAGAGCTTTCTCTGCCAAACACAGCATGAAATGTAAGCTCAAACGTAAGGCAGTACCTCCAAACCGCTTCAGCATAAACAGGGTGCTTCATCGACTCCTAGACGTAAAACCCATCCTCTTGCAACGCAACATTGAAGTGTATGAGAGATGTTTCATATTCTCCGAAGTGAACCTGTCAGATCTTGCAATGAACCTGATGTCTGGACTTCTGACAAAGGGATACTGCTCGACTACCCAGGGATACTGCTCGACTACCCAGACGACTGCTATAATGATGGCACGACACTACGACCTAGGCTGTCATTTACCGCCATCTTCTTTGCGTAAACTGCTTTTACGTGCACGAAGGAATACGCGGCCTTGTTTTACACAGGCAGACATGAGATGTTTACACTCTGCAGTAGACAAACCGCCTGCCACATCAAAAGCTGTACTCCGTACGGGGCTCGAGGCACGTCTCTACGTCAAATGCATAAAACGATGACAGTTGCTCGAGGCACGTCTCTACGTCCAATGCACAGAACGGTGATAATTTTTCAAGACACGTCTCTGCGACTGATGCGCAGAAGGGCTACAGACCTTCAAAACACGCTTCCGCATTTAATGCACGGGATGTTGGCAAATCTCGGCATTTAATGCAAGAGATTTGATTATATCTTCAAAAGCCGTAATTTCGGCTATGACGTCCACATCAGCACTCTGGTACGGTACGAAGCGACTTCTACACCCATTCTGTTCCGGTGCTCACTCGGCTTCTACGCCCACTCGGCCTCTATGACCACTCGGCTTCTACGCCCACCCGGCCTCTATGACCACTCGGCTTCTACGCCCACTCGGCCTCTATGACCATTCAGCTTTTACGCCTATTTCGGCGTCTATGCCTACTTGGCTTCTACGCCATGGTGACAGACATTGACTTCTACGCCCACCTCTTCTACACGAGGGATACCTACCTACGTGGCTTCTACGCCGTGATCTTCGTAGTGATTATACGCGTTTTGTCCCTTAGTTGGACCCGCATCACACGCTCATTCAAAGGATCATATATACACAGGCATTGGTTATTTTAACCGTTGTGTAAAAGGGTGCTGTACTTTCCACTCCTCGGTTTCTACACCGAAGGAGTGGTCACTGTCACTAAAACTCTATAAATAGAGACCTCTATCAATGAGGAACAAGGTCGGAAAATTGGTCAAGAAACCAATATCAGATCCAAGGTCAAGAGAGAGAGAGAGAGAGAGAGAGAGAATCCGGAGCTCAGGCAAGGAGCAGGGATCGACGACTTTGGCATCGTACATCCACCCTCTTTTGCAACCTTCGAAGCTGCTTCCTGTCTTCTACGGCACTTCTTCATCATCGTGTGGTCTAAGGGCTAAAGTGATCGACTGCATATCAGACACCTATAGCAATATTTACCCAGATTAAATAAATTATACTTCCACATCCTCGTATAGGATCAAATTGTACAAGTTTGTTTGTAAACCAAAGAAGGCGGGTTTCATGTAAACCCCATCTTGAATACATTTTTATTCTTTTGTTTTCCACCACAAACAAGATGGCGACTCTGCTGGGGATGTCTTTCTCTTCTGATGAGGAATTAATTGCTCAACACGATGCGGTATCTGTAGGAACCGTGAAGAAGATACTGGTCGTCCAATTCAACCAGTCTGCCTACGAAGACAAGCTTCGAACCGGGGGTAGCTCTCACCCTCTCTCCGTCCAAGACAACAGGAAGCTGCGCAAGGTTTGGATGCCCAAGACATCATCTACCATTCATGTGGACTCTCTGATCTCTCCGACCAATGAGGTTGTAGCATTGCTCCCTCCGTGCCCTGTACGTAAAATTCAGTCTCCCGCTACGCGCGGTACAGACAAAACTTTGGGCAAAGTCTCAGCGCTAACCCAGAAGTATCCACTACGCTCTACGCGTAGAAACCAGTCTCCCGCTACGCACGGTACAGACAAAATTTCGGGCAAAGCCTCAGCGGTAACCCAGAAGTATCCACTGCACTCTACGCGTAGAAACCAGTCTCCCGCTACGCGCGGTACAGACAAAACTTCTGATGATGCCTCAGCGCCAAATTGGAAGTACAAAACATACTCCATGCGCAAGACAATATCTGACCTCTACGGGGAATCAGATGAGCGCTGTGATTTCTGCAAGGGGAAGCAAGCGGCAGAGTACTCAACTTCTCGGCCTTTACGTCAGCGAGGGAGCAATCTACCTACTCTCCGGATTACGCGGGAAGCCGATGGCCGATTGAGGACCTCTTCCGCTTTACGCCAGTCTGAGCAGATCTCTAAATTATGCCAGGCGAAGTCCCACGGCGTAAAGCAAGCTCAGATTACGGAAAGACACCCTCCCTGAGGATTATCCGTCACCCAGATGGCCAACCTGTTGTACACAGGTGGCACAGGGAAAACCATGGTGTCCAGTCTCCGCATGCCCACTGGTAGGAACAGAAGGAACAAGCCGTCTTCTTCTTCTTCTACTCCTCCTGACTTGCGCAAATATCTAATCCAGAAGCGTAAGGAAAGGGGACCTTCCAACATATCTATTACGCCCCCTGGCGAGCAATGTTGTAATAGTCAAAAGATTGTGATTGACTGCTGCTGTTCTAAAGCAAAACGGTCAGTTTTTGACCGGTTGAGCTACTCTCTGTCTTTCCAGGAAGAAGAGCCCGCGCATGCATCCGTGAACATGGCTTCGCACATACCTGGAGGAAGCTCAGGCTCAAGACGTCTGTCCTCTAGAACTCCGAGCCTAAGGAGATCCAACATGCTCCTCAGAGACACTGAAGATGGGGTATTCCAGAACACTCGTTCAAGGTCACAACAACTGACTTCGTACTCCTCTGATTTCGACGCTGGGGGTCGCCATTCCCCTAAATGAAATACTGGGAGTATAGAGTCGACTTCTGCAACAACCTATATGCATCCTTCGACGATGCCTAGGGAAATAGGAGTTTATGTCGTTGAAGATGAACGCGAGGAAGCTTCGCCGTCAGGAAACGCGGAACAACGCATCACTATCCTGGAGACATCTCTGAAACAAATGCAATCTATAATGGAGAACATGCTCCAGATGATGCTAACTCAGCACGCAACTGCCATGGCTCAAGCATCGATCCCGCCAACTCAGATACGTATGTGGGTGGACTTACCACCATCCAACCCGAGCCAAGAGCCTCCTCTAGATCAAGAGTCAGCAGTTCCTCTGCTTCCTCACTCAGAGAATGCATTACCTTCCGTTGGAGTTATGATACAACCAACTCCGTACTACACCGTAGTCCCGCTTCCGACTAAAAATCCAATACAAGCAGTACGGGAGTTGAAAGCCCAGTTTGACGCCTTGAAGCACAAATATCAGCTCAAGAAACTGGGAATCAACCAGCCTTACCCAGCTATCTGGGAAGAGGTCCCTTTCCCTCTGAGGTAAAAACCTCAGACTATGGATCTGTTCGAGGGAAAAACATCACCAAGTCAGTACATGAACTATTTCAGTATGATGACGGTGTTTCTACAATGGAACGACGCCCTCCTCACTCGGGTGTTCAAAGGCTGCCTCTTAGGAGTAGCCTATCAGTGGTACCGTAGCATGGCGGACAACTGAATTACTTCCTTCGAAAACTTCAAAGCTTTATTCTTCACGTGATTCTACGAGGAAGGAATTGACATGTCTATGTCCTCTCTCATCGAAGTCAAGCAGAGGGAAAGGGAGGACGTTCGCACCTTCGTCGAACGTTTTCGTCAGCCACCTTACAGATGCCCCCAGGAGTTCCAGACTCTGCGTTAGTAGACATTTGCAGGAAGAACCTCCTTCCCGTAGTCTCGGTGTTTACAGGACCATATCAGTTCCATGATTGGCCCTCGTTCATCATCTCGGTAGTAGCCGCCGAAGACAACAGTCGCAAGGCGCGCGACAATGGCATCATGATCTCCGCCTCTGACAGAGGCAAAAGGTCATCTCTCAGCAGCAACCATCCTCGCAGATCCAAGGGAAAAGAAGCTCTGGCGATCAACACGACCACAACATCGTTCCTTCAACTCTACATCAATGCCTCAAATATGTAGACCCCCCAAGGAACAGTACAAACGAAGGTTGCTGACCTAAACCCGTTTAAAGGAGTAGAATCCTACTATTTCGATACCGTGTTGTACTCTCAAGACCACATGGAAGAAGGGTCAGGCGAGGTAGAGAAGGAATCCCACTGGGAGCCAGAAGAACCCTCTGTCGCACTACCGCTGTCAATCAAGGTGAAAGGACGAACCACTCGTCCAAAAGCCATGAAGCCTATGGCTATTCACCTGAACAAGACCAAGTCAGGAAAAGGGAGTGATCCTCTAGTGATCACTTTGAACCAGAAGCCTCCACCCTTGGTCATCAACCTTCGGCGCGACAGGCAGCCGACCGATGTAAATGCAACCAGGAACGGAGTTCCAGATGATAATAAACATCCTCTTTTCCGGTATATTGACGCTCAAATTCCAAATCAGGAATCCACTCCCCGTGACAAGGTAGAACCCATAGCACAAAAATTCTTGGAAGTTATGAACTCCTACCGTCCGTATGTCTGGGAAGTAGCATCATCATCCAACGTCGTCACGACGTATGGACCGCATAAGGATTCTATTTTCATTGTCCCGCCTACCTGCAGCAGCCAGCGATCAATAGTCTTCGGCCGCATGCGCAATCAATCGGCTATCCAGGAAGATCCTTTCAATGCCGATACTGGAAAAATGCAAGTTCACTGATACAGCCCGCAAGCGTTGAGGATCATGGAAAACATGGGCTACGACTTGGAGCGGAAGCCAGGCCTCAACTACGGAAGAGGCAGACGAACGCCGCTGCGCGGTGACCCCCGCTAAGTAAGATGAGGATATCTTCTCCTCTTCCCAGAATGGCTCGTCGCCCTCCGACTCACCTGATGCTCTCGAACAAACACTATCAGTGAATATGGTAGTGGCAGATCCCTTTGAAGCAGATGAACAGGATCCTGAGCCGTTTGAGAATGACTCTTGGGCCCAACAAATGGATACGCAGTGGGAATTCGGCTTCGAGCAAAGGGAATATCCTACCAAAGATGAAGTTATCCAGGTTGATGTTGGGGGTGAACTTTCGCCAAAGCCGATATTTATCAGTAACAATCTTTCCCCAGATGAAAGGGAAGAAGTTATCCAGCTGATAAAAGAGTATATCGACGTCTTTGCATGGGGTTATAAGGACATGCCAGGCCTTGACCCAAAGGTGACTACTCACAAACTCAACATATTGACCGATTCAAAGCCTATGAAGCAGCACCAATGCCGGTTCCGCCCGGATATGATGGACGCCATCGAAGCTGAAGTCAAGAAGTTGATAGCCTGCGGTTTCATCCGGGAAGAACAAAATCCCGATTGGGTCGCCAACATTGTCCCAGTCATAAAGAAAAATAGGAAAATACGTATCTGCATCGATTACCGAGATCTGAATGCAGCCTACCCCAAGGATGAGTTCCCTCTTCCCATCACGGATATCATGATCGACAACACCTGCAGTTTTGAACGCATGTCTTTTATGGACGGATTCTCAGGGTACAATCAGATCAAGATGCATCCCGAAGACGAGAAGCACACTGCCTTCCGGACCCCGTTGGGGGTATATTGCTATACGATCATGTCCTTCGGATTGAAGAACGTCGGGGCTACATACCAACGGGCTATGAGTAACATATTCCATGAGCATTTATGCAAAATAGTAAAATGTTACGTGGACGACATAGCCGTCAAGAGCCACCTCAAAGATGATCACATTCAAGACTTGAGGACGATATTCGAGTTAATGCGCCAACATCAACTCAAGATGAACCCTACGAAGTCCTTTCTGGGTGTATCTAGTGGCAAACTCCTGGGATTTGTCATTACCGCCAAAGGCATCCAAGTGGTCCGTGATAAAGTCCAGGCCATCGTAGAAATGCGATCGCCCCGCAATCTGAGGGAACTCCGAGGATTTCAAGGCTGTCTGGCTTATATCCGGAGATTCATATCCAACCTCTCGGGAAGATGCCAACCCTTTTCGTATCTCATGAAGAAAGGTGTATCCTTCATATAGGACAAAACCTGTCAACAAGTTTTCAGAGATATCAAACGCTACCTCACCCGTCCGCCAGTCCTGGTGCCTCCCGTCATAGGAAGACCGTTCTTGCTGTACGTTCGAGCGATGGATCATTCGCTAGGAGCTCTTCTCGCACAGAAGAACGATATGGGTCATGAACAGGCTATCTACTACCTCAGCAGGACGATGGTCGGAGCCGAACACCGGTACAACCCAGTGGAGAAAGAATGCTTGGCTCTGATGTTCGCTATCCAGAAGACGCGGCACTATGTCACCGGCCAGACTATTCATATCATCTCCAGGATCAACCCTCTTCGAGTACTGATGAGCAAGCCAAGTGCTCTTAATTTCTGACTCGCGACTTGGGCGATGCTGTTAACACCATATGATATGGTATACGTCCCGCAGAAGTCCATCAAAGGCCAAGCGCTAGCCGACTTCCTAGCTGCTCATCCGATCCCGGAGGCCTCCAAATTATACGAGGACATCCCTGACGAAGTTGCAGAATGTAATTCCTCAATGGAAAGTGACGCATGGCAGCTGTTCTTCGAAGGCGCCTCCAGGACTGGTCCCAAAGGAAACGTGGTTTCAGGGGTAGGAATCGTCCTGGTCACTCCTGATAAACTCGTCATCTACCGAGCATATTCTCTTAGCGAGCCATGCTCCAACAATGTGGCAGAGTATAATGCTCTGCTAATCTGGCTCCAAGTTGCGAAAGAGCTGGGGGTCGAGTCCTTGGAAGCTTTCGGTGATTCTCTGCTTATAGTCAATCAAGTCAGGGAAATATATGAAGTCCAGAATCTAGACCTCATCCCCTATGACCAAGCAACGGTCAAGATAGCCATGACATTCAAAGGGTTCTTCCTAGAGCATGTACCTCGATCTCAGAATCTGGAAGCTGATGCCCTAGCCAGTCTAGCTGCGGACTTAGCCACTCCTATAAGAAGACAGGATTCGGTAATCCTTCTTAACAAAGATTTATTATGTGTGAAGAACAACTTTCACATAGAATGCAGCTACGCTGTGAACACAGATCCCCCTAGAAGAGACTGGAGAAGTCCCTTCATAGATTTTGTCGCATACAAAATCTTGCCGGAGGACCCCAAAGAAGCAGTATTCGTCAAAAGACAAAAATTACGCTTCTACTTCGATGCATCTTCACAATACCTATATCGCCGGACCTACGACGGACTGCTATTGAGATGTCTCTCTAACGACGAAGCACAGCAGATTATCCGGGAAGCTCACAACGGCGTGTGCAGAGCGCATCAACCCGGTCCTAAGCTACAGGATCGTATCAGGAGAATGGGCTATTACTGGCCCACTATAATCGCAGACGCGATCAACTATGCAAGATAATGCAGAGCCTGTCAGGTTCATTCAGACTTCATACATCAACCGTCTGAATATCTACATCCTACGATTGCATCCTGGCCTTTCGAAGCATGGGGTATGGATATCATTGGTCCTATTCACCCGTCTTCTTCCAGAGGTCACCGGTTCATACTGGCCATCACGGATTACTTCTCCAAATGGGCAGAGGCGATCCCTCTTGTTGAGGTAAAGGTGTCTAATGTAATCAGCTTCATCAAGCATCACGTTATTTATCGCTTTGGGATTCTCCGAAGGATAATCCATGTCAATGGGCCCCAGTTCATCAGCCAAGGGTTTCATCGATTTTGCGATAAAAATCGGATACATAATATTGCCTCTACGGCATATTATCCAGCTGCTAATGGTTTGGCAGAAGCTTTCAACAAAACCATTATCAAACTCTTGAAGAAGTTCATCTCTTCAAACAAAAGAGATTGGAATGAGAAGCTGGGCGAATGCCTTTGGGCATACCGCACAGCGGTAAGAACACCGACAGGTTGTACCCTATTTTTACTGGTCTACGGAAGCGAAGTAGTTCTTCCCATTGAAATCCAGATCCCGTCACTCAGGATAGCCGTGACTAATGAGCTGACTCAAGAAAAGAATGACCTGTTAAGGCTTCAAGAGCTAGAAGGATTAGACGAGAAATGCCTCCAATCTCAACAGCGCATCGCGCTCTACCAAGCACGCATTTCCAAAGCTTTCAATCATAAAGTAAAGGAAAGAGTGTTCAAAGTCGGCGAGCTAGTTTTAGCCGTAAAAAGGCCGATGATCCTTACTCACAGGAGTAAAGGCAAATTCTAGCCCAAGTGGGAAGGCCCTTATGTGATCGAGACAACGTTCTCAAACGGCGCTTACCGGTTAGCCCAGCCAAATGGGGACCTGTTAATGGCTCCTATCAACGGTAAATTCCTGAAAAGGTACTATGCTTAAACTCCCCTGCTCAAGTGGAATATAGCGAGAATCTCAAATTCTGACAAAACTACTTCCAAAACGAAACTAGTTGGGTCATATTCTATAATGTCCGTATGACCTCTGAATAGATATGTCATGCTAAAAGGTTATCAAGAGTCTATCATGTTCATACTACCTCTAATATTACTCTCGCCCAAATTTGTCATTTACATTCCGAAATGATGGGTCCATAAAGTCAGAAAAGAGTCGCTTTTATTTATTCCCAAAAAAAAGAGCAGAATTACATTCGGGAAGCAAAAAGAAGAAATGGTACATCATTGCGGGGGAGCGGTCAGATCGCAAATCAGCTGTACTAGTGCAGCTATCCTCTCAACCCTGGAAACCAAGGCATCAGCGCGGGCCCGCTCCAAACGTGCCTCAGGATTGTTCATAAAGGACAGTTCGGCCGTTGCCCGAAGAGAGCCAGCACGGGCAGCTTCTGCGCGTTCCAGATCCCGTCGTGCTGTGCTCAGTCGACCAGTCGCTACATCTAGACCTGCCAACGACTGAGAGGCCCACTCCTCTGCCTGAGCGAGTTTTTCTGTCAACTTGCGGGCCCTCGCTACGTTCCCTTCATGCTCGGATTGGCACTTCGTCTGAAGAGCAAGAGCCTCCTCCATGACAGCTTTTCTTTCATCCATCTCCAGCTTATGCGCTTTGATGGAGTCATCTAGGCTTTCCAACTGTTTAGTAAGCTGCGCAGTCATAAGGTTATATCTGGCCTGGACCTTAACTTCAAGGCTGCCCCGAGCCAGCTGCAAGTATTCGTTAATAGGTTGCTCCAAACCATTAACCATTGCCTCTAGGGCGTCAGCTACCCTAGAATCGCCGAACTCCCTGACCGCCCCGATCAGAAACTGAGAAGCCTTCTTCAGACGCTCGAAGTCTAGTTTCTTCGCCAACACCATTGATATCAGCGTTTTTAAACTGGTATAAAAAAGGCTGGTGTATTGCTCGGTCAGCGCGACTAGATCCGATTGGACGCCAGGAGTGGTCGCGTTATTGGCAAGTCCCCCTCCAGGAATAATTGCAGACGAGGTGGCCACAACCGCCGCCTCAGCGGGTGGTGCGACCGAAGGAGGTGCGACAACAACGGTCGAAGTCATCGACATACTCGCGAGAGGCGAGGTCACGACAACGGGTTCGTCCTCCTCTTGAGCTGACGAAACCACTCCGGGCGAGCTGGCCTCCGAAGATATTTCCTCCTCGAAGTCGGGCGCCTCCGTATCATCGCCAGGAGCCCGAGCAGAGCCAGAAGGCGTTTCAACGCTATACTCCCCGTGGACGCCGTCCCTGAGAAGAGGACAAGAAAGTTGATATCAATATGATGGTAATCTTTCTAAGAGGAGACATAAAGATGACATTTACCCGTAGCCAACGGTATATATGCCGCATCTGCAGCCCACGTAGCTAAATCACGCCTTAATAACGCAATACGAACTGTCATACCTGGAGAAGGGGGTGGGCCCACTAACACCACCAAGTGCTCTACCGAGCCTTCACAAAGACGCGGTCGAGGTTCGTCAGCTGGAATCTCGCCAGGCGATTTTGTTCCACTACCAGAGGCGGTGGCAGCAACGGTAGACTCAAGCAGGGGTTCTCCGACACCGCCAGCCGAAACCGAGGGTCCCTCTCCGAAAGGCGAGGAACCTCCAATCAAAGAGACATCCCCAACAGGGGAGACAGCAGGTTCCTCTCTAGGAGCCTCGATACCAGGAATCCGGAGAGAACGAGCAACCGTCTTCTTCTTCCTCTTGCGAGGGGAAGTCTGCTTCGAAGCAGGAGCCCTTCGCTTCCCAGAGACTGCCAAAGCCCCCGCAGGCGGAGGCACTTCACACCTCGGCACCGACACCAGAGGCTCATCCGGAGTGACGGACCCCTCACCCTCGTCAGAAAAAACCGAGAGAACTTCGACTCTTCCCCCAGACTTAGGAGAAGGCACCCTAAAGCTTCCACGCATGTCAAAATCACGATGGAAGGTGTTGATCGCCACGTAGAACTAGGCATACGAATGGAGGATGCGTAGCTTCGTGGAGAGTGTGACGACCGGCACGATAAAGATTGCTCCCGTACAACCCATGATAAAATACCGCTATCCTTTGGCTCCATCAATAAGTCCGCCCCTGAACCTGAAGCTGGTGACGGCATTGCCCACGTGCAGCTGATCGTACCCAAACTGCCTGGCGAACCGACTGGGCAAGTAGGGCTCGAAGAAGCAATGATCTTCGCTTCTGTACAGCAAATGGGAGGGTCTGATGCAGACCAACCAATTAAAAGCTTTCGGAGAAAGATTGGTCTTCTCTCCACCTAAATCCTCAAGCCTAATACCCGACTGATTACGATGTACAGAGGGGACAGTGCAGAGGAGCTTCCAACAATGACCGAGGCTCAGCACCAGCCGACAGTCTAAAACTGTATTCACGTTCCAGGGAGAGTCCTTGTAGTTCAGCAAGAAACTACCCCCCGAACTACTACCAGGGCCGGGAGACATCACCCGGGGGTTATGGAGAATTAACCATCCCATCAAGTACAGGTATGGTAACTCTACCCGGGAAAAGCTATCACGCCGAGCTTCATCAACGAGCAGTCCATCAGTCATGGCTCTCAAACCAGCCTGTATATGGCACACCATAGCAGGGAGCAAGCCTAGTGTTTCCCCGAACACCAGACGCACGGCAGGCCACAGGATGTTCCATTGAATGCGGTCCGCGGACATGATATCGGGCACCACTACTCGACGCAGCCATATGGAGAGAAAGCCAGCCAGCCTGGCTTCCTTAGACAGAGGCCTGCGACAGCGCCTCAAGTAACTATAGGCCTTAGTTCCTTCAGGGTACTTTCCTACCCCGTCATTGAGAATCTGATCTGGAGCTTTAGCATCCTCCATAAGATCCTCGACGACCTGGGCACTGAGCGCACCCAAACAGTTCACGGGCTCATTCTTGCCCCCCGAAACTTTCTTCGACTTGACGGCCCTGGCCCAGTGGAAGAAGAGGTAGGACATCCACTTAGTGGTGTGAGCCAAATCAGAAGGCTCAGCATAAAAAGCAGTGCACACGAAGTAGTGGCACATCAGCTCCTGATACACCTCCACAACCCGAGGGTCCGAGTCCTCCAACTCCCGGTTGGTGGGAACATACTCTTCATATGGGGTATCCCCCATCGGCAGTCTCGAGATCACTGCCATCTCATGGAGGGCCAACCCCAACTCCCCCAGTGGAGTGGCGAAGGTCCCGGTGAGCGAAATGTATCGCTCCATCAGTGCCAGAAACAGGTTAGGGTTGGGAGGCAACCCAACACTCGTCGCACTCACAGCAGCATACAGTCCGATGACCTCCAACTCTCTCCGAAAATGCTTTAAGGCCCAGTCAACTAAGCAAGCCCATCGGAGGTTTGTTGGGGTGATCCACCCATTGCACCGAGGATTCTCCTTGGGGTATACCCCCCTCGCCCCATGAAGTCATTGTAGAAAGTCGGCAATTGGACCGGCTGGATCACTGAACTGTCTTCACTCGGGAAGCTGCCCGGGCACAGTCCCCTGAACAGCATCACAAAGCCGGAAAGGCGACTGACAAACGACCCCTGGTCAGCTCCTTTCAGATGAAAGATCTTCCCCGGCTTCCCGTGAAGATCGGGAGTCAGCGTCCACGACATCCTCCTAGAATGTGTAGCATGGGAGAAAGCCGAGATGGGATAATCTCTTGGCATCGTTGGCAGATACAAGGCCACACTCTCGGCGGGGAAAATCTAGGGTTCTCTCTTGGGCTTCGTCTGGGACTGTTTGTCAATCATGTCCCCAAAAAGAAAAGCCGGCTTGATGTACTGTCATCGTCTATGTACGTCAGGGGCTCTCTATTAATCATGTTCAGCAACGTCCGTTCGCCCTGAGCCGATATCAAGATCTCCCTTTCTTCAGGATACTGGGGTCCGGAGATAGAAAATGTCACGTGGGACAGATCCTCCAGATAGTTTGAGTGCAGCATCCCGGCAGCGGAACCCATCACCTCGGCCAGTGGAGACTCATGCAAGTCAACTGCAAAAGTGCAAGGGAAATACGTCATTACAAATCTTACAAAGACCAAGAAACGACCGTCTGTGCTTTACGCCAAGACTGTACAAAATTTGGTCATTTTACGCCGGAAGTCACATCCAGAAGCGTAATTGGCGGTATACAGTCCGTGCTTTATGCCAGACTGCCAAAATTCTAGTTATTACGCCGGAGGTCCCATCCACAAGCGTAAAACTAAAATTTTATAGTATACACCAAGTTTTCGGCAGTCAGAGCTTTTACGCTCAAAACTGCGAAAATATAGAGTTTTACGCTGGCACATTAGAAATATGGACGTAAAAGATGAAAATGTCTCCGTGCGTCATCTTCCTCAAAGAGGCTATCAGCACAGAAGACGACCTATCGCGGTCACGTTCAACGTGTGCGAAGGATTTTTCGTCGTTCTTTGTCATCCCAAAGGCTCTACCTCTGAGGCCGGGTGCGCTACTCGTCGGCGGAATACTTCGCTCAGAAGAGAGTTCACCTTGCCCGACCGAAATCTCTCTCGCTGGAGCAGAAGAACGAGAAGAAGAACCTATACTCTTTTCCTTAGTGGAGGGGATTTGTTTCGTCGCCATTTTTGAAAACTTGGAGCGCTCGGAAGAAGAACGAGGGGAAAGACTCAAAACAGTCGAAGGCTCTCTTTCGCAGAAGATGGATAAAAAGTTTTTCTCTCAAAAGCTTGGGATATATATAGAGTTCGGGTCGACTCCTCGAATCCTCGGACGGGCTCCTGGAAACCCCAAAACAAAATCTCATAATTAATATTTGGTTATAATTGGGTACTACGTCAGCCCACTACTCTCGAAAAGCGGACAGTCAGCAAATTCGAAGAGTTTTTCGTGCAAAAATAGGTCAGCGGTTCCTACGCTAAAGAGGTTTCTACGCTCGACAGCAACATATCTACGGTTTTTATGCTCGCAAGATACAAGTCTATGGTTTTATGCCCGGATGCCTTTGTGCTCGGTAGCTTTTATGCTCGAGAGGCTACAAACCTACGACTTTACGCTCAGCAGATACCAAATCGATGATCTCACGCTCGGTGGCGTTTAGTTTATACTCGGAGGCAATGGATCCACGACCTTACGCCCGAAAGATTTCTTTTATTCACAGGCTACAAATCTACAGTTCTACGCTAAAGGAGCTTTCTACGCTCGACAGCAACAGATCTACGATTTTTACGCTCGCAAGCTACAAGTCTATGGTTTTATGCCCGAATGCCTTTGTGCTCGGTAGCTTTTATGCTCGAGAGGCTACAAACCTACGACTTTACGCTCAGCAGATACCAAATCGATGATCTCACGCTCGATGGCTTTCTACGCTCAATAGGCTACGAACTCAGGATTTTTAGCTTATCTACACTACGGATCTCTGACTTTCCGCATGTCCGAATAGTTCTCGAGGCGGTCGATTACAGGAGTTCACACAGAAGATACTCCTTCTTGACCCCAAAATATCCTAAGTACCCAAAACATACAGAGTTCAAACATTGAGAAATTACTCTTCTCGGGTCAATTGGAGGTTCATCCAGACTCCAGCCTGAATATCTCGTCTATCAAGATGGCAACTCAGTTTGACAGCCGTTTCTCGACCCTATTTCAAAGGATTTTCGAGAAATCATTCTTGAAGATGAAGTCTGAACAAAAATTATGTTCATCAGAAGTAAAGACAATAGTTCAGAGCTCTACGCGGTTCCTCAGTCCTAGTAGCAGGACAGTTCTAAATGTTCAAAATGTTCAACAGCGTTCTATGGACTATTCCCTGTGCGCAAAAGACCGAACCTAGCACTCTTTCTATACAGAGTCGACATAAAGAATCAGACGTGTCGAAGCTACACATATTCAGACTTCACAGCAACGTATGGCAAGATGATCATATGCAGAGAAGTAAGACAATTTTATTAAAAATTAAAGTCATGATTACATATGAGGGAAATCCAATCTACAAGGTTTTTTCTTCATTTTCATGATTACATCTGAGGGAAACTCCGTCTACAAAGGATTTCCCCATCGTCGTTCGAAGATCGCCCAGAAGCTGTTCTGACAGGTTCTCAATGGGCACAATTCTTCATCCATCTTCTCCAGCAGTTAGTCAGTTCCAGCAAACTGACTGACATGACAATGATCAACGACGGAAGAATACAGAGTTGGGGCTTGCATAAATTATGCAGATCCCATGCTCCGTGTGTCATGACAAATTGAGTTGATATATTCCACCCAACTCAATGCCCGAGGTCAGAGCCAGTTGCCACTCTCGTCCCCGGAGGTAACAGGAGAAGACACCGCTTGCAAGGCGTGTGGTCTAATACGACCCTTCCTTTCTCCTGGAAGAACAGCCATATAAAGTTGCTGATTATCCCGAGCAAGGGAGGCTAAGATATCCTTCCATGATCCATCGTTGCAGTGGACACTTGCTCAAAGACGCCGTCTTTTTTGGCTCCTTACACGCTGGAAGAACATGATCTCCTTCTTCCTCAGAGCGACCCGACAAACTTCGGCGATCATCTCTGCGTGGTGATGAGAATGTGGGGAGAACGGGTTAAACCCCCCAGCCTTTTTATAGGCAAAAGAGATCACACCGGCCCCCAATAAATCTGCCATAAAGTTAGCATCGACCGTTTCAACGATCCATTCAGAAACGTTTTGAGTTACGAGTAGCGGTTCATGCTTCATTCAAAGCGTTCCAAATTCCGAGGAATTTGAAAGCTTTGAAGGGGGTCTTGTAGAAGCATGAAAAATACGCTGGATGGCTATACGCAGCATATATGCAGAGCAGCGTAAACAGAGGCCTTCAGAGCCATCAAACGTACAACAGAGCTTTCTCCGCCAAATACAGCATGAAATATAAGCTCAAACGTAAGGCAGTACGTCCAAACCGCTTTAGCGTAAACTGGGTGCTTCATCGACTCCTGGGCGTAAAACCCATCCTCTTGCAACGCAAGATTGAAGTGTACGAGAGATGCTACGTATTCTCCGAAGTGAACCTGTCAGATCCTGCAATGAACCTGACGTCGGGACTTCTGACAAAAGGATACTGCTCGACTACCCAGGGATACTGCTCGACTACCCAGACGACGGCTATAATAATGGCACGGCACTGCGACCCAGGCTGTCATTTACTGCCATCTCCTTTGCGTAAACTGCTTTTACGTGCACGAAGGGATACGCGGCCTTATTTTACATAGGCAGACATGAGCTGTTTACGCTCTGCAGTAGACAAACCGCCTGCCACATCAAAAGCTGCACTCCGTATGGGGCTCGATACACGTCTCTACGTCAAATGCACAGAACGATGACAGTTGCTCGAGGTACGTCTCTACGTCCAATGCACAGAGCGGTGACAGTTTCTCAAGACACGTCTCTGCGACTGATGCGCAGAAGGGCTGCAGACCTTCAAAACACACTTCCGCATTTAATGCACGGGATGGTGGCAAATCTCGACATTTAATGCAAGAGATTTGATTATATCTTCAAAAGCCGTAATTCTGGCTAAGACATCCACATCAGCACTCTAGCACGGTACGCAGCGGCTTCTACACACATTCAGTTCCGGTGCTCACTCGGCTTCTACGCCCACTCGGCCTCTATGACCACTCGACTTCTATGCCCACCCGGCCTCTATGACCACTCGGCTTCTACGCCCACTCGGCCTCTATGACCACTCGGCTTCTACGTCTATTTCGGCTTCTATGCCTACTTGGCTTCTACGCCATGGTGACAGACATTGGCTTCTACGCCCACCTCTTCTACACGAGGGATACCTACCTACGTGGCTTCTACGTCGTGATCTTTATAGCGATTATACGCATTTTTTCCCTTCGTTGGACCTGCGTCACACGCTCATTCAAAGGATCATCTATACGCAGGCATTGGTTATTTTAACCATTGTGTAAAAGGGTGCTGTACTTTCCACTCCTCGGTTTCTATACCGACGGAGTGGTCACTGTCACTAAAACTCTATAAATAGAGACCTCTATCAATGAGGAACAAGGTCGGAAAATTGGTCAAGAAACCAATATCAGATCCAAGGTCAAGAGAGAGAGAGAGAGAGAATCCGGAGCTCAGGCAAGAAGCAGGGATCGACGACTTTGGCATCGTACATCCACCCTCTTTTGCAACCTTCGAAGCTGCTTCCTGTCTTCTACGGCACTTCTTCATCATCGTGTGGTCCAAGGGCAAAAGTGATCGACTGCAGATCAGACACCTATAGCAATATTTACACAGATTAAATAAATTGTACTCCCACATCCTCGTATAGGATCAAATTGTACAAGTTTGTTTGTAAACCAAAGAAGGCGGGTTTCGTAGAAACCCCATCTTGAATACATTTTCATTCTTTCATTTTCCACCACAAACAACTAGAATCTAATTAATAAAATAGGGATTAGTCTAGGGGGTTAAATGTCAAGTCTAAGCAAGGTCCATGGTCACATCAAGGCTAGTCCACTAACCCATGCCATTAATGAATATAATATAATATAATATAATATAATATGTATATTATCTTTCATGCAACTATTAACAAAATATATATAGATATTGTAAATGACCATAAAGTCCCTACTCTAGAAATGTAGTAGTGAGAAGTTTACCCTCCTAAAAAAATTTGTGCTCAAAATTTAATTAAACTAGCACAAAAACACAATTAGAACAAAGAACTATACCTCAAGGCTCGAAGAGATATGGGTACTGCTCGCGCATTTCGTCTTCCCTTTCTCATGTTGACTCGCCTGTAGAGTGATGTCTCCATGCAACACGAACCAAAGGAATAGTCTGGTTCCGCAATGCCTTCTATCTGGGATCCAAAATCTCTACGGGCTACTCAGGATAGCTGAGAGTCGGACCAACCTCGATCTCCGAGTGATATAGTACGTGACTAGGATCCGCCAAGTACCGTCTCAGCTGCGACATATGGAACACGTCATATACTCTCTCTAGTGCAGGCGACAAATCTAGTCTATAGGCCACTGTACCGACCCTCGCAAGAATACTGAAATGTTTGATGTATTGTGGACTAAGCTTTTTGCCTCAACCAAAGCGAATCGTGCCCTGTGTCGGAGAAATCTGTAAGAACACCAAATCGCAAACCTAGAACAAAAGTAGCCTTAACATGCAATCTAAAAAAAATCACAAGCAAAAATAACAAAACCTATACCTCTGTCACGCCCCAGTTCCCAAATACGTAGGACCAGGACACGTAAGCATGCCAGCCGTATGAATATGGCACTCCAATATATGGAAACCATAACACGCGTACGCTGTAATATGAATAACAATTCACCAGTGGTATAAACCATCATAAATCATAGGGTATAATCTAATCTCATCCACAAAAAATCAAATATAATGAATAACCAATATCTATAACCAGATCCCAAAATGATATCTCAAGATGACAGTCGGATGGAAACAAATCCACTGCCGAACTAGAATAAAGAATAAACAAGATAAATACAATATAAATACAACCTCTAACAATCACGAGGCTCGAAGGGAAGAACTCCTCGTAACATACGCAACAAGTCCAGATCTGAGCTCCTGTAAATACTCATGAACAATACACCTGGAAAGGGACCAGGTCCTCAGAGGGACATAACAAGATACATAAAAGTATGCCATAAAGTAAATACTATAAAAACTCAAGGGTGACTTAACCAGCTAAGTAAAATGTACTTTGAAGACAACCTTGGTACGTATGGGTAGGTAAAAAGTATAAAGCATAGCGTCAAGCCAGAGGTTATGTATCTGGCATTAGCTGTAAACTGGATGCCAGATGTATATGCTGACTATATCACCGATCATGATAGCGCACAACTAGTAACCTCTGCCGGATGTATCGACAAGCATATACTCCCTAACCGGGCAACACTGATCCCATACCCGTGCAACACTGATCCCATACCCGGGCAACACTGAGGCTCACGGCCCCGCAGTTTACTCTGAAACTATGGCAACCAAATTGTCTGTCCCATACGCCTACTAATTGTCTTCCACGCCAAATGGTCTATGCATGTTGTATCCACAACACGCAGTAGCTACTACACTGAAACAGAGTGCAAGTATCGGTGCCGTAACTCTGGCTTATAGTCTATCATTAGAACGATAGTTGAACCTCACAACCAAACAAGGACAAGGATTGGACCTTCGTACTACAATAGTCTATGCTCCGACTACTAATAACTGCTAAGTCTCTAACATGCATCACTATTAGCAATTATACCCTATCCGTTGCAAGACCTACACGTACAGGTGGCCAACCACATATGCAAGTCTGTGCCCTACATGAGACACACAACATGTGTAAGAAATGTGTTAAGGCCTGGGGAGTCATACCGATAACTTCGCAACTTTAGGTGGATCCACTAGACTCTAAGTCAAACACAAGTCCTAACGTCAACGCCTCCGTTGACTGCACCCGAGTCTCTCGGGGACGTGCACAATTTAAATGATAAACATACAGCTAAGAATACAGAATTTAAACAGTACAACAAGGCAAGGTATACTTGCCTAGCAAGAGAGCTGCAGAGTATAACGTCCAGATGTCAAAAACCAAGAGTCAGAAACTACGGCCTCAGAATGAACGTCTTCGGATGCTGAAATAAACATCACCAACGTTCCCAAAATAAGCAAAATAGCTAGAACACACTCCCCTTTCGTCCAATTTGGACACAGGGGCAAAACGATAATTTTGGGTCAAAGCGGGCTCCATATGTGGGCCACTTTGCACCAAAAAGTGTGTCAGGGGTAATAGTCTCTAAATAGGACAAATTACAGGTCAAACAAATTCTAAATGTTAGTACGAACCCAACGGTATGTCCAAATATGAATTCCGGTGAGCCGAACATAATTTCGTCCAAAAAAATCAATCGTGGGGCCCGCCAATAGGCGACTTGGTCAACTGTCCCAAAATCATGTAAAACTTGGGTCACATGACCAACACGATACCACGAGTCCAATGGCACAAGTTTTGTCGTATTCTGACGAGCGTGCACAAAATGCGCAGGGCTTTTGCAAAAGTTGCGACACGGGAGATTTGCTGCGAATACGGGCTGATTTTGACGCGCACATGCGTCCAAATCAGTTTTTGCGAAATCTCACACATCCGGGTACGCTGTGCGCAATATTTGGTACACTTGGTACACGACGGGGCGGTCTCATTTGGCGGGGCGCGCTCCGTATCACAAATTTTGAAAATTTGGAAAAGTATATTTTTGGGATTTTCTAATTGGTTTAATTCCACATACAGCAGTAATTAGATTAATATAAATAACCAAAATTAAACTAGGTCAAGTGGTCTCCGTATACCAACAAGAAAAATTGAATTCGGATATCTGTGGTGGGAGATACGAATCCAAGAACATAGGTAGGTTACCGCAGTTTTCTGCAATATCCAAAAGTTGTCTTTTTGTCACGCCCCAGTCCAAAAATACGTGGACCAGGAACATATGACACGCCAGCTACGCATTCGACCAGACTCTGGTCTGACTTGAATACATATAAGCTGTAATATAAAGGGCAGAATCTAGATATCCCATAAATGTAAACCTCTATGTCTCAATCCACAATGTACAGAAGTATAAAATAAAGAGCTATATGTGCTAAAGTCGGCCGCCCAATAACACACTAACTCGAATAGACACGAGAAGAAGTATGAGTCTATAAAAACTAGGCTATAACAGCAGATGAATAATCAATGTACAATAAACATAATGTCGGTAGATAAGGTGTGAGTACCTGGTACAGTGCCCGCATGACATGCCACTCCATCGGTATCTCCAAGTGCTCCGTAATCGTCAATGCTGCAAAACTGGCAGGGAACCAGGTCCTCAGAGGGACGTAACAAGGTACAGAAATACAACATGCCAAGTAAACAGAAAGTACAAGTGCACGACAGGGTACTCTATCATAACCAACTAGTGTGATACAGTTTAAAGACAATGTTCGACGCGTGGGCTGTCCAAAATAAAACCGTAGCTCCGAACACAAAGACACACGGGTCATACCGTAGCTCCGAGCATAGAGACACACGGGTGTTACCACTATACTATAATACAGGATCACTAAATATACATATATAAGCGCGTGCAGAGTAGCCCAAACGTCTAGTAACTATCTTCCCTTTCCCAAGTGGTCAACGATTGTGCGCTGAACCTGAACCTCTAACTACAGTCTCGACACACAGGAATAACTCAACAGACGCGACCCTAAGGTCGTTCCAGTCTCTGGTCATGATGTCAGTATCAGGATACAGGAATCTGGCACGATCACAGTGTATGAGTGTGTCCTGGGGTATCGATGTACTCAGGTACGTGCATCGAGGTGCTGTGAAGCATCTAGCAATTATTCTAAGACGTTACGTCGAATGTCAACACACGGTTGTGAACCGAACACGGAGTATCGATTGTCAACAGAAATATGTGCACAAAGTACATAAAGAACAACAAGTATCTGTAAACTAAAATATAGGGTGGCAAGGTACACTTGCCTGCGTGCAGTTGCTGATGACGGGGATCTGGTACCGCGTCCAAGTCCTCAGGTCCCGCAGTACCTAGAGAAGAGATACAATCCAGAATTAATAATCTATTCTACGACTCACAAGGTCAAGTTACTAGAGGGCTGACTACAACTGACTAACGGTGTGATAGTCCCTCAACTAGTTATCTGTATATCCTCCTCGATTTAATTCTCCGTAAATACTAACATTTTCCCACCATGTACGATACATCCTGATTAATTGCTCAAAGGTCAAAACTATATTCTCCTCGATTTACATGTCTTAATTAAATCGCAATAATTTATGTAGAAGCCAACTCTAATTTCCATCTAAGTACCACATCCAAATTTATCTTCATATAACATAAGTTACAAGGTCACTACACTAAATAAACCCTAACACATGTTAACACAACCTCAAGTCATTAAGATCCATATTCGCGCTAGTCATCATTAGCCTTAGCCAATATATACCTTAATCCCGTAGTTCAAGTATTACGCTATGCTAATCATTTATCTCATCATTACTTAAATACTAGAAATATATTTAAACCTCATTAAACACAACCTCGTCCATATTCATATTTAATCTTTATTAACATAATCCTCATCCATGTTAATTATTAATCACCATAACATATCCTATATATATATATATTTCAACCATATATTTCATTTATCATATTACACTAATCATCCACATATGTAATCCAACAACCGTAGCTAGCATTTTACACTTCCATGTATAATTAAAACCTATTTAACAAATGATATGAATTCTGGAATTTAAAAACAAGAGAGGGAGAGTCGACCTTGGCGACGACGGTGCCGGGTATGGTCGAAGGAGGTGGTCGGGGGTGGTGGTGACGATGGTGGTAGTAAAAACTGGTGGTGGTGGTGGTGGGGGTGGTAAACTAGTGGTGATGGGGATAGGGAAGTGGACGGAGTGAAACACACAGCGGAGGAAAATCTGTGCCGGCGGGACAGCTTCAGCGGGCCGAGGACGCACAGTGCCGGCGGCAGCTACAGCGGGTCGAAGACTCACAGCTACGGGCGACAGCGGGCCGGACGCACAGTTGTGGGCGACAGCGGGCCGGACGCACAACTGCGGTGGAGTCGCCGCGGTGGGGGCCAATGGCCGGAGATGATTCGTCGGTCGGAGATCTCTAAGAGGGAGAAGAAGCTAAGGAAGAAGAAGAAGAAAAATATAATGGAGGGAGGAGGAAGAAGAAGTTTGCATGGAAAATTAATGAAGGAGTGAGGAGAGAGAGAGAGAGAGGAGTTTTCCTAGGGATTAGGGCCGGTGGTGTTGTGTTGAGGGTGGGGTGAGGTGTTACTTTATAGGGGTGTGTGAAGGAGGATGGAGGGTTGTGATTGATGTCTTTCAAAATGAATGGTTGTGATTGATCATGAAGAGAAAGAGGGTTTCTTCATGAGGGGTGAATGGATGGGTGAGAATGGGACCCTATTTTGGGACCTCTCCATAGTTCAAAGCCAATAGGGTGGTGCCACATAATTTCAATAATTGCAACTTAGCCCCTTAAATTCTGGAAATTGCATGAACACGTAAAATGATACAAAAATTGTGGAGAAAATTACGTTTAGTAATTTTCATGGTGTGAGGGGGTTGTGCGTTAGGCACGGGTTTAATTAGAAAGGCATTGGGATTAATTTAGGATTAAAAATGGGATTTACAAAGTTGGTATCCTCGATTTAAATATTAATAAAGTGTCCCGCAAATTTAAATTAATTGGGGGCACATGGGGTCAAAATCCGAAAATGACACAAAGGCCAAAAATGGTGGGAGCTTGGAGTCAGTCATGGACCCTTTAGTTGGTCCGGCTCAACGGGTTAAGTTGGTAGCTCAAAATTTAAGGTGACGACACAAGTGTCCGACACGGAATTAAATATGGGTTACGATTTTCGGAATATTGTGCAATTAATTTAGAGCACATAAAAAAACTGAGTTTAAAAGAGGAAAAAGTCCAGTGCCTAATTTGGCGAGTCAAGACGAAAGTACAATAGCCCGATGAAATTTATGGGCTGATATTGGGCTCCGAATAATCATACAATGATAGGGCGCATCAAGGGTTTTAAATTAATTGAATTAAATACCAGGTAAACTATCTCCGCTCTAAACCTCGACATCTGCTACCAAATTTTTTCCAAATCTACTCTAACTATCTACAGAATAAATTGAGGGGGTTTATATTCTTCCCAACTTAGAAAAATTTTGTCCCCGAAATTAAAAGTAAAGCACGATAATATCTAAGAGAATTTTTAAACACTAGTAATCATATACCGTACGTAAATTCGTACCTTGCTCCTCAAACAAGTACGGGAACGCTGCCGAATAAAATCCTCGTGCTCCCATGTAGGCTCGCCTGGTGAATGATGCTTCCATGCCACTCTGACCAGTCGAATCGTCTGCCCTCTCAAAGTCTTCTCGCTGCAATCGAGGATCTCAACTGGCTGCTCTACGTAAGACAGACTAGGCCCGACTGTAATCTCCAAATGATCAAGCACGTGGCTAGGGTCTGCGACATATCTCCTCAGCTGCGATACGTGAAATACGTCATGTACTCCCTCTAATGATGGAGGTAATGCAAGACGGTAAGCCACTTCGCCAACTCGTTCCAAAATGTCAAAAGGTCCGATGTACCTCGGACTTAGCTTGCCTCTGCCTCCGAATCTGATTGTACCACGAGTGGGCGATATCCTCAATAATACGTGGTCACCCTCCTTGAACTCCAATGGTCTGCGGTGTGCATCTGCCCAGTGTTTGTCTATCCTGTGCTGCACGCAGGTGGCTCTGAATCTGCTTGACCTTCTCTACTGTCTGTGTCACCAACTCTGGACCAAGTATCTGACGCTCTCCGACGTCACTCCAACAAACTAGCGACCTACATTTCCTGCCGTACAGTGCCTCATAAGGTGCCATCTGTATGCTGGCCTGGAACTGTTATTGTAGGAGAATTCTATCAAGTGTAGGTGGTCCTCCCAAGATCCTCCAAAATCAATCATGCACGCTCTCAACAAGTCCTCTAATATCTGTATCGTGCGCTCTGACTGTCCATCAGTCTGTGGATGATATGCAGTGCTGAACTTGAGACGAGTTCTTAGGCTCTCCTGCATACTCCGCCAAAAGTGTGACGTAAATCTGGAATCACGATCCGATACGATGCTGACAAGTACTCCATATAATCGTACTATCTTCCTCATATACATGTCAGGTAGTATCTCTGTGGATTGCCCAACTCTGAAGGGCAAGAAATGTGCAGACTTGGTGAGTCTGTCTACGACAACCCAAACTGCATCCTTCCCGCTAGGGCTCCGCGGAAATCCTGTAACGAAGTTCATGGTAATGTGTTCCCACTTCCAATCGGGAATGGAAAGTGGCTGCAATAATCCTGCAGTCCTCTGATGTTCAGCCTTGACTTGCTGACAAACTAAATACTTTATCATAAATCTTGCAATTTCCCTCTTCATCCCATGCTACCAGAAATGCTGCCTCAAGTCTCGGTACATGTTCGTACCCCCGGGATGAATGGAATAAATCAAGCTATGAGCCTCGGTCATCAACTCTTGGCGTAGCTCACCACTCAGAATATATAGGCGATCTCCGCACCTCAACGTTCTGTCTTCATAAATCCTGAGTCCCGTCTGCATACCGGCTTCTGTTCTCTCTCGCAGACGTCAAAATCTCGTATCTGTAGGCAATGTTGCCTTTATCCTCTCAATCAAAGTAGACTGAACCTCAAGACTGGCCATCTGTCCATCCATGCCTGGCAATACGATCTCTATCCCAAGCTCCTGGAGATCCTCTAGCAACTGTCGCTGCGTCGTCAAAAGTATGCCCTGGGCTTCCTACTTAAGGCATCTGCTACGACATTCACCTTGCCAGGGTGGTACTACAACTCAATGTCATAATCTGTCATCAACTCTAGCCAACGTCTCTATCTCATGTTGAGCTTCTTCTGCGTGTAGACGTACTTCAGGCTTTTATGATCTGTATAAATCTTAACATGCTCACCATAAAGGTAATGTCTCCATAGCTTTAATGCAAATATCACTGCAGCTAGCTCCAAGTCGTGCGTCGGATAGTTCTTCTCATGAACTCTCAGCTGTCTCGATGCGTAGGCTATCACCTTGCCGTGTTGCATCAGTACACATCCTAATCTGCTCCCTGACGCATCACTGTACACTATAAATCCTCCTGATCCTGAAGGTAGTGTCAAAATCGGTGCTGAAGTCAGACGCTTCTTCAGCTCATCGAAAGCCGCCTGACACTCGTCGGTCCAGATAAACTCTTCGCCTTTACGCGTCAGTCGCGTCATAGGCGCAGCTATCCTCGAGAAGTTTTCCACGAACCTCCGATAATATCCGGCAAGTCCGAGGAAGCTCTTAACCTCCGTAACTAATGTAGGGGTAGGCCAGGTCTCTACTGCAGCTATCTTTTCTGGGTCAACTGATAGTCCATCTCCGGTGATTATGTGTCCCAGAAATGGTACTCTATCCAAGCAGAACTCATATTTGCTGAGTTTGGCGTACAGCCTCTCATGTCTCAGCATCTCCAACACGATCCTGAGATATCTCTCATGCTCATCCTGACTCTTGGAACATACCAATATGCCATCGATAATTATCACCACGAACTTATCTAAGTACTGGTGGAAAATATTATTCATTAGGCTCATACTTACTGCTGGCACGTTGGTTAAACCAAACGGCACGACTACAAACTCATAGTGGCCATACTTCGTCCAAAAGGCCGTCTTCGGGATATCCTCTCTCCGTACCTTGATCTGATGATAACTGGATCTGAGATCGATCTTCAAAATACATATGCGCCACTTAGCTGATTCAAATTAATCCTCGATAAGCGTCAAGGGTATTTGCTTTTTATCGCTACGGTATTTAATGCCCTGTAATCGTTATGCAACATAACGTCCCATCCTTCTTTTATACAATAAGATGGTTGCTTCTCACGGAAAACACTAGCCTGACCGAAACCCTTGTCTAAGAGATCCTCTACTATGGATCTTCAACTCGATCAACTATATCGGTGCTAGTCTGAAGATGAGAGAATAACTGGCTCGACTCTGGGAGTCATCTCTTTAACAAACCCCATCTCTCTGTCAGGTGGCAGGCCTCGAAGATCCTCTAGAAAACATCCTCAACTCTGATATAACATGGTGGTACACTGGTTTACCTCATGCATTGTATACCCCTAAGGTAGATGGGCACCACCCTCCTGGGTTCCCTGAACTCAACTCAGGGTAACCTGGTGGCCTAAAAATATAAATGCAACTACGTCGGCAATCTAGTGTCGCGTGGTATTGGCTCAATCAAGTCATGCTAGGACGGTGTCATCTTTCAGACTTAACCTCAAAATAAATCCTCCTGTTCTGTTTACCACACTAATCCTTTAAAAGAAAATTTTCTCCCCTGCCTAAAGTATAATTTCTCTTCTTCTCAAATTTTCCCTAAAATTTTTATTCCTCGAGTTTCTTCTTTTCGTTATTTATCTCTCCAAGTCGCATAGTACAATAATGGTATCACTCAATCAAATACTAGGATTTCCTGGAATCCGATTATTATCTCCCAAGTGAGAGCCTAAAATTTTATCTTCTTTAATCCATAATATCATTCCTGGTATTGCTATCATATCCAACCACTAGTTTCTATCATCAGGCTATGCATTCCCATAAATCTTTCTAGGTCATGATCAACAATCCTTCTATCTCTCAGTGCTTCCAAGATTACAGTTACCTCAAGCACGGGTAGGGTACTAGTGGATCCAACTCTCTTGCCAACCTTCCATACTAGATCTAGAATCCAAAGAACCCCTCAATCTATCCTGATAAGGTAACAATCTTCTCAGAGAAAGGTATACGAATTCTGTCTTCTGCCGCCTGGTCTTCGACCTTCTTCTGGAGGGAAATCATCAGTCACAAGCATTCGTCTTCCCGAATAATAGTGGACAAGAAACAAGGATAGCGATATCGACGAAGATTGAACGAATGCAAATTGGAAGTCCAAGGACGATAATCACATACAAAGATTTTTTTAAAATCGATTATGGATTGAGATCCTATTCAACAATCCTAACATATATTCCTAATTTGCAGGCTCGCTTGGCACAGTCAGGTGACCAAGACGATTTAAATCGGACCTGCATTGGCCACCACAAAAACACGTCACGCCCCAGTCCCAAAATACGTGGACCAAGAACACGTGACACGCCAGCTACGCATTCGACCAGATTCTGGTCTGACTCGAATACGTATAAGCTGTAATATAAAGGGAAGAATCTAAATATCCCATAAATATAAACCTCTATGTCTCAATCCACATGTACAGAAGTATACAAAAAAGAGCTATATGTGCTAGAGTCGGCCGCCCAATAACACACTAACTCGAATAGACTTGAGGAGAAGTATGAGTCTATAAAAACTAGGCTATAACAGCAGATGAATAATCAATGTACAATAAACATAATACCGGTAGATAAGGTGTGAGTACCTGGTACAGTGCCCGCAAGACATGCCACTCCATCGGTATCTCCAAGTGCTCTGTAATCGTCAATGCTGCAAAACTGGCAGGGAACCAGGTCCTCAGAGGGACGTAACAAGGTACAAAAATACAACATGCCAAGTAAACAGAAATTACAAGTGCACGACAGGGTACTCTATCATAACCAACTAGTGTGACACAGTCTAAAGATAATGTTTGATGCGTGGGCTAACCAAAATAAAACCGTAGCTCCGAACACAGAGACACAAGGGTCATACCGTAGCTCCGAACACAGAGACACACGGGTGTTACCACTACACTATAATACAGGATTACTAAATATACATATATAAGCGCGTGCAGAGTAGCCCAAACGTCTAGTAACTGTCTTCCCCTTTCCAAGCGGTCAACGATTATGCGCTAAACCTGAACCTCTAACTACAATCTCGACACACAGGAATAACTCAACAGACGCGACCCTAAGATCGTCCTAGTCTCTGGTCATGATGTCAGTATCAGGATACAGGAATCTGGCACGATCACAGTGTATGAGTGTGTCCTGGGGTATCGATGTACTCAGGTACGTGCATCGAGGTGCTGTAAAGCATCTAGCAATTATTCTAAGACGTTACGTCGAATGTCAACACCCGGTTGTGAACCGGACACGGAGTATCGATCGACAACAGAAATATGTGCACAAAGTAAATAAAGAACAACAAGTATCTGTAAACTGAAATACAGGGTGGCAAGGTACACTTGCTTGCGTGCGGTTGCTGATGACGGAGATCTGGTACCGCATCCAAGTCCTCAGGTCTCGCAGTACCTAGAGAAGAGATACAATCTAGAATTAATAATCTATTCTATGACTCACAAGGGCAAGTTACTAGAGGGCTGACTACAACTGACTAACGGTGTGATAGTCCCTCAACTAGTCATCTGTATATCCTCCTCGATTTAATTCTCCGTAAATACTAACATTTTCCCACCATGTACGATACATCCTGATTAGTTGCTCAAAGGTCAAAACTATATTCTCCTCGATTTACATGTCTTAATTAAATTGCGATAATTTACGTAGAAGCCAACTCTAATTTCCATCCAAGTACCACATCCAAATTCATCTTCATATAACATAAGTTACAAGGTCACTACACTAAATAAACCCTAACACATGTTAACACAACTTCAAGTCATTAAGATCCATATTCGATCTAGTCATCATTAGCCTTAGCCAATATATACCTTAATCCCGTAGTTCAAGTATTACGCTACGCTAATTATTTATCTCATCATTACTTAAATACTAGAAATATATTTAAACCTCATTAAACACAACCTCGTCCATATTCATATTTAATCTTCATTAACATAATCCTCATCCATGTTAATTATTAATCACCATAACATATCCTATATATATATATATATCAACCATATATTTCATTTATCACATTACACTAACCATCCACATATGTAATCCAACAACTCTAGCTAGCATTTCACACATCCATGTATAATTATAACCTATTTCACAAATGATATGAATTCTGGAATTTAAAAACAAGAGAGGGAGAGTCGACCTTGGCGACGATGGTGCCGGGTACGGTCGAAGGAGGTGGCCGGGGGTGGTGGTGACGATGGTGGTAGTAAAAACTGGTGGTGGTGGTGGTGGTGAACTAGTGGTGATGGGGATAGGGAGGTGGCAGGAGTGAAACACACAGCGGGGGAAATCTGCGCCGGCGGGACAGCTTCAGCGGGACGGGGACGTACAGTGCCGGCGGCAGCTACGGCGGGCCGGAGACGCACTGCGGGCGGCAGCTACAGCGGGTCGGAGACGCACAGCTGCGGGCGACAGCGGGCCGGAGACGCACAGCTGCGGGAGACAGCGGGCCTGACGCACAGCTGCGAGCGACATCGGGCCGGACACACAACTACGATGGAGTCACCGCGGCAGGGGGCCAATGGCCGGAGATGATTCGTCGGTCGGAGATCTCTAAGAGGGAGAAGAAGCTAAGAAAGAAGAAGAAGAAAAATATAATGGAGAGAGGAGGAAGAAGAAGTTTGCATGGGAAATTAATGAAGGAGTGAGAAGAGAGAGAGAGGAGTTTTCCTAGGGATTAGGGCCGGTGGTGTTGTGTTGAGGGTGGGGTGAGGTATTACTTTATAGGGGTGTGTGAAGGAGGATGGAGGGTTGTGATTGATGTCTTTCAAAATGAATGGTTGTGGTTGATCATGAAGAGAAGAGGGTTTCTTCATGAGGGGTGAGTAGATGGGTGAGAATGGGACCCTATTTTGGGACCTCTCCATAGTTCAAAGCCAATAGGGTGGTGCCACATAATTTTAATAATTACAACTTAGCCCTTTAAATTTGAGAAATTGCATGAACACATAAAATGACACAAAAATTATGGAGAAAATTATGTTTAGTAATTTTCATGGTGTGAGGGGGTTGTGCGTTAGGCACAGGTTTAATTATAAAGGCATTGGGATTAATTTAGGATTAAAAATAGGATTTACAAAGTTGGTATCCCCGATTTAAATAGGAATAAAGTGTCCCGCAAATTTAAATTAATTAGGGGCACTTGGGGTCAAAATCCGGAAATAACGCAAAGGCAAAAAATGGTGGGGGCTTGGAGTCAGTCATGGACCCTTTAGTTGGTCCGGCTCAACGGATTAAGTTGGTAGCTCAAAATTTAAGGTGACGACACAGGTGTCCGACACGGAATTAAATATGGGTTACGATTTTCGGAATATTGTGCAATTAATTTAGAGCACACAAAAAAACTGATTTTAAAAGACGGAAAAGTCCAGTGCCTAATTTGGCGAGTCAAGACGAAATTACAATAGCCCGATGAAATTTATGGGCTGGTATTGGGCTCCGAATAATCAGACAATGATAGGGCGCACCAAGGATTTTAAATTAATTGAATTAAATACCAGGTAAACTATCTCCGCTCTAAACCTCGACATCTGCTACCAAAATTTTTCCAAATCCACTCTAACTATCTACAGAATAAATTGAGGGGGTTTACATTTTTTCAGTCAACTTGGGCGCTATTTTTGCCTAGGGTTACGTGCTATTCGAGATCAATTATCATACAGATATTGAAGGGGGTTAAGTAACGATCATACCGATGATGACGGGGTTTAATTTAGTCAAGCGAGGGCGCGGAAAACAGAGCCTGAACAGGGCTTCGCTACAATTAAATTCTGATGTGCGCGGGGTGCGCGGTTGTCGTGCGTTCGGTTTTTGACGGGCGGGTTGGCTGGCCGGCGGTCCGACGACGGGGCTGGCGGCGCGGTGTCGTGGCGAGGAGAGGGAGGATTAAGGTTAGGGTTTGGTCGAGCGAGTAATATATAGAGAGAGGAAGAGAGATCGCAAGAGGGGGATCGGCCGAGTTCCTCTCCTCGCGGGAGGGGAGAATTGTTCTAATTGCTATTGTTGTTGCTTTATATAAAAAAAATGTGGGCCAGGTCCGAGTAGAGTGGGTTATAGGGTTGTGGGTAGATCCATTAGGGGGGGTTTAGATCCATAGGAATTTCTATTTTGTTTTTCTTTCTTTTTCTTTCTTTTTCTTTTTCTTTTCCAATCTTTTTTTTATTTCTTTTTATTTCTTTTTTTCTTTTTAAAATATATATATATGTATATATATATATATATATATATATATATATATATATATATATATATATATATATATATACAAATAGAAAATTCTAGAAGTTGTATTAATGCATACCGTTAAGCTAGCAACTGTCCAAAGGGTCTCCTACATGAAATAAATTAAAAAAAATTTATACTGGCTCCATAAATCTCCTAAATTCACAAACACCTAAAATAAAAATAAAATAAAATCTATTTCTCCTAATTAGCTCAAAATTACTATAGTTTAATTAATAATTAATTAAAAAAGTAAATACTATTTTTAGGATTAGGGGTTTTACATTCTACCCAACTTGTAAAAATTTTATTCTCGAAATTAAAATAGGGTAGGGTTTATCTATCTAATCTTACTTGGTCACAGTCTAAAATAACTTCTCCTCAAGTTTTAACAAGTGCGGGTTTTACCCAACTTAGAATTTATGCCCCAATCATCTAAGGCTATACATCTAAGGAAGCTATTCTTCAAAATTATTTAATCATATTATTTAATCCCCAAAGTTTTAACACAAAATAGATCATCAATGATATGCCCTTAATCAGCTATAAAAAAGAGAGTCACTAAGTCATATGATTAGCCTATGGGGTATATCTAGTACTTATCAGTGTGTCACTTTTACTCGGCATGAGCCTTCGTCTTACCGGAATAAGGGAAGACGGAAAGCAATAATAAAGAGTTCAAGGAGGAGGTAATAGAATGGAAGTTGGGAGGTCAAGGCGTCTAAAGAATTCAAATTGGAATTGTCAAGACAGTTGTGGATTAAAATCTTCTCTGGTAATTCCTTATTCGCATGCTCGTATCATTACAGTTATGTAACCGATACGATATGCTCAAACATATCTAGAAGGCAAGTACATTTATCTACTAGTCAGCTATATATCTCAATCAACGTAAAGTAGTATTATGAAGGGCGAACCAAGCGCACTAAGGTTAGCTAGACCTTAATATACTGATTCTGAAATGTATTAGTGTGTTAACCCAATAATACATATATCAAAATCAAACTTGATAGAAGAATAAGCTTGCAAAAGTAGGCTATAATAGCAGTATAGGTCACGGTAGTTTTAGAAATATAAATACGCTGGATTATGATGAAAGGAGGTACAAAATAATTTACGTTCACAAAAAGATAAGAGTCCACAATACCTATAGTTGTCATACTAACTCCTTGTCTAAGTCGTCAGTCAACCAAATAGGGATATGGGCCTCTAATTTCTATAGTCTAAACACTATCTTCTTATGCAAGTCTAAAGTTGGTGTCATTCGGTTATACTTCATCAATGGGTTAAGAGGACTGTGTGATACTATGTAGCGAGGCATACTACCCAATCTTAAAATAATAAATTAATACGCTAATGCCTTTAAGAAAAATATAGGAATTCTTGTTAAGGTTTACGAGAAGAGGTCTTGGTACTTATTAGGGTATCCTCTTACATTATTTAGGTCATGGTCATCTTAAGTCTTAGTCATAGTGCTCATAGAACATAAGGGTTAACATTAATAATGGAAGCATTAGGTGGCACGATAGAAGACCATAATTAGTCGTTGCACAAATCACGAGCGCTAAGGTCTCGTAGGATTTATTGTGTAATTAAATAGGAGGACACTAGATAACATCATAGTTTTCTAAGGGGAAGGTGGTATGCTAATCTCTGTTTTTGAGGTTTGATCGAGGAAAATATTCTAAGCATTGCTCTTGGCTTTCTAAAGTACTGCCTGCTAATCTCAAGACAAGAGTCTAAATGTATAGTTCTATAATACTATTTTACCATGAAAAGCTAGGTTAGCCCTAATATTTAACCTTATGTTTCTATTGGTTCCTCAATACTAGGGTCAAACCTCATGGTCAACTTTCTAACTACTCTAGTAGTGTATATACCACTCTCAAGTCTTCATACATATATCGAGGGGTAATGGTACATCAATCTATAGGTAAGGGATGCTAGGGTTTCATTAAGTATCCTAACTCAGTGATATTTTATTATCCGAGTTGTACTCTTAATAGGATGATTACCCTACTTATTATCTAACAACAGGGACTTCTATATTCTAGGAGAAGGCTATACTCAAGGAACTATTAGGGAAACACATGAATCAAGCAGGATGCAGCTATTCAAATAGAACAGATTGGAAGGAAGGTGAATCATAGTCAATTATGGATGAGATCCTATACTCTAATCCTAGGTGCAGGCTTGCTCGGTACAGTAACGTAACCGAGACAATATGCTCTTGACCTGCATGGGCCACCACTAAAAATATGTCATGCCCCAGTCCCAAAATACGTAGGACCAGAACATGTAAGCATGCCAGCCGTATGAATATGGCACTCTAATATATGGAAACCATAACACACGTACGCTGTAATATGAATAACAATTCACCAGTGGTATAAACCATCATAAATCACAGGGTATAATCTAATCTCATCCACAAAAAATCAAATATAATGAATAACCAATATCTATAACCAGATCCCAAAATGAAGTATCTCAAGATGACAGTCAGATGGAAACAAATCCACTGTCGAACTAGAATAAAGAATAAACAAGACAAATACAATATAAATACAACCTCTAACAATCACGAGGCTCGAAGGGAAGACCTTCTCGCAACATACGCAACCAGTCCGGATCTGAGCTCCTATAAATACTCATGAATAATACACCTGGAAAGGGACCAGGTCCTCAGAGGGATATAACAAGATACATAAAAACATGCCATAAAATAAATACTGTAAAAACTCAAGGTGACTTAACCAGCTAAGTGAAATGCACTTTGAAGACAACCTTGGTTCGTATGGGTAGGTAAATAGTATAAAGCGTAGCGTCAAGCCATAGGCTATGTATCTGGCATTAGCTGTAAACTGGATGCCAGATGTATATGCTGACTACATCACCGATCATGATAGCGCGCAGCTAGTAACCTCTGTCGGATGTATCGATAAGCATATACTCCCATAACCGGACAACACTGATCCCATACCCGGGCTACACTAAGGCTCACGGCCCCACAGTTTACTCTAAAACTACGGTAACCAAATTGTCTGTCCCATACGCCTACTAATTGTCCTTTCCGCCCAATGATCTATGCATGTTGTATCCACAATACGTAGTAGCTACTACACCAAAATGGAGTGCAAGTATCGGTGTCGTAACTCTGGCATATAGTCTATCGTTAGAACGATAGTCCAACCTCACAACCAAACAAGGACAAGGATTGGACCTTCGTACTATAATAGTCTATGCTCCGACTACTAATAACTGTTAAGTCTCTAACATGCATCACTATTAGCAGTTATACCATATCCTTCGTACAACCTACACGTACAGGTGGCCAATCGCATATGCAAGTCTGTGCCCTACATGAGACTCACAACACATGTAAGAAATGTGTCAAGGCCTGGGGAGTCATACTGATAACTCCGTAACTTTAGGTGGGTCCACCAAACTCTAAGTCAAACACAAGTCCTAACGTCAACCCCTCGGTTGACTGCACCCGAGTCTCTCCCGGACGCGCACAATTTAAATGATAAACATGCAGCTAAGAATACAGAATTTAAACAGTACAATAAGGCAAGGTATACTTGCCTGGCAAGAGAGCTGCGGAGTGTAACGTCCAGATATCAAAAACTAAGAGTCAGAAACTACGATCTCAGAATAAATATCTCCGGATGCTGAAATAAACATCACCAACGTTCCCAGAATAAGCAAAATAGCTAGAAAATACTTTCCTTTCGTCCAATTTGGATATAGTGGCAAAACGGTAATTTTGGGTCAAAGCGGGCTCCATATGTGGGCCACTTTGCACCAAAAAGTATGCCAGGGGTAACGGTCTCTAAATGGGACAAATTGTAGGACAAACAAAACTCTAAATGTTAGTACGAACTCAATGGTATGTCCAAATGTGGATTTCGGTGAGCCGAACATAATTTTGCCCAAAAAAATCAACCGTGGGGCCCGCCAATAGGCGATTTGGTCAACTATCTCAGAATTGCGTGAAACTTGGGTTACAAGACCAGCGCGATACCACGAGTCCAATGGCACAAGTTTCGTCACACTCTGACGAGCGTACAAAAAATGCGCAGGGCTTTTACCAAAGTTGCGACACGGGAGATTTGCTGCGGATACGGGCTGATTCCGACGCGCACACGCGTCCAAATCAGTTTTTGCAAAATTTCACACGTCTGGGTACACTACGCGCACCTTTTGGTACACTTGGTATACGACGGGACGGTCCCGTTTGGCGGGGCGCGCTCAGTATCGCAAATTTTAGAAATTTAGAAAAGTATATTTTTTGGATTTTCTAACTGGTTTATTTCCACATACAGCAGTAATTAAATTAATATAAATAACATAAATTAAACTAGGTCAAGTGTTCTCCGTATACCAACAAGAAAAATTGAATTCGGATCTCAGTGGTGAGAGATACGAATCCGAGAACATAAGTAGTTTATAGCAGTTTTCTGCGATACCCAAAAGTTGTCTTTTTCAGTCAACTTGGGCGCTGTTTTCGCCTAAGGTTACGCATTGTTCGAGATCAACTATCATACAGATATTGAAGGAGGTTAAGTGAGAATCATACCAGTGAAGACGGAATCGAGTTTGGTCAAACGAGGGCACGAAAAACAGAGTCTGAACAGGGCTTCGCTGCAGCTAAATTCTGCTGCGCGCTGGGTGCGCGGTTGTCGTGCGGTCGGTTTCCGGCGGGCGGCTTGGCAGGGTGGCGGTCCGATGGCGGGACTGGCGGTGCTGGCGGCGCGGTGTCATGGCGAGGAGAGGGAGGATTAGGGTTAGGGTTTGGTCGAGCGAGTAATATATAGAGAGAGGAAGAGAGATCGAAGGAGGGGGATCGGCCGAGTTCCTCCGCTTGCGAGGGGGAATTGTTCTAATTGCTGCTGTTTTTGCTTTATATAATGCAAATGCGGGCCGGGTCCGGGTAGAGTGGGTTATAGGGTTGTGGGTAGATCCATTAGGGGGGATTAGATCAATAGAAATTTCTATTTTGTTTTTCTTTATTTTTCTTTTTCTTTTCCAATCTTTTTTTATTTCTTTTTTTTATTTTTAAAATATATTTATATATATATATATATATATATATATATATATACATAGATAAATCTAGAAGGTGTATTAATGCATACCATTAAGCTAGCAACTGTCCAAAGGGTCTCCTACATGACATAAATTAGGAAAAATTTATAATGGATCCATAAATCTCCTAAATTCATAAACACCTAAAATAAAAATTAAATAAAATCTATTTCTCCTAATTATCTCATAATTACTATAGTTCAATTAATAATTAATTAAAAAAGTAAATACGGTTTTTAGGATTAGGGGTTTTACAACCTCAAACTCCAAGGGTCTACGGTGGCTTTCGGCCCAATACCGCTGTCTGTCCTGCACCACTCGAAGTCTGTCTCTGATGAATTTTTCTTTTTTTGCTGCATCCACGACCATCTTTGGTCCTAACGAGGCTCTCTCTCCGACATCATCCCAAGATAACGGTGTACGACACCTCCGTCCATATAGAGCCTCGAATGGTGATATCTCAATACTGGCCTGGTAGCTATTGTTGTAAGCAAACTCTACTAGGTATAGATGATCCTCCTAAGAACCTCTGAGATCTAGAACTTAAGTGCGTAGCATATCCTCAAGAGTCTGAATAGTCCTTTCAGACTGCCCGTCTGTCTAGGGGTGATATGCGATACTGAACTTGAGCTGAGTGCCCAAGCTAGTCTGCAAACTCCTCCAGAAGTGGGAAGTAAAACGACTATCCCGATCTGAGTCGATGCTCACAGGAACCCCACGTAATCTGTCACACATATTTCTCTGTTAGCTTCTCCGTCGATGTACCCACTTTGAATGGTAAGAAGTTGGCTGATTTAGTTAACCTATCCACGATGACCCAAATTGTGTCATTTTCTCCTAGAGAATGTGGAAGCCCTAAAATAAAATCCATAGTTACATGCTCCCACTTCTATTCTGGGATGGGTAAAGGATGAAGCAATCCACCTGGCCTTTGTTTATCTGCCTTTACCTGTCGGTACACTAAACATCGGGATACAAAGCGTGCTACCTCGCGCTTCATACCATACCACCATACGTGCTCTCTCAGTTCTCAATACATCTTGTTGGCACCTGGATGCATCGAGTACTGAGAGCGATGTGCCTCCTGCAAAACCTCCTCACGAAGCTCCCCGCTCGGCACACATATCCTAGTACCGTGCCGTAATGACCTATCATCAGCAATATAAAGTCTTATAATAATCATGTCCAAACCTGTGCCCTGATACTCCTCAGAGCCTCATCATCATATTGCATAGCTCTGATTATGTTTATTAGCTCAAACTGTATATACAATCCCTATATCTGAATCTCGATACCAGGAACTAGCACCTCAATTTCTAAGCTCTCAAGATCGACCAACAAGTGTCTGTTTGTCATCAAGTATATAGCTATCGGATACCTGCTCAAGGTATCGACGACTACGTTGGCCTTTCTTGGGTGGTACTGTAATGAAATATCGAAGTCTTTCATCAACTCCAACTATCTTCTTTGCCTCATGTTCAGCTCTTTCTATGTAAACACATACTTTAAGCTCTTGTGGTCAGTGAAAATCTCCACACGCTCTCCGTACAGGTAGTATTTTCACAGCTTTAGAGCAAAGATAACCGCTGCTAACTCCAAATTATGGATGGGGTAGTTTTTTTCATGAGGACGTAATTGCCTGAAAGCATAGGCAATCACCTTCCCATACTGCTGAAGAACGTAACCCAAACCCTTCCCTGAAGCATCATTGTAGATAGTGAATCCACTGTCCCCGATGGCAACGTCAATACTGGAGCTGTCGTCAATATCTTCTTTAGCTCATCAAATGCGGCCTAACAATCCTCCGTCCAGACAAAATCCACATCTTTCCTAGTCAGCCTAGTCATCGGCTCTGCAATCCTGGAGAAGTCTTGTACAACCTGTCACGCCCCAGTCCTAAAATACGTGGACCAGGAACAAGTGACACGCCAGCTACACATTCGACCAGACTCTGGTCTGACTCAAATACGTATAAGTTGTAATATAAAGGGCAGAATCTAGATATCCCATAAATGTAAACCTCTATGTCTCAATCCACAATGTACAGAAGTATACAAGAAAGAGTTATATGTGCTAAAGTCGGCCGCCCAATAACATACTAACTCGAATAGACTCGAGGAAAAGTATGAGTCTATAAAAACTAGGCTATAACAGCAGATGAATAATCAATGTACAATAAACATAATACGGGTAGATAAGGTATGAGTACCTGGTACAGTGCCCGCAAGACATGCCACTCCATCGGTATCTCCAAGTGCTCCGTAATCGTCAATGCTGCAAAACTGGCAGGGAACCAGGTCCTCAGAGGGACGTAACAAGGTACAGAAATACAACATGCCAAGTAAACAGAAAGTACAAGTGTACGACAGGGTACTCTATCATAACCAACTAGTGTGACACAGTTTAAAGACAAGGTTTGACGCGTGGGCTGTCCAAAATAAAAACCGTAGCTCCGAACATAAAGACACACGGGTCGTACCGTAGCTCCGAGCACAGAGACACACGGGTGTTACCACTACACTATAATACAGGATTACTAAATATACATATATAAGCGTGTGTAGAGTATCCCAAATGTCTAGTAACTGTCTTCCCCTTTCCAAGCGGTCAACGATTGTGCGCTGAACCTGAACCTCTAACTACAGTCTCGACACACAGGAATAACTCAACAGACGCGACCCTAAGGTCGTCCCAGTCTCTGGTCATGATGTCAGTATCAGGATACAAGAATCTGGCATGATCACAGTGTATGAGTGTGTCCTGGGGTATCGATGTACTCAGGTACGTGCATCGAGGTACTGTGAAGCATCTAACAATTATTCTAAGATATTACGTCGAATGTCAATACCCGGTTGTGAATCGGACACGGATTATCGATCGTCAACAGAAATATGTGCACAAAGTACATAAAGAACAACAAGTATCTGTAAACTGAAATACATGGTGGCAAGGTACACTTGCCTGCGTGCGGTTGCTGATGACAGGGATCTGGTACCGCGTCCAAGTCCTCAGGTCCCGCAGTACCTAGAGAAGAGATACAATCCAGAATTAATAATCTATTCTACGACTCACAAGGTCAAGTTACTAGAGGGCTGACTACAACTGACTAACGGTGTGATAGTCCCTCAACTAGTCATCTGTATATCCTCCTCGATTTAATTCTCCGTAAATACTAACATTTTCCCACCATGTACGATACATCCTGATTAGTTGCTCAAAGGTCAAAACTATATTCTCCTTGATTTACATGTCTTAATTAAATCACGATAATTTATGTAGAAGCCAACTCTAATTTCCATCCAAGTACCACATCCAAATTCATCTTCATATAATATAAGTTACAAGGTCACTACACTAAATAAACCCTAACACATGTTAACACAACCTCAAGTCATTAAGATCCATATTCGCGCTAGTCATCATTAGCCTTAGCCAATATATACCTTAATCCCGTAGTTCAAGTATTACGCTACGCTAATCATTTATCTCCTCATTACTTAAATACTAGCAATATATTTAAACCTCATTAAACACAACCTCATCCATATTCATATTTAATCTTCATTAACATAATCCTCATCCATGTTAATTATTAATCACCATAACATATCCTATATATATATATAAATTTCAACCATATATTTCATTTATCACATTACACTAACCATCCACATATGTAATCCAACAACCCTAGCTAGCATTTCACACATCCATGTATAATTAAAACCTATTTAACAAATGATATGAATTCTGGAATTTAAAAACAAGAGAGGGAGAGTCGACCTTGGCGACGACGGTGCCGGGTACGATCGAAGGAGGTGGCCGGGGGTGGTGGTGACGATGGTGGTAGTGAAAACTAGTGGTGGGGGTGGTGGTGAACTAGTGGTGATGAGGATAGGGAGGTTGCCGGAGTAAAACACAAAGCGAGGGAAAATCTGCGCCGGTAGGACAGCTTCAGCGGGCCGGGGAAGCACAGTGCCAGCGACAGGTACAGCAGGCCGGAGACGCACAGCTGCAGGCGGCAGCTACAGCGGGCCGGAGACGCACAGCTGCGGGCGACAGCGGGTCGGAGACGCATAACTGCGGGCGGCAGCCGGCCGGACGCACAGCTCCGGGCGGCAGCGGGCCGGACGCACAGCTGCGGTGGAGTCGCCGCGGTGGAGGGCCAATGGCCGGAGATGATTCGTCGGTCGGAGATCTCTAAGAGGGAGAAGAAGCTAAGGAAGAAGAAGAAGAAAAATATAATGGAGGGAGGAGGAAGAAAAAGTTTGCATAGGAAATTAATGAAGGAGTGAGGAGAGAGAGAGAGGAGTTTTCCTAGGGATTAGGGCCGGTGGTATTGTGTTGAGGGTGGGGTGAGGTGTTACTTTATAGGGGTGTGTGAAGGGGGATGGAGGGTTGTGATTAATGTCTTTCAAAATGAATGGTTGTGATTGATCATGAAGAGAAGATGGTTTCTTCATGAGGGGTGAATGGATGGGTGAGAATGGGACCCTATTTTGGGACCTCTCCATAGTTCAAAGCCAATAGGGTGGTGCCACATAATTTTAATAATTGCAACTTAGCCCCTTAAATTCGGGAAATTGTATGAACACGTAAAATGACACAAAAATTATGGAGAAAATTACGTTTAATAATTTTTAAGGTGTGAGGGGGTTGTGCGTTAGGCACGGGTTTAATTAGAAAGGCATTGGGATTAATTTAGGATTAAAATTAGATTTACAAAGTTGGTATCCCCGATTTAAATAGGAATAAAGTGTCCCGCGAATTTAAATTAATTGGGGGCACTTGTGGTCAAAATACGAAAATGACGCAAAGGCAAAAAATGGTGGGGGCTTGGAGTTAGTCATGGATCCTTTAGTTGGTCCAGCTCAACGGGTTAAGTTGGTAGCTCAAAATTTAAGGTGACGACACAGGTATCCGACACGGAATTAAATATGAGTTATAATTTTCGGAATATTGCGCAATTAATTTAGAGCACACAAAAAAACTGATTTTAAAAGACTGAAAAGTCCAGTGCCTAATTTGGCGAGTCAAGACGAAAGTACAATAGCCCAATAAATTTATGGACTGATATTGGGCTCCGAATAATCAGACAATGATAGGGCACGCCAAGGGTTTTAAATTAATTGAATTAAATACCAGGTAAACTATCTCCCCTCTAAACCTCGACATCTGCTACCAAAATTTTTCCAAATCCACTATAACTATCTACAGAATAAATCGAGGGGGTTTACATTCTTCCCAACTTAGAAAAATTTTATCCCCGAAATTAAAAGTAAAGCACGATAATATCTAACAGAATTTTTAAACACTAGTAATCAAATACCGTACGTAAATTTGTACCTTGCTCCTCAAACAAGTGCGGGAATCACTGCCGAATAGAATCCCCGTGCTCCCATGTAGACTCGCCTGGTGAATGGTGCTTCCATGCCACTCTGACCAGTCGAATCGTCTACCCTCTCAAAGTCTTCTCGCTGCGATCGAAGATCTCAACTGGCTGCTCTACGTAAGACAGACTAGGCCCGACTGTAATCTCCGAATGATCAAGCACGTGGCTAGGGTCTGCGACATATCTCCTCAGCTGCGATACGTGAAATACGTCATGTACTCCCTCTAATGATGGAGGTAATGCAAGACGGTAAGCCACTTCGCCAACTCATTCCAAAATATCAAAAGGTCCAATGTACCTCGGACTCAGCTTGCCTCTGCCTCCGAATCTGATGGTACCACGAGTGGGCGATATCCTCAAAAATACGTGGTCACCCTCCTTGAACTCTAATGGTCTGTGGTGTGCATCTGCCCAGTGTTTCTGTCTGTCCTGTGCTGCACGCAGGTGGCTCTGAATCTGCTTGACCTTCTCTACTGTCTGTGTCACCAACTCTGGACCAAGTATCTGACGCTCTCCTACGTCACTCCAACAAACTGGTGACCTACATTTTCTGCCGTACAGTGCCTCATAAAGTGCCATCTGTATGCTGGCCTGGTAACTGTTATTGTAGAAGAATTCTACCAAGTGTAGGTAGTCCTCCCAAGATCCTCCAAAATCAATCATGTACGCTCTCAATATATCCTCTAATATTTGTATCGTGCGCTCTGACTGTCCATCAGTCTGTGGATGATACGTAGTGCTGAACTTGAGACGAGTTCCTAGGCTCTCCTGCATACTCCGCCAAAAGTATGACGTGAATCTGGAATCACGATCCGATACGATGCCGACAGGTACTCCATGTGATCGTACTATCTACCTCATATACATGTCAGCTAGTATCTCTGTGGATTGCCCAACTCTGAAGGGCAAGAAATGTGCAGACTTGGTGAGTCTGTCTACGATAACCCAAACTGCATCCTTCCCACTAGGGCTCCGCGGAAATCCTATGACGAAGTCCATGGTAATGTGTTCCCACTTCCAATCGGGAATGGGAAGTAGCTGCAATAATCCTGCAGTCCTCTGATGTTCAACCTTAACTTGCGGACAAACTAAACACTTTGCCACAAATCTTGCAATTTCCCTCTTCATCCTATGCCACCAGAAATGCTGCCTCAAGTCTCGGTACATCTTCGTACCCCCGGGATGAATGGAATAAATTGAGCTATGAGCCTCGGTCATCAACTCTTGGCGTAGCTCACCACTCGGAATATATAGGCGATCTCTGTACCTCAATATTCCGTTTTCAAGAATCCTGAGTCCCGTCTGCATGATGGCTTCTGTCCTCTCTCGCAGACGTCAAAATCTCGTATCTGTAGGCAATGCTGCCTTGATCCTCTCAATCAAAGTAGACTGAACCTCAAGACTGGCCATCTGTCCATCCATGCCTGGCAATACGATCTATATCCTAAGCTTCTGGAGATCCTCTAGCAACTGTCGCTGCGTCGTCAAAAGTATGCCCTGGGCTTCCTGCTTAAGGCATCTGCTACGACATTCGCCTTGCCAGGGTGGTACTGCAACTCAATATCATAATCTATCATCAACTCTAGCCAACATCTCTGTCTCATGTTGAGCTTCTTCTGCGTGTAGACGTACTTCAGGCTTTTATGATCTGTATAAATCTTAACACGCTCACCATAAAGGTAATATCTCCATAGCTTTAGTGCAAATATCACTGCAGCTAGCTCCAAGTCGTGCGTCGGATAGTTCTTCTCATGAACTCTCAGCTGTCTCGATGCGTAGGCTATCACCTTGCCATGTTGCATCAATACACATCCCAATCCGCTCCCTGACGCATCACTGTATACTATAAATCCTTCTGATCTTGAAGGTAGTATCAAAATTGGTGCTGATGTCAGACGCTTCTTCAGCTCATCGAAAGCCGCCTGACACTCGTCGGTCCAGATAAACTCTTCGCCTTTACGCGTCAGTCGCGTCATAGGCGTAGCTATCCTCGAGAAGTTTTCCACGAACCTCCGATAATATCCGACAAGTTCGAGGAAGCTCATAACCTCCGTAACTGATGTAGGGGTAGGCCAGGTCTCTACTGCAGCTATCTTTTCTGGGTCAACTGATAGTCCATCTCCGGTGATTATGTATCCCAAAAATGGTACTCTATCCAAGCAGAACTCATATTTGCTGAGTTTGGCGTACAGCCTCTCATGTCTCAGCATCTCCAACATGATCCTGAGATGTCTATCATGCTCCTCCTGACTCTTGGAACATACCAATATGCCATCGATAATTATCACCACGAACTTATCTAAGTACTGGTGGAAAATACTGTTCAATAGGCTCATACTTATTGCTAGCGTGTTGGTTAAACCAAACGGCACGACTACAAACTCATAGTGGCCATACTTCATCCAAAAGGCCGTCTTCGGGATGTCCTCTCTCCGTACCGTGATCTGATGATAACTGGATCTGAGATCGATCTTCAAAATACATATGCGCCACTTAGCTGATTCAAATTAATCTTCGATGCGCGTCAAGGGTACTTTCTTTTTATCGCTAATGTATTTAATGCCCTGTAATCGTTATGCAACATACCGTCTTGTCCTTCTTTGGTACAATAAGATGGTTGCTTCTCATAGAAAACACTAGCCCGACCGAAACCCTTGTCTAAGAGATCCTCTACTATGGATCTTCAACTCGATCAACTATATCGGTGCTAGTCTAAAGATGAGAGAATAACTGGCTCGACTCTGGGAGTCATCTCTTTAACAAACCCCATCTCTCTGTCAGGTGGCAGGCCTAGAAGATCCTCTAGAAAACGTCCTCAACTCTGATATAACATGGTGGTACACTGGTTCACCTCCTGCATTGTATACCCCTAAGGTAGATGGGCACCACCCTCCTGGGCTCCCTGAACTCAACTCAGGGTAACCTGGTGGCCTAAAATATAAATGCAACTATGTCGGCAATCTAGTGTCGCGTGATATTGGCTCAATCAAGTCATGCTAGGACGGTATCATCTTCTAGACTTAACCTCAAAATAAATCCTCCTGTTCTGTTTACCACACTAATCCTTTAAAAGAAAATTTTCTCCCCTGCCTAAAGTATAATTTCTCTTCTCCTCAAATTTTCCCTAAAATTTTTATTCCTCGAGTTTTTTTTTTCGTTATTTATCTCTCTAAGTCGCATAGTACAATAATGGTATCACTCAATCATATACTAGGATTTCCTAGAATCCGATTATTATCTCCCAAGTGAGAGCCTAAAATTTTATCTTCTTTAATCCATAATATCATTCCTGGTATTGCTATCATATCCAACCACTAGTTTCAATCATCAGGCTATGCATTCCCATAAATCTTTCTAGGTCATGATCAACAATCCTTCTAGCTCTCAGTGCTTCCAAGATTACTGTTACCTCAAGCACGGGTAGGGTACTAGTGGGTCCAACTCTCTTGCCAACCTTCCATACTAGATCTAGAATCCAAAGAACCCATCAATCTATCCTGATAAGGTAACAATCTTCTCAGAGAAAGGTATACGAATTCTGTCTTCTGCCGCCTGGTCTTTGACATTCTTTTGGAGGGAAATCATCAGTCACAAGCATTCGTCTTCCTGAATAATAGGGGACGAGAAACAAGGATAGCGATATCGATAAAGATTGAACGAATGCAAATTGGAAGTCCAAGGGCGATAATCACATACAAAGAGTTTTTAAAATCGATTATGGATTGAGATCATATTCAACAATCCTAATATATTCCTAATTTGCAGGCTCGCTTGGCACAGTCAGGTGACCAAGACGATTTAAATCGGACCTGTATTGGCCACCACAAAAACATGTCATGCCCCAGTCCCAAAATACGTGGACCAGGAACACGTGACACGCCAGCTACGCATTCGACCAGACTCTGGTCTGACTCGAATACGTATAAGCTGTAATATAAAGGAAAGAATCTAGATATCCCATAAATGTAAACCTCTATGTCTCAATCCACAATGTACAGAAGTATACAAAAAAGAGCTCTATGTGCTAAAGTCGGCCGCCCAATAACACACTAACTCGAATAGACTCGAGGAGAAGTATGAGTCTATAAAAACTAGGCTATAACAACAGATGAATAATCAATGTACAATAAACATAATACCGGTAGATAAGGTGTGAGTACCTGGTACAATGCCCGAAAGACATGCCACTCCATCGGTATCTCCAAGTGCTCCGTAATCGTCAATGCTACAAAACTTGCAGGGAACCAGGTCCTCAGAGGGATGTAACAAGGTACAAAAATACAATATGCCAAGTAAACAGAAAGTACAAGTGCACGACAGGGTACTCTATCATAACCAACTAGTGTGACACAGTTTAAAGACAATGTTTGACGCGTGGACTGTCCAAAATAAAACCGTAGCTCCGAACACAGAGAAACACGGGTCGTACCGTAGCTCCGAGGACAGAGACACACGGGTGTTACCACTACACTATAATACAGGATCACTAAATATACATATATAAGCGTGTGCAGAGTATCCCAAACATCTAGTAACTGTCTTCCCCTTCCCAAGCGGTCAACGATTGTGCGCTGAACCTGAACCTCTAACTACAGTCTCGACACACAGGAATAACTCAACAGACGAGACCCTAAGTTCGTCCCAGTCTCTGGTCATGATGTCAGTATCAGGATACAAGAATCTGGCACGATCACAGTGTATGAGTGTGTCCTAGGGTATCGATGTACTCAGGTACGTGCATCGAGGTGCTGTGAAGCATATAGCAATTATTCTAAGACGTTACGTCGAATGTCAATACCCGGTTGTGAACCGGACACGGAGTATCGATCGTCAACATAAATATGTGCACAAAGTACATAAAGAACAACAAGTATCTGTAAACTGAAATAAAGGGTGGCAAGGTACACTTGCCTGCGTGCGGTTGCTGATGACGGGGATCCGGTTCCGCGTCCAAGTCCTCAGGTCCCGCAGTACCTAGAGAAGAGATACAATCCAGAATTAATAATCTATTCTACGACTCACAAGGGCAAGTTACTAGAGGGCTGACTACAACTGACTAACGGTGTGATAGTCCCTCAACTAGTCATCTGTATATCCTCCTCGATTTAATTCTCCGTAAATACTAACATTTTCCCACCATGTATGATACATCCTGATTAGTTGCTCAAAGGTCAAAACTATATTCTCCTCGATTTATATGTCTTAATTAAATTGCGATAATTTATGTAGAAGCCAACTCTAATTTCCATCCAAGTACCACATCCAAATTCATCTTCATATAACATAAGTTACAAGGTCACTACACTAAATAAACCCTAACACATGTTAACACAACCTCAAGTCATTAAAATCCATATTCGCGCTAGTCATCATTAGCCTTAGCCAATATATACCTTAATCCCGTTGTTCAAGTATTACGCTACGCTAATCATTTATCTCATCATTACTTAAATACTAGAAATATATTTAAACCTCATTAAACATGACCTCGTCAATATTAATATTTAATCTTCATTAACATAATCATTAACATAATCCTCATCCATGTTAATTATTAATCACCATAACATATCCTATATATATATAGTTCAACCATATATTTTATTTATCACATTACACTAACCATCCACATATGTAATCCAACAACCCTAGCTAGCATTTCACATATCCATGTATAATTAAAACCTATTTAACAAATGATATGAATTCAGGAATTTAAAAACAAGAGAGGGAGAGTTGACCTTGGCGACGACGGTGCCGGGTATGGTCGAAGGAGGTGGCCGGGGGTGGTGGAGACGATGGTGGTAGTAAACACTGATGGTGGTGGTGGTGGTGAACTAGTGGTGATGGGGATAGGGCGGTGGCCGGAGTGAAACACACAGCAGGGGGGAATCTGCGCCGGTGGGACAGCTTCAGCGGGCCGGAGATGCACAGCTGCGGGCGACAGCGGGCCGGACGCACAACTGCGGTGGAGTCGCCGCGGTAGGGGGCCAATGGCCGGAGATGATTCGTCGGTCGGAGATCTCTAAGAGGGAGAAGAAGCTAAGGAAGAAGAAGAAGAAAAAAATAATGGAGGGAGGAGGAAGAAGAAGTTTGCATGGAAAATTAATGAAGGAGTGAGGAGAGAGAGAGGAGTTTTCCTAGGGATTAGGGCCGGTGGTATTGTGTTGAGGGTGGGGTGAGGTGTTACTTTATAGTGGTGTGTAAAGGAGGATGGAGGGTTGTGATTGATGTCTTTCAAAATGAATGGTTGTGATTGATCATGAAGAGAAAGAGGGTTTCTTCATGAGGGGTGAATGGATGGGTGAGAATGGGACCCTATTTTGGGACCTCTCCATAGTTCAAAGCCAATAGGGTGGTGCCACATAATTTTAATAATTGCAACTTAGCCCCTTAAATTCGGGAAATTGCATAAACACATAAAATGACACAAAAATTGTGGAGAAAATTATGTTTAGTAATTTTTATGGTGTGAGGGGGTTGTGCGTTAGGCACGAGTTTAATTAGAAAGGCATTGGTATTAATTTAGAATTAAAATGGAATTTACAAAGTTGGTATCCCCGATTTAAATAGGAATAAAGTATCCCGCAAATTTAAATTAATTGGGGGCACTTGGGGTCAAAATCCGGAAATGACGCAAAGGCCAAAAATGGTGGGGGCTTGGAGTCAGTCATGGACCCTTTAGTTGGTCCGGCACAACGGGTTAAGTTGGTAGCTCATAATTTAAGGTGACGACACAGGTGTCCGACACGGAATTAAATATGGGTTACGATTTTCGGAATGTTGCTCAATTAATTTAGAGCACACAAAAAAATTGATTTTAAAAGACGAAAAAGTCCAGTGCCTAATTTGGCCAGTCAAGACGAAAGTACAATAGCCCGATAAAATTTATGGGCTGATATTGGGCTCCGAATAATCAGACAATGATAGGGCGCGCCAAGGGTTTTAAATTAATTGAATTAAATACCAGGTAAACTATCTCCGCTCTAAACCTCGACATCTGCTACCAAATTTTTTCCAAATCCACTCTAACTATCTACAGAATTAATCGAGGGGGTTTACACAACCCTCCTGTAGTAACCTGCTAACCCGAGAAAACTTTTGATCTCAGCTTCTGAACTGGGAGTAGCCCACAACTCCACTACCTCGATCTTCTTGGGGTTAACTGAGATCACGTCGCCTATTACCACATGCCCAAGGAATTTAACCTTGTCAAGGAAGAACTCGCACTTTGAAAGCTTTTTGTAAAGCTTCTCCTTCCTGAAAGTCTCCAAGACCATCCTCAGGTGCTCTTCACGCTCCTCTGGGGTCTTCGAATACACAAGAATGTCATCGATGAACACCACCACAAACTTGTCAAGATACTGGTGGAATACCTTGTTCATCAAGTTCATGAATACTGTCGGTGCATTAGTCTATCAAAATGGCATTACCATAAACTCAAATTGGCCATATCGAGTCCAAAAATCTGTCTTCGGAATGTCTTCTCTCTTTACTTTCACCTGGTGGTAGCCGGACCTCAAGTCTATCTTTGAAAATACCTTTGTTTCGTTCAACTGATCGAAGAGATCATCTATCCTCGGCAGCGGATATTTGTTCTTGATAGTGAGGTTGTTCAGAGCTCTATAGTCGATACGCATGCGTACCGACCCATCCTTCTTCGGTACGAACAATACCGGAGCTCTCCATGGTGATGAACTGGATTTGATGAAGCCCTTGTCCTGCAACTCCTCAACCTTCTTCTTCAGTTCTGCCAGTTCGCTGTTATTGACCATATAGATGTGTTCTGATATGGGCTCCGGTCACGGCACCAAGTCTATAGAGAACTCGACATCTCTGTCCGGTGGCAAACCTGGCAACTCCTCTGGAAAGACATCCAGGAACTCTGCTATCAGAGGATGTGGCAACTCCTCTTCCTCTATCCTGGGTACACAAAAAGTGCCCCCGCTCTGCTCCGCTGCTCCTCTGGCAACCTCAAACTCTGGCTCTCCTGGCGGTCAAAATATCACTCTGCCTCTACAATAATCTATAGTAGCATGGTGCCTACTCAACCAGTCCATTTCGAGAACAATATCGTATCCCGAAAGTAGCACTATGAGTAAACACACGCTCAACTCTCGGCCTCCCAATGATACTCTCTAGTCCTTGCAATAATCACTAACTAGGATAATGCCTCTGCCAGTCATGATCTTGCAAGTCCTATCTAATGGTTCTGCCTCTAAATAATGCTTAAGAGCATAAGATACATATACGAAACTATGGGAAGTGCCAAAATCTAATAATGCAAGTGCTGGAATAGAATCGAGAAGAACTAAACCTGAAATCACATCTCCTGCTAGCTCAGCCTCTTCGATCGTTATGGTATACGCTCATCCCTGGGGTGCACCTTTCTGCTACTGCTAGTGCTGGGCAAACCTCTGCTGTTGTGGAGGAAGTGGGAGTCCCCTCTGCTGGCCTCCTAGTATAGTAGGTACCCTGGCAGGTCCCCTCTGAGCTGCTGCTCCACCCTGACCTAGACGAGTCTGAAAAGATGGACAGTCTCTCAACTGCTGCACTGACGATCCATAAGATAAACATGTACCCAGCCTCTTCCTACAGATATCCTTTGTGTTTCCCACCTTTCCGTAGTACGCACACTGGACAACAGGATGGGTTTGCCTCTGGGGCTGCTGCTGCGGCTGAGTGTATCCTTGAGCTGGTGCATAGTGCTGCTGATGTTGATGCTGATTCAGCCTCTGTTGTTGTTGAAAGTGGCGACGCTTGGATGGTCTCGTACTACCACTCGCTCCTCTAAAAATATCATGTCCTCTATTGGGTCTGAGGTCCAAATCATTCTTAGCAATCTGGGCATCCATCAAATGCCCTCAAGGTAGCAGTACGACGTCCAGAAGTACGAGACTTGGTCTCTCTCATCAGCCCCTTCTTGAATTTTTGCACGATCTCCTGGGTCCCGAATCATCGATGATGCAAAATAACTCAAACGGCAAAACTCTACGGCATATTCGTTGACCGACATGTTCCCTTGGACCAAGTCATGGAACTGACTCTCTAAGGCTCCCAAGGCCACATCGGGAAAGAACTTCTCCTTGAAAAGCTTCTTGAAAGCCTCCCAAGTAAGTCCTCCAACAGTTAGTCTTTGCTTCGTACGATACCAAGTCAGTGTGATATCGAATATCTGGCCCACGGCGGCATCGATCTGCAGACTCTCCAGAATCTGCGCCAAGCGCAAGTTTCTCTCTATGTCCTCTTGCCAATCATCGGTATAGAGTATCCCCTCGATGCCCTTGAACTCCCGAGACATCATCCTCTTGAAGTCCCCTATAGTGCCGGGCCTCTGGTGTTGCTGGCCAGGATGCTGCTGAGTGACTCTCTCCACAACCTGGAGAGCCACCTGATGAGAATTTTTTATGCTCTCTCTCATCAGCTCCGTCTGTGCTTGGTGCGCCTCTACCTACACCCTGTGAGCCTCAGTCTAAACTCGTTGAGCCTCTGCCAATATCCTATGAGCATCTACCATGTCTTGGATCAGTGCGAACATCTGTGCCCCATTAACGGGCATACCTCTGGGAAATAGAGTCGGTGGTGGTGGAAGGTGCTCCGTAACAGCCGGGGCAACCCTATAGACAAGTGGGGGAGGAGGACCCCCAAAAATTGCAAAAACCCCTACATGAACAGGTAAAGTAGGAGGAACTCTAGCTGTCTGTCTGTCAGGTCGAGAGGTGGCAGACCTCTCTGAAGTTGTGGGTCCCAATCTCGATGACCTAGTCTTCGGTGGCATCCTTAAGATAGACCGAAAAGGATCAATTAAGGCAACTGATACGATATCATCAAAGAATGACAGTAAAATTTAAAGAAAACAATTATTCAGAATAGCAATATAAAATTAGAAATTTTCTAGTTATGATTGAGCAAACTCTCAGCCTAAATTATATCTCCTAAAGCAGGCTCGTAGCAATACTCTAAGTGATCACTACTACGACATCGCTCTAATTGTGAATCTAGACCTGCATGGGCCACCACTAAAACATGTCAAGACCCGCACCCAGAATTTGGGCATAAGCCGTAGGTACGTCCAGCCTATATCGCAGCATCGGCGGTAGAACGCTGTCTAGGTCTCAAAACTGTCACTCCCCGATCTTCCGCAGGCAAATAGGCCGTTCCCGCTAGGCGGGAATCACCCTCGCCAGCGCTCCCGCGGAACGATCGCTTAACCCATCCGGGCGTGATGCCGCACGAGCGTGATCCACGCCCATGCAAGACCATGGTTCATTGGCTGGCGGCAAGAGTTCTAAGCTACAGAGTCACACAGATTGTCCGAGTGTAGTGGAGTCATGAACGCATAGGCGATTGGTAACAGGTTCACTGAGTCGACAAATATAGCAGAAGCATTGAAACACAAGTTAAAGTAAAGCAAGCTCTTTATTGATATGAACATGTGTTAGAGGCGGCGTATAGCCGAGATTACAAGTCGCTCAAGCCTCTCTCTCTAAAACAGTAAAGCGTGCCAAGTGGCTACAATTATGGATGATTGTATAGGCGATGTTCACCACATTATGTCTTGTATATGCGCTTCAGTCCCGGACGCACCGTTGCAAGGCTTCAGAGGGAACTCCTGGCCTTAGCACGCACGAAGGAGGCATCCGCACCGCACGAGGTTCTCCCGCACCCTGCATACAAACTGGTGGATTATCAGTACATTGAATGTACTGGTGGGGAAGTTACTCGCCCGCTCGACAAATCCAAACACGTAATACAGGTTTCGTGCACAACTATTAAGTTGTCTTTCTAGTTGCCTTAGGATCAGTTTCATGCAAACATTGAATAGCTTATCGTGTCGGGCAGTGCGCCGTGCGATATTTGAGGAAACACGACGAGACTTACCATCTTACCATTTATCCTTCCTTGTCCAAGGCAAACATGATTAATTCAAGCATGGTAAGTATAAACATTCAGGAGGCATAGCATATGCAAACAGGAGGGTTCTTATAACATGATTGTTCAGGTGTTAAGTTATTCATTGATGCTATGCAATGACTCGCACGCGGATAGCCGCTAAGCGAGGATGACTTATTATCTTTTGTTTTACAGGCAAGCATGCAGCAGGTTTAAACACACATAAAAATCACACGATGCATTGCAAGCCATATTCACACGATAATCACACGAGGCATTGCAAGCATATACACACGATGATCACTGGCTTGATGCCATAATGGACTAGTCAAGAACAAGGATAGCATGCAACGAGAAAATACGAGGAGCTCATAAAACACGATGCGTTGCAAGTTATCCCGTCCGAACACGATTGACTATAAACACGAAGTCTGCCCGGATCGGATCGGTGCCAGTGCCCCAGCACCATCCGCCGAACTTATATCCTTGTGCACAAGTTGTCCATGATCGAACACGATTATTAATTTACATACGAGCACACGACAAGCAGTGATGCATGATTCATTTAGCTATTGGATATGCACAGTCTCATGGGCTGCTGTAAGCCCGCACAGGAGGGAGACTTGCAGGGAGATCCAAATACCTGAATGAGTCTTGCCACAGGAGTATGATTCTTTACTTGACATGATGCAGTCTCCTGAATCGGGAATTGCCTTGGCAACCTAACGGTCCCGGATACTTGCAGGGTTATTCAGACACGGAACGACTACGTAGTAGTCTTTCAGGGTTTGGATGAAAACACGATAATATTCAAGCAGACAAGCATGCGTTTCTAAGGAACATAAGCAGGCATGTTGCTCGGACCCGAAGGTAAGCCGAGAGTTGAAACCGTTAAGGGACTTAGCATGCGAGGGTCTGAATATAAGCAGTATTTCATTTCTATGTTCTAGCAAGCAATATGAGTTGGGATTATTTCCTTAGCTAGGTGTGTTGGATTTATTAGCATGCAGGGGGTTATTCACCTAGCGACTAGCATGAATATTCTAAATTTTATGTGTGCTTGCTAAGCAAAGACAAATTCACCGTAGCCACCCACCTTAGCGATGATTCGCCTCGGTAGAGCGATACGTCTGAGCGAGCCTCTGAAAGCCTAAGCCGGATTCCTGTAGGGACAAGTCTGGATATCCTTTGCTTCTTGATCGAGGCAAAGCAGGTCGGGACAGCTGCACTATTGTCGTTTGAAACGGCAGTCCGCTTGAGCGGAACGGGGTGTTACATCCTACCCAACTCAGAAAAAGTCTCGTCCTCGAGACTTACTGAGGACAAGCAGTAATCTAGGGTTGAGGCAATCCTAGACAAGTCGTTTGTACTTGTTCATTTGGATATTCACTTGCACAAGCTTCGAAATCAGCATATCACTTAGACTGGATCGTGCGTACTTTCGAAGTGCACTTCTAGCGTGAACACGTTAACCAGCTCAGTGACAGCGAAGTCTTAGCACTCGAGTTTCACCTTTCCTTAAGTCTTAGATGGTGCACTAGTTCAAGGCGTCCCTCGAATAGATGCATTCAACCAAACTTAGGGTTAGTGAAAATCGGACAAGCTACTAGCGATACTCTCGAAGGGTCCGCACAGGTTGGCACAAAGGTCACTCGCAGCATACAACCAGACAAGCAAGCATATCATTCAAAACATATTTTGAAAGTATTTAGACTTATTGTTGGAACATCCCATCGAGGCATTGAGAAAGAGCGTGCACATAACCCACGAACGAGCTTTCGAAACAAAGATATCGAATTGAAGGCCAAAGGCGTAGAAGCCAGGCTCTGATACCAACATGTCACGCCCCGATCTCCCGCAGACAAATGGGCCGTTCCCGCTAGGCGGGAATCACCCTCGCCAGCGCTCCCGCGGAACGATCGCTTAACCCATCCGGGCGTGATGCCGCACGAGCATGATCCACGCCCATGCAAGGCCATGGTTCATTGGCTGGCGGCAAGAGTTTTAAGCCACAGAGTCACACAGATTGTCCGAGTGTAGCGGAGTCATGAACGCATAGGCGATCGGTAACAAGTTCACTGAGTCGACAAATATAGCGGAAGCATTGAAACACAAGTTGAAGTAAAGCAAGCTCTTTATTGATATGAACATGTGTTACAGGCGGCGTATAGCCGAGATTACAAGTCGCTCAAGCCTCTCTCTCTGAAACAGTAAAGCGTGCCAAGTGGCTACAATTATGGATGATTGTATAGGCGATGTTTAGGCGATGTTCACAACATTATGTCTTGTATATGCGCTTCAGTCCCGGACGCACCGTTACAAGGCTTTAGAGGGAACTCCTGGCCTTAGCATGCACGAAGGAGGCATCCGCACCGCACGAGGTTCTCCCGCACCCTGCATACAAATTGGTGGATTATCAGTACATTGAATGCACTGGTGGGGAAGTTACTCGCCCGCTCGACAAATCTAAATACGTAATACCGGTTCCGTGCACAACTATTAATTTGTCTTTCTAGTTGCCTTAGGATCAGTTTTATGCAAACATTGAATAGCTTATCGTGTCAGGCAGTGCACCGTGTGATGTTTGAGGAAACACGGCGAGACTTACCATCTTACCATTTATCCTTCCCTGTCAAAGGCAAACATGATTAATTCAAGCACGGTAAGTATAAACATTCAGGAGGCATAGCATATGCAAACAGGAGGGTTCTTATAACATGATCGTTCAGGTGTTAAGTTATTCATTGATGCTATGCAATGACTCCCACGCGGATAGCCGCTAAGCGAGGATGACTTGTTATCTTTTATTTTACAGGCAAGCATGCAGCAGGTTTAAACACACATGAAAATCACACGATGCATTGTAAGCCATATTCACACGATAATCATATGAGGCATTGCAAGCATATACACACGATGATCACTGGCTTGATGCCATAATGGACTAGTCAAGAACAAGGATAGCATGCAACGAGAAAACACGAGGAGCTCATAAAACATGATGTGTTGCAAGTTATCCCGTCCAAACACGATTGACTATAAACACGAAGTATGCCCGGATCGGATCGGTGCCAGTGCCCCAGCACCGTCTGCAGAACTTATATCCTTGTGCATAAGTTGTCCATGATCGAACACGATTATTAATTTACAAACGAGCACACGACAAGCAGTGATGCATGATTCATTTAGCTATTGGATATGCACAGTCTCCTGGGCTGCTGTAAGCCCGCACAGGAGGGAGACTTGCAGGGAGATCCAAATACCTGAATGAGTCTTGCCACAGGAGTATGATTCTTTACTTGACATGATGCAGTCTCCTGAATCGGGAACTGCCTTGGCAACCTAATGGTCCCGGATACTTGCAGGGTTATTCAGGCACGGAACGACTACGTAGTAGTCTCCCGAGGTTTGGATGAAAATACGGTAACATTCAAGCAGACAAGCATGCGTTTCTAAGGAACATAAGCAGGCACGTTGCTCGGACCCGAAGGTAAGCCGAGAGTTGAAACCGTTAAGGGACTTAGCATGCGAGGGTCTGAATATAAGCAGTATTTCATTTCCATGTTCTAGCAAGCAATATGAGTTGGGATTATTCCCTTAGCTAGGTGCGTTGGATTTATTAGCATGCAGGGGGTTATTCACCTAGCGACTAGCATGAATATTCTAAATTTTATGTGTACTGGCTAAGCAAAGACAAGTTCACCGTAGCCACCCACCTTAGCGATGATTCGCCTCGGTAGAGTGATACGTCTGAGCGAGCCTCTCAAAGCCTAAGCCGGATTCTTGTAAGGACAAGTCTGGATATCCTTTGCTTCTTGATCGAGGCAAAGCAGGTCAGGACAGCTGCACTATTGCCGTTTGAAACGGCAGTCCGCTTGAGCGGAACGGGGTGTTACAAAGACTACCAAACATAACTCACAAAATAACCTGTCAATGATCTCAACTCCATAAGGAGGACAACTAATATGAATAATGATCCTCAAAATATATGATACTCAACAATAATAACTATAAAAAGTATTTGGCACGATAAGATATAAAAGATAAGGAAGTTCTGACATGAGTCTAGCACACAATCCAAATACAATAATAATCTAGAGTCTATCTATCCCAACATAAATAGTCTCAACATAATACAATCCAAATCTCAAGTTAGAACAATTTAATACATAGATAACTAGACCAAGAAGCTGTCTAAACGACTGCCGGTAGTATCTCCTCTAAGGAGAGTGACTCCTCTGGAATCTCCGGTATGTAGTCTTCCTCTACTCTTGGGCCATAGTAAGTAGGACAGAAATCCTCAACGTCTTCTGAAAAATATTATCCAGTCAGGATTGGAGCGAAGCACAAACACTAAACAACAATTTTAATTATATTGACAAAAACTATAAGACAGTGTAAGGAAATACATGATGAACTGAAAAATAAGGAATGTTGGAGAGACATATAATTAGCAATAGTACTATCTAGCAATAAACAGATATATGTGAATGCTAGAAATGAGTGAACTGAAATAAAGAATAAAAATTCTTGCTAAGTGTTTTAAAATATCAGTTTACTTTATGATCGGCTTGGGACTAGATCAGGCCTATTATATATGATTGGCTATGATACATGTGAGGTCAGGCTAACCATCTGGTTAGCTATAATGCGAGCAATAGTCAGGCTAATCATATATAACAGGCTATGAGACATGTAAATGGTCAGGCTATACTCTACGTGACATGTGGGGTGAGCTATGATGTATGTAAAGTGGAATATGATCACATAATCTTGCTAATATTTTCTCGTCCTTCCGCTAGTACGATGGATTCCAATCATGACTCCTCATGACAGGTATCTATGATACTAGCCCGTGTATCCACAGTATCAGAATCAAGCATATACTACAACTAGAATCATAGTAATAATCAACATAATAAAAACTGTCAGAGAAAGTACTCGCTTGTGGTATGAGCGATGAATGAGGATAGATGTCCAAGATGTAGTCACAAAGACCTATATATGGTACATTGCATTAATACAAGGTTCTGGAATACAAATAAGTTAAACTGATACAATTCTAAGTCATAAAGTCATTTCTAAGTCAAACTGACTATTACTAGGTTGTATGAGTCCAACACTAGGATACTAAGTCAATACACTATGAAACTAAGCTATACTAGTTAATATAAGATACTATGAAACACACAAAATATCATATCCTAAGATACACAAGTTTAATATAGAAAAATAGTAATTTGTATATATATACAAGTCAATATTTATAGTATCTTAACTAATCGATGAAATTAGGATACTTGGCCTTGTACCAATGCGTATCACACTACCTGTCTCGATACTAAAACCAATACCTTGGTGTCGACCCATTACCTTAATATTACCTTCGTATCCCAATGTAGTTCAAAACCTCATGAATAGTTAATACTCCACGTATCAGTGATACACAGTTTTATCACACTATGCCAACCCCTTATCACAACTACTTATACATACACACTGATGCACTTAACTATTCTAATCTCACTAAACTATTACCAAATACCTGAACTGAACCTATCCTCACCTGATACTGCATAGTGAGGTGACTGATATTGTGTAGATACTGGCCTATTGTTTACTGTTGATACTGCACTATGCTGCTGCCATAAGGTGTTGTACACTGAAAACTGCTCCCTACAGTGGCTCGAGACCTTTCCCTCTAACTGTGCACTGCTCAATGCACACATTGCTGCCCTTTGCTACTTACTGTGCACTGCTTAATGCACACATTGCTGCACTTTGCTCCTTATTGTACACTGCTTAATGCATACATTATTGTACTTTGCTGAGACTGAGACTGCTGCAGTGATCATCTCTACCCCCTCGAGTTGTTGCTGCTGCTCTAGCTTCTTACCTGATGCAGTGATGGCTACTGCACAAGGGCTCAAAGTGAGTGCATACTGCCCACGCTGAAACTCCTTATTGTTCATTCATTGATAACTCACACAAATACTATAACCAACTCATACACTCACACAATAAAATTGAACCCGATCCAAAGTGTCACCTAAACTGGTATTAGTGTATTATCTCACTGATACACTGAGAACTCGACACTCCACTCATCTCTCGAATGATACACTGAGGTATCATTGCCACCTACTGCTGCCCTATAACACAGTACCACTCAACACATTTTCTATATGCTGATACACTGAGTATCAGTACATCCTCAGTTGCACACTGTGCACACCACAGTGAACCCGAGCTGTTCTCTTCACTATTCACACACACACTGATGAACCCGACTCCCACATATACTGGCACACAGTGTGCATAGTACACACACAGAGAACACATATACCTTATCCAATATATATACATGATGTATATACACATATACGTATCCAATTATATATAAATTAGGCAATATAAATAGGCATACTTTCTATTAAATATTTCATCAAACACCTAGTGTGCCCCAATATGATACTCTGTGACACCCCACAAATCTTCATGCATAAACCCCCAATATCCAACTAAAACACCTACATATGCAATATAGATATACATATATATATATATATAATTAGTGGTATGAAAATTAGGGAAAATGGATCCTTGGAACACAAAACCCCCAAATAATATATAAAACCATGGAAAAATTATCATGAAACCAATAGAGACTCATGCTCTCCCTTAATAGCTATTCCTAAATCAAAAGGTGGGCTCCTTATGGCCAAACAAATGATAAAAATAAAATTTAAAAGAGAGTTTCCAGATTTTTACCTATTGGGAGATGGATTTCCAATATAACTTCTTCTTCTCCAAGACTCCTTGTGCCCAAGCTTCTAGGCCTCTTTAGATAGGAAAAAAAAGAGGGATTTGAGGTTTAATATTCTAAAATTTGTGGAGGGATTAAAGGATTTTTGGGGAGTTATTTTTAGGGTTTCTTCAAGAGTGATGAAATGGCATTGAGGGAGGCTCCCTCTATACTCATAAGGCCGGCCACTTGCTAGGGTTATGGTTTGGTGAATGCAGAATGTCTCATTTGCCCTCAATGGCTTGTCATGAGCAATTTAATTAATGAGATTTTAATCTAAGTAAGGGACCTAACTAGAATCTAATTAATAGAATAGTGATTAGTCTAGTGGGTTAAATGTCAAGTCTAAGCAAGGTCCATGGTCACATCAAGGCTAGTCCACTAACCCATGCCATTAATAAATATAATATAATATGTATATTATTTATCATGCAAGTATTAACACAATATATATAAATATTATAAATGACCATAAAGTTCCTACTCTAGAAATGTGGTAGTGACATATAATATTATGCACCAAACATGAATCATCATGTCACGTTCAGTATACATGTTGGCCAATATCCCACACTCAGTATACAAAAACCCGTTATAAACAAGTGAGCAGAAAAAGTGTATCAACATGGATATAATAACCAAGTCAGGGTACCCAACCTATCAGTTGGCCACATGAATTATTATCACGCCCCAGTCCCAAAATACGTAGGACTAGGAATATTTAACACGCCAGCCGTATGTATACGAACTCCAATATATGCAAACCATATACACACGTACGTTGTACATGAATATCAAATCCACCAGTGGTAATATACTGTCACAACAAGTCACACGCGATCTATATCTCATCTACGGCACAAATAAATAGATAAATGGGAATAAATAACTGAATATCAAATAAGAAGTCTCAAAGTATGATAGTCGGATGGAAACAAATCCACTACAAATCAACTACACTAAAACTACTAAAAGAAAGAAGAGAACCAACTCTAATATAAGAATAAATATCTCTAAAAGAAATAGCAACTAAAATCTCTAACAGCTGCAATGAATCACAGATACTCCGAAGGTAAGACCTCCTCAGTCTGAAAAGTAGCGTCAGGTCCAGGTCCATACTCCTATGGGTACTCCTGCTCATCTATATCTGGAAAGGGACCAGGTCCTCAGAGGGACGTAACAAGATACATAATAACATGCCAATAAGTACTGAAAAGTAAACATCCAATGGGGTCGCCTAACCGTCTAAGTGAATGCAGTTTGAGAACAACTTTCCAACAAGTGGGCTATCTGGCTAAAATGGGATTGGCATAATTCTTTTAGAGATCCAGGGGCCTACAAAGCATGTCGTCTTTTGAACGGCAGAGGCCGCCTGATAATATACAATATATAGTGGTCATCATGAACACGCATCTCCGGTGGAGCGTACGGGTTACAAGAGAAAAAGTGCAAAGGAGTCCAAACGCCTTACTTGCTATTCTCCCTACCCCATGCTCTAAGAATATCATATCCATGACACGATAAAACCTCTAAATAACTGCCAGGTCTACTAGCATGCAAAGTTTCTATTGGCAGTTATCCCTATCTGTCGCACGACCTATACGTACCAGTGGCCAGCCGAGTATGCAAGTCCGTGTCCTATATATGACTCACACTCGTGTAAGAATTATGTCATGGCCAATGAAACATAAAATGCCTCATGATAATAGGGTGGTCTCATAAAGTAGGTCCAATGCATATACATAAATCAAAATAGAACACGACGATACCGTCGTTGTACCCAAGTTTCCTTGGACGCGCACTTTATATAACAGTTAAAATATATAAACTAAAATAAACAGAAATAAAATATACATGCATCATATGGAATGTAAATAACAGTACAATCGCCAGGTATACTTGCCTAACAAGAAATCTGTATAATGTAAGCGTCCAAATATCAAAGACACGGAATCAGAAACTAATGGCTCCGAACAAACGTTTTCGAATGCTGAAATAGACATCACCATCATTTTCGGAATCATCGAGATAGCTAAAAATCACTACCCTTTGGTCTAATTTGGACACAGGGGAAAAACGGTAATTTTGGGTCAAAGTGGGGTCCACTTGTGGCCCACTTTGCACCAAAAAGCGTGCCAGGGGTAACGGTCTCTAAATAGGACAAATTATAGGTCAAACGAACTCGAAAAGTCAGTACGAACTCAACGGTATGTCCAAATGTGGATTCCGGTGAGCCGAACACAATTTTGCGAAAAAGTCAACCATGGGGCCCGCCAATAGGTTACTTGGTCAACTATCTCAGAATTGCGTAAAAATTGGGTCACAGGACCAGCGCGATACTACGAGTCTAGTGGAGCAAGTTTTATCGCATTCTGACGAGCGTGCACTAAATGGCGCGGAATTTTACAAAAGTTTCGCTATGGGGAATTTTCGCGGATACGGGCTGATTCCGACGCGCACCACTACTAGAATAAGCGGTATTAGCGACGTATTTTAGCGACGTCTAGTTAAAACGTCGCTAAATTAGCGACTCTGTAAAAAGCGTCGCTAGGCGTCGCTATATGGCGACATTTAGCGACGTTTAGCGACTTTTATTAAGATTTTAAAAGAATAGTCGCTATAAGTTCAATTAAGGTCGCTAAACGTCGCTAATATATCTGATTTAGCGACGTTTAGCATCGTAATTAGCGACGTATATATCAAAAAAATTTAGCAACGTAGTTAGCGACTTCATTTGCGTCACTAATTTTAATTTTAGCGATGTTTTTATGTGACGTCGCTAAACGTCGCTAATTTTTGTTTAATTAGGGCTCGGTTTTCTTTTCTCCGTCTGTCGAAAATTTCATCAAAAATTTTGAAACGTTTCAATTTCCCCCGCCCCCCCCCTTTCCGGCGACCGGGTTTCCACGGCTGCGTCTACTCCGGCTTCCCCCTCCTCCTCCTCGAGCTCTAGGTAATCTCTCTCTCTCTCTCTCTCTCTCTCTCTCTCTCTCTCCCTCTCTCTCTCTCTCATGTGACACTGACACAAGACACACTTGACAGACACGACACACGCACACAGACACGACACACGCACACAGACACACACGACACACACACACAGACGCAGACACACACACATGACACACATACACGACACACACACAGACACACACACAAACATGACACACACACGACACACACACACAGACGCAGGGGTTAGGTTTAGGGTTAGGGTTAGGGTTAGGGTTAGGTTTTTTGACCTGGGGTTAGGATTAGGGTTAGGGTTTGCTTTGCTTGTAAGTATTTTTTTAGGTTATTTTTTGTTGTTGATTTTTAAGGGGCTCTATACATAAATTAATTTTGAAGGAGGGGGCAAATCAGACTCTCAATTGATAGCTTACGCCCACTTGACTTTTTAAGGGTTCTTCTTGTTTTGTATTGTCTCAAAAGAAACGAGAGAGAGAGAGAGAGAGAGAGAGAGTAACCTAATCTAATGGTTGAGTGAAAATGTTCCTCTCATGGAAGTAACCTAATCTAATGGTAGAGTGAAAATGTTCTTGTAGAGAGTATTAAACATATTACAACCCCTTGCATTCTAATGATCAGCTAAGCAATAAGGGTTGAGTGGTGTGTTAGGTGGAGTTATTGTTAACATGCATCATATGTAACAGGGACACATATCTATGAATAATTAAGAATAGTCAATTTGATCTTGACACTTTTTTTTTTGTAAGCTTTAGAATGATTATTAAAATTTGATTTCATATTATTGGTTTGGCTATAATCTACTTGAGAAGTATCAGTAGCTTTGAGTGAGTGCAAGTGTCCATGTGTTTTAGGGTAGATGTAAGCTTTAGAATGATCTATACTGCTACATAATCATCTAATTTTTCCGTTCCGGTCCAATAGCTAATTTTTTGCTAATTCTTTGTTTTCATCTATCTTACCAGATGGCACCCAAGAGAGCGACACCTCCTACTGTTAAGGAGGAAGTTATGCCTCCTACTGTTAAGGAGGAAGTGATGCCGACTACTGTTAAGGAGGAAGAGATACCACCTGCGGGGAGTTCCAGTCACCCAGCACCTATCGCGGCTGTATCTCAGACGGGGAGTTCCAATCACCCAGCACCCATAGCGGAGCTTGATAACATAAACGCTGCTTATGCGCAGTATTTGAGGGACTGGTATCTGCCCTATTTTGGAAATCCTCGAGATTGATACTATAATGTTTCATATACTTATATATTATGCATTTTGTGTTACTGTGATACTCTGATACTTATATATTATGTGATGCTGTTTATGTCCATTTTGTGTGAGTGTGATGCTGTTTATGCCCATTTTGTGTTATTGTGATGCTGTTTATGCCCATTTTGTGTGACTGTGATACTTTTATTGTCTGTCTATAATATTTGTGTGTATTAATTGTATGACTGTGATACTTTTATTCATATTCAATATTGTTAATCCGGTGTTGAGTGTTCCACCGAAGGGGTCGACGAACCCATAGAATTTAACGGAGGGTTGCTCCGGGTATATTTTTAATTAAAAATTTATAAATTGCAGGAATAATAGTTTGGAACAATTGAGGTTTTTTTTTTAATTTTTTTGTAACTTTAGCGACGTATTTAGCGACGTTTAGCGACGTCTAGCGACGTTACTATAAGTCGCTAAAAAAGTCGCTAATTAGCGACGTATAATTAGCCGTCGCTAAATATGTCACTGTACGTCGCAAATTGCTGACATGGCAGTACTGCCAGGTCATTAAAGACGTCGCTGTTATGTCGCTATATAAGTCGCTAATTAGCGACGTTTAGCGACTTTAATAAACGTCGCTATTTAGTGACTCGGAGTCGCTAAACGTCGCTAAATTTAGCGACACAATAAAGTCGCTAAAATACGTCGGCATAGCGACGTTTAGCGACGTTTTTCCTTTCAGCGACTTGGTTTTTTTCGACTGCGTTAAAACGTCGCTAATTACGTCGCTAAAAGTTTTTAGCGACGTTTTTTTGTTATTTAGCGACGTTTTTGGGCGTCGCTAATTTGACTTATTCTAGTAGTGCACACGCGTCCAAATCAGTTTCCTCGAAAGCCCACACGTCCGGGTATATTGTGCGCACCTTTTGGTACACTTGGTACACGACAGGGCGGTCCCGTTTGGCGGGGCGCACTACGTATCATAATTTCTAGAATATCGTAAAAAGTAGGTTTTTAGGATTTTCTATCTAATTTAATTTAACATATCGCAGCTAATAAATTATTTTATTTAACAGAAAATAAACTAGGTTAGGTGGTCTTCGTATACCAAAAAGAAAAACTGAATTCGGATCTCTGTGGTGGGAGATACGAATCCGTGAACATAGGTAGTTACCGCAGTTTTCTGCGATCCCAAAAGTTGTCATATTTTGCCAACTTGGTCGCTGTTTTCACCTAGGTTTATGTGTTATTCGAGGTAAACTAACACACAGATATGGAAGGGGGTTAGGTCGTGAACATACCGGTGAAGACGGGGTCGAGATTGTTCGAGCGAGGGCGCGAGAAACGAAGCGTGAACAGGGGTACGCTATTCAGCGCTCGTTATGTTTTTCAGTCGCGGCGCGGCTCGAACGGCGGAACTCCGGGCAGCTGAAGGCGGCTCTGGGTCGGCGGTGCGGCGGAACTCCGGTGAACGGCGCGGTCGCTCAGGTCGCAGGGTTGGAGTAGGGGGTTTAGGGTTCAGGTTTTCAATCGTATAGGTGTATATATATAGGAGCGGTCGCGGGGTTGAATACACGCGGGTGGGAATGCCTTAAGGCTGCTGCTGCTATTGGTTTTAGTTTGCTAGTGGGTAGGTTACTTAGGTGGGTTCGGGTAGGATATAGGGTTTGGGTTTTATATTCATTAAGGATTTTATAATCATTTTTCTTATTATTTTATTCTTTTTCTATTTCTTTTTATTTATTTTTCTAATTTATTTTAGAATAAACTATATATATATATATACATAAAAAATTCTAGAAATTATATTTGTATATACCATTAAGCTATCAACTGTCCACAGGGTCCCCTACATGGAATAAATTAAAAAAAATTATAATTGCTCCATAAATCACTAAATGCAGAAATACATAGAAATAAAAATCAAATAAATTCTATTTCCTCTAATTAGCTTATAATTACTATAATTAAATTAAATAATTAATTAAAAAGATAAATACGATTTTTGGAATATTTGGTTTTATATTCTACCCAACTTATAAAAATTTCGTCCTCGAAATTAAAACTAAGTCATCATAGAAAGTAAAGGACGGTATAAGATATAAATTCACAAAGTAATTTCAGACCTTGGTCTGCGAATAGGTTTGGAAAACGCTTGCGCATGTCGTCATCCCGCTCCCAAGTAGATTCTCCTGGCGCGTCATGCTTCCATGCCACGCGAACCAAGGGAATAGACTGGTTCCTCAACACTTTCTCTCGACGATCAAGGATTCCCACATGTTGCTCTTGGTATGACAAGCTCGGCCCAATGGTGATCTTCGAATGGTCGAGAACATGACTATTGTCTGCCACATATCGCCTAAGTTACGACACATGGAATACGTCATGTAGTCCCTCCAGTGAAGGTGGTAGCACAAGTCGATATGCCACTTCTTCCACTCTCTCTAGCACGTCAAATGGTCCAATATACCTTGGACTCAACTTGTCGCGCCCTCCGAATCGAATGGTGCCTCTGGTAGGTGATATCCTCAAGAAGACATGATCGCCCTCTTTAAACTCCAAGGAACGACGATGAAGGTCTGTCCACTGCTTCTGCCTGTCTTGCGCTGCTCGCAAGTGTCCTTGTATTTTCTTAACTGTCTCAACGGTGTTGACCACCAACTCTGGTCCCAGAATCTGACGTTCTCCCACGTCACTCCAACACACACAGGATGCCTACACTTTCTTCAATACAATGCTTCAAACGAAGCCATCTGGATACTCGCTTGATAGCTATTGTTGTAAGAAAACTTTACAAGATGTAGGTGGTCCTCCCATGATCCTCCAATGTCTAACATAAAAGCCCTTAACATATCCTCCAATGTCTGAATAGTACGCTCTGACTGCCCATCGATCTGTCTGTGGGTGATAAGATGTACTAAAATTTAGACGAGTTCCAAGACTCTCTTGCATGCTCCTCCAAAAGTGCAATATAAAATACGAATCCCTGTCTGATACAATGCTGACTGGTATACCGTGCAATCTCACAATCTGTCTCATTTATAAGTCAGCTAAAGCTTCTGTAGACTGACCCACTCTAAAAGGTAAGAAATGGGCTGACTTGGTGAGTCGATCTACTATTACCCATACTGCATCTCTTCTACTTGGACTCTTAGGAAAACCCGTGAAGAAGTCCATAGTGATGTGCTCCCACATCCACTCTGGAATCGGAAGTGGTTGCAATAATCTTGCTGTCCTCTGATGCTCCGCCTTTACTTGTTGACATACTAGACATTTAGCTATAAATCAAACTATCTCTTTTTTCATTCTATGCCACCAAAAGTGTTGTCGTAAGTCACGGTACATCTTGGTGCCTCCAAGATGAATAGAATATATCGAACTATGAGCTTCTGTCATCAACTCCTGTCGAATCTCTCCATTGGGAACATATAGACGATTACCACATCGTAATGTCCCATCATCATGAATGCGCAATCCTGTCTGCTCTCCGACCTCTGTCCTTTTCTTTAATCTCCTGAATCTGGCGTCTATAGGCAAAGCTGCCTTGATCCTATCTACTAGTGATGATTATACTTGCAAGTTGGCTAGTGTCCCATCTGCTCCGGGTAATACCACTTCAATGCCAAGCTCTTGCAAGTCTTCCAATAATTCCCTCTATGTTGTCAAGAAATAAGCTGCTGGTTTCTGACTTAACGCGTCTGCTACAACGTTAGCCTTGTCCGGGTGATAATGTAGCTCTATCTCGAAATCTTTTATCAATTCAAGCCATCGACGTTGCCTCATATTTAACTCCTTCTGCGTGAAGACATACTTGAGGCTTTTGTGGTCTGTATAGATCTTCACTCATTTTCCATATAAGTAATGTCTCCATAGCTTCAGAGCAAATACAACGGCTGCAAGTTCCAAGTCATGAGTTGGATAATTCTTCTCATGCACTCGTAACTGTCTAGATGAATATGCAATCACCTTGCCATGCTGCATCAATACACATCCCAAGCTTTTTCCAGATACGTCACTGTAGATCACATAACCTTCTGATCCTGATGGAATAGTCAATACTGGTGCTGTAGTCAGTCGCTTCATCAACTCTTCAAAAGCGGCTTGATATTTTTTGGTCCATATGAATTCTTGGTCCTTGCAAGTCAAACGAGTCATAGGTGCTGCTATCCTTAAGAAGTTCTCCACGAACCGTCGGTAATATCTCGCAAGTCCAAAAAAACTCCTCACCTCCGATGCTGATTTAGGAACAGGCCATGTCTCGACTGCCGAGATATTTTTTGGATCAACCGAAATACCATCTCCTGTAACAACATGCCCAAGAAATGAAACTCTGTCCAAGAAGAACTCATATTTACTGAGTTTTGCATATAACTGCTCTCTCCTCAATGTCTCTAGAATAATCCGCAGGTGCTTCTCGTGCTCTTCGTGGCTCTTCGAATAGACAAGTATATCATCTATGAAGACGACCACGAACTGGTCCAAATACTGGTGGAAGACTCGATTCATTAAGTCCATAAAGATAGCTGGAGCATTGGTCAACCCAAATGGCATGACCAGAAACTCATAGTGTCTATACCTTATTCTGAATGCGGTCTTTGGAATGTCCTGCTTCCGTACCTTCACCTGGTGATATCCCGATCTCAAATCTATCTTCGAGAATACCTTAGCTCTACTATGTTGATCAAATAGGTCATCAATGCATGGCAATGGGTATTTATTCTTCACAGTCACTGCATTTAAGGCTCTATAGTTAGTACACATACACACTGACCCATCCTTCTTTGGTATAAACAACACTGGTGCTCCCCAAGGTGATGCACTCGGTCGGATAAAACCTTTCTCTTCTAGTTCTTTCAACTGTGCCTTCAGCTCATCCATCTCCTTCTTCGCCAATCTATAAACATGCGATGCTATGGGTGCTGCTCCTGGTGCTAATTCAATTGAAAACTCTATGTCTCTGTCTGGGGGTAGTCCTAGTAATTCCTCAGGAAAGACGTCTTGAAATTCTAAAATAATGGGGTGATAAACAACATCATCCATTGCGAGCTGCATACCATCATGGATTTCTGTGGATCCTCATGCAAACTCAAGTTCAGGCTGGCCTGGTACCTTAAAAAGAATGCTTCCTCCAAAATAATCGAAGAAAGCGTGGTACTTGCTTAGCCAGTCCATTCCAAGCACAATATCAAAAGTTAGCATAGGAAGGACTAAGAGTCGGGCGTTCAGCTCTCTGCCACGGATTACTACAGGACATAATCTATAAATTTGACTAACAGGTACAACTCCTCCTCCGGTAAGAATTCTAAACAACTAGTTAAAAGTGTAGAGGCAATATTTTGTTTGGCAATAAAACTAGATGATATGAATGAGTGGGTGGCTCCCGTATCAAATAATGTCACAGCAGGAAAGGTAAAAGCAAGAGTAATACCTGCTATAACATCAACCTCCTGATCGAAGTCATCCACTTCTAGTGCAAAACCTTGCCCATTCCTCTGTGGTTGTCCATGTCTGACCCTCATGAACTGATCCTCCTAAGTAGGTAATGGTTGTCCTTGCTGAAATCCTCCGGCTGCTGGGGGTCGAGGTGCTCCTGGTCTAGTTATCTATGGTGCTGGCTTCGGTGCTGGAAGCGTTAGTCTCTGAACTGGCGGTGAAAGTGTCAATGTCTACTGCTTTGGGCAGTCTCTCGTCAGGTGTTGTCCGAAGCCATATCTCATAAATTGACCCAAGCGGGTCCGTCAATCTCTCAAAATATATCTATGTTTCCCACAATAATTGCAGTAGGGCTTCTCCGGATTCTGGTACGGTCCTGCTCTATGTTGGTACTGCTGTTGCTGAGCTAAAGGACGTCTTATAGGTCCTCCTTGTTGTGTCCTGGCCGGTCCCTGTTGTGTCCTTGCTAGTCCTTGTTGTATCCTCAGCTGACCTCTTTTTCCTCTGCTTATGGTCTCTTGCAATCTGGCTTATGTTAATAACTCGGCATAAGAGATCCGGGACTGTGAGCTAGTGTAATATTGGAGCTCCTGAGTCAGTCTGTGATGAAACCTTTTAGCCTTGGCCAAGTCATTCGGTATTAGGGCAGCGCCATATTTACTGAGTCGACTAAACTCGGTATCATACTCGTCAACTGTTCGGTTCCCCTACTCCATGTGAAGAAACTGATCGTACAATGCATCTCTAACGGTGTCCGGGAAGTACTTCCTTTCAAAGAGCTCCAAGAATTGCTCCCAATTCTGGTATGTACCCAACTGGCGCTCTATTGATTCCCACCAGTGATGGGCATTACCATCTAGTAGCGTCCTTACGCCTGTCATCCATAGCTCGGAAGGTAGCTGCGATGCTTCCAATAGCTTCTGCGTGTGGGTGATCCAGTTGGTAGTCTCCTCTGGGCTCTCAATGTCTTTGTACGGCTTCAGACCCATCTGTATAAAGTCCTTTACTGAACCAACTCTAGCTTGAGGTACTGGAGCTAGTGCTTGAGCTGGTACAGTAGCCTGTGCAGCCATCCTCTCAACCGCTGCCAGAAATTCTTGCCTCTGCTCGGCTGCATGTTGTCTCTATTCCTGCATCATCATATGGAAGAATTGGAACGGCTGTGTCTGGCCATCTTGCGGTACTGGAAAAGCTGGAAGGTTCCTATTAGGTAAAGCAGAAAGATCAGATGGAATTGGATTGTGAGTCTATCCTTCTGGTCCAGGAAGTCTAGGAATCGTTGAGGTCCCTCCTTGTGTCTGACCATTGACTCCTGAAGGTGTGTCGCCATCTACGGCAGTACATCCATTTTGTATATCTATCTCTCTACAGGTAATGTACGAAACGATTAGAAGAAGTATAAGAATCAAACAGGATGCAAGCATTAAATATGATAGTTGAACAGAAGGATAAGTTTCAGTTAAGTGTGGATGAGATCCTTATACTCCATTCCTATACGCAGGCTTGTTCGGTACAGTTACGTAACCGAGACAATATATTCTTGACCTGCATGGGCCACCACAAAAATATGTCATGCCCCAGTCCCAAAATACGTAGGACTAGAAATACGTAACACGCCAGCCATATGTATACGAACTCTAATATATGGAAACCATATACACACGTACGTTGTACATGAATATCCAATCCACCAGTGGTAATATACTGTCACAACAAGTCACACGCAATCTATATCTCATCCACGGCACAAATAAATAGATAAATGGGAATAAATAACTGAATATCAAATAAGATGTCTCAAAGTATGATAGTCGGATGGAAACAAATCCACTGCAAATCGACTATACTAAAACTACTAAAAGAAAGAAGAGAATCAACTCTAATATAAGAATAAATGTTTCTAAAAGAAATAGCAACTAAAATCTCTAACAGCTACAATGAATCACAGATACTCCGAATGTAAGACCTCTTCAGTCTGATAAGTAGCGTCAGGTCCAGGTCCGTACTCCTGTGGGTACTCCTGCTCGTTTATATCTAGAAAGGGACCAGGTCCTCAGAGGAACGTAACAAGATACATAATAACATCCCAATAAGTACTGAAAAGTAAACATCTAATGGGTTCGCCTAACCGTCTAAGTGAATGCAGTTTGAGAACAACTTTCCAACAAGTGGGCTATCTGGCTAAAATAGGATTGGCATAATTCTCTTGGAGATCCAGGGGCCTACAAAGCATGTCATCTTTTGAACGGTAGAGGCCGCCTGATAATATATAATATATAGTGGTCATCATGACCGCACATCTCCGACGGAGCGTACGGGTTACAAGAGAAAAAGTGCAAAGGAGCCCAAATACCTTATTTGTTGTTCTCCCCACCCCATACTCTAAGCATATCATATCCATGACACGATAAAACTTTTAAATAACTGGCATGTCTACTAGCATGTAAAGTTTCTATTGGCAGTTATCCCTATCCGTCGCACAACCTATACGTACCAGTGGCCAGCCGAGTACGCAAGTTCGTGTCCTATATGTGACTCACACTCGTGTAAGAATAGTGTCATGGCCAATGAAACATAAAATGCCTCATGATAATGGGGTAGTCTCATAAAGTAGGTCCAATGCATATACATAAATAAAAATAGAACACGACGACACCGTCGTAGCACCAAAGTTTCCTTGAACGCGCACTTTATATAACAGTTAAAATATATGAACTAAAATAAACAGAAATAAAATATACATGCATCATATGGAATGTAAATAACAATACAATGGCAAGGTATACTTGCCTGGCAAGAAATCTGTATAATATAAGCGTCCAAATATCAAGGACACAGAATTAGAAACTAATGGCTCCGAACAAACTTCTCTGAATGCTGAAATAGACATCACCAACATTTCCAGAATTAGCGAGATAGCTAAAAATTATTACCCTTTCATCCAATTTGGACACAGGGACAAAACGATAATTTCGGATAAAGGTGGGGTCCACGTGTGGCCCACTTTACACCGAAAAGTGTGCCAGGGGGGACGGTCTCTAAATAGGATAAATTATAGGTCAAATGAACTCTAAAAGTCAGTATGAACTCAATGGTATGTCCAAATGTGAATTCCGGTGAGCCGAACACAATTTTGCCCAAAAAATCAAATGTGGGGCCCGCTAATAGGCGACTTAGTCAACTGTCTCAGAATTGCATGAAAATTGGGTTACAGGACCAGCACGATACCACGAGTCCAGTGTCGTAAGTTTTGTCGTATTCTGACGAGCGTGCACTAAATGGCGTGGGGATTTACAAAAGTTGCACCATGGGAAATTTTTGCGGATACGGGCTGATTCCGACGCGCACACGCGTCGGAATCCGTTTCTGCGAAAGCTCACACGACCGGGTATACTGTGCGCACCTTTTGGTTCACTTGGTATAAGACGGGGCGGTCCCGTTTGGCGGGGCGCGCTCTGTATCGCAATTTCTGAAATGTTATAAAAAATAGGTTTTCAGGATTTTCTATCTAATTTAATTTAACATACAGCAGCTAATAAATTATTGTATTTGACAGAAAATAAACTAGATTAGGTGGTCTTCGCATACCAAAAAGGAAAACCAAATTCGGATCTCTGTGGTGGGAGATACGAATCTGTGAACATAGGTAGTTACCGCAGATTTCTGCGATCCCAAAAGTTGTCATTTTTTGTCAACTTGGTCGCTGTTTTCGTCTAGGTTTACGCATTGTTCGAGGTAAACTAACACACATATATGAAAGGGGGTTAGATTGTGAACATACCGGTGAATACGGGGTCGAGTTTGTTCGTACGAGGGCGCAAAAAATGAAGCGTGAACAGTGGTACGCTGTTCAGCGCTCGCTATATTTTTCAGCCGCGGCACGGCTCGAACGGCGGAACTCCGGGCAGCTGAAGGCGGCTCTGGGTCGACGGTGCGGCGGAACTCCGGTGAACGGCGCAGTCGCTCAGGTCGCAGGGTTGGAGTAGGGGGTTAGGGTTCGGGTTTTCAATCGTATAGGTGTATATATATAGGAGCGGTCGCGGAGTTGAATACACGGGGGTGGGAATGCCTTAAGGCTGTTGTTGGTTTTAGTTTGCTAGCGGGTAGGTTACTTAGGTGGGTTCGTGTACGATATAGGGTTTGGGTTTTAAATTCATTAAGGATTTTATAATCCTTTTTCTTATTCTTTTATTCTTTCTCTATTTCTTTTCATTTCTTTTACTAATTTATTTTAGAATAAACTATATATATATATATATATATATATATATATATATATATATATATATATATATATATATATATATATATATATATATATATACATAAAAAATTCTAGAAATTATATTTGTGCATACCACTAAGCTATCAACTGTCCACAGGGTCCCATACATGGAATAAATTAAGAAAAATTTTATAATTGCTCCATAAATCACTAAATACACAAATACCTAGAAATAAAAATCAAATAAATTCTATTTCTTCTAATTAGCTCATAATTACTATAATTAAATTAAATAATTAATTAAAAAGGTAAATACAGTTTTTAGAATTAGGGGTTTTACAATTATATTTGATAAATTCAGGAGTCATAATTAATCAGGAATTTAATATCTTATATGATCGAGTCACGGTCATGAAGGCCTAATTAATTCCTCAAGTTCTGGGATCATAGATCATCAATCATGGTCAAGATCAACTAATAAAGAATAGGCATTAAGTGCACAACATGACCTATGCATGCATAATCAATCACAAGAAGTCTTGGGTCGACGTACTTTGTAAGTGCCAAATAGGCTAGTTAGAAATAGTGGCACAAATAATGCGCAAGAAGGAAACTATATGGTACACAAACTTATAATACTAAGTCACAGAAGTCATGGGCAGAAGTCTATAATATGGCGCACAAAATCCTGGTTTCGAGGATAGGGGCACGCTATAAATGCTAGCAAACTGGCACACAAAATCGATAATAGAGCAGCAGGAAGATGCTGCACACTATACAAAAGCAAAATAATCCATAAAATAAAACACGAGTCCTTATGGGGCGCGACAGTCGAAGGCACGACAGTCGAGGGCACAATAGTTGAGGGCACGACAATCGAGGGCCTCAGGAACCGAGATGTGCCAAAGTCAAGGCTCGTTTATCGAGGCTGAACCGAGCAAGAATGTACCATGAAATAAAAGTACGTCGGGTTATTAATCCATCAAAAGTGTGCCAAAGGCCATATTTATAAGGGCGGCGCACTTTTGCTTGGTTCGTTCGTTAACACATCAATTGTGCGCCAGAGGCTGAAGTCTTCAAAAGTGCGCCAAGAAGGATGTTTTCAAGAATTCATCCCCTTGACATACTTTTGCAAGGAATTGGTAGTACTCTTAAAACACGCACGAGTTATGGACTGCAGGTCACACTCAACATGCGCCTATGGACTGAGAGCCACACTCAACATGCGCCCATGCAAATACTCCTGTGTACTTCTTGTTACTGTTCTTCTTCTCCAACTGACCAACCATTGATGTACTCAGAGCTCAAGCTCGAGACTACGACAGTGCTCCATTCCTCAAGCAACAAGAACCAAAAATCAAGGAAAAATCACAAGCTCGAAATCAGGAAACATCCTTTGAAAATATCTTATTTTTTGGGGATCATTCCCTAGAAAAATATACTCATGAAAACTCTCATAATAAAATCAAGATATAAACTATTAACTACCTCAAATCTGAAAACTCCAAGAACTAACTATAATCAAAATACTACTAGAAACTAATTACAACAAACAAATACTAAAAATAAAACTATAGCCGATCGCGTTTCTTTATATTTGCAAGATATACTTGCCTATAAAGAAAACCAGAAAAAAACAAGAAAAATGAACAAGTGAGAAGAGAGAATGAGAACTAGGATATATATAGGCAAGGGGTTAATGGTAAACCGTCAGATCTCTCCAACAAATCCAAGCCACACGCCCTACCTACCCCTACCACACACTTGATACTTAGCCAATGTGCGCCAAACTCTATTCAATAGTGCACTTGAAGTATACTCAAAGTGCGCCAAAAATAAAAACACATCAAAAGTGCGTCAACTTGAGTATATTCCGAGTATACCGGATAGGGGAGTGACAAAATATTTCTTCTTCTCTCTTTTTTCGAAGTCAGTTCTCAAAGAGGCTACGAAGAGAGTGTATATAGAGAAATGGTGGAAATCCTAGCCGCCAATCAGTTACGAAAAGATAGGAACAATTTAAATTCAAATCCCACAAAAAAACGGATCTGAATAACTGATCATATCTTTCCATTACCGTCAAATTCCGTAATCAGTGCGATCATGCGGCCACGCGCCCACGATTCATGCACCCATGCGCACAGCTGCGCAGCGCCCTCTCATGCGTCAACAAAGCGTCACTTTGCGTCCGAGTCGTGGGGCTTAGCTCCTATGGAATTAATTCCAAAGACATGACAAAAAGCATAAATGCTTTCATAAAGGATTTAATTATTTTTCCTCCTAATAAAATACTCTCACATGACACCCATGTGCCACACCCCACCCCATGTGAAAACCTCAACACGTACAAAATATTATATTGAGATACTCACTTGGTGGTGTAGCCAATGTGGAACTATCTTTACTAGTCCAAAGAAAACAACACCAACACATATATTAAATTTTTTTTACTCTAGAATCTAGGTCCTCAATTGATTCAGCTAAGAGTATACTTTGGAGGAATTTAGATACACAAATAGTGGTGTTTGGGACATGTATTTGTAGATTTATAAGGTGTCATGTGTCAATGTATCTCTTTCCCAACCTATAATACTGATGATGTATGTAAAGATGCTAATTTTAGAGTTCTCTGTTCATTTTTATCTTTTTGTGAAGGCTGTAACGCCTGAGAGTTTTGTTTTTACTACTGATTATAATTTCGCTGTGATGGTGGCGTATAATTCCATCACTATATATAGTTTCAGCTTAGGGAATTGTGCACAGATTTTATTAGTTCTTACTCGTGAATTCTTGATTCCTAGATGTTTGAGATAATAGCTCGGGTGATAGAATTGTACAAAAAGGTCTCTTCTATGAGATTTGTGTTTTTGTAGGGTTAGTGAATGGGGAAATGGTAGCTTTAGTCCTCAAGTAACATGTGCAATGGCCATATACACTTTCAACATTTGGTAATTATATATTTATTCCTTGAGATATATAGTTTCACTTTACACGAAAATTGTTCTCGTTTAGAAGGCATAGTGACTCCAAAATCCATGCAGTGTCCCTGTGGCATTGTGTCTGACATGTCACATGCACTCTTAGAAGTCAGAAACTCCTAAGAGGCCAACGAATTTCAGTAAGAACCTTGATTCAGCAGTTCTAACTTTGGAATTCGTTTGGAACTCGTTTTTTTCAAAACGGAAGCTCGTTTTTCCGGCGATGTGGGTGCGTTTCCTCGGCGACATGAGCGTTTTCCATAATATGACCATAATTTTAAAAGATAGACATAGATTTTGAGAAGAAAGTTAGAATTTTTTAATACACGTTTATCAAAGTGTCAAGAAACTAGAAATTAGTTATCTTGACATCATAAAAAATGAACATGTGAATGATCTCTTTGTAACTTTGAACTGAAATTTATAAATTCTAATAAATATTAAGATATTTATAAGTTTTGATTACAATAATTAATAAGCATAAAAAAATTATTAGCGCATGTTCTCATCATGCTTCCAACTTTAGACTTTTCTAAGTAGTCACGCTCCTACCCCCGCTTTTGTCTCCGCTCTCGCTTCTATCTTCTAAACATACACTCCAGAATACACTAGGAGACACCAAAAATGTGTCGCATTCGTGTCCTTACAACATGGGTTATCGACATACTTACACAAATTCGAATATATGATTTATGAGTTGGCAATTGCATTTAGTTGGTTAGGACCAACTACGTAAAAATGGTAATGACTAATGAGCAAGGAAATTCAAATGTTAATTATCTTTAGACTAAATGTGGGGACAAGGATTTTAGTTCAGGTTTTCTTCATCAACTCGTTGACGAGCCAAAATGGAACTCAACTTCATCTATGGAAACATAATATAATTGCTTGACTTGATAAATCTATAACTAATGCTTTTAATTCTTGGCGTAAGAATAATTTGGTGGAGGCCCTTGCAACCTTGCTTTTCCTGGAGATTTGAAGAGCATCCGGGCCGGGGTAGTTTATCTTTCGTGATAAACTAAGCTTTTATGCCTAGCATGTGGTAAGTTTATCTCCAGCTATTTCTGTTATTTATATTGAATTCTGAGTATAGCTTGTGGTAAGTTGATTGAATGGAAGCCTTGTTGCATGAGTAAAAACACGATACGGATACAGGATTCATACATTTTCAAATAGGTACAAAGGTAGTTAGTTATCTATGTTGTACGAGTACGGACACGATAAGGATACGGACATCATTTTGCCATGTCCTAGCAAGATAGGTGGCAACATTTTTACTTATCTTATTATGAAATATGCATATATGCTTAAGACTTTGCCTTTCTTTTATGACGTAAAAGTGGAAATTATGTTTTGCTGGAGAATATCTTTAGGTCTCTGGTTAAGTTTCAAAATGTTGTGCGTTACAGGCAGATATTTGAAGGTTTTTTCAATTGATTTTGTTCCAATGGCTCAACTTATTTTACTTGTAAGGTTGTGCTCGAGAGCTCATTCACAAATATGATTTGGTCAATATCTCTATTGGCCTTCTCAACTTGGAGTTTTACTCCATGACACCACATTTTGATTTGAAAGATAAAAGTGGCAGCAATTCTATCCCCAGATGCAAGTACCACAATTAATGCTACTCAATATATTAAGTTTATTGTTAACCTGAAATTTTATCTTATGGTGGTATTTTTATGAGGATTCTATCTCGTTGTAGGTAGCATCCCTATTCAAGATCACTGTAGTTCTCCTTGGGGCGGCTCTAGGACGGACGTCCCTATAGGTGGTACTGTAGGATGGACGGGTGGTACCATCCAGATTGCGGCCAATCCTCCGTCGTCAATCTTAATTCATTACTTATTGGGACTACCTTCACTATCACATCCTTGTACTCTTTCTAGCTTCCCTTTATTTCATTTGCTAGGCAACAAGGGCAACAACTGAATAGATCGTTTCCTCACTAACAGCCGCCTTCATTTCACTCGCTATCACTGTATAACCACAAGCACCTGAAGATAATTGTCTTGTCATTTCCAATGCCTTCATCTACTTTAGAGGATCGGTGCTTATGTTTCGTCTTCTAATTAGATGCATTAGTTTATTTTATGTTAACAAGAAAATTAAGTGGTATTTCGTCCCCGGCTAAGGTAAGTTGGGCAAGTAATGTGTGGATGTTTAGAAAGGTTAAGTGGTATGGACTTTGGAGGCATATCTTAAATAAGTAGGTCGAACCAAAACTTCCATGGAGTTTACACATTTCATAAACAATATTATATCTTAAAAAGGATAAAAAATTGGCATAACTTTCAAATTATAAATTTGTGAATGAGCTGGAGTAATGAACTTTATTACTTTATTTATGGTCTCCTCTTCTAGTATCCCTTTTTAAAAGCTCTGAGATTATATCCAAAAATCTGTCTTACAAGTGGAGGCAAATGAGTAACAATGTTGGAAATTTTGAAAACTTAATAAACAGTCATCTTCTAGAAATTGTCTAGTGGGTTACGTAAACAAATGGGATTAGAAACATAGAAAACACTGACTTGCAAAACCTTGTTAACTCTGTAACTTTGTCAGTCTATTCCAAACCTTGATATCACTTTAGTGATGCTTGAGTTGGCCCTTTAAAGCCTAGCCAAAAGTGGCAGGAAAAGACACCACGAGCTTCAGGATAGGGGAAAAAAACACCCAACACTGCACATTTGAACTCAAGTATGTTGATGTGTAACGTGCAAACCCATCTTTTCAACCTCATGCTCTGAAACCACTGAATCACGAACAGATGTAATCTCCTAACCCTAGGACTTTGAAACCCAGAATAACACCTCCTCCATGACATTTAATCTCGTGTTCCTATTTTGTGTATGTAGATTTTAATGTGGATTATTTTGTATAAGGGTATCAGGCTTAGAACCTAACTAGACTTTGGGTACTGGATTTGTCCATTCATGGATTTGGATACTAGAAAACCTCCGTCGCAATAATAAAAAGGGAAGGGGATAGAGGATTCCAATGTCTGATGCCCCCGTGGGATTTGAAGAAACCCGACGCCACCCCCATTAACCACCGGCATAAACCAGGAGTTGGACACCGCTCTCCAGATAATATCTATCCACTCCACTGCTCCGAGAATCCAAAAGCTATGAGCACCCAAATAAGGAAATTCCATTCCAAACAATCAAGTTTAATCGCCACATTCCCTCCTCTCTTGTTGTGTCCCATGTAGCTGGGCAAGCAAGATGTTGTCCACAATCTCCCGTTCCTGAACAAAAGCGCTTTGCTATGCCGAAATGATCCTAGGGAGAACCCCAACCATCATGTTCGAGATGATTATACAAATAACTTTATTATAAAAGTTTCACATACTAAGTGTCCTGAGATCCGCAAAAGAAACCAGCTTCGGCTTCTATAGAAACAGGATCAGTAAAGCACTAGCAACCACACGCGGGAGGCCAAGAACTTGAAAGAAAGCAGTTACAGCTTCAAGAACATCCGCTCCAACAACATCCCAGTAAGCATGGAAAATTATGCCCGTGCAGCCGTCGGGACCATAGGCGATGTCTGCCCTCATCAAGAAAACCATACTCTTGACCACCTCCATCGAAGGTTCCTCTATAAAACGATTATCCCCATCGGTGATAATGCTATGGATGTTGCCAATCAAGTCCGCATCTTTGAAGACTCCCTCGTTAGCAAGCAGTTCTGAGAAAAACTCAACAGCAGCACTTTGAATCTCCTCTTACCCAAATGGAGTATGCTCGTCCTTACCCAAAATATGTTGAATGTGCCTCCTGCTTCTCACACATCCATGGAAGTGTTTACAATTCACCTGGACAAATTCCAACATTTATAACTCAGCTGAAATTACAAGATTGACAAAATCAATGTTGAACCATTTTTCCTAATAGATTCAACCCCCTCACCACACTCAAGAAGAAAAGAAATATTACAATTAAAATTACTCATCAACCCGTAGCAATCTCCCTGAGCGAAGGGGATGACTCATCGATCATATCTCTTTCTTCCTTCTGTCGTGGATGGCGAAGTCCTAAGAGCAAAGCACGGACTTTCTCTTAGATTTTCTGTGGACGAGCACCCCTAATCTCCAAATTGTGCTATACTTTGTGCCTCTACCCGACTCATATATTTATAGGATGAGCAATCATATTTTAGGTCATAATAGGATTTTCTAAATAGAAAACCTTAAAATAAGAATCATATTCCACCTAAAATAGCCCAACATCAATTATGGACGGCCAAATATGGAGGATCACGTCTATACTTTGTGCTATAATTTGTGCCAGCTGTTGAGAACCCTTCGTAAGTATCCAATCTTTGTCCCCAAACAAACTACGACAACCATCATTCGCCAGCCTCCTTACCAAAATTAAGTTGTAGCTCAAACTCGGTACATGTCACACATCCTTGAGAATGAGCTTCTCACCAAGCTCCTTTGTCAAGGGCACATCACCGATGCCTACAACTACATTCGTCCCCTTGTTGTTCATCTTTACACGTCCAAACCTGTTATCGTGGTATGACGCAAAGATCCTCCTATTTGGAGTGGCGTGATACGACGCCCCCGTGTCCATGACCCAATCGTCATTATGACACATAACACAAGGTTCCTCAATTTCTGCGATGTTGAGATCTCTCATAGCTGTGAGATCCTCCTAATCATCCTTGCCTTTATCCTTCTCAGCTTTGAGCTTCATGCAGTTCCTCTTGAGATGACCCCTTTCGTCATAGTGATAGTAGCCCTCCTTGCAGTCCATAGTCGCAATATCCAGAGAACTCCTTCATATCCTCGTTTATGACTTGGGTCTTCCCTTCCTGTAGGAAGCCACTAGAGTAGACTCCTACGATGATTCCACTTGCTTACGTCGGATCTCTTCGTTCAACAATGTCATGCCCAGCTCCCAAAATACTGGATAAATACGAAGACTGACATGACCAACCGCACCTTGTAGAATACTGAAGTAAGCCACAATGTGTTAAGGTTGTCTAGAAGACAGATGGGTAGACTCTATCATGCTATGACATAAGTCCTAAGGCTGGCAAATCCTAGTATCTCAATCCAGCAACACAAGTACAAGAGTATATCATATATGAAGGTAAAAAGGCATCTCAAATTACATACCACATATGATCATGAAGCTAGTTAATACGAAATGCTACACTAGCAGAGTATAATTATACATGATCAAATATACCAGCCATGGTCCAATATATACATCATGTTGACTATAGTCTAAAAAATACAAGGAGCTAACTCTGCCTCTTGCTAAACACCATGAAATAAAGGAATCAAGACGAGGGGTGCAAAAAGAAAACCCACTCACAAGCTTCGACCGCAGTCCTACGAGTGCGAGCCATCTTGCTGGAAGTGAGGTAGATCCTGGTTTTCTTCGGGATAACCTAGTCATGCAAAGCCAATGGGGTCAGAACCCCAAGCAACAAGTACCATAATGGTGCTCGAGGTGATAGACAAGACAGATCACAAATAAGCAGAAAGAGACATATAAGAAATAAATGATGATCGAGACTTGTACGGTACCAATGTACTTGTCTCAAGAATAATATTGGAAGAACAAATAACAAGTACAAAAAAAATGAAAGTAAGACGACGAGTGGCAAGAGAGCATAGGAACTACTATAGATCGGGACCACAACCCTTAAACCAAACAAGGATCGGGGTTCCAGACCTTCACCCGAGCAGAACTTAGCACCCTAACCACGCGCCGGGAGAAAATAAAAATAGAAAAGAGAGCTATAATAAAATTAACATCATTTATCGTACGACTAAACAACTTTACGGCATGCTTCGATTAACTAGCTATGGTCGTCACAGACATTAATTACTAAATGCATGTTTTAAGAATATTGCTACCACCAACACTGTAGTTAACCCGGATGGCCAAGGGTTCATTTTTCTAGTAAACTTAAATGCACATTCAACCATATAATAACATAACTTGTTACTTGTCATAAATAGAAATTGAACTTATAAGCATAAACTTAAACTTGTAATCATAAACTTGCTTTATAAACTTGTTTCGTAACATAAACTTATATATAAACTTATCTTGTAAGTGTTGCAGCACGCGTAAACTTGGTCAGTCATGGAGTCATTGCCTAGTAGGGTTTTTCCATGCTGCATGGAGCCCTTAGAGATCGGGGTAGCCGGTAGCACAATATTCTTTCCTCCCAATGATCTATATAAATCTTATCTTGTTTAATCGTTACTAAATTATTTTAAGTTCTCGAGTCATGGACACTTGAGAACTCCTTAGGACGAGTTATGTGTACGAGCTTTTCTTGAGTTATTGTATTCGCAATACGCGATACATTGGAAAATATTCACACTCGATTGCTCGATGCCAAATGCAATAAATTTTCATACACAAATATTTCCATGGTGTCGTGACGATTGTGAACTTGTATATAAAATGGTCTGGTAACTTAAACTTGTATCAACATAAACAAGTACACAGCAATAAACACTAAAAAGAACTATTAAACGAACAAAATTAAAATAAACAAAAAATGTGAACAAAGATTTTAGGCCGCATGCGCCTACTGGCCGCATGAACTTACTGGCCGCATGGACATACTGGCTGCATGCACCCACTGGCCGGACGCTCTAGGCAGAGTCCACTCTTCAGGACAAGTGCTACGTGATGGGTCATAAAGGCGTGTCAGAGAAGTGACATAAAGAGATAGATGTGACAGGCCGTAAAGTGTGTCAGAAAGAAAAGACAAAACCATATAAAGATGTGCAAGGGCGAAGCAGAGTTATGCGACAAAATAGGAGGGGAGCATAATACCAATGTCGCATGCTTATATTGCCGCATAGATTTCCCTCTTGGACTTTAGCAAAATTTTCATTTGTTTAGAGAGTTAAAACATATGTAGTTCAAGGATTAACTCGAGAACATTATGTATAATGAACAGTCATGCATCCAACATGCCATGTTAGAAATGATCTAAGCTATGATAATGGTATAACAACAACAACTCCAGCTTCAGTAATAAGTGGTCCAACTCTGCCAGAAGTTTCAATAAGGAAAAGAACAGACCAACACTACTTTTGTCCAGGGAGTTAGAGCACTCGATAACAGTAAACATTATACTCATAACTCGGTGACCAATGTTAGTCGCATGCGCCCAACCAAGTTTCTCGTCATGGAAGATGCAGTTTAAGCAGATTCTACGATGAGAATATAACTGATGATCAAGAACAATGAAGGAATAAGCAATACTAGCAACAGAATATAAATTAATGCGTACAAGAATGAAGGAGATGAACTATAATGTCATAAATAGAATAAGGTAATCTATGAACTAAAAATGGAATCTACAATATACTATGTGTTTGAGATACTAACTAAATATGTGACCGGCTTGTGAGATTCAATAATTACACTAAGGAGCTAACTCAACCATACGTGAATTGCATGATTAGTTAGTAGCCAATGATTACACCACTAGCTGATAGTTCTTGATCACATATTTAATTGGTATCCCTCCCCCCGCCTCGACTGATACGATGGATCGAATCATGATACGTTACTAGCTAATATATGTAATGTTTAACCTATAATATTCAATGTTATCCAATACCAACAAGGAACAGTATTTGATACCATCTCAATAATCAAGGTAACATCTCATGACTGACGATCCAATAACAATACCAATCCGTGTACCATCGTGTCAAGAATCATATGTAACATTTCTAAATACTTGAATTATAGTAGTAATCAAATAATGGAAACTATCAGAGAATGTACTCGTCTGTGGTCCAGAAAAAATTATGAGAAACGGTATCTGAACTGGTGTCACATAAACCTATATATAAAATATTGTATTAATACAATATTTTGGAATAAAAATGAGTTAAACTAGTCAACTTCTAGGTCATAAAGCAATTTCTAAGTCAAAATAGTCAAACTAGGTCAACTCTAAGTCAAACTAGTCAAACTTGGTCAAACTAACTATTTCTAGATTGTATGAGTTCATCTCTAGGATATTAGGTCCATACACTATGCAACTAGGCCATACTAGCTAATCTAAGATACTAAGGAAACCATTAGGATACCGTATCCTAAGACATGCAAATCAATCAGATAGAAACTATCATAATATGTATATACACTCAACAATATTAAATATGCCTAAATAAACTAATGCTAAGTGGATACCTTGGCTTTGAACCAACGCGGTATCGCACCACTACATGCGCATCTTGATACTCAAACCCAAATACCTTGAGTATCAACCCAATACCTTGAGTATCAACTCAATACCTTGACATTACCTTGGTATCACAAGGTAATGTGAATCCTGACATATACTAACTACCCAAACTCTAACTATAACTAACATGCATGAATTAATACCATACTACTAGTTATACTAACTACTAATACATATACACATATATACACATACAACTACATATATATTACTAACTAGGGATATATATACATATTGCCTCTATCGTCGATAAGGCAACACACTTCTGCAACCGCGACTGCCACAATACTGCTCCACCAGCAAACATCATCACATAGCCCAAAGTCGATCGTCTCGTATCTACATCTCCAGCAATTTCAGCGTCGGTATACCCAACCAGCTTTAGCTGGTTACCACTAAAAGAAAGTCTCCAATCGGCAGTGCCCTGAAGGTATCGTAGAATCCACTTGACCCCACTCCAATGTACCCTTCCAGGATTGAATGTATACCTGCTAACTGGGCCAATGCGTGAGGGATGTGTGGCCTCGTACACACCGTAGCATACGTAAGACTCCCCACAGCTGAGGAATATGGAACCCGCTTTATATCTTTCTTCTCGTCCTCGGTAGATGGACACTGCTCCTCAGTGAATTTAAAGTAAGCCGCAAGGGAGTTACTCACTTTCTTTGACCCGTCCATCCCGAAACGCTAAAGTATCCGGTGAATGTACTTCTTTTGGGACAAGTGTATCAGCTTGGACTCTCTCTCTCTCTCTCGGCTGATCTCCATCCCAAAAATAGTATTTGCTGTACCCAAATCTTTTATAGAGAAGGCCGCACCCAGTTGGCACTTCATCTCAACTATCCTAGTGGCATTCTGACCCACCAATAGCACATCATCAACATAGAGAAGTAAAATGATGAAATCATCCTCGACAAAGTACCTCATAAATATACAGTGGTCCGACGTCATCCGTGCATAACCATGCTCTCCCATAAATGACTCGAACTTTCTCTACCACTGCCTCAGAGCCTGCTTTAGACCATACAAGCTCTTCCTCAACCGACAGACTAAATATGACTTGCCTTTCTTATAGAATCCCTCTAGTTTTTTCATGTATAACTCCTCCTTAAGATTACCATGGAGGAATGATGTCTTCGCATCCATCTGCTCGACCTCCAAGTCGAAACTGGCTGCCAATGCTAGCACCACTCGAATAGACGACTTCTTAACGACTGACAAAAAGATCTCATCATAATCTATACCTTTCTACTGACCGTAGCCTTTAACGACCAGCCTCGCTTTGTATCGAGGGCGAGTAGCATCATCTGTCTGCTTCACTATGAATATCCATTAATTTTTCAAAGCATTCTTTTCCTTTGGCAACCGCACCAGCACATAAGTAGATTTGGCATATAAGGAATTCATCTCCTCCTGCATAGCCTCCATCCACTCATGTCTGTGTTCGTCTTCCATAGCCTCTAGAAAATATTCGGGCTCTCCCCCGCTAGTCAGTAGCACATACTCACCCAGTGAGTATCTCGCAAATGGTCGATGCTCTCTATTGCTCCTCCTAAACGGAACCACTGGTGCTGGCTGTATATCAAAAGCCTCCTCCCCTTCAAGAACTGCCTCCTCGACGTGCTCATCCTCTTGAGGGTCACCTTGACCACCATCAACAGGCTGATGATCAAGGTTGGGAGCAACTCCATTTACTGGTTCCCCATAACTGGATCCTCTGCGATGTCCTCTGAAAACTATTCAAAGCAAAATGACTCTAACTCAAGCAATTCCTCAACCTCAGAAGGTATCTCGAAATCCTGAGTGTTGGTCATGGTTTTTTCCTCTATAAAACCATATCTCTGATTCTGTAGAGCTTTCTTCCCACTGGATCATAGAGTCTATAGCCAAACGCATCCCGATCGTAGCTGACAAAGATACACCGCCTCATCTTTGGCTCAAGTTTGGATCTTTCGTCCTTCTGTACATGCACGAAAGCCTTGCAACCAAATAGTCGCAGGTAATTGTATGACGGCTCTTTATCGTACCATACTTTGTCAGGCATATTACCCTGCAAAGAAGTACTAGAAGATAAATTAATAATATAAGCAGTTGTGTAAAGTGTCTCACCCCAATAGTTGTCCGACAAGTTTGCTTCTGACAGCAAATATCGTACTCTCTCCATCAGCGTCCTGTTCGTCCGCTCCGCTACACCATTGAGCTTAGGTGTCTTTGGCGGAGTCTTCTGGTGTCGTATCCCTTGATCTCTGCAATATGCATCAAAGAGACCGATATATTCACCGCCATTGTTCGACCGAACACATAGCAGCTTCTTGCCCGTCTTCCTTTCAACAGAGGCTTAAACTCCTTGAAAGTGGGCATCACCTGATCCTTGGTATTTAAGGCATAGACCCATACCTTCTTGGAAAAATCATCACCACCAATGTATTTTACCTTTATAGGACCACTGACATCCGAGTGAATCAACTCGAGCAACGTCGACTTCCTTGAACTTGGGTGACTTTGGAAAGACACCCTATTTTGCTTCTCCGCCAAACAGTGCATGCACATCTCCAATTTTGTAGACTTTAGCCTTAGAATTACCTTTATGTTCACCAAGTAGCTCATCCCCTTCTCGTTGATATGGCTGAGTCGCCTATTCCACAACTCGGTAGACACATCTGTAGCTGCGTTCACCTCCTGTGTCCCTTGTGCGCTCCCTTCCATATTGTAGAGTCCGGACCTCTTGCTTCCTCTGGCAATCACCATCGAATCTCTAGAAAGCTTCCACTGACTATTTCCGAAGAGATTGAAGAAACTCTCGTCATCCAACCTTCCAACCGACACCAGGTTGAAATATCAGGGATGTGACGGACATCTTTGAGAACAAGAACTACTCCCGTCTTTGTCCTCAAATACACATATCCAATGGCAACCGTCTTTAACACATCTCCATACTACTCCTACAAGTGTATTCTCTATATTTTGCTACAATTTTTGTGAAGATATGGGAGGTTTGACCTCAGATCTAAGGGTTTCGACCTTTATTCTTCTAGATATGAAGTTTTGATGCTCTTGTGATGAGTTCGGCTGAAACCCTTATTTTAGATCTAAGGGTTTCGACCTTTATTCGACCTTTATTCTTCCAGATCTAGTATTAGAGGATTCAAGATCTAAGGGTTTCCAGATCTAATGGTTGCAAAAATACCAAGTAGTGCTTGGGTGTCTCTGTGCAGTTTTGATGGTCCTGTGATGAGTTCGGCCGAGTAGTATTAGAGGATTCACACAAAATTTGAGCTTTCATATACTTATTTTCATCTATAATAGGGTTTTTTTTATATGTGCTATGATAAGTTTTTCATTACCACTTGGCTTTCAATAGCTGTCAACATGGGTGCTATTGAATATTTCTTGCTGTTGGTGACCATGTTGCTCTCATACTATGAGTATGTTATATTTTTGTTGGCTACTTTGAGTATATGTTGTTGTTGTTTGGGTATTACTTACCTTCACTTGCTTTCTCCTATATACAGATGTTGTTCTCTCTTTTTCATGATACTTTGAGTATCATTGTCTTCACTTGCCTGAGAGTATTAGTGACAACAGTGCTTATGTGAGTAATTTTTGATGAATTTATCTGAGCCCAATTTTTTTGTCATTGTTTAGTATCTGTGAGTTATTCATGAATTTGTGATCCATTTAGTATTAGTGATTTTTGGAAAATTTTCACTTATTCATGAAATTTTTATCTGCTTCTGATACTCAAGGTTGGAGTTTAAAATATTTGCATGTAGAATGTGGGCTATGATGCTTGGTTCGATTGGGAGTATTCTTATTCATACATTTTTTTCCCTGAGAAATCATTCTTTTGAACTGTAATATGGGTTTTTGTATGGGTTATGATGAGGAATGAGTTTGCTAACATTTATGTATGTTGTTGCCTCTGTTTATGAGTATCAAGAAGTATTTGAGTAGCTGTTGGATTTTCTTCCTCTCTATATATATGATGTTGCCTCTGTTTTTGAGTAGTTGCTGGATTTTCTGCTATTATCACTTTAACTTGGTTTTTGGTTACCTCTAGTATGCTCTATTATTGTCCAGGTTGTTGCTTCTATATGCTACCTCATCTTGGTTTTAGTGTTATGGTTTCATGAGTTTATACTCTGTGTACTAGTACTATAGAGGTTGCTGCCTATATACAGTTTTCTATTATCCTTTCGAAACAATGTTTGTGCTTCTATATATGATTTTGGCTCTATTGTTGTCCAGGTTTTTGCTACATGCTGGTGACTCTACTCTGAGCCCAACCTTTTTATATTAAGAATTAAATTTCTCTATGTGCATCTTAATTTTGTGCATTCTCTATGTTTCTATATACGATTTTGCCTCTATTATTGAGAAGTTTTTGGTTTATGTTGGTTAAGTGAGTATCAATTTAGACCCAAGTAAAATGGGATCTGGATAAGTTTATAAAGATGGTTTTACGAAAATATGTTTGTTTTCCTACTATTAATTTTATAATTATTATAGGTTATATTTTAATTCATCGGAATGATTTATCTTGTAGATGGATTTATCAAACCCTATGGTCCGTTGTTGCAAGCTACCATCGCAAGTGTAATTACAGTAATTATAATTATAATTATATTAATGGAGGAGGAAGACAATGAACAAAGAGGTGTTCCAAAGGAACCATCGATGATAAGAGAGCTATGGCGCAAAGCCCACATGTATCGCATCCTTACGGCCAGTTCACAAAATTGTAGGATGAGTTCTAGCCCTTTATATAGGCTTGTAAATATGTTGAAAGACAATGGGTCCCTCAAGGATACAAGACATGTATGTGTAGAGGAGCAACTAGCACTCTTTCTTTACATGTTGGGACATAAGTCTAAGAAACGTGTATCAGTACCTATGTTACGTTGTGTATGTGGTTTGATATGCAATACGTGAAATGTGTATCATATCTAAGGTTATACTCGAATGCATATATTCAAGTAGATGCACTTTTCTGTAAATATTCCTCATGTTTATATGGCTAATTTGTGTATTATTTACACTTCTTTCATGCAGGAGAAAGTCGAAAATGCAAGACAATATTAGACAATGATGGAAAAGTACGAGTCTAAATCACAACATATGGCGATGATGACTAGATTTATGATTGCTTGGAGCCATATGTGGTATGTCCCTTTAAAACACATGATATGCAATTAATGGCAGCCCCTTTCACTCTGGGATATGATGAGGTTTCAAGGGACACTCACTTGTGAGTGTTATTGCTGGTCTTGTTTATGTTGGAACCTAATAGCTCTGGACAAAGACTTTGTATGGGTTAAGCTTTTAGAATTTTAGATTATCAGTTTATGAGTATTGGTGCCAATGTTGTTGATTTCTTCTCCTATTTTATATGGATTGTTTTGAGTCCCTAAACAGTGTTGGAATTGCTTCTATACTAATTTTTGTTTACATTTTATAGTCAACATGAGTCGCTGGAATGTTACAGTATTAACATGATGATGATATGAACCCTGTACACAAATCTCTGAGCCCAATTCAATATATGTCAAGATTTTCTTTTCTTATTATTACATGATGGTATAAGTTATTTTCGGTTGGGACAATATGAGCTTGGAATAGTATATGTTGTTTTCCCATGTTTTATTCTAGATGCATGCAAAGAGAGACTTGAACTCTTGGGTTGTGCTTGTGAAGGGACCTTTATCAAGGCTGTCATGAAAGAAGTTTCAGCTACCTCAATGTCCTCTCTTTGTATCTTATGTGTGCGGTTTGTAAACATGTGTTACTTGAGAGAAAAAAAACTGTTGATTGTATTAGAGTAAAGTAAATTTTGTAAAGTCACTTTCTTTTATTTATTTTGTTAATAAAATTTGTTCTCAATATAATTTCTCTTTATTTATGATATTTTTATTCATTATTTTATGAAAAATAAATCCATAAATTAATTGTCAATTAAAAATATCAATAATTATTAATTATTTGCTAAATATTCAATATTTATTTCATATATTGCATAAGGAGTATACTATATGAGTATACTAGTAAATTTCCACTATATGACTACATATTAAATTAAATATTGTAAAAATATTACCATATATGTGAATAAATTTATTTTTTCACTATAATTTTTTTACATCTAGTATTAAAATATTTTTAAGCGTGAAAATAAATATTTCATAATGTTGTCAATTATTTATGTCAAACATAAAAAATAATTTCTATTTCAATGATAATTAGTTGGGAACAAGAAATGCGAGGGGGGGGGGGGGGGGGGGGTTGGTTAACCATAACTACGTTCACCATATCTCCAACTAATATCCACTTTCAACAATCATCCAAACAACAAAACTACTTTTTTCTCCACTTTTATAGTTTCCAAATCAATAAACGACTTTTGGAAACTCAATATTTATGCGCACGCAAACTTCATTTTTTTCACTTTCGCACTTTCAATCACTTTCGTGCAACCAAATAGCCCTTGAGTCCACCAGCCAAGAGTTGTCATCGCAGGTGAGGTTCATAACTACCTCATCACCAACAATGATCAGATCGCCTCCATGTGCCGAGGACGTCGATGTAGTGTTCTTGTCCTGCTTCCCCTTGTTGCCCTTTTTCTCTCTCTTCCAAGCGAAACAGATCCGCTTGATGTGGCCTTTCTTGCCACAATGGTAACACTCTGAGTCCTCGTACTGACCCTTGGACCTTTTCCTGCTTTTGTCTAAGCCACCGCCTGGACCCCTGCTTTTACCCCTTCCGCGGCTCTCTGAAACCAGCACCTCTGAATGGGATATGGATGAAGTGCCCTGAGAACGTCTCCGCATCTCTTCATTCAGCACCCCGCTCTTAGCAAACTCCAGACTGACCACGCCTTCCGGAGTAGAAGAGATCATATACACTCGTATGGTCTCTCACAAGTTTAGCAATATACACAGCAGCCATAGTCCCTGAACCTCGTCGTCGAACTTGACTCCGATCGAGGATTGCTGGTCAATCACGCCCTGAAACTCACTCAAATGATCCGTAATGGACGTCCCATCTTAGTACCGCAGACCCATCATCATCCGGTTCAGAAATAATTTATTTATCCCGATCTTTTTCGCATAGAAAGATTTTATCTTATCCCACAGTGTCCTCGCTTGCTCAATACTGGCAACGCAGTTATACACATTCTCGTCAACGAACTGCCTAATGAACCCATACACCTGTATATGCTCGAACTTCTAGTCCTCTTCGGATTTATCACTGGGTCACTCGGAAGCAAATACCGCCAAATGCGGCTTCGTGACAAATAATAGATCCTTCATCTTGCTCCTCCAGTAATGATAGTTGGTACCGTTCAGGTTTACCATGGGCTTCACGTCCATCTCTCCTCACTGGTTTGTTTGTCAACTCCTGACACCCTTCTGGAATTTCAGAATCTGGCTCTGATACCACACTATTAGGACCGAAACGCGAAAATTGTTTCCTAAACCAGAAAGTACTTGCGAGAGAACCGAGCAAAACACACAAACCAAAAACGTCAAACACAAATCGCAGCCACAGAAATTTATACGTGAAAAATCCAGATGAGGACGATCAGAGTCCAACCCTGAAAAACCTCCACTAATGGAATAAAGAGGGTACGCACTCTACAAGCTCCTCACCGATCCAACACGGATCACCGCAACTCTTTGGAATAGAAAATATATTACAACCACAAAAAAAAAAGACAATGAGAAATACCCCAAATTGATCTCCTTATCCGAAACGGCCTCCAATCATTTTTTTCTCCTCTCTAAAGTTGCAATGGCACTATTGCCACCTTTTTTTTCTTTCCCTTATTTTTTTTCTCATATTGTTGTATATTGCATGAGCCTTTATATAAACCTTTGCATGAATTAGGGTTTCTATATGAAAATATATATATGGAAGCCAAAAATATTTACGAAAATCCAATTACATTAAATCATATATTTAATGAAAATAAAATCATAAATTGACTTGTCATAAATTAAAAATCTAATTATATGGAAAGTTAATAAATAAAATATTCAATCATAAATATATAATTAAAGTCAAAAATAGAAATCTATATAATATTTGCTTACCATAAATGTTGTAATATACGACGTTCGATGCACTTTTTGAACTTTTTCAACACACGGATGACGCTCGCCGCACTCTGGGATATTCTTCACATAGGTTGGAAACCCCACCCACTCCAATAGACTTCTCATCCATCTACCAGGAACTTGAAGTAAAAACCAGATATGTATTGTGTAAATTAATTGCGACTGATAAAGCGCAGCAGAAATATTATAAAAGGAAGAATAAAAAATTATAGACCAAGGCATCTTCCTTTTTACCATCTTGGATTATTTCATAACATTGTCTACAAGGTGCGTCGATTTTATTCTAATTGTAAGTGCCATCTCATGGCTCACACAATGATGAGAAACATTGCTAAATGGTACGTCCTCTTCGTCAAGAGACATGGACGACAACGAAGAAAGAACCATAAGCCCCGAGCACAAGTTAAGAGACGAATCCAACGTGCTTAAATTGAGTATGCTCTAATCTCTTACATAAAGGAAGCATTCAATTGGCTGTTTTCTGTCAGCTTGTGCAGGAACGCTGGCCACGCTGCTGAGCAAATCCAAGCTGATTGAGGGCGAGATCATTGGCAGCGCCGGCCCTGAGCTCATGGGGGTCCGGGACGAACTTTCTAAATAAGATCCCATACATAATTTAAATAAAATAAAACAAAAGTAAAATAAAAAATATGTTTCCACCAAAATTTGAACTAGGAACCTCTTGTGTAGAAGTCTAATGTAATAACCACTACACTATAATTACTTTGTAATGAAAAAGGACTCTTGGTAAATACTAGTTCTATTTTCGATACAAAACTATTTATATATTAAACAAAAAAAAAATTTGGGCCCTCCTAGTCCATGGGGTCCTGGGCGGTCGCCCTGTCCGCCCTGGATCAGGGCCGGCCCTGATCATTGGAGAACATCATTAGTTGGGAAAAATATCATTAAAAAGGTACTTTCAAACATATTGCTTCAAATTTTACAATCTGGCTAGAAACACTAATACTACCTCCCTACGTGATAAGTATTGACGTTAAAAAAAAAAAAAGGACGGTGATTACCTTGTCCATCGTCATCTTCATACAACCCTTCTTTCATCAAAATGGAAAAAGCTATGTAGCATAAAAAAAAAAAATCCATTAAAGAATTGACAAAGTTTTATAGCCAACTATCTTGCTCACATTTCACCTCTATGTAAGTTGGCCAAATTCTTAGTAAAGATGACGACCTACTAGATAAAAAAAAGATTGAGGAGTGGGATGTCCGTAATAAACTACAACTACTTATTCCCTAATCACTTACTTAAAGAAGTAAGGTGATAACAATGAAAATAATTGACCAAAAAGAAAACTATGAAAATGAGGGAATATGACATACACTACAAAAATATACTGTTTTAACGACGGAATTATACGTCGTTAAAATACAATATTTCGTCGCTATTTGCATTTAGCGACTGATTAGCGACGAAAGTATTTCGTCAGAAAAATTAACGTCGCTACAAAAATTCCGTCGCTAATCCGTCGCTTTATCGACACTAATACCGTCGCTTTATCGACGGATTAGCGACGAAATGAGCGACATAAAACCAGCGACGGATCAGTGACGTATAAATTTCGTCGCTAAACTTTCAGACTACTTACCGACATAATAGCGACGGATTATGTGAGCCAAAATTTGCCAAATTTTCCAGAAGGTTTTGTATATTCAGGACTTACAGAGTTCGTCGCTAATCCGTCGCTAAGTCGTCACTCTCAGTGATGGATTAACGACGGATGCTAGTGACGGACTCTGATACATGTTTGGCACATTTGTGTGTATCATACGTTTTAGCGACGGAATAGTCCGTCGCTAGGTAGTCGCTGGCGTGAGATTTTTCGTCAAAAATCTGTCGCTGACCTGAGATTTTTTAGATATTTCGCCGCCAGTTCGTCGCTGAAGGTAATATTTTTTCCCATAAATCAATTTCTGCTGAGCATATACATATTATACATTCACCAATTTCCATACAAATAAATTTTACACAAGTAAATTCTACACAAACTAATAAAACTCACACAAACATGTACAAATGTTATATATACAATGAAATAATAAAGTAGCGTAATCCAAACATGTACAAATAACTTTTATACAATTCCACAAAGTCAAATAAATACAATCAAGTCAAAACAATACAACCAACTAAAAAAATCCCACAAACTCAAAAAATTCATCAAGTCAACGGTGGAGGCGACGGCGGCTGACGGCTAGCCATGTACTGCGCCACAACCATAGCGATGATATCATGTAGATCATTAGGAACAATAGCAGACGGAGTAGTGACAGGAGCCGTCGAAGGCGCTAGATGACCCATCGATGCTTTCGGAGGAGCTGGAGCCGTCGGAATAGCTGGAGGACCCAACGTAATTGCCGTCGGAGGAGCCGTCGTAGTAGCCGTCGGGGGAGCAGGTGCTGCAGTATCACGAGTGGCTATCAACTGTTGGACTAGCCCATGGAGCCGGGCACTGATAGAGCTGGAGTAGACGTCAGAGGAGCTCTGGAAAGAACCGACGGCTGGGATGCCAACGATTCGGTACCGTACACGCTGTCGCCTTTCCCTCTCCCGACATCTTCCACCGATCGTTCCTCTCAGTTGGCGTACTGCTCTCAGCGCCCCCCTCTAGCATTTCATATGTCTCCTATATTTGTTTATATAAATAACTTTAGAGTTAAGAATTTTAGAGTTATATGTGTTATATTTGATTTTGGTTAGAGTATTATATTAGATACTAGATATCATAGTATATATATATATATATATATATATATATATATATATATATATATATATATATATATATATATATATATAATTTGAGTTATATTTGCTATATTTGATTTTTATGATATCTTAAAATAGGATATTAACCAAGGTTCGAAGTATCAGAATCAGAATCGCTATCGGACCATTCCCATGAGGTTTAAAGTAAATTAAATAAAATTATAATTTTAACTATTTACAGTGTTTACAGTATTGTTTCTTAAAATAAGATATTAACCAAGGTGCATAATTTTAAGTATTTACAATGTTGTTTCTTAGTATTTTTGAAATTAAATGAAATAATAATCACCCTTGTCGATTAATTTACATGCGATAGATAAGTTTTCCTTTTTTTATATGCTTTTACAATCTTAATATAACCTAATATAACTTCATAAACCATCAGAATGGATAAAAAATCAACCAAGAAACTAAAAAATGTCATAATTTGACTGTTTGACCTAGAGTTGACCTAGTTTGATTGTTTTGACCTAGAAACCTAGAATCTAATTAAATTATAAAAATAATCTAATTAAATTGACAAAATTTTATAAAGACAACTTACATATGCATTGGCGGCCCGCTCATCTACGAGCTTCCCATCCTTCTTCTTTTTATGGGTCCGTTAGAAAATTGTTGAGAAGTCGACGGCCTTGGGGTCTACCTCGGCTCTGGCGACCTCGTCGCAGTGTAAAGATTAAGAAATTAATAATCAAGTAAAAAAAATATAATTACAAAAAAACTGATCTAGCAAAATTTTTTAATACTAAACATCCGTCGAAAATGCTCGACGGTCGGAATGGATCCACCAGTATGGAGACCACCCTTAGCACAGATAACCTTCGCCTTCTCGCACTTGGCCTTGTAGGCCGGGTTGTCTATCTTCTTCTTCATCCCCTCCTAGTACTCCGCTTTCAGCCACTCCTTGCGGTGATCCGGTCCAAGTAATGCCAGCGCCTTCTGGTCATTGATCATATTTCTCAACCTATTGCTGGCGATGGTCTTGTAGCACTTCTAGATATCACTATCTCTATGATACGGCCACCAGAACAACCTCTGCAAATTAGAAAAATATTTTTTATCATTGTAATAAATAAAATATTATTATAAATAAAATTCATATACATACCCCGAGCTTCTCCAAGCAAGTGAATCGTCAATCGAGCGGGATGTCACTGAAGTTGATATAAGGACCATCAAAGTAGCCCCGCATGACTTCCTCCAGATCATTCCTAGCCTTGATCGGGAAAAATCTGAAATAAGTAGACAATATACAATTAGAATAAAAAATACAAAATAAATATTTGAATTGACAAATAAATGCTTACGTTGCTCCATCGGCCCATAGCTCGGGACGACAGATATTGGATGACTGCTCTGGTAGTAGGAGGGTCTGCAAATCCTGGACGACGGACATTTACTCTGTTATCCATAAGAAGGCCTGGAAATGAATTTGCTCCTGTGGGAGCAACTGGTGGAATAGCTGGTGTAGTAGTGGTTGGAGTAGAAGAAGGGGTAGTAGCTGCTGGCAATCCGGGAGATCTAGTAGCTCCTCCTACTGAAGAACAAGTATATGGCGGAGATAAACCATCCGCCGCATCTACGAACTCGTCCTTAGGTCGTGTGCGAGAATATGGGGTAGTAGGCATAGTGGACGAAGGATGCTAAGAAGATGATCCTCTCTGAACTTGTCGTCGTCCTCGTCCCACCTTACTATAGGTATATCTACAGCAAATAAAAAATGGTATCATCAAACATATAATAATAAAGTAATGGTGTGGTGAAATAAGTAAATACTAGTATGATGATAAAATAAATAATAATCGTGTCATGAAATAATTAAATAAATATCTAAGCTAATGCATATTTATGTACGTACTAATCTTCTTCATCTTCCGAATCGTCATCGTCTTCCGAATCATTTTTCGAATCGTTTTCATCTTCTACTTCTTCATTTTCATCTTCACTTCCACTATCACTATCACCTTCATCTTCCAATTCTTGTTCCTCGCTCGATACCTCCATATCAGAGTTTTTTTCTATATGAGGTATATCTTCTATCTCAATCTTTTCGTCAACTTTATCATCCTCTACGGTAATGTCAACCTCCATACCATCAACACCGGCCAAACTCATATATGCAAGTTGAGGCATGACGACCTCATCTTCTTGGTATTCTAGATCCCCAATATTATATGTGTTTCTAGCTTTAGTTTTGCATACAATCCACCAATCTTTATTATTGTGTCGTCGACTAGGATAGCTCGTATAATACACTTGAACCGATTGACTAGCCAACACAAATGGTTCAAAATCTATATATCTTTTTCCATGTTTTATATCAACAAACCCAAACTGTTTGTCAATTTTCCATCCTTGCTTGGGTGTTGTGTCAAACCAATCACATGTAAACATCATAATTTTGTCTCATAAGAGTAATCCAGTTCCACGATATATCTTAGTACACTATAATAGTCAAATTCTGGATCGACATCATAGACTGAACCCCTCACACATACTCCAGATTTTTTGTATAATTAGCCTCCTTATCGACAAATGATTGATTAATAGACTTATCGGTGGTTCTAAATTTGAACTCATTGATAGTGTATCCATCCCAACACTTTGCCCTCTTCCTTGGTCCGATAGCTAATGTTCGAAGTCGTTCATTCTGTAAGTCTGTACCATGATAAAAAACCTGAAATATTACGTATCATATAAACATTAGACAAAGATTGGTCTGAATGCTAAATTTAGAATGCTTAATGTTTAGGATCCGTACATAATTATGGAACCACGATGGGAATTTTCTATCAACCTCTCTAGCAAGATCATCTTCATTAATATTAGGTCTCTCCATTTTTATCTCAGCTCTAAAAATACTCTGATAATAAGGAGAACAGTTAGAGCAATTCTTTTCCAAGTATATACAAAATTAAAATATCTAGAAAAATGTGTCGCTTACTTCTCAATATCTTGCATCTCTTTTATAACACTATTTAACAATATATACCGATAAGCGTCTTCAAACTTATCGTCTTTTAACCAACGTACTTTAGTAGCACTATTCTGGGCATCAACCCCATTGTCATCATTCCTTAGGGCTCTATTGTGATTTATTCTGATATGAGTATCAAAGTAGATAGAGCAGAAGTTTGAAACCTCCTCAATGATATATGCTTTGCATATCGAAGCTTTTATATGAGCCTTATTGCCATCCATCTTCTTCAGGTGATATAGATACCTATAGATAATATATTGAATCTTAGAATTATTTGAATAAAAAATTATTAGTATAAAGAATTTATATCTCTCAAATAGATACATCCATCGATAATGGATGAGAGTACCGATGCGTGCTTCGTATGCAAGATGAATCGGCAAATATTTCATATTATTAAAAAATTCGGGGGGAAGCACATTTTCTAACTTACACAATGTCAATACAATCTTCTCCTCAAGTTCTATTATATGTTGCATCGTCAACTTGCTTGAACACAAATCTCTAAAGAATATAGATAATTCGGCCAACGAAGTCCATAATTGATGAGGAAACATCTCTCTCAGAGCAATAGATAGTAACCTCTCTATAAACACATGGTAATCAAGACTCTTCATCCCAGTCAGCTTGCGTTTGTCGAGATCAACACATCTTGCCAGATTTGACACGTAGCCATCAGAAAATCTAAACTTTGAAATCCAATTGCATATTATCAATTTATCCTTCCTACTCAATGTAAATGGCGCTGGAGGCTTGACCCAATTGTCGTTGCCACTTCGTTTTAGGTACATATCTGAACGACTGCAAATAATTTCCATGTCCTTTCTTACTTTGATATTGTCTTTCATTTTTCCTTTGATATCCATCACCGTATTAAAGATGTTATCGAATACATTATTTTTGATATGCATGACATCAAGATTGTACCTTATGAGATTGTCCTTCCAATAAGGTAAGTCCCAAAAGATACTCTGCTTCGTCCAATTATGCCTACATCCGAAACCTTCAAAGTGATCGGTTGATATCAGATCTTCCATCACATTCGATAATCCATCTACCTTTTTCCAAACTCCGTCTCCTGTCAGTCTCAAAGGAGGAGGAGATAGTTCTTATTTACTAGATCTAAAGACATCTCTGTTCCTTCTCCATGGATGCGACACAATAAGGAACTGACGGTGACAATAAAAAAATATTCTTTTCTCCATTCTGGAGACGGAATGCCTTACTCTTTTCTATACATATCGGACAAGACAAAGTACCATGAGTACTCCACCACGATAACATCCTATATGCTGGAAAATCATTGATGGTCCATATGAGAGACGCACTCATCTGAAAGTTCTGCTCCTTCGATATATCATATGTCCGAACGCAGAATTTTAATAATTGTTTCAACTCATCCACCAACGGCTACAAGTAGATATCGATCTTCTTCTTTAGATTTTTTGGACCGGGTATGATAAGTGTCAAGAACATATAAGGAGTCTTCATGCACATCTACGGTGGTAGATTATAAGGAGTCAAAATCACCAGCCAATAAGAGTACTGAGATCCCAACTGTCCGAAAGGAGGAATCCATCAGAACATAAATCCAACCGAATATTTCTAGGCTCCGCAGCTAATTTAGGATGACACAGATCAAAGTGTTTCCATGCCTCTCCATCGGAAGGATGAGATAATTCTCCTTTATCCATCTTTCATTCCTTGCTATGATATGTCATGTGTTGTGCTGTATTTACGGACATATACATCCTTTGCAGCCTCTTTGTGATCAACAAAAACTTCATATACTTATAGGGACACAACCTTACTCGGGCAGTTGGCTTTCCTTTGCCCCGGATTGGCTTATACCGGTCTGCATGACAGAAAATGTATTTATCTTTATCATTGTTCTTCTTTTAGTACAACATGCAACCGTTTGGACAATAATCTATCTTTTCTTAGCCTAATCCGAGTTTTCGTATCTTCATCTTCGACTTGTAGAAGTTTTCAGGCAACTTCTTCGATCCTTTTGGCAACAACTCTCTAACAAACTAAATTATCCGGTCGTATCATTCCTACGGCAAGTTAAAATCAGACTTTAGGTTCAACAACCGCATCACCACCGACATGACAGAATGAGAATCATAACCCGAGTATAATGGAGTATCGGCATTCTTGAACATATCATATAATTTTTTTGCATCAGGATTAGGATCCTCCGAATCAAAACTTGGACCGACCGCATCAAATACCAACTCACGCGCCAAGTTTCGCGGTCAATATTCAAAGTTATCTCCAAGAGTGGACTCTTCTATCTCCTTATTGAAGGAGGAATGATGATATTACGAAAACAAAGGTTCTCCTTGAGCCATCCACTCCTTGCAGTTCAGTACAAAACCCTTCTTATAGAGATGCTCCGTCACGAGATCCACCTCTTTGAATGGTATATTACGATATTTGACACAAGGACACTTGATGAGCCTCTCATCTATGAAATGAGGTTGACTACGGGCGTATTTGAGAAATTTCTCAATGCCCGCCATGAAATCATCTGTCAAACAATATTAATTCAAACAATATTGATTAATTAGATTCAAGATGAGTTAAGATATTTGCTAAATGATTAGTTAGTTAGGATACTTGATGAAGAAGTCTCATAAAGAACTAAATATTGTAAAAGCTAGAGTTAGGATACTTGTTTTACACGTATCCAAAATTATACTTTCTCGACACTCATCTGAATATGGCTGATACATGCCTTAGCATAGTAAGGTTGTAAAAACAAGTAAAAAATAAACTTATCTATCACATGCAAACTAATCGGCAAGGGTGACTACTATTTCATTCAATTTCAAAACTACTAAGAAACAATACTAGAAATACTTAAAATTATGCCTAAATGTATGAAATATATTTTCTGAAATGTTATTAATTTATTAATAATCATTTATTTTTCGATACAAAAAAAATTTGATATTCTGATCCGTAACCGACGATATGGCCGATACTCCGATTCGCAATTCCATATCTACTTTTAAGTACTTAGTACCTAATTATGGTAACTACTAATTAGTATTTATATTAGTACTCTAAAGTATAACTATAAATGACTATAATACAATTTGATTTTTCGATAGTAACCTCTCTATAAACACATGGTAATCAAGACTCTTCATCCCAGTCAGCTTGCATTTGTCGAGATCAACACATCTTGCCAGATTTGACACGTAGCCATCAGAAAAATCTAAACTTTGAAATCCAATTGCATATTATCAATTTATCCTTCCTACTCAATGTAAATGGCGCTGGAGGCTTGACCCAATTGTCGTTGCCACTTCGTTTTAGGTACATATCTGAACGACTGCAAATAATTTCTATGTCCTTTCTTACTTTGACATTGTCTTTCATTTTTCCTTTGATATCCATCACCGTATTAAAGATGTTATCGAATACATTATTTTTGATATGCATGACATCAAGATTGTACCTTATGAGATTGTCCTTCCAATAAGGTAAGTCCCAAAAGATACTCTGCTTCGTCCAATTATGCCTACATCCGAAACCTTCAAAGTGATCGGTTGATATCAGATCTTCCATCACATTCGATAATCCATCTACCTTTTTCCAAACTCCATCTCCTGTCAGTCTCAAAGGAGGAGGAGATAGTTCTTATTTACTAGATCTAAAGACATCTCTGTTCCTTCTCCATGGATGCGACACAATAAGGAACTGACGGTGACAATAAAAAAATATTCTTTTCTCCATTCTGGAGACGGAATGCCTTACTCTTTTCTATACATATCGGACAAGACAAAGTACCATGAGTACTCCACCACGATAACATCCTATATGCTGGAAAATCATTGATGGTCCATATGAGAGACGCACTCATCTGAAAGTTCTGCTCCTTCGATATATCATATGTCCGAACGCAGAATTTTTATAATTGTTTCAACTCATCCACCAACGGCTACAAGTAGATATCGATCTTCTTCTTTAGATTTTTTGGACCGGGTATGATAAGTGTCAAGAACATATAAGGAGTCTTCATGCACATCTACGGTGGTAGATTATAAGGAGTCAAAATCATCAGCCAATAAGAGTACTGAGATCCCAACTGTCCGAAAGGAGGAATCCATCAGAACATAAATCCAACCGAATATTTCTAGGCTCCGCAGCTAATTTAGGATGACACAGATCAAAGTGTTTCCATGCCTCTCCATCGGAAGGATGAGATAATTCTCCTTTATCCATCTTTCATTCCTTGCTATGATATGTCATGTGTTGTGCTGTATTTACGGACATATACATCCTTTGCAGCCTCTTTGTGATCAACAAAAACTTCATATACTTATAGGGACACAACCTTGCTCGGGCAGTTGGCTTTCCTTTGCCCCGGATTGGCTTATACCGGTCTGCATGACAGAAAATGTATTTATCTTTATCATTGTTCTTCTTTTAGTACAACATGCAACCGTTTGGACAATAATCTATCTTTTCTTAGCCTAATCCGAGTTTTCGTATCTTCATCTTCGACTTGTAGAAGTTTTCAGGCAACTTCTTCGATCCTTTTGGTAACAACTCTCTAACAAACTAAATTATCCGGTCGTATCATTCCTACGGCAAGTTAAAATCAGACTTTAGGTTCAACAACCGCATCACCACCGACATGACAGAATGAGAATCATAACCCGAGTATAATGGAGTATCGGCATTCTTGAACATATCATATAATTTTTTTGCATCAGGATTAGGATCCTCCGAATTAAAACTTGGACCGACCGCATCAAATACCAACTCACGCGCCAAGTTTAGCGGTCAATATTCAAAGTTATCTCCAAGAGTGGACTCTTCTATCTCCTTATTGAAGGAGGAATGATGATATTACGAAAACAAAGGTTCTCCTTGAGCCATCCACTCCTTGCAGTTCGGTACAAAACCCTTCTTATAGAGATGCTCCGTCACGAGATCCACCTCTTTGAATGGTATATTACGATATTTGACACAAGGACACTTGATGAGCCTCTCATCTATGAAATGAGGTTGACTACGGGCGTATTTGAGAAATTTCTCAACGCCCGCCATGAAATCATCTGTCAAACAATATTAATTCAAACAATATTGATTAATTAGATTCAAGATGAGTTAAGATATTTGCTAAATGATTAGTTAGTTAGGATACTTGATGAAGAAGTCTCATAAAGAACTAAATATTGTAAAAGCTAGAGTTAGGATACTTGTTTTACACGTATCCAAAATTATACTTTCTCGACACTCATCTGAATATGGCTGATACATGCCTTAGCATAGTAAGGTTGTAAAAACAAGTAAAAAATAAACTTATCTATCACATGCAAACTAATCGGCAAGGGTGACTACTATTTCATTCAATTTCAAAACTACTAAGAAACAATACTAGAAATACTTAAAATTATGCCTAAATGTATGAAATATATTTTCTGAAATGTTATTAATTTATTAATAATCATTTGTTTTTCGATACAAAAAAAATTTGATATTCTGATCCGTAACCGACGATATGGCCGATACTCCGATTCGCAATTCCATATCTACTTTTAAGTACTTAGTACCTAATTATGGTAACTACTAATTACTATTTATATTAGTACTCTAAAGTATAACTATAAATGACTATAATACAATTTGATTTTTCGATCGATTTATTTGCGCTTTTTTTTTGCTAATATATATAGTAACTAAATATACCAATTTTTTTAAACTGAACCGAATAATGCTCACCCCTAACTATTACTGAAACTGAACCGAATAATGCTCACTAGGAGGTGGAGTGTGTGTGTGGTATCCGTGTTCTAGTGTCCGTGTCCAACTATCATGTCCGTACGTGTCCAGCACCCAAATCCTAAATGCAAAAATTATGTATAATCCCCAAATCCCAAATCCAATAATTAAAGAAATAAAAACTAGGATTAGGGTTTACCTTCGAGGAGGGGTAGTTGAGAGGGGGTCAAGGAGAGGGGGGTCAAGAGAGGGGGGCTGGAGTGGGGGTGTCAAGGGTGTCGAGGAGAGGGGGGTGGAGGGTCAGGGGTCATAAGGAGGAGAAGGAGGAGGATGAGAAGAGGGGGTTGGAGGAGAAGGGGTCGGAGGGTCGGGGGTCAGGGGTAAGAGAGGAGAAGCTGCCGCCGGAGGAGGAGGAGAGGGGGTCGGAGGGTCGGGGGTCAGGGCTGAGAGAGGAGAGAGAGAGAGAGAGAGTTTGGGGGAAAATGAAAATGAAACTGGAACATTGAATTTTAACGTTTGGTAGCGACAAAAATTTTCATTGCTATTCCGTCGCGGAGAAAAAATCGACACCACAGTGACGAAATAGCGACATAAATTAATATATGTTTCTTATATAAATACATTAGTCGCTATGCCGTTGGTTTTCCGTCGCTAACCCAATGACAAAATTTGATCCGTCACTGAGACCCGTCGCTATTTTACAGTATTTTTTAAAGTGATATGTTTAGAAGTTGGCTCAATTTAATGGACTTGTTTCATTAATGTAATATTGAGTCTATTTATAGACAAGGGTGTACTCTCATCCCTTAGTAAGGATGACAGCTATCTGTGATGTAGCAGGAATATGCTTGGTTGAACTTACGAATCTTAACACTCTCAAATAAAGTGACAACGAACCTCGATGTGGTTGGTGAGCTCATGGAAAACCATATTTTCAACAATATAAATAGTTGTCTGGGTATCAAAGTAGAAAACAACAGGAGAATAAGTAACTCAAAAATCGCATGAGTCATCGAGTGATACTCAACTTCAGCAGAAGAACATGCAACAACAGTCTATTCTTGCTCCGCCAAGTAACAAGATCTTCCCAAAAAGAATGTACATAAATTACTTCTCAAACGACAATCATCCACTAAACCCGCATAACCAGCATATGCATAAATGGTCGGTACGAGTGGAGGAAGGTTGACATTAAGACTCTAGCCATAAGATTTCTACAGGTAGCAAAGTATATACTCAACAACTTGAAGATGAGATGTTCGAGAAGACTATATATATTGGCTAATAGTACTCACAACAAAGAAAATGTTTCGACGAGTAATAGCCATATATATTGTTGATATGGTATGTTGGGTGTCATATTTAAGTATAGTATAAGCACATGGGAATATCCTGAGGACATATTTGGGATGCCAGAATATGTCACAGGATATTCCATTATGAGATTATTGTCATAATGATTGAGATCATTGTATTAATGACTGTAAGGCTATATAATGCCAATGAGACAATCAATAAAATCATCAACTAATTTCAACATGGTATCAGAGCCAAGTTTCCACAAACCCTAGCCGTCACCAAGCTTCCACAAACCCACAGGAGGATTTTCTAGATCTCCTCCACCGAACTCTTCCACGCCCCCCTCCCTTCCCGCCTCGTCTACCCCCCTCCCTTCAAAAAAAAAAAAAAAAAAAATCTTCACGGCTGCTGCGACTGCTGCTGCTGCTGCGACGGCGGCTGTGACATGCGTGCTGCCGCCTCCTCCACACCAGCACTAGACATCGCCTAATAGGGATGCCTAGATCTGGAAAAAGGGGGGACATATTCGGATCTAGGAGCGGACGACGAGGACGAGCGTGAGTCGTGGAGCGGACGTGACGTGATTGGATAGACGAAGCATCGATGGAGGAGATCATCAAGAAGCTAGATTCTGCAGAGGTGGCGACGTTGATGAAGTTGTTGACGATGTCGGCTGGTGAGAACACGACACGAACGTCGCCGGAGTTGAAGCTTCCCTCCATCGATCTGAAATTAGATGGACCAGCCACCTATCTGAGTTGGTCACGGCGGGTGAGAAGAACCCTCGCAGGAAAAAACATGGAGGGGTTCCTGACGGGCGAGACGACAGAGCCGGACGAGGGCTCGACAGGACGCGATGAGTGGAAGTCCACTCATATGGTGATCTACATCTGGCTTCTCAACTCCTTAGTCCAGTCTATTGCCGCCACAGTAGACGGTATTGAGATGGTGAAAGATGTGTGGGAGAAGTTGAGAAGGACCTATGATGGTGTGGGGAACAACTTACGGGTCTTCCAGATAAAGGGGGAGATTGATGACACCGTACAGGGAGAGAAGACGGTGCAGGAGTATGCCACGGAGTTGGAGCGTCTGTGGTTGGATTATGATCACTCCTCAGATCGGGCGAGCTGTGGGGACCCTAAGTGTAAGGAGAGACAGGTGTGTCTGCAGGAGAGGACGATGAAGTTTCTCAAAGGGCTGACTGCAGCTTTCGCACAGAGGACGGCCCTACTTCTAGCCCAACCAAAGATCCCTAGCCTTGAGGAGGCTATCTCAGCCATGATCCAGGAGGAGACACGCATCAGGCTGCAAGCAGGGACATGTGGTCCCCCCGAAGCAAAGTCAGCACTAGCGATCACCAGCTTAGGTAACACACGATCTAAGGGAGAACCCTGGCAGGATAACCGGCAGTGCTACAACTGTGGGGAGATGGGTCATCATCGATATGCTTGTACCAAACCACCTAGGGAGGGAGACTCAGGTGGTGCACGAGGACCGTTCGGCGGACGAAGATATAATGGAGGACGTGGTCGTGGTCGAGGGGGTAGACGAGGCGGCCAAGGAGGTTATCGAGCAAACCTCCTGATATCAGAAGGGAACGGAGAAGCTGATGGCACCATTACTGTGGAGGACCAGGCACTGGGAGACATGAGGAGTAGAACAGAGGAGGCGTCCACCTCATTCTTTATTAGGGGCAACGCTGCCATATATGCCCATCCATCAGAAGGTACTGACGAATCACTTGCCCTTGCGTCTATCTCTTCCCTTAAATCATCAGACTGGATTATCGACTCGGGAGCATCTCGACATGTGACTGGGAATGCTAGTGAGTTTTCTTCCTACACTCACCTAGCATCAGCAGACAGCATTCAGACAGCTGATGGCACTTTCCAGCCAGTGGTCGGTAAGGGTACTGTTAATTGTACAGGTTCAGTAAGATTATCCAATGTTTTACATGCTCCATCATTTCCAGTCAGTCTCTTGTCCATTAGTTCTATAATCCTCCAACTTAAATGCATTGTTTCTTTTGATATTCCTAAGGTGACCTTCCAGGAGAAAGGGACAGGACGAAGACTTGGGACTGGCACTTGGCATGAGGGACTGTGGTACCTAGATCGAGAAGGACTGGACTCAGCATTGGTATCTATGGCAGAGAAGGCTGGCATGGAAGGACTGCAGCAGAGGACTGAGGATACCTTGATGCTCCATCATCGGAGGATGGGACATTCTTCCTTTGATACTCTAAGTAAGTTATATCCAGAGATTTATGCAAAAACAAAAAAAGAGAAATTAGTATGTGATGCGTGCGAGTTAGGAAAACTTACTAGGAGCTCATATGTTGGCACGGGTCATAGGAGCACTTTTGCTTTTGAGGTAGTACATTCTGATGTCTGGGGTCCATGTGCTACTAACACTATGAATGGTTATAAGTACTTTGTTTCTTTCATTGAGTGTGCCTCTCGTGTTACCTGGTTATATTTGATGAAAAATAAGAATGATGTACCTGCTTGTTTTCGGGATTTCCATAAGCATATCCAGACTCAGTACAAAGCAGTTGTGAAGGTACTGAGGTCTGACAATGGAACGGAGTATACCAACAGGACGCTTGCAGAATACTTGTCAGCACACGGAATACAGCATCAGACCACCTGTGCATACACACCAGCACAAAATGGAATTGCAGAAAGGAAAAACAGACACCTTCTGGAGGTCGCAAGAAGTATGATGATCGACATGAATGTCCCACAGAGTCTGTGGGGGCATGCAGTGTTGACAGCAGCTCAACTCATCAACAGGATGCCCTCGAAGGTCCTCGGATGGAAGTCCCCATGTGAGGTATTGCAAGGCAATAATAGTGGGATACTCCCACTGAAGGTGTTTGGGTGTGTGTGTTTTGTGAAGGACAACAGGCCATCAGTTGGGAAACTTGACCCTAGAGCGGTCAAATGCATCTTCGTAGGCTACTCGGCGACCCAGAAGGGGTATGTGTGCTGGAGTCCAGTAGAGAAGAAGAAGTTTGTCAGTATGGATGTCCACTTTCGGGAGCATGAGCCATACTACCACCAGGACGGAACTTCACACAACACGCCTAATACTGCCAGTATTAGGCGAGAGGGGGAGATGGAGAACTTTGTGGTAACCGATTTAGAAGTTTGGCATGGAGGCACGGAGAAGGGACAAGAAGGTGAAGGTGTTAGGCCTACGGCTCAGGGAGAGTTACTTACCTACAGCAGGAGAGAGAAGCAAACTGTAGGACCAGTACCGACAGTGCCAGTGCCAAGTCCTTTGCCTGCGTTCGTCCCAACTCCTGAGGCACCGACACCAACCCCCCTTCAGGTGATACCCCCTCCTTCACAAAATATCATTCCTCCTACTTCTACTCCTCCCACACCACTATCTGTACGGAGGACCACTCGCAGCAATGCAGGAAATCCTCCAAACAGATATGGTTGGGATATTGCTCAGTTTGTTTCTTATGACCATATCTCTTCTTCTCATGGAGCATTTATAGCATCTTTGGATAGTATTACTGTACCTAACAATTGGCAGGTTGCCAAGAACGATCCAAAGTGGAAAGCGGCAATGCACGAGGAGTTGGGAGCTCTGGAGAAGAACCACACTTGGGAGCTTGTGAGACTGCCAGAGGGGAAGAGAGCAGTTGGATGCAAGTGGGTCTTTACCGTGAAGCAGAACCCAGATGGACAGGTTGAGCGCTACAAAGCTCGACTAGTAGCCAAAGGATACAGTCAGACGTACGGTATCGACTATGACGAGACCTTTGCACCAGTTGCAAAGATGAGCACTGTCAGGACTCTGATTTCTCTGGCAGCGAATGGTGGATGGAAGCTACACCAACTGGATGTGAAGAATGCGTTTCTTCACAGAGATCTAGTGGAGGAGGTGTACATGGAGATACCACCAGGATTTGGCACCAATCAGACAGTAGGCAAGGTCTGCAGGTTGAAGAAGTCCATCTATGGACTGAAGCAGTCTCCTCGAGCGTGGTTTGACAGATTCAGAAGAGCGATGATAGGGATGGGATATCAGCAGATCAATGCGGATCATACTGTGTTCTTCCGTCGGAGTGGAGGCCACATCACCATGCTTGCGGTGTATGTGGACGATATGATTATCACAGGAGATGATGAGCAGGAGATCGCCCAACTCAAAGGAAAGCTTGGCAAGGAATTCGAGGTGAAGGATCTCGGCCTTCTTCGGTACTTCCTTGGGATTGAGATTGCTCGAGAAGCAGAGGGGATTGTTCTCTCTCAAAGGAAGTATGCATTGGACCTTCTCACAGAAACTGGGATGTTGGGGTGCAAACCTGCAGCGACACCAATAGATCAGAGGTTCAAGATTGATGCTGAGGTTGGAGAACCAGTTGATCGGGACAGATACCAGAGACTGGTTGGCAAGTTGATCTATTTGAGCCACACACGTCCTGATATCTGCTTTGCAGTAAGTGTGGTGAGCCGCTACATGCATGACCCACGGAAGGGTCATATGGATGCAGTGTACCAGATTCTGAGGTACCTGAAAGGTGCTCCCGGGAAGGGACTAATATTCAGGAAGAACAATCACGTGAGCATCGAGGGCTACTGTGATTCTGACTGGGCTAGTTGTGCTGATGACAGGAGGTCTACCTCAGGATATTGCATATTTGTAGGAGGTAACTTGGTCTCCTGGAGGAGTAAGAAGCAGTCTGTGGTGGCCAGATCGACAGCTGAAGCAGAGTACAGAGCTATGGCCTTGGGAGTTGCAGAGCTGCTATGGTTGAAGAATATGCTGGTGGAGCTGAAGCTGGATCAAGGAGCCAAGATGAAGCTGTGGTGTGACAATCAGTCAGCTATTAGTATCGCCAACAATCCAGTACAGCATGACAGGACCAAACACATCGAGATTGATAGATTCTTCATCAAAGAGAAGTTGGATAGTGGATTACTGGAGCTTGGCCATGTTCCAACCAGGGATCAAGTAGCAGATGGACTAACCAAGGGACTCGCCTCAGTGAGCATGATTAGAGGATGTGACAAGATGGGCTTAGTGAATATCTTTCACCCATCTTGAGGGGGAGTGTTGATATGGTATGTTGGGTGTCATATTTAAGTATAGTATAAGCACATGGGAATATCCTGAGGACATATTTGGGATGCCAGAATATGTCACAGGATATTCCATTATGAGATTATTGTCATAATGATTGAGATCATTGTATTAATGACTGTAAGGCTATATAATGCCAATGAGACAATCAATAAAATCATCAACTAATTTCAACATATATCAACTTTTCCACAAGACAACGAGAGTAATCTGGACTGGACAACAGTGAATATAATGCAGAGCCAAGAGAAAAAAGTTTCAAGTTCGCAACCATAGGAGTATCAACTGTCTTACACCCCAAATAGCAATCATTATGCAAAAGAATCATATAATACCTCTGCTGAGATAGAATAAGGGAATCATCCTGTCGAACAACCTTAATCCCCATAAAGTAACGAAGAATACCCAACCCTTAGTATAAAAATGAGAGGATAACTGCCTTTAAATCATAAGAAATCGTAGCTGCAGCATTGCCAATAATAATGATATCAACAAAGTCTAAAAGAACCAATGTCGGGTCGACAATTGGTCATAAAATTACCAAATCTTATATGGATCTTTCTTATGCTCCATAGTTGGTCCCATTCTAATACAAGAAGAATTGGATAATAATGATGATACAGAGATGGATTAACAGAGTGTTACATTTTTGTTTGTCAAATGCACAACAAGGAGATTAAATCTGAATTTCTCTGATATCATGTTAAAGCCTCTGCTACTGCTCCATAATTCTAGAGTATTGGTGAGAGATGAGGGTTATATAATTATATTACTCAACATAACATAATCAGTAGAAAGTGGTACATTTTTGCTTGTCAAATGTGCAACAAGGAGATTAAACATGGGTTTATCTGATACTATGTTAAAGTCTATGCGAGTGCACCAAAACTCTAGAGCATTGGTGAGATATGAGGGTTATATGATTATATTACTCAACATAACACAAAGTTAATTGAAACAAAAAATAATATAGCATACCACTAAAAGGCAGCTACAAGATACAGCAATATAAACTACAAAGATAAAGGTTCATACCAAGCAGTAAAGTTAGAAAATGAGTAAATATTATTAATTCAAAGATGTGCAAGACTTCAAAGAATCTCTAAGAGTGTTACCATCCAGATCACGACCTGCAATAAATTATATGCAACCAAGGAGGTCAGAATCTCAAACTAGACCGAGAAAAATATTATACAGAAAGTTAGTACAACGTTTTCAGGCTTTACCTATGAAAACAATCTTGTTTAATTGATTTTTGGTCTGATGCCATTTGCGACCAGGCACAATCTCATATAGTTCTTACAGCCTGTCCAAACAAGTGATATTGAACCCTAATAAATTATCATATGAACATGTTTAAGGTATAATTGCATATTTCCACACTTCAAGTAATGCAAAACTTTCTTAAGTAGCATACTAACGGTAAGAAAAAAGGCTGAAACCTGCGCAGATGCTTCACAAATTAACTTTTAAATTCTTGCCAGATATACAGTTACCAAGTAATACTTTGTCAACAAGCTCAATTTTTGTTGCTGTAAAAAGGACTTTCTATCCACAACGAACTGTTAGTTCATCCATTAGCTTATGATTTACAAAAGTCTTCTTCTTTAGCTTTTACATCTCTATCTAATTTCAAGTTGTACTATGCAATAACACAGTTTCTACATTCAAAATCCAGCAATCCAAAATAAAATTTTATATTTTTCATGTTGATTTGAGCCTTATGGACCTTTCTAACGCCATCCAGATATAGCCTATCATGTTCCGTCTATTTTCGTAGATTATCAATTGTGGACCCTCATGCTCTATAAGACCTAAACTTATGTTTGTATATTAGAATATTCTTGATATATTTGATGGTATATTAGAATATTCTTGATATATTTGTTGGGATATTAGAATATTCTACAGGAGGTTTTAATGGGGTATTAATGTAAGATGAAGGGTTGTAAGGCTATAAATAGCCAATAGATTATCAATAAAAAAATATAACAATTACTCCAAAATATTCTACATGGTATCAGAGCCAAAATCCTAGCCACCACCTCCCAAACCCTAACCGCCACCACCACCACCGCCACCGCTGCCACGCCGTCCGCCACCACAACTGCCGCACCGCTCGTTCGCCACCACCGTAGCCGCTCGCCCGCCACCACCACCGCGAAGCCACAACTCCCGCGGAGCCTTCTGTCGCGGTTCCTGGCATCTCCCGCGAGTTGTTCCAGACGTTGACATCAAAGGCCTAGATCTGATGGGGGGTGACATGACCAGGTCTAGGAGAGGACGAAAAGGACGAACATGAATCGTGGGATGAGTGTGAGGTGATCGGAGAAGAGGAGGATCGATGGAGGAGATCATCAAGAAGTTGGACACTTCGGAGGTCGCAACGTTGATGAAGCTGATAAAACTGTCGGCTGGTTAGAGCGCGACACGAACATTGGCGAAGTTGTAGCTTCCATCCATCGATCTGAAGCTTGATAGACCGGCCACCTACCTGAGTTTGTCACGACGGGTGAGGAGAACCCTCGCAGGGAAGAACTTGGAGGATTTTTTGTCAGGAGAGAAGACAGAGCCGGTTGAGGGCTCGACAGGACGCGACGAGTGGAAGTCCACTCATATGGTGGTATACATTTGGCTCCCAATTCTTTAGTCCAGTCGATCGCCGCCACAATGGATGGCCTTGAGATGGTGAAAGACGTTTGGGAGAAGTTGAGGAGACCTACGATGGTATAGGGAATAACTTGAGGGTTTTCCATATCAAGAGGGAGATCGACGACATCATACAAGAAGAGAAGACGATATAGGAGTATGCCACAGAGTTGGAGCATCTGTGGTTGGATTATGATCACTTCTCATATCAGGCAAGCTGCGAGGATCACCGAAGTGTAAGGAGAGACAGGTATGTCTGCAGGAGATGACGATGAAGGTTCTTAAGGGGATGGCCGCAGTATTTGCTCAGAGGATAACACTACTTGTAGCCCAACCGAAAATTCTACACTTGAGGAGGCTATCTTTGCCATGATCCAGGAGAAGACTCGTATCAAGCTACAGGCAGGGACAGGTGGTCCTCCTGAAGTGAATACATCACTGACGGTTGCCAATTCAGGCGGCACAAGACCTAAGGGAGACCCCCAACATTGTTACAACTGCGGAGAGATGGGTCATCTGAGGTATGCTTGCACTAAACCACCCAAGGAGGAAGATTCAGGTGGCGGACGTTGACAGTTTAGAGGATGTGGCCATGGTCGTGGGGGTCGACGGGGTGGTCGAGGAGGTTATTGAGCGAACCTGTTGGTATAAGAAGGCGAGGAGAGAGAGCTAATAGGGCCTATACTGGGGAGGATATCAGGCACTACTGGGCATGCTGGAAGTACTCAGGAGAAAGCAGAGAGCGTCAAGCGATAGAGAGGAGGAGTAAAAATGAGGAGTCCACCTCAGTCTTCGCCATAGGAAACGTTGCCATGTATGCCCATGCATCAGAAGGTACTAATGACTCACTCGCCCTTGCATCTATGTCTTCCTTTAGATCGTCGAACTGGATTGCCGATTCGGGTACATCTCGACACGTGATAGGGAATGCTAGTGAGTTCTCTTCCTACACTCACCTAGCATCTGCAGACAACATTCAAACAGCCGATGGTACTTTTTAGCCAGTGGTCGGTAAGGGTACTGTCGATTGTACAGGTGTAGTAAGATTATCTAATATTTTATATGCTCCTTCTTTTTTAGTCAATCTTTTATCCATTAGTTCTATAATCCTCCAACTAAAATGCATTATCTCTTTTGATATTCCTAAGGTAATTTTCCAGGAGAAGAAGACGGAACAAAGACTTGGGATTGGCACTTGGTATGATGGACTGTAGTACCTGGATCGGAAAGGACCGTATTCGACATTGATGTCTGTGGCAAAAAGGGCAGGAATGAGAGGACCAAAGATGAGTATCGAGGATACACTAATACTCCATCACTGGTGGTTGGGACACTCCTATTTTGGTGTTTTCAGTAGGTTGTATCCATCTATTTATGAGAAGGTAAATAAGGAGAAACTAGTATGTGATGCATGTAATTTAGGCAAACTTACTAGGAGCTCATATGTTGGTGCGGGCCATAGGAGCTCTTCTGTTTTTGATATTATACATTATGATGTCTGGGGGCCATGCGCCATAACTACTATGAATGGTTACAATTATTTCGTCTCTTTTATTGATTGTTCCTCTCGTGTCTCCTAGCTGTATTTGATAAAGAATAAGAGTGAGGTCTTTGCCTATTTTTGGGACTTTCATAAATATGTCCAGACTCAGTACAGAGCAGTAGTGAAGGTACTAAGGTCTGACAATGGAACAGAGTATACCAACAAAGAACTTGAGGAATACATGTCAGCCCAAGGGATATATCATCAGATCACCTGTGCATACACACCAGCACATAATAGAGTGGCAGAAAGGAAGAACATATACCTTCTGGAGATGGCAAGGAGCATGATGATAGCCATGAATGTCCCACAGAGTCTGTAGGGGCATGCAGTATTGACAACAGCTCGATTAATCAACATGATGCCCTCGATAGTACTGGGATGGAAGTCTCTATGTGAGATATTGCAAGAAAATAATAGTGGGATACTCCCACTAAAGGTATTTGGCTGCGTATGTTTTGTTAAGGATAACAGACCATTTATTGGGAAACTTGACCCTAGAGTAGTCAAGTGCGTATTCGTGGGCTATTCGGCGATTCAGAAGGGGTACGTATGCTGTAGTCCAGTAGAGAAGAAGAAGATTGTGAGCATGGATTTTTACTTCAAGAAGTTTTAGCCATACTACCATCAGGAAGGAACCTCATCCATGAGCAACTCACCTGATATTGAGAGTATGTGGCGAGGAAAGGAGATTACTGAGAGTGTGGTGACCGATTTAGGAGTTTGTTTGGAGGAACATTTGAGGAGGAGCAGGAGAGTGAAGAGGAACAGGGGGAGACGATGAGAGGTGTTAAACCCATGGCTTAGGGAGAGTTACTTACCTACAGTAGAAAATGAAAGCAAACTGCAGGACCAGTACTTATAGTGCCAGTGCCAAGTCCCTTGCTTGCGACCGTCTCAACTCCTGAGACACCTATACCACCACCACTAGATTCTCCTTCAGGTGATATCATTCTTCCTACTCCTTCCACACCATTATCAGTACAGAGGATCACTCCCAACAATACGAAAAATTCTCCTGATAGATATGGTTGCGACCTTGCTCAGTTTGTTTCATATAATAGCATCTATTCTTCTCATGGAGCATTTATTGCATATTTAGATAATATTATTGTACCAAACAATTGGCAGGTTGCCAAGAACGATCCAAAATAGAAAACAGCGATGCACGAGGAGTTAGGCGCTCTTGAGAAGAACCACACTTGGGAACTGATAAAACTGCCAGAGGGAAAGAGGAAAGTCGGATGCAAGTGGTCTTTACTGTGAAGCAGAACCCAGATAAAAAAGTAGAGCGCTACAAGACTCGACTGATGGCAAAAGGATACGGTCAGACGTACGACATTGACTATGATGAGACCTTTGCACCAATGGCGAAGATGAGCACCGTCAGGACCCTGATTTCTTTGGCAGCGAATGGTGGATGGAAGCTACACCAACTGGATATGAAGAATGTGTTTCTTTATTGGGATCTAGTGGAGGAAGTGTACATAGAGATATCATTAGGATTCTGCACCGATAAGATAGTGGGAAAGGTCTGCAGGTTAAAGAAGTCCCTCTATGAACTGAAGCAGTCTCCTCGAGCGTGGTTTGACAGATTCAGGAAGGCGATGATAGGGATGGGATATCAGCAGAGAAATGATAATCATACTGTGTTCTTCCGTCGGAGTGCAGGCCATATCACCATGCTTGCGGTGTATGTGGACGATATGATTATCATAGGAGATGATGAGCAGGAGATTGTCCGACTCAAGGAAAAGCTTGGCAAGGAGTTCGAGGTGAAGGACCTTGGCCTTCTTCGGTACTTCCTTGGGATTGAGATTGCTGAAGAAGCAGAGGGGATTGTTCTTTCTCAAAGGAAGTATGCACTGGACCTTCTCACAGAGATAGGAATGTTGGGATGCAGACATGCAGCGATGTCGATCAACCAGGGGTTCAAGCTGTGTGTTGAGGCTGGAGAACCACATGACCAAGAAAGATACCAGAGACTGGTGGAAAAGTTGATCTATTTGAGCCACACACATTCTGATATCTGCTTTGCGATGAGTGTGGTAAGCCGCTACATGCATGACCCAATGAAGGGTCATATGGACGCAGTGTACCATATTTTGAGATACTTGAAGGGTGCCCCCGGAAAGGGGTTGATATTCAGGAAGAATAGTCACTAGAGCATCGAGGGTTATTGTGACTCTGACTGGGCTAGTTGTACTAATGATAGGATGTCTACCTCGGGCTATTGCATATTTGTAGGAGGTAACTTGGTCTCTTGGAGGAGTAAGAAGCAGTCGATGGTGGCCAGATCGACAGCTGAAGTAGAGTACAGAGCTATGGCCTTGGGAGTTGCAGAGCTGCTATAGCTGAAGAGTATGCTGGTAGAGCTGAAGCTGGATCAAGGAGCCAAGATGAAGCTGTGGTGTGACAACCAATAAACCATCAGTATCCCCAACAATCCAGTGCAGCATGACAGGACCAAACACATCGAGATCGATAGGTTCTTCATCAAGGAGAAGTTGGACCGTAGACTACTGGAGCTAGGTTATGTTCCAACCAAGGAGCAGGTACCAGACTGTATGACCAAGGGACTTAGCTTTGTAGAAATGATTAGAGGATGTGACAAGATGGGCTTAGTGAATATCTTTCGCCCATCTTGAGGAGGAGTGTTGGTATATTAGAATAATCTTGGTATATTTGTTGGTATATTAGAATATTCTTGGTATATTTGTTGGGATATTAGAATATTCTATCGGGGTTTTTAGTGGGGTATTAATGTAAGATGAAGGGTTGTAAGGCTATAAATAGCCAAGAGATTATCAATAAAAAAATTAATTACTCCAAAATATTCTATAACTTATTACTGAATGTTAGGCCCACTTGTTCTTCTTTTGGACTGTTAATGTCATAAAAAAATGTTAACATGAACATGGTCGGTTTTGACATGAATATAAGTGAGCCCTACAACAACATAGGAAGGCAGAGACCTCCACCTTGGATACTAAGCTTGTGTGTGTAAGTAGAATTAGGATTAATATGGGCAAGACCTAGTATTATTTCAATAGAACTTTGTTAATTCATTAATGTTTGTCCATTTATATAGAGTTACAACAATACTATGCATTTATAAGCTTATAGGTATAAGTGTAAGTAGAATCAGGATCAATGTGGGCAAGACCTAATATTATTTCAATATAGTGCTTTGTTAGCTCATTAATGTTTGTCCATTTCAATAGAGTTAAAATAATATTATGCTCTTTTTTCCTTTAGAAGGTTGGATAGCCGCTAGATTCATTTATCCTTTAAATCGATATATAAGTCCACCATTAGATGCATGTCAATGTGGGTGTGTTCGTGTACATACACATTTACAAGTCTGTTGATGGATGGATGTGAGACATGTTATTTTGCCATGGAAGGTAAAATTCATAAATTTTCTTGTGACCCATAGAAGTAGTTAAATTATTGTAGATATAACACATTCAAATGCATAGCCACATACTCGAACCCCTACAAAGAGAATGAGAAATGGATACATTAGACAAGAGCATCCTACCTCTAACAAGCATGCAAATGATACCCAAACAAATATAAGTTCACACCATCATGTTTTGCACAAGTAACAACTGTGGATGCGGATAAATGAAGGATGGAAATTTGTCAAAATATTTCGTATGCATTTCTGACAAGAGAACCTGTAACGTATGAATTTGGTCTGAATTATGGACATATAGAACTCCTTTACAGATATATATCCATGCTAGAATTCTTCTCTCAAAGAAGATCTTCAAGCCATGACTGAACTGGAATATTAAGGTTGAAAAATAACAAATCCATAACAAAATGTTAAAGAGAAATTATGATAGAACTAAAAGAAAATTAGAGAGAGCCGCTTCAGATTTGTTACACATAAATCTCCATATGTGATTCCCAAAAATATGGTTACCAATATGCTTTTATTTTTCTTTATACTGAACGGCTTATTGCCCTTTGACAAATGCATTAACTATTTTTACACTTTCCACCTCTATCCTTCCACAAAAGAAGTTGCGCATGTGCTCTCAAAGGATATTACAAACCGATCTCTTTGGCGAGATCTAGATGAAAGCATGCCGATGAGGAAAGATGGCTTTTGCAAGCTAACTGGACCTGCCTCACATGTCAGTAAGTTATTGGTCTTGTGTCTAGTACCAAATATCTCACAAAGGCGAACCCTTCATACTAGCACGGACAGTGTACTCTTCAGTCTTTTCACCTATGTTGCACGAACATAGATTCAACACGACATGTTTTAGACACAGCAACACAGATACATCACATATTTTGGTGTCCTAGTGTACTTGGAGTGTCTGTGTATGGATGTGTGTGTCCAGTACATGTGTTTGATACGAGACGACCCAGACATGATACAAATTTTGCAATGCCCATGCTTCTTAGCTTTTTACCCAATTGTTTCATTCATTACAAGAAATAGCATGTGAACAAGTTTGATGTATATCTAAGCCCTAATGAATTATATTTCAGTTCTATTGTGGTAAAACTGAGCCAATATGTTGATACATAAATGCACGGATACCCCACAACATGGTAAGGACATACGAAATACATGGCGACACGACTATGGCACATATTTGGTGTGTTCTAGTGTATTTTGGAGTGTCTGAGATGTACCTGATATGCAAACGACACGACATGGCTCATCCTTTTGGATGCCCTAAAATGCTCTCCCATACGGTTTCAGTGGTCCATCGTAAGGGAAGAAAAAATTGCAAGGGAAGAAAAAAGCTTGTTTTGTTTTCAATTTTAGAAATGGAGATGGTGATTGTATTTAAGCCAAAAATGAAAGCAAATATCTCCTTTTTTTTATATAGGGAAAATCATTAAAAATTGGTCCTGCCTTGGGCAACTGGCACCAAGCTCCTTCCCATTTAGTTATTGCCCTGGCACTAACTCACGCCCACTCCTCCCCTCCCTTACTAGTGTTATCACTAGGCCACCCCCCAAAAATGAAAGCGCATATCTCCAATTTTCTAGAACTTATTTAGCCAAATAGTTCAACACATAAGTTTGTGTAATGTATGATAAGTCTGACTAGCCTAGAAGGTTGATTATGCTTTTAGAAAGGTATTTAAGTAATTTTCATAAAATATAGCATCTCTACCAAAACAGGCTAAACCTCTGAAAGCTCGAGAGATCTGTATGGAGCCTACCTCAATAATTATTCTAATTCTATGGAATGAAACTTTTACTATATGCTCTGCTGTCTTGGTGATACATATTTAGCATGCACCAGGCATAACCTTAATTTCTCATGCAGGGAATCTTGGGCAATACCAAAATCATGGTCACCAAGCTTATCAGAACTAATTGAAGTCTTCCTTAGAGATCCTTTCATAAACTATACCTTCTATCCAGCATTATAGTGCAAAATAAAAGTTAGTCAAATCTTTACTTTTCATTGTTATGAATGTTATATTATATGCTCTTTGAACTTCTCAATACAAATATGAGTACCAGTATTGACCAACTGCAAAGATAAATTTGTAAATTACTGACCATAATAATCAGTATTGGTATATTAGAATATTTTTGGTATATTTGTTGGTATATTAGAATATTCTTGGTATATTTGTTGGAATATTAGAATATTCTACAGGGGATTTTAATAGGGTATTAATGTAAGATGAAGAGTTGTAAGACTATAAATAGCCAAGAGATTATCAATAAAAATATAAAAATTACTCCAAAATATTCTAAATGGTAGCAGAGCCCAAACCCTAGCCACCACCTCCTAAACCCTAACCACCACTACCGCCACCGCTCGCCACCACCGCTATCGCGCCGCCACAACAGCTGCCGCATCGTCCGTCACCACCGCTGTCACACCTCTACAGCACTGCTCGTCCGCCACTACCATCGTCGCTCGCCCGCCACCACCACCGCGAAGCCGCGACTCCCAAGGAGCCTTCTGCCGCTATTCTTAGTGTATCCCGTGGGATGTTCCAGACGTTAACATCCAAGGCCTAGATCTGATAGGGAGAGACATGATCGGGTCTAGGAGAGGACGAAAAAGACGAACGTAAATCGTGGGACGAGTGTAAGATGATAAGAGAAGAGGAGGATCAATGGAGGAGATTATCAAGAAGTTGGACTCTGCGAAGGTCGCAACATTGATGAAGCTGATGAAACTGTCGGCTGGTAAAAGCACGACACGAACATTGACGAAGTTGGAGCTTCCGTCAATCGAGCTGAAGCTTGATGGACCGACCACCTACCTGAGCTAGTCACGACGAGTGAGGAGAACTCTTGCAGGGAAGAACCTGGAGGGTTTCTTGGCAGGAGAGAAGACAGAGGCGAGTGAGGGCTCGGCAGGACACGATGAGTGGAAGTCCACTCATATGGTGGTATACATTTGGCTCCTTATTTCTTTATTCCTGTCGATCGTCGCCACAGTGGATGGCCTTGAGATGTTGAAAGACGTGTACGAGAAGTTGAGAATAACCTACGATGGTATGGGGAATAACTTAAGGTTTTTTCCGATCAAGGGGGAGATCGACAACACCGTACAGGGAGAGAAGACGGTACAGGAGTATTCTACTGAGTTAGAGCATATGTGGTTGGATTATGATCACTTCTCAGATCTTACAAGCTGCCAGGACCCAAAGTGTATGGAGAGACAGGTGTGTCTGCAGGAGAGGACAATGAAGTTTATTAAGGGGCTGACCGCAGTGTTTGCTCAGAGGACAGCACTACTTCTAGTCCAACCGAAGATTCCTATACTTGAGGAGGCTATCTCGGCCATGATCCCGGAGAAGACTCGTATCAGGCTACAGGCAGGAATATGTGGTCCTCCTGAAGTGAAGATATCACTGGCGATTGCCAATTTAGGCGGCACGAGACCTTAGGGAGAGCCCCGACAATGTTACAACTGCGGGAAGGTAGGCCATCTGAGGTATGCTTGCACCAATCCACCCAAGAAGGGAGATTCAGGTGATGGATGTGGACGGTTTGAAGGATAGTGCCTTGGTCATAGGGGTCGACGGGGTGGTCGAGGAGGTTATCAGGCGAACCTTCTGGTAGCAGAAGGCGAGGAAGGAGCAAATGGTGCCGATACTGAGGAGGATCAGGTACTACTGGGAATGCTGGAAGTACTCAGGAAAAATCAGGGAGCGTCAAGCGATAGAGACATGAGGAGTGGAACTGAAGAGGCATCCACCTCAGTCTTAGCCAGAGGCAATACTGCCATGTATGCCCATCCATCGGAAGGTACTGATAACTCACTCGCCCTTGCATCTATGTCTTTCCTTAGATCTTTGGACAGGATTGTCGATTCGGGTGCGTCTCGACACGTGATAGGGAATGATAGTAAGTTCTCTTCCTACATGTCACGTCCCAGTCCCAAAATACGTAGGACTAGGAATACGTAAGCATGCCAACCGTATATATATGGCAACTCCAATATATGGATACTATAATACAAACGTACGCTGTAATATGAATATTAACTCACAAGTGGTATATAATTATCACAAGTCACAGGGCATAACTAAATCTTATCCACAGAATCAAATAGAAATAAATAACCAAACTACTATATAACTGAATCTCAATATCAAGTATCAAAGAATGGTGGTCGGGTGAAAACAAATCTACTGTCAAACTAGAATATAAGGGAAACCACATAAGAACATCTAATGAACAATGAGACTCGAAGAGAAGACCTTCTCGAAAGAGATAAGGAGCAAGTCTTGATCCGTGCTCCTGCGAATAGTCAAGATCGTATACACCTGGAATGAGACCAGGTCCTCAGAGGGACGTAACAAGATACATAGAAGCAAGATAATTGAATACAGTAAACATGCATAATAGACAAAAAATATATATGTACGATGTACAAGACAATCTATATGAATATGCATAATAAGGACAACTTTTCAACGTATGGGCATGGGTAGGCTACTCTATCTAATCTCATAACTCACACATACGTCAGGAACATTAAAAATTGACATACCTCAAGGGTAGCGACCAGCGCGACACCAGAAATCGACATACCTCGAGGGTAGCGACCAGCGCAACACAACTACCGTAGTGCGTGCTAATTACTACGATTTACCAGAGTGGTTATAGCCCATACGCCTACTGATTGTCCTCCCCTCCCATGATACTATGTGTCAAGTATGTTTCAACATATATATAGTATATAATTATGACTGAAAGAAAACACACATGCAATGAATATATAAAAATATAATAATCATGCAAAGTACTGTAAGCAATTTGGCAAGGTATCTTGCCTGGTCTGAAAAGGATGAAGTTCCAACTCAAGGCATCGTCCGATCTACCCGTCATATAAATTAAACAAGTTAGGTTACAAAAGTGGGTGAATAGTTTCCGCCATTTAAATCTATTTTAACTCTGAATAAAATAACCTAAAATAGTATTTTAATTTTATTATAATCAAATTTTATTGTTAAACCCTAATTTTGGTCCAAAGAAAGTCAACTTTACGGATTTGTGATCCGTGGCACGCAAATCGAGACAATCCGTTGACCAAAAAGTCAACCAACTCAAATCCTAGATTTGTGTGTAAAATCCTATAGATTTTAGCGCTACATGAATTCCGGAATCGACGGTTTCATAAAATCACAAGTCGGTAAAGAGTTATGGTCACAAGGACGCACAGATGACAGTTTTTGGTAATTTTCTATTTACGTCTACGTTGCACGAATTTTAAAGTAGCATCTATCTAATATCTATTAACACTAAATTAGCATCTATCGAATTTTACATCAACTCAAATCTCAATAATTTATAATCTTAAATAGAATTATAGATAATACAAATAATTTATATATAATCTTATTAATATCTATTAATACTAAATTAGCATCTATCTAATATAAAGACTATATATATCCAAATAAATCCTAAATAATTTCAAAAATCTAAATAAATTTCTTAAAATTCTAAATAAATTACAGAAAAATATAATTAAATATTTTAACCTAAAATTAATATTTGGTAGGAACAATATGCAAGTATGGTCTCATAGTAAATCATGGAAGTCCTAGAAATTTATGTTTCCTATGTTTTAATTACCGTAAAATTCTAGAATAATCTCCAAAAATTTAAAATAGCCTAAAAGTGATTCTAAATAAATATTTATATAAGTAAATATATTAAAAAAATTATTTTCTAATTAACTAAGAGAATACTATAAAAAAGTCAATATTTAAAATAATCTATAATAAATATAATAATATAAAATATACACAAAATATCTATTTTGGGTGAGGGGGTTTATACTACACTCATCTAGCATCTGCAGACATCATTCAAACAACCGATGGTACATTCCAGCTAGTGGTCGGTAAGGGTACTATCGATTGTATAGGTTCAGTAAGATTATCGGATATTTTACATGCTCATTCTTTTCCAATTACTTTTGTCTATTAGTTCTATAATCCTCCAACTAAAATGCATTGCCTCTTTTGATATTCCTAAGGTGATCTTCCAGAAGAAGGAGACGGGACAAAGACTTAGGACTGGCACTTGCCATGATAGACTATGGTACCTGGATCGTGAAGGACTGGATTCAGCATTTGTGTCTCTAGCAGAAAGGGCAGGAATGAGAGGACCAAAGATGAGTGCTGAGGATACACTGATACTCCATCACAGGCGGTTGGGACACTCCTCTTTTTGTATTTTGAGTAGGTTGTATCCATCTATTTATGAGAAGGCAAATAAGAAGAAACTAGTATGTGATGCATGTGATTTAGGCAAACTTACTTGGAGATTATATATTGGTGCGGGCCATAGGAGCTCTTCTATTTTTGATATTATATATTCTGTTGTCTGGTGGTCGTGCGTCACAACTACTATAAATGGTTACAAGTATTTTGTCTCTTTTATTGATTGTTTCTCTCGTGTCACCTGGCTATATTTGCTAAAAAATAAGAGTGAGTTCTTTGCCTGTTTCCGGGACTTTCATAAACATATCCAGACTTAGTACAGAGCAGTGGTGAAGGTACTAAGGTTTGATAATAGAACAAAGTATACCAACAAAGCACTTGAGGAATACCTGTCAGCCTAAGGGATATAGCATCAATCTACATGTGCATACACACCAGCATAGAATGGAGTGGCAAAAAGGAAGAACAGACACCTTCTGGAGGTGGCAAGGAGCATGATGATAGCCCTGAATGTCCCCCAAAGTCTGTAGGGGCATGCAGTGTTGACAACAGCTCGATTGATCAACATGATGCCCTCAAAGGTACTGGGATGGAAGTCTTCATGTGAGATATTGCAAGAAAATAATAGTGGGATACTCCCACTAAAGGTGTTTCGCTGCGTATATTTTATGAAGGACAACAGACCGTCTGTTGGAAAACTTGACCCCAGAGCAGTCAAGTGTGTATTCGTGGGCTATTCGGCGACTAAGAAGGGGCACGTGTGTTGGAGCCCAGTAGGGAAGAAGAAGTTTGTGAGCATGTATGTTTACTTCAATGAGTTTGAGCCATACTACCGTCAGGAGGGAACCTCATCCATGAGAAACTCACCTGATACTGAGAGTATGAGGCGAGAGGGGGAGATAGGTGAGAGTGTGGTGACTGATTTAGGAGTATGGCATGGAGGAATGTTTGAGGAGGAGCAGGAGAGTGAAGAGCAACAGGAGGAGGCGATGAGAGGTGTTAGGTCCACGACTCAGGGGGAGTTACTTACCTACAACAGGAAAGAGAAACAAACTATAGAACCAGTACCTATAGTGCCAGTGCCAAGTCCCTTGCATGCGTCCGTCTCAACTCCTGAGACACCTACACCACCACCCGCAGATTCTCCTTCAAGTGATATCATTCTTCCTACTCCCCCCACACCATTATCAGTACGGAGGACTACTCGCATCAATACAAGAAATCCTCCTGATATATATTGTTGGGACCTTACTCAGTTTATTTTATATAATAATATCTCTTCTTCTCATGGAGCATTCATTGCATCTTTGGATAGTATTACTATACCTAACAATTGGCAAGTTTCCAAGAATGATCCAAAGTGGAAAGCGGTGATGCACGAGGGTTTAAGCGCTCTTGAGAAAAAACACACTTGGAAACTGGTAAAATTGCCAGAGGGGGATAGGGTCGTCGGATGCAAGTGGATCTTTACTGTGAAGCAGAACCCATTTAGAAAAGTACAGCGCTACAGGGCTTGACTGGTGGCAAAAGTATACAATCAGACGTACAGCATTGACTATGATGAGACATTTGTACCAGTGGCAAAGATGAACACCGTCAGGATCCTAATTTCTTTGGCAGTGAATGGTGGATGGAAGCTACACCAACTGGATATGAAGAATGCGTTTCTTCATATGGATCTAGTGAAGGAAGTGTATATGGAGATGCCGCCAGGATTCTGTACCGATAAGATAGTGGGCAAGATCTGCAGGTTGAAGAAGTTCCTCTATAGACTGAATCAGTCTCCTCGAGCATATCAGCAAATCAATGCTGATCATACTGTGTTCTTCCATCGAAGTGGAGGCCACATCACCATGCTTGCAGTGTATGTGGACGATATGATTATCACAGGATATGATGAGCAGGAGATTACCCGACTCAAAGGGAAGCTTGAAAAGGAGTTTGAGGTGAAATGCCTTGGCCTTCTTCTGTACTTCCTTGGGATTGAGATTGTTAGAGAAGCAGAGGGGATTATTCTTTTTTAGAGGAAGTATGTGCTGGACCTTCTCACAGAGACATGGATGTTGGAATATCAAGCAGTGTGTTGAGGCTGGAGAACCAGTTGACCGAGACAGATACCAGAGACTGGTAGGCTAGTTGATCTATTTGAGACACACACGTCCTAATATTGGCTTTGCAGTGAGTGTGGTGAGCCACTATATGCATAACCCAAGAAAGGGTCATATGGACACAGTGTACCAGATTCTGAGATACATGAAGGGTACCCCCGGAAAGGGGTTGATATTCAGGAAGAATGATCACTTGAGAATCGAGGGCTACTGTGACTCTGATTGGGCTACCTGTACTTATGACAGGAGGTCTACCTTGGGCTATTGCATATTTGTAGGAGGCAACTTGGTCTCTTGGAGGAGTAAGAAGCATTCGGTAGTGGCCAGATCGATAGCTGAAGCGGAGTACAGAGCTATGGCCTTGGGAGTTGCAGAGCAGCTATGGCTGAAGAGTATGCTGGTGGAGCTGAAGCTGGATCAAGGAGCCAAGATGAAGCTGTGGTGTGACAACCAGTTAGCCATCAGTATCGCCAATAATCTAGTGCATCATGAGAGGACCAAACACATCGAGATCGATAGGTTCTTCATCAAGGAGAAGTTGGACATGGTCTACTTGAGCTTGGTCATGATCCAACCAAGGAGCAGTGTCACGTCCTAGTCCCAAAATACCAAGGGACTAGACACGTGGCATAGTTTTATTCTTTGTCGCCGTAAATAGCAATATTTAAAATCCCATTTTTGGAATTTTAAATAATGTGATGGGCGAACGACGGGAATTGAACCCGCGCCAGCACTACACACCAATGGGCAAATCCAATTTAATGGACCCATTAGAGTGTACTTAAGCTGTAAAACAACAATAAGGGTCTATGATTCATACCCCATTTCTAATTCTAATCTCATCCACAGAAGATAAAACAATCAATATCAGAATAATCAAGATAAAATAATAATCAACAATTCCCAATAAATGTCTCGGGGAACAACCCGATAATGAGTTTAATATATAAATTCTCGAGACATGAATAGAGTATCAAGAACTGAAAAGACTGAGTATATAAAGCAAATACTCAGGAGAAATCCTCTAAAATCACCTCGTTCTCTAGTGTTGGTACTGCTCCAATGTCTGCTCATGTCATGTATATCTAGGGGTAGATCTCCTCTGCTATACCTGGGGACATAATCCGGATTCCAGGTCTTCAAGGGACATAGCAAGTTACAAGAATAACTCAAGACAAATAAATGTAATATATAAAATATATCAATAGGGCAACTATGTAACCAGCTACGTTGTCACGACCCGCACCCGGTTTAGGGGCACGAGTGCGTGGGTACGTCCAGCCTACGCCGCAGCATCGGCGGTAGAACGCCGTCAAGGTCTTGATACTATCTAACTAATGTCACGCAAGCATCCAATCTCCATTCAGAGGCACGGATGACACAAATAAGATGAACACATACTCAATCACAGGATCACAGCACGATAAGATTTCGAAACAGAAATTAAAATTAAACACAACACAAGTCCACAAGTAATATTCTAACTCAACAATATCCAAGAATCATCAAATGCCGGAGACAAATCCGGTACCAAATAGACTGTTAAAAGAACTAACTAAAAATAGTAATTTCTAGCTAGACCTCCTGGAATCACAACTACTATCAAGTCTGCAGCTACTCACCATAAGTGTCGGACAGCGGTCCTCTAAGGCATAGTCTGGAAAAATATTTCCAGTCAGGAAGGAGCAAAGCAACACTCTCAAATAACAGTTCCATTAATTGATAATGTCTATAATACAATAAAACATGTCATGCTAGCTACTGAGAAGACAGTGAAATAAATGCAATGGCAATTTAAGAGAGACAAGTAATATAAAGAGACAGGCAATATGATACAGTCAGTGCATGTATGGAAATAAAAAGAAACAAGAAACAGTATCATATACGGGTGATGTAGTATATGATTTAAAATAGGGAACTGTAATCTATTCTAAGTGTTTGAAATAGTAGTTTCAAAATGTGATCGGCTTGGGAACATGTACGGTAGCTACAGGGCCTGGCTAATCATGGGTGGAGAGCATGATTAACACTTACAATTTTCTATACTACAATAAGAGGTTATGATCACATTTCTTACTATCTACTTCTCCGCCCCCAACTAGTACTGTGGATCCAACCATGACACGTCACGATACACGAGCAAGTCAAGTCTATCATGTACGAGGTCTAATATACATGTCGTGTACAATGTCAATACGATAATCAAGGTAACATCTCATGACTGCAGATCCAAGCTATATACTAGTCCGTGTAGCACAGTGTCAAGATTCAGTTGTAACATTTCAAGATCATTGAACTTATAGAAATTATCAAGAATTGGAAATTATCAGAGAATGTACTTGCCTTGGGTCCTTAGCTGGTATTTATGGATGTCCTGTTCCAGAGTATCCCCTGGGTGAACCAACAGTCCTATAAACATATCACAATTACCACACTTGCATCAGATGCTAAGCTAACACACAGTCTATAAACACTGGCCTCAGGGCCATGTCAGACAGGGCACTAGTCAACTAGGGTCATCTAGTAGGACTACATATTTAAATAAACATCTTATTAATTAATTACATATAATTTCCATCAATATCAATAATAGATATATGTATAACTATATACTTTAAAAATAAATAATACTTGCATATAAACATAATAAAATAATACTTGTATGTATATATATATAAACATAATTCATGAAATATATCTAAAATATATACCAAGCTATAGTTGCACATTCCAAAATTCGTACATTTATATAATAACATATATCAAATACGTATTTACATATCTATACATTTATACCAAAATAATGCATATTTAATACACATATTATTAATTATCATAATACTTACAATATATATATTTATACTCATCATATTGAATAATGTACAGCTATTAAATACATATACAATATATACATTTATATATATATACCAGAATACTAATTATTATACTATGTATACAAGTACATATATATATAAACCAAAATACCAAAACAAATATATATATATATATATATATATATATATATATATATATATATATATATATATATATATATATATATATATATATATATATATATATATATATATATATATATATATATATACCAAATTAGCACTTATGTCAAAACATACATTTAATTACATATACTAAATTAACAATTATCAATGTGTACTGAAAATACAGATACCAATTTTACAGATTAATATTTATTTAATACGTACACACAAATATATTTTGAATACATATATATATATATAGGAAAAATACACGAACATATATACATACACATATATACTAATTATATAATTTATTTAATTACCTACTATACTCATTAATTAGATATTAATAAAATAAAAATATGCACATGCCAATTTCACATTAATTAAATATAAATACTTTACATTTTATATACAAATTAAATGAAATACATATACTAATTACTTATACAAATATATGTATATATTTACCATCATTATATTAATTAGACAATATATATTCACATTTATATATTACCCTTGTATTTATATAATATACACATTCAAATATTTAAAGCATTAATTAAGAATACTATACATTACATATTCATTAATACATACATAAAATATATATACAATATACATGTATTCCCATTTTATATATATAATATATTAAGTATATACGAAATATATATTTATACGTATACCAATATAATATGTACTATTTAACATTTAATAAAAAATAATACTATTCACATACCTACACATACATTAAATAAATACCTACAAATACATATACATATTATATATATATACCCATACGTATATATATATATATATACATATATATATATATAAAGATATATATATATATATACAAAGAGAGAGAGGAGAAGATGGGAAACTTACAGAGGGGAGGAACTTGCCGGCCGGAGCTCAGGGGAAGTCGGCCGGGGTTCAGTCGGTGCGGGGTCGGGGTGCTCGCCGGCCGGAGATGTGAGGGGGATCCGCCGGACTGCACAGTGGGCTCGGGCCGGAGCACACAGGGGCAGCCGCCGGAAGCACAGCAGCGCCGGAGGAACAGCGGTCGGCTCGGCCGGTCTCGGGGCTGGCCGCCGGGGTACTGAGGAGCAGCGGTGAGGGGGTTGGCCGCCGGGTCGCCGATCAGGTGATGGTGGTGATGGCAGCGGCCGGCTCGGCTGTAGGGAGGGTCGCCGGGGAGTTGATGGAGGGATAGGGGGAGGAGCCGCCGGGAACAGTGCTCGGCCGCCGGAGGAACACAGTTGGGGTTGAGCACAGTATTCCCCCCCTTATTATCAATTTGAAATTTCAATGAAAGAAAATAAAGAAGAAGGAGGAAAAGAAAAGAAGAAAAGAGAAGAAGAAAGGAAAGAAAAGGAAGAAGAACTACATACGTTGGGTTGAGGGGAGATGGAGGCTTGAGGAGGGTGGTGTTTTCTAGGTTGCCTAGGGATTAGGGTTGAGGATGGGACATGTCATTAAATAGGATGAGAGAGGGTGTGATGGAGGGTGGTGATTGCATCCCATGAATGGGTGGCCAGGATTTCATGAAGGAAAATAATTCATGTAGGGATGAGGGTTTTTAATTAAAAATTAATAGGCTCCCTCATTGGTTTAAAAATAATTGGGTGTTGGCACAAAATACCAATTTGCAATTTAACCCCCTTAAATTTGGGAAATTGCACAAACACATGAAATGACGAAAATTGGGCGGCGATTCGGGGTCCGATATTTTGTAGGGTCAGGGGGCACTGTAAGATGGGTATGGGCTGAATTTGCAGGGCACTGGAATTAAATTGGGATTTTAGAATTGGTTTAAATAATATCCTCAATTTAAATAGAAATAAATGCAAGTTGTGTTCAACAATTAATTAGAAGTACTTGGGGCCAAAATCAGGTCAGGTCATCAATACCAATAATGAAGAAGACTCAGAACAGAATATTACCCTAATTTGGGCCGCACGAAAAATAGGTCAAGATGGCCTCAAATTTTTGATTGGAACACACAACGATGCAAAATAGGAGTTTTAAAATAAACGTCCACGACGATTTTTGTGCGGCTAGAAACAATGCACAGAGAGCATAATTATGAGTTGCAAAAATAGCAGAATTGAAGGCGGGCACGTCTAGGGCAAGATTGTGAAATTTGTTGGAAGACAAAAGTCTGGATAGTGCTCCAAATATCGAAGCAAAGGCAATGCGCAAAATATTAAATAAAATACAGTAATAAATTACAATCTCCAAATATTAAATTCTAGATAAAATAGTAAAATCCAGAATTCTATAATTCGGACAGGTGTTCGTCTACTGGGCTTCTAGGTCTAGTCTGCTAGCTAAAAATAAATGAGCACTGCATCTAATACTATATTTAATTACTCATCACACATAATTATTTAAATTAAAAATATTATCATGCAATTATTTAATTATAACCACCATAATATTAAATATTGTAAAAAGTCGAAATTACCCCTGTTTTCAGAATGTGGTAGTGACAAGTCTACCCACCTTAAAAGAATTTCGTCCTCGAAATTCAAAATTCTCAAGGTAGCGTTTATTCATACACATTATTATTCCCTCAAATTTTTAATTCATCATACATGAAATTAGTTAATAATCCACAATGTCCTCTCACAATTTCAAAAATTCTGAATTATTTATATTCCTGAAAAAAATCCTCAAAATAGAGTCAAAGTCCCTTTTTATTAAAATTTCCTTGAAAGTTTTGAGTTAATAATTCAATACCCGGAATTTAATATCCACTCCTCAAATACTCAACAATATGATATTTAAGGATTCTCCAAATGTTACATCCAAATATAAAGTTCTAAAATTCATAACTTGCAATTAAATAAATACATTGATAAATCTCCCAAAATTTCCAAATTATACATGTCAAAATCTTTCCTGGAATTAATTAAACCATCAATTATACAATGTTAATTTCTTAACCCTGGATTTAAATCAATGGTTATCCTCGAATTTTAATTGTCTTGTCTCTCTTGTCAAGTCATAACCCTTCATGAATCTTCACTACAGTCAACACCAATAATCACGGTCTAAGAAAATTCTATCTATAGTCATACCACATACAATCTAGGGGGAACATACATGGTTATGGTCTCATTTGTTATGGTGTTGCAGTCTATGCATCAGGGGTACTACTAACTACATTATAACAAGAAATCATGCATACAAGCTACGGTACTAAGGTATCAGTCAATCAATCAAATAGGTAGGAACAGAAAGAAGGGAAGAATCAAATAGATAGGAACAGAATGAAGGAAGAACAGAACCTGCTAACACATTACCTGCAGTATCGGTCTCCTCGACCGTCATCGCAAATGCCCGCCCTGCTGGGGTGGTTCCCTTTGCGGGTGCTGAGCAATATACGGTTCCACAAGTAGCCTAACTGGATCTCTATAATCTGAAGCTGCGCGTGGGCCGGGAAGATAAGGAACTCGAAGACAATCCCTTACTCGATGTCCCGCAGCGCCACAGTGCAAACAAAGTCCCAGCCTCGTTCTACAGCTCTCCCAAAGGTGACCTGGCTTCTTACAGAAATGACAAGTTCGTTGATCCTGCTGTACATGAACTGGTGCCGGGTACTGCTGTTGATACTGAAATGCCCAGGGTTGTCGCTGGATAGGAACTGGTGCTAGGTACTGCGGTGGATGCTGAAATATCCATGGTTGTTGCTGAATATAAAATGGTACTTGGTACTGCTGTTGGTGCTGAATACGGGGATGCTTGGCCGGTCCTGCGCTATCATTTGTATCTCCAATAGTATTGTGACTCCTCTTAGGCCTGAGATCCAGATCCTCTTCTGCGATCTGAGCATCCATTAAGATAGCCTCATAGGTAGCGGTACGACGACCAGAAGTGCGCGACCTAATTTCTCTCGTCAGTCCCTTTCTAAATTTTCGGGCTCGATCTCCTGGGTCCCGAATCATAGACGATGCAAAATGGCTCAATCTACAAAATTCTGCAGCGTACTCGTCGACCGACATATTTTCTTGAACCAAGTCATGAAACTGACTTTCCAAGGTTCTCAATGCCACGTCGGGAAAGAACTTCTCCTTGAAGAGTTCCTTGAAGGTCTCCCAAGTAAGTCCTTGCGCAGTAATTCTCGGCTCCGTGCGATACCACGTGAGTGCGATATCGAACATCTGACTGCCAGCGGCTTCTATCTGCAAGTTCTCCGGAATCTGGGTCAATCGCAGGCTTCTCTCTATATCCTCTAGCCAGTCGTCAGCGTAGAGTATCCCTTCGGTACCTTTAAACTCTCGAGGCATCATTCTTTTAAAATCCACTATAGTGCCTGATCTCTGCTGTTGCTGGCCAGGAAACTGCTGGTACTGTGCTACTTTCTCCAAAGCTTGGAGAGTCACTTGATGAGCATTCTCCATGTTTTCTCTCATCAGCTCGGTTTGTGCCTGGTGCGCTTCTGCTTGCACCCTCTAAGCCTCAGCTTGAACTCGCTGAGCATCTGCCGTCACTCTCTGGGCATCTACCATGCCTTGGATCAAGGTAAACATCTGCGCTCCGTCAATGGGCAAACCTTCGGGAATCGGAGTCGGTGGAGGAGGAAGGTTGTCCGTCACAGCTGCGGCAATCTTCTTAACAGGTGGGGGAGGAGGATCCCCGAAAAGTGCAGATACTCCTACGTGCATTGGAGATGTAGGAGGAACTACTGCTGTCTGTCCCTCAGGTGGAGAGGTGGCAGACCCCTCTAAGGCTGATGTTCCCGCTCTCATAGATCGTGTCTGCGGCGACATCCTGAAGACAGATCCCAAAGAATCAATTTAGGCAAAAATATGATATCATCAAGGAAGGACAGTACAGTTCTAAGGAAGCAACATTCAAGATAAATAGATTGGAAAGAAAATCCTAGTTGTGATTGCATAGGTCAAAGATGCATCCATGGTCTGATATCTCTATCCCCTAGGTATCACAGTTCTATCACAAACACTCTCACTGCTAGCTTCCTTACCTACTGTAACAGTTGATGCTATTTATTCTTATCACCCAAGTGCATATCAATACAACACTCTTTACTAAATACTGCTCTCTCTAATACAATCTTAAATGGACACCCAAGTCAGTGGGCAGTGAGATCTCAATTATACTTAAGCTAACAGATCCTTACACATGCATCTCATCTATTGTATACTAATATATCTCTCCCACTATAAAATCTTATCCTCAAATAAATTTCCTCAAAATAACTCCTCGAATAAAATTTTAAGGTAAATTGCATACACTTTCCTCAAGGTTAATTATTTAAATACTGAAATGAAAATTTTATCAACTCCAAAAATCCTTACAGCTTGTCTAGGTTCAACAAATTGAATCTGAATTCCTCAAAAATAAAATTTTAATAACCATATTTCAACTTCTCAAATTTCAAAATTTTGCAATTCATTGAAATCTTCAAAATAAAATTTTTATAACAATCTCAATCTTCTCAGAATTCAAAAATTTGAAATTCATTTTCAGTCCTCAAATTAAAATTTAAATCCACCTTTTGTAGTCTAATAGCTCTAATGTTAATCCTTTTCACTGTCCTCATTGACGGCCATCATCAAATAATACTATAAATCAGTCTGCAATTTATCTTGATATGAAATCCAACCCTACTAGGAAACCAAAATCCTAATTTAATACCTAATCAACAATAATCAAATCAATATCAACAATGAGAATGGACGGAACAAGGGAATGATTGTAAATTAGAAGTTTATAACAAGATTCTCAGGGGTCATCCCAGGAATCTCTCAAGAAATTATGATTGAGTATTTGCTCTCGTCCTAGTATCCTATGTCCTAGATCCTATTGCAGGCACGCAGTAGTATAACAAGGATGTCACACTACCACGACATCGCTCTAAATACGAAGTCTGACCTGCATGGGCCACCACTAAAAACGTGTCACGACCCGCACCCGGTTTAGGGGCACGAGTGCGTGGGTACGTCCAGCCTACGCCGCAGCATCGGCGGTAGAACGCTGTCAAGGTCTTGATACTATCTAACTAATGTCACGCAAGCATCCAATCTCCATTCGGAGGCACGGATGACACAAATAAGATGAACACATACTCAATCACAGGATCACAGCACGATAAGATTTCAAAACAGAAATTAAAATTAAATACAACACAAGTCCACAAGTAATATTCTAACTCAACAATATCCAAGAATCATCAAATGCCGGAGACAAATCCGGTACCAAATAGACTGTTAAAAGAACTAACTAAAAATAGTAATTTCCAGCTAGACCTCCTGGAATCACAACTACTATCAAGTCTGCAGCTACTCACCATAAGTGTCGGACAGCGGTCCTCTAAGGCATAGTCTGGAAAAATATTTCCAGTCAGGAAGGAGCAAAGCAACACTCTCAAATAACAGTTCCATTAATTGATAATGTCTATAATACAATAAAACATGTCATGCTAGCTACTGAGAAGACAGTGAAATAAATGCAATGGCAATTTAAGAGAGACAGGTAATATAAAGAGACAGGCAATATGATACAGTCAGTGCATGTATGGAAATAAAAAGAAACAAGGAACAGTATCATATACGGGTGATGTAGTATATGATTTAAAATAGGGAACTGTAATCTATTCTAAGTGTTTGAAATAGTAGTTTCAAAATGTGATCGGCTTGGGAACATGTACGGTAGCTACAGGGCCTGGCTAATCATGGGTGGAGAGCATGATTAACACTTACAATTTTCTATACTACAATAAGAGGTTATGATCACATTTCTTACTATCTACTTCCCCGCCCCCAACTAGTACTGTGGATCCAACCATGACACGTCACGATACACGAGCAAGTCAAGTCTATCATGTACGAGGTCTAATATACATGTCGTGTACAATGTCAATACGATAATCAAGGTAACATCTCATGACTGCAGATCCAAGCTATATACTAGTCCGTGTAGCACAGTGTCAAGATTCAGTTGTAACATTTCAAGATCATTGAACTTATAGAAATTATCAAGAATTGGAAATTATCAGAGAATGTACTTGCCTTGGGTCCTTAGCTGGTATTTATGGATGTCCTGTTCCAGAGTATCTCCTGGGTGAACCAACAGTCCTATAAACATATCACAATTACCACACTTGCATCAGATGCTAAGCTAACACACAGTCTATAAACACTGGCCTCAGGGCCATGTCAGACAGGGCACTAGTCAACTAGGGTCATCTAGTAGGACTACATATTTAAATAAACATCTTATTAATTAATTACATATAATTTCCATCAATATCAATAATAGATATATGTATAACTATATACTTTAAAAATAAATAATACTTGCATATAAACATAATAAAATAAAACTTGTATGTATATATATATAAACATAATTCATGAAATATATCTAAAATATATACCAAGCTATAGTTGCACATTCCAAAATTCGTACAATTATATAATAACATATATCAAATACGTATTTACATATCTATACATTTATACCAAAATAATGCATATTTAATACACATATTATTAATTATCATAATACTTACAATATATATATTTATACTCATCATATTGAATAATGTACACCTATTAAATACATATACAATATATACATTTATATATATATACCAGAATACTAATTATATTAATTTATACTATGTATACAAGTACATATATATATAAACCAAAATACCAAAACAAATATATATATATATATATATATATATATATATATATATATATATATATATATATATATATATATATATATATATATATATATATATATATATATATATATATATATATATATATATATATATATATATATACATACCAAATTAGCACTTATGTCAAAACATACATTTAATTACATATACTAAATTAACAATTATCAATGTGTAATGAAAATACAGATACCAATTTTACAGATTAATATTTATTTAATACGTACTCACAAATATATTTTGAATACATATATATATATAGGAAAAATACACGAACATATATACATACACATATATACTAATTATATAATTTATTTAATTACCTACTATACTCATTAATTAGATATTAATAAAATAAAAATATGCACATGCCAATTTCACATTAATTAAATATAAATACTTTACATTTTATATACAAATTAAATGAAATACATATACTAATTACTTATACAAATATATGTATATATTTACCATCATTATATTAATTAGACAATATATATTCACATTTATATATTACCCTTGTATTTATATACTATACACATTCAAATATTTAAAGCATTAATTAAGAATACTATACATTACATATTCATTAATACATACATAAAATATATATACAATATACATGTATTCCCATTTTATATATATAATATATTAAGTATATACGAAATATATATTTATACGTATACCAATATAATATGTACTATTTAACATTTAATAAAAAATAATACTATTCACATACCTACACATACATTAAATAAATACCTACAAATACATATACATATTATATATATATACCCATACGTATATATATATATACATATATATATATATAAAGATATATATATATATACAAAGAGAGAGAGGAGAAGATGGGAAACTTACAGAGGGGAGGAACTTGCCGGCCGGAGCTCAGGGGAAGTCGGCCGGGGTTCAGTCGGTGCGGGGTCGGGGTGCTCGCCGGCCGGAGATGTGAGGGGGATCCGCCGGACTGCACAGTGGGCTCGGGCCGGAGCACACAGGGGCAGCCGCCGGAAGCACAGCAGCGCCGGAGGAACAGCGGTCGGCTCGGCCGGTCTCGGGGCTGGCCGCCGGGGTACTGAGGAGCAGCGGTGAGGGGGTTGGCCGCCGGGTCGCCGATCAGGTGATGGTGGTGATGGCAGCGGCCGGCTCGGCTGTAGGGAGGGTCGCCGGGGAGTTGATGGAGGGATAGGGGGAGGAGCCGCCGGGAACAATGCTCGGCCGCCGGAGGAACACAGTTGGGGTTGAGCACAGTATTCCCCCCCTTGTTATCAATTTGAAATTTTAATGAAAGAAAATAAAGAAGAAGGAGGAAAAGAAAAGAAGAAAAGAGAAGAAGAAAGGAAAGGAAGAAGAACTACATACGTTGGGTTGAGGGGAGATGGAGGCTTGAGGAGGGTGGTGTTTTCTAGGTTGCCTAGGGATTAGGGTTGAGGATGGGACATGTCATTAAATAGGATGAGAGAGGGTGTGATGGAGGGTGGTGATTGCATCCCATGAATGGGTGGCCAGGATTTCATGAAGGAAAATAATTCATGTAGGGATGAGGGTTTTTAATTAAAAATTAATAGGCTCCCTCATTGGTTTAAAAATAATTGGGTGTTGGCACAAAATACCAATTTGCAATTTAACCCCCTTAAATTTGGGAAATTGCACAAACACATGAAATGACGAAAATTGGGCGGCGATTCGGGGTCCGATATTTTGTATGGTCAGGGGGCACTGTAAGATGGGTATGGGCTGAATTTGCAGGGCACTGGAATTAAATTGGGATTTTAGAATTGGTTTAAATAATATCCTCAATTTAAATAGAAATAAATGCAAGTTGTGTTCAACAATTAATTAGGAGTACTTGGGGCCAAAATCAGGTCAGGTCATCAATACCAATAATGAAGAAGACTCAGAACAGAATATTATCCTAATTTGGGCCGCACGAAAAATAGGTCAAGATGGCCTCAAATTTTTGATTGGAACGCACAACGATGCAAAATAGGAGTTTTAAAATAAACGTCCACGACGATTTTTGTGCGGCTAGAAACAATGCACAGAGAGCATAATTATGAGTTGCAAAAATAACAGAATTGAAGGCGGGCACGTCTAGGGCAAGATTGTGAAATTTGTTGGAAGACAAAAGTCTGGATAGTGCTCTAAATATCGAAGCAAAGGCAATGCGCAAAATATTAAATAAAATACAGTAATAAATTACAATCTCCAAATATTAAATTCTAGATAAAATAGTAAAATCCAGAATTCTATAATTCGGACAGGTGTTCGTCTACTGGGCTTCTAGGTCTAGTCTGCTAGCTAAAAATAAATGAGCACTGCATCTAATACTATATTTAATTACTCATCACACATAATTATTTAAATTAAAAATATTATCATGCAATTATTTAATTATAACCACCATAATATTAAATATTGTAAAAAGTCGAAATTATCCCTGTTTTCAGAATGTGGTAGTGACAAGTCTACCCACCTTAAAAGAATTTCGTCCTCGACACCGTCGAAAACTTGTCACTACCTTAAAAGAATTTTATTTTCGACCAGAAACTTTGATGAATTAAAAATATTGTAAATATTTAATTACCCACTTTGACCAGAAACTGTCAATTGCTCTGCGGCTGCTTGGGTAGGTATCGACACCGTCGTGTGGCAAGGTAGCAGCGACAAGCTCGGTCACAGCGGATGGGAGAATCTACGGAGGCTCGGGGTTGTCGGTCTTCGCCGGAGGGGAGCTCAGGGAAGCGGAGAGGCGGTGGTGAAGGATACCAAAGTCGAGTGGTCGGGGAGCTAGGGGTCGCCGGAGAGAAGCTCGATGTGGCGGAGGGTGGTGTCAGTGCCCGTCGGTGGGGGCTACTGGTGGTTCTTAGGAGTCGTGGTGTTGGTGGTAGCCGGGGCGATGAATCGGTGGGTTTTTATAGAGAGGCGGTGAGGTGAACGGTCGCTGGAGGAGGGGAGCAGCCGGCGGTGGCGGTTACGACCGGCAGGGATGCGAAGTACAATGGGTCGGGCGACGGTTACTGTACAGTCGGTGGCGGGTTAGGGAGACGAGCGGGCGGAGAGAAGTGTGAGAGTCGGGGGATTCTCTCAGTTACTGTAGCATGGGTAATGGGTCGGGTATGGGTTGTGGGTTCGGGTAGGGCATGGATCCGACCCACTAGGGTTTGGGTTTGGTTGGTTTATATGGGTTGGGTCCGGTTTATTTTAGAGGTTCGGTCCGGTTCAGGATGGGTTTAAACCGGTTTATTTTAGTTTAAGTAAAAATAGTATTTTTAGCTATTTAAAAATAGTTTTGGGGTCCAATAAATTCCCGAAAAATTACACTATGACTAATTATTTATTTTACATTCAAAAATATTATTTTTATAATATTTTAATATTTAATGTAATACTTAATAATATTTAATTCTAGAAAACATTTATTTTAATTAGTTAAAAAATTCCAGAAAAATCTCAAAAATTTATTTTTAATTTCTGAAAAAGTGGGTGTTTACAATCAACCCTCCTTAAAAGTATTGTGTCCTCGCAATTAAAAAAAAGAAACATAACTGGTCAGAAGAGATGACGTGGTTACAAAACATGTTTGTAGCACGACACTAGGAAATAAGAATCATGAATAAGGAGAAATCGAGAGAAAGGTGAGGGTTAAGCGGAACACATAGGAAAGGAATAAAATTATTTCCCTAGACAATGAAAGATAAGTAATTCAAGAGTAAATGAGTTTGGTTAGAGCAAGAAAAACTACAGCTTAGGCAAAATTGGGTATCAAGTACTAACAAGTTCAAAATACTAGGTTTAGGCTAGGTATTGGAATTAACAAGCATGTGCTAAGGCGTTACTAGGAATAGGTAGTTATGAATAACTTAAATCTTACGCGTATTCGCTACTCCACGAGTCTATGCGTCCTCCATTGTCATCGCAAAAGCTTGTCCGTGTCCTTGTGGTGGTATCCTCTGCTGTTGTTGGGCCTCTTGATAAACCTGTTGTTGGGCTTGAATCATTGCATAGAATATTTGGAACATCTGCTGACCATCCATAAGCTGTTTTGGTGGAAAATAGGCATCGGTGGAGTAAACTGCAACGATGGTGGAATATTATCTCGCTATAATCTTGAGACGTGCTGATCTGCTTGATTGCTTTATTGAGTTTATTGACCTCCACCCACTGGGGTCATTTTATCATCGTAGGTGACAACTATAACTTGTGGTGTTCCTGTGAAAGTCTCGTTGCTTGCTTGTGGTTCCATTACTCTGCATCCAAAATAAACTAGAAAGGCGCACAGGGGAATCAAGGCAGGATGTAAGTCAAAAATTTATTTGAAGTCGATATAGAGGTAAAGAACGAATCAATCAAGTGGATGAGATCCTATAACTTATCATATCCTTATCACAGTCTTGCTCAGTTCCTTAGTTGAAATTGAAGCAACATAGTCGTAGACCATAGTCGAGGACCACAATCAAGACCATAATGCTCAAACCTTAATCGTAGACCCTATTCGTAGACCTTAATGCTCTGACCTGCATGGGTCACCAAAAAAATCATGTCACGCACCAGTCCCAAAATACCAAGGGACTAGACACGTGGCAATGGCCAGCAATATACACCAATAGTCAAACCCAATTTAATGGATCCATTAGAGTGTACTTAAGCTGTAAAACAACAATAAGGGTCTATGATTCATGCCATATTTCTAATTCTAATCTCATCCACAGAAGATAAACACAATCAATATCAGAATAATCAAGATGAAATAATAATCAACAAGTCTCAATAAATATCTCGGGGAACAACCTGATAATGAGTTTAATACATAAATCCTCGAGACATGAATAGAGTATCATGAACTGAAAAGAGTGAGTATATAAAGCAAATACTCAGGAAAAATCCTCTGGCATCACCTCATTCTCTGGTGTTGGTACTGCTCCAATGTCTACTCCTGTCACGTATATCTCGGGATAGATCTCCTCTGCTATACCTGGGGACATAATCCGGATTCCCGGTCCTCAGGGGACATAGCAAGGTTCAATAATAACTCAAGCCAAATAAATGTAGTATATAAAATATATTAATAGGGCAACTATGTAACCAGATACGTGATATGCAAATGAGAGCATTAATCATACTCAGGCTGAAACTACTATGGGCTTTGTGTCGGGGAAACCCATAGCAGCATTTATTCTCGAAGGGGCAGTAAATGTGCCAAAGCTCTAGTCAGAGTCTAAGGCACCTCCAGTAATGTAATATATATATATATATATATATATATATATATATATATATATATATATATATATATAATCAGCCTTTTGTATGGTAACACTCTCTCCACCCAATGTAATCTCACGTCTTATATCCAAAACACGTAAGATCATGACCTATAACTAATGCAGCCAGTCATAATGATAGCTATGCATATAGAAAATCTATGTCACGAATCCTGTAATCTATACAGAATCACCATGAATGACTCAGAAAGATTCTGTCTCATGAGTAGTGTCAGGTGTCCTATGGTATGACGTACTTGATAATGCAAGCACGAAAATCTATAGGGTTGTGATATCAATCTTTAGGTGACGTTACACGACTCCGCGTACGGCGTCGACACCCGAATATTATTCGGACGCTAAGAATCATCACACGGTCCTAGGTTAAGTAGATACATCATAAACATAAATCAAGAATTATATAAAGCAAGTATTACAAGATTGGCAAGGTACACTTGCCTGGGATTTGGTTTCCAACAGTTGCTCCGGTAACAGTGTGATCTTTAAGTACTCCTCCGGTTGCTGAAATAAATATTATCATCATACTCAGAAGATATGAAATAGCCAGGATTGCCTATCCATAAGTCCAATTTGGACACAGGGGCAAATTGGCAGTTTCTGGTCAAAGCGGGGTCCACATGTGGCCCACTTCACATCAAAAAATATGTCAGAGACAAAGTCCTCCAAATTCGTCAAACTTAGTGTCTACAAGTCCAGAACAATGATACGAACCCAACGGAATATCCAGAACTGGATTCCGATGAGCCTATCACAAAATTGCCCGTCAAGTGGAGCCGTGGGGCCCACGATACAGAATTTTGTCAACGTTCTCAGAATCGAACTAAATTGGGGTCACAGGATCAGCGTATCACTACGAGTCCGATGGCACAAGTTTCGTTGCAAAACGACAAGCACATACGAAGTTACAAAGAGTTTTATAACAGGCCCGATACGGGAAGATTTTGACGGATACACATTGATTCCGGTGTGCATGCACAACCGAATCACTTTCGCTAAATTCCACACGTCTGTATTAACGATGCGCACCTTTTGGTGAAATTGGCACATGACCAAGTCGCCTCATTTAGCGGGACGCACCCAGTTCAAAAAAATTCGAGTTTAAATAACCAAGTTTTTGGTCAACTTCATCCGAGAATAAATTACAATCTACAGCACATAAAATTAAACTAATTACAGGGTTTAAAACTTGGTTATATTATCTAATTTGCTATTCAAATGAATTTCAGAATTATTAAACAGGTTAGGATTAAATCGGCCATGAACTTGTGAGTTTGGGTCAATTCTCAAAGTCCAAAATTAGGATATATTTTTCTGTTTTTGCGTCACAATTTGTGATCGACACAGGACACGATACCCTAGTCTAATGGCATGGGTTTCGAGAGGGTTACATAGCGAACGTGTGGCAACAGACCATTCAAAAAATAATGCGACGAGGAGAGGGAACTACTCACCGGAACAAGGAGTCGAAATGGATTATTCTACGCGTATGCGGGGTGGCGCGGCGCACGTCGACGACGGTTGGCGGCGCTGCTGCGGCTGTTGGTCGTTGCTGGAGTCGCCGGGGAGGTCAGGGTCGGCTGGAGGATAGTCATCGGCTGCGGTTAGGGTTCTACGGCTTCTTAGGTCCGCATCGACACTGTCGTGTGGTAGGGTAGCAGCGACGATCTCGGTCGCGGTGGATGGGAGAAGCGGCAGAGAGTCAGGGTCGTTGGTCTTCGCCGGAGGGGAGCTCGGGGAAGCGGAGAGGCGGGGGTGAAGGATACCAGAGTCGAGTGGTCGGGGAGCTAGGGGTCGCCAGAGAGAAGCTCGATGTGGTGGAGGGTGGTGTCAGTGGCCGTCGGTGGGGGCTGCTGGTGGTTCTGGGGAGTCGTGGTGTTTGGGGTGGCCTGAGCGGTGATTCGGAAGGTTTTTACAGAGAGGCGGGGAGGTGAACGGTCGCTGGGGGAGGCGAGCAGCCGGCGGCGGTGGTTACGACCGACGGGAAGGCAAAGGGCAACGGGTCGGGCGGCGGTTACTGTACAGTCGGCGGCGGGTTAGGGAGACGAGCGAGCGGAGAGAAGGGTAAGAGTCGGGGGGGATTCTCTCTGTTACTGTAGCATGGGTAATGGGTCGGGTATGGGTTGTGGGTTCGGGTCGGGTATGGATCCGACCCGCTAGGGTTTGGGTTGGGTTGGTTTATATTGGTTGGTCCGGTTTATTTTAGGGGTTTGGTTCAGTTCAGGATGGATTTAAACCGGTTTATTTTGGTTTAATTAAAAAGGGTATTTTTAGCTATTTAAAAATAGTTTTTGGGTCTAATAAATTTTGAAAAAATTACACTATGACTAAATATTTGTTTTACACTCAAAAATATTATTTTTATAATATTATAATATTTTATTTAATACTTAAAAATATTAAATTCTAGAAAACATTTATTTTAATTAGTTAAATAATTCCAGAAAAATCTCGAAAAACTCATTTTTAATTTCTGAAAAAAATTCTGGTGTTTATAATCTACCCTCCTTAAAAGAATTATGTCCTCGTAATAAAGAAAACTAAACATAACCGGTCAGAAGATAAAGCGCTGTTGCAAAACATGTTTGTAGCACGACACAAGGGAATACGAATCATGAATAAGGAGAAATCGAGAGAAAGGTGAGTGTTAAGCAGAACACATAGGGAAGGAATAAAAAAATTTCCCTAGACAATAAAAATAAGTAATTCAAGAGTAAAGGAGTCTGGTTAGAGCAAGGAAAACTACATCTTAGGAAAACTTGGGTATCAAGTACTAATAAGTTCAAAATACTAGGTTTAGGCTAGGGATTGGAATTAACAGGCACGTGCTAATGCGTTACTAGGAATATGTAGTTATGAATAACTTAAATCTTACGCGTATTCACTACTCCACGAGTCTGTGCGTCCTCCATTATCATCGTACAAGCTTGTTCGCGTCCTTGTGGTGGTGTCCTCTGTTGTTGTTGGGCCTCTTGATAAACCTGCTGTTGGGCTTGCATCATTGCATAGAATATTTGGAACATCTGCTGACCATCCATAAGTTGTCTTGGTGGAAAACAAGCATCGGTGGAGTAAACTGCAACGATGGTGGAATATCATCTCGCTGTAATCTTGAGATGTGCTAATCTGCTTGATTGCTTTGTTGAGTTGATTGACCTCCATCCATTGGTGTCATTTCATCATCGTAGGTGACAACTGTAACTTGTGGTATTCCTGTGGAAGCCTCGTTGCTTGCTTGTGGTTCCATTACTCTGCATCCAAAATAAACTATAAAAGGCGCACAGGGGAATCAAGGCAGGATGCAAGTCAAGAATTTATTTGAAGTCGATATAGAGGTCAAGAATGAATCAATCAAGCGGATGAGATCCTATAACTTATCATATCCTAATCGCAGGCTTGCTCAGTTTCTTAGTTGAAACCGAAGTAACATAGTCCTAGACAATAGTAGAGGACCACAGTCAAGACCATAATGCTCAAACCTTAATCGTAAACCTTATTCGTAGACCTTAATGCTCTGACCTGCATGGGTCACCAAAAAAACCATGTCACGCAGCAGTCCCAAAATACCAAGGGACTAGACACGTGACAATGGCCAGCAGCACACACCAATAGGCAAACCCAATTTAATGGACCCATTAGAGTGTACTTAAGCTGTAAAACAATAATAAGGGTCTATGATTCATGCCACATTTCTAATTCTAATCTCATCCACAAAAGATAAATATAATCAATATCAGAATAATCAAGATAAAATAATAATCAACAAGTCTCAATAAATGTCTCGGGGAGCAACCCGATAATGTGTTTAATACAGAAATCCTCGAGACATGAATAAAGTATCAAGAACTGAAAAGACTGAGTATATAAAGCAAATACTCTGGCATAACCCCGTTCTCTGGTGTTGGTACTGCTCCAATGTCTGATCCTGTCACGTATATCTCGGGGTAGATCTCCTCTGCTATACCTGGGGACATAATCCGGATTCCAGGTCCTCAGGGGACATAGCAAGGTACAAGAATAACTCAAGCCAAATAAATGCAGTATATAAAATATATCAATAGGGCAACTATGTAACCAGCTACGTGATATGCAAATGAGAGCATTAATCATACTCAGGCTGAAACTATTATAGGCTCTGTGTCGGGGAAACCCATAGCAGCATTTATTCTCGAAGGGCCAGTAAATGTGCCAAAGCTCTGGTCAGAGTCCAAGGCACCTCCAGTAATGTATATATATATATATATATATATATATATATATATATATATATATATATATATAATCACCCTTTTGTATGGTAAGACTCCCTCTACCCAATGTAATCCCACGTCTCATATCCATAACACGTAAGATCATGACCTCTAACTAATGCAGCGAGTCATAATGATAGCTATACATATAGAAAATCTATGTCACGAATCCTATAACCTATACAGAATCAGCATGAATGACTCAGGAAGATTCTGTTTTATGAATAGTGTCAGGTGTCCTATGGTATGACGTACTTGATAATGCAAGCACGAAAATGTATAGGGTCGCGATATCAATCTTTAGGTGACGTTACACGACTCCGTGTACGGCATCTACACCCGAATATTATTTGGACGCTAAGAAACATAACACGGTCCTAGGTTAAGTAGATACATCATAAACATAAATCAAGAATTATATAAGGCAAGTACTGCAAGATTGGCAAGGTACACTTGCATGGGGTTTGGTTTCCAACAGTTGCTCCGGTAATAGTGTGATCTTCAAGTACTCCTCCGGTTGCTGAAATAAACATTACCATCATACTCAAAAGATATGGAATAGCTAGGATTGCCTATCCATAAGTCCAATTTGGATATAGGAGCAAATTGACAGTTTCTGGTCAAAGCGTGGTCCACATGTGGCCCACTTCGCACCAAAAAATGTGCCAGAGACAAGGTCCTCCAAATTCGTCAAACTTAGTGTCTACAAGTCCAGAACAACGATATGAACACAACGGAATGTCCAGAACTGGATTTCGATAAGCCTATCATAAAATCGTCCGTCAAGTAGAGACGTGGGTCCCACGATACGGAATTTTGTCAACGTTCTCAGAATCGAACCAAACTGGGGTCACAGTACCAGTGTATCACTACGAATCAGATGGCACAAGTTTCGTTGCGAAACGACAAGCACACACGAAGTTACAATGAGTTTCAGAACTATCCCGATACGGGACGATTTCGATGGATACGCGTTGATTCCGGTGTGCACGCACCTCCAAATCACTTCCGCTAAATCTCACACGTCTGTATTAACGATGCACACCTTTCGATGAAATTCGCATACGACCAAGTCATCTCGTTTAGCGGGACGCACCCAGTTCGAGAAAATTTTGGTTTAAATAACCAAGTTTTTGGTCAACTTCATCCGAGAATAAATTACAATCTACAGCACATAAAATTAAACTAATTACAGGATTTGAAACTTGGTTATATTATCTAATTTGCTATTCAAGTGAATTTCAGAATTATTAAATAGGTTGGGATTAAATCGGCCATGAACTGTTGAGTTTGGGTCAATTCTCAAAGTCCAAAATTAGGATATATTTTTCTATTTTTGTGTTGCGATTTGCGATCGACACAGGACACGATACCCCAGTCTAATGGCACGGGTTTCGAGAGGGTTATATAGCGAACGTATGGCAATAGACCGTTCGAAAAATGATGCGACGAGGAGAGAAAACTACTCACCGGAACAAGGAGTCGAAATTGATTATTCTTCGCGTACGCGGGGTGGCGCGGCGCAAGTTGGCGGTGGGTGGCATCGCTGCTGCGGGTGCTGTGGCTGCTGTTCGTCGCTGGAGTCGTCGAGGAGATCGGGGTCAACCGGAGGATAGTCGTCGGAGAGGCGTCGGCTGCGGTTAGGGTTCTACGGCTGCTTGGGTCGGCATCGACACCGTCGTGTGGTAGGGTAGCAACGACGATCTCAGTCGCGGCGGATGGGAGAAGCGGCAGAGGGTCAGGGTCGTTGGTCTTCGCCAGAGGGGAGCTCAGGGAAGCGGAGACACGGTGGTGAAGGATACCGGAGTCGAGTGGTCGGGGAGCTAGGGGTCACCGGAGAGAAGCTTGATGTGGCGGAGGGTGGTGTCAGTGGCCGCCGGTGGGGGCTGCTGGTGGTTCTGGGAAGTTGTGGTGTTGGGGGTGGACGTGGCGGTGAATCAGTCAATTTTTATAGAGAGGCGGGGAGGTGAACGGTCGCTGGGGGAGGCGGGCAGCCGGCGGCGGCGGTTACGACCGGCGGGGAGGCGAAGGGCAACGGGTCGGGCGGCGGTTACTGTACACTCGACGGCGGGTTAGGGAGACGAGCGGGCGGAGAGAAGGGTGAGAGTCAGGGGGATTCTCTCAGTTACTGTAGCATGGGTAATGGGTCGGGTATGGGTTGTGTGTTCGGGTCGGGTATGGATCCGACCCGCTAGGGTTTGCGTGGCAGCTTTGCCTGCTCACGGTTACAGTTGTACCATGTTAAGAAGACACAAAGGGCATCCTCCATCATCCATGTTTGTCACTACCATATCCTAAAAATAGGGATATTTTTGTTATATTATATATTATAGGTATTGTGTATATTTATTTTAAATAATGGCATGATATGTGTATACATATATATATATCATTGTATAGTGTTCATTAATGTTTGAGTTAGTAGACTAGACCTAGAAGCCCACTAGTTGAACCTCTGACCAGATTATAGGGCTATGATTTTAATTTGTATTATTCGGGAGTAAATATTTAGGATTATAATTAATTACTGTAATTATATTTCATTGTTGTGCCTTACCGTTGCTTCGATATTTGGAACGCTACCCTAGCTTTTGCCTTCCAACAAATTCCACAACCTTGTCCTAGACGTGCCCGCCTTCTATTCTGACCTTTGTATAACTCATAAATATGCTCTCTTGTGCTTCATTTTAGTCGCACAATATTCGTTACGGACGTTTAATTTTAATTTAATATAAATTTAACTTTGTATCCTTGTGTGATCCAATCAAAATTGGAGACACAATCTCGACCCATTTTGTGCAACCCAAATTAGGATAATATTCTATTATGAGTCTTCTTCATTCATGACACTTGTGTCCCACCTAATTTTAGTCCTATGTACTTCTAATTAATTTTAGAACACCTCTTACATTTATTTTAATTAAATTGGGGATACCAACTTTGACTAATCCCATTTTAATCCTAATTTAATCCAAATACCCCATTAATTAAACCCATGCAAAACACACAACACCCCCTCACCCTATAAAACCTCAAACACCACTTCCTACACTATTTTTCCATTATTTCATGTATTTGTGCAAATACCCAAATTTAAGGGGCTTAATTATAAATATTGCACTAGGTGTCATCACCTCATTGGTTAAACCAAATGAAGAATTCCCCCTCAACCCTTGACCGATCCAAACCTCATTCCCCTCTTCATGGTGTGAACACAACTTCTTTCATGAGAAATTCAAGCCATCCATTTGAAAATTGGAAGCATCTCCACCACACACTCTCCATCACCCTTCCCTATAAAATGTCTCCTCACACACATTTTCCCAAGCAGGCCCTAATCATCAAAACCTAGGAAAACCCCCCACTTTCTCTCTCCTCCCTCCTTCTCCATGCATAGCCGAATCTTTCTCCTCCCTTCTTCTTCCTTCTTCTTCTTCTTCTTCTTCTTCTTCTTCTTCTTCTTCACTTCTCCTTATTCTTCATAATTAAACCAAACTGAACCGGCCGAGATCCCTTCTCCGGCCAATTCTTCCCCTCAATCCCGGCGGCCGACCCTCTCCACCACCACGACTCCCTCCCCGCCGTCTCGACAAACAGCAGCAACCCACATTAATGCTCACTCACCACCACCACTCCACGGCTCCTCTCCCTTCTCTTCCCTACGATGTTACACTGATTCTCCACCGGATCTCCCTCTTCCTTGACCCCTTCTTGGTCAACCCGACGTCTACAACCCTATGACCGTCGAGTCCCCCATCGACTTCTCCCTTTTGAGCCGACTGCCCCGAGCCGCCAACAACCGCTGCTCGCCGCCAACCCGACCGGAGCAGCCTACACCATTCATCTAACCTCCCTGCTCCATCCTCCTCCATGAATGAACCACCACGACCCCGCTGACCCCGTCGAGCACCGCTGCACCTCGCCTGAGCATCATCCCGACGTCGACCCCACCTGAACCATCATTATCTCTCAATACCTCACCCTGCTCGACTTCTCCCGTCGACTCCTCCGTCGGATCCTCTCTCATGTTCACTTCTTATCCTTTCCTGTCATCCCCTCGCCTGAATGTTCTCCACTCCAGCAGCCTCGCCTTCACCATAATCTTCACCATAATCATCATCATTATCATAACCATCATCATCACCATCATCATCGTCACCGTCGTCGTCATTATCATCATCGTCACCATCATCATCATTATCATCATCTTTACCATGATCATCATCATCATCATAACCATCATCATCGTCGCCGTCGTCGTCATTATCATCATCGTTACCATCGTCATCATTATCATCATCGTCACCATCGTCATCGTCGATCCCGTGCATGCCCGTGCAGGTTCGTTCCTGCCCTCCTTCATGATATTATGTATGTATTAGTATATGTATTTAGTATATGCTTAATATGTATAATTGGTATATATATATATATATATATATATATATATATATATATATATATATATATATATATATATACAGTATATGAACTCAATTAGTATATATGTATAGTATATGTATTCCATTAGTATATGTTTAATATACATATAATTGATATATATATATATATATATATATATATATATATATATATATATATATATATATATATATATATATATATATATAGTATATGAATTCAATTAGTATATACACACATATATATATGGTATATGTATTTAATTGGTGTACATATATATATTATAAGTACTAATGTTATATGCTAGCTAAGACTATGTATAATTATATATGTACTAGGTGACCCGAGTGTAATTACGGATATCCCGTAGTTACATTGACCATGAGACCCTGAGTGATTTTTAGAAGACTGTCTTATGTACACTGACGTATTGGTGAGACCCATGTTATTTTGAATGTCTGATTTTGTACAGCAATTACAGATGCGACACCTGCACAATTAGACGCACACTTGACCCTAGTTGACCAGTGTCATACCTAGCGCAGCACCTGAGTTCAGAGTATTTATGATTGTGTGTATGTTAGTGTAATATCTGATACAATATTGTATTATTTAATGATGTCTATAGGACCGTTGGATTATTCAGACAAGACCTCGGAAACCGAATATTATTATTGCCAGCAGCAGGACCACAGGCGAGTACATTCTCTGACAGTTTTTATTATGTTGATTATCTTTATGATTCTAGTTATATAGCGTACATGATTCTGCCACTATTGTTTACACGAGTTGGCATCATCGAGACCTGTCACGAGGAGTCATGATTTGGGATCCATCGTGCTAGCTGGGGAAACAGGAAAATATTAGTAGATTATGTGATCATACCTAACTCTACTTACATCATAGCTCACCCATATCTCACGTCGGTGCAGCCTGACCATTACATGCCTCATAGCCTGTTATGTATGATTAGCCTAACTATTGCTTGCATTATAGCTATCCGGATGGTTAGCCTGACCTTACATGAATTATAGCTAGTCATACATAGCAAGCCTGATCAGTCCCAAGCCGATCACATGATATGCTAATGTTTCACACACTTAGCTAGATGTTCTTGACATGTATCTCTAGTATATTGATCTAGCATTCCTTATATTCTAGTTATTATTCTAGCATCCATTGATATTCTAGTTCATGGTTCTTGTCACTACCACATTCTGAAAATAGGGGTAATTTTGACTTTTTCTGTATTTAATATTTCGTGTATTTAAATTAAATAATTTCGTGAGATATGTAATTAAATATATTATTATATACAGTGTTTATTTATGTTTGAGCTGGTAGACTTGACCTAGAAGCCCAGTAGATGAACACCTGTCCGAATTATGGGGTTTTGTATTTAATTATTTTATTTTAGAATTAATTTATTGGAGGTTGTATTTAATTACCGTAATTTATTTAATTATTGCGCATTGTCTTTGCTTCGATATTTGGAGCGCTACCCTAGCTTTTGTCTTCCAATAAATTTCACAACATTGCCCTAGACATGCCCGCCTTCCATTCTGCTATTTTTGTAACTCATAATTATGCTCTCTGTACCTTATTTTTTAGCCGCAAAAAAATCGTCGCTGACGTTTATTTAATTTCTAAAATAAATTCCAACTTTGTATCGTTGTGCGTTCCAATCGAAATTGGAGGCAATCTTGACCTATTTTTCATGCGGCCCAAATTAGGGTAATATTCTGTTCTGAGTCTTCTTCATTAATGGTATTGGTGACCCGACCTGATTTTGGCCCCATATACTCCTAATTAATTTTAGAACACAGATTGCATTTATTTCTAATTAATTTGAGGATACCATTTTATCTGATTTCATAAATTCCAGTTTAATTCCAGAACCCTCCTAATTGAGCCCATACGACACACAACGCCTCCTCACTCTGCAAAACGCCAAACACCGAATCGCCCGCCAAATTTTTATTATTTTATGCGTTTGTACAAATACCCAAATTTAGGGGGGGCTAATTTGCAATTATTGCATTAGGTGTCAACACCCCATTGGTCCAACTAAATGGAGAGCCCCAAACATTTGACTAGTCAACCCTCATTCCTACATGAATAAAAATCCCTCCATGTCAAATCTTGACCATCCATTAGGATGGGTGCATCCTCACCCTTGATTCACACACACCCTCTCCCTATTTAAAGTCACATCATCCCCTCTTCCCAAGGAAAACCCAAATCCCCAAAACCTAGGCTAGCCCCCATCTCCCTCACTCAACCGTAGCCACTCCTCCCTCATTCAAATTTTTCCTTTCTTCTTCTTCTTCTTCTTCTTCTTCTTCCTTCTTCTTCCTCTTCTCTTTTATTTTTTTGAATTTAAAGGAAGGGGGGGAAACAACCCTTATACCTCCACTGTTCACTGTACTTCTCGGCCACTGTTCTCCGGCCCATCCGAACTCCTCCCTCCGTCGAGCCGCTCCGCCACTGAATCTCCGGCATGCATCCCCGATCCGGCGAGCACCCTCGCTGCAACCCCACCCGCACAGCCGAGCCGACCCCCGGCCCTCAGTCCGGCCAGCCTCGACCGAGCGTCTGAGCTTCTCCACTCTTCCCCCCACGGCGGCTGTGCAGCGACCTCTCCCGCTGCTCATCCCCGAGCAACCCCTACCTCGGCCAGACTCCTGCACAGCTCGACTTCTCCATCAAGCTCCCCCCCAAGCTCACTCTTCCCCTTGCTCGCAACTCCGGTCAGCCGAACTCTGTCCCCTCCTCCTCCTTCACATCACTGACTCTCTCCCTGCCTACTCCTCGCACCCCCATCTCCTCCTCGACTCCTCCCGATCTCCTCTCCGCGGTTCAGCTCCACCTCGTTCCATTCTCCGACCTTAACTCCGTTATCACCACCATCGACTTCCACGTACATCCGGCCACCCTGCTGTCCCCGACTCCTGCTGCAGCCCGGCAGCCACCGGAACCACCAGTCGACCACTGTGAGGCTCCCCCTCTTCTCTCTTCTTTATGTATATACTCGTATATATATATACGTATATACATATATGCATATACTAATATATATATGGATATATGTAGATTATGTATTTAATAAATGGTTAATATGAATGTGTATATATATGTATTTGATAATGTACATGTATGTATTTTAATTATGTATGAAATAGTGTGTTTAATATGTATATGATATATTTAATTAATTAATGTATATGTATATATTTAATGAAATTAGTATACATGTATATATATGTATGTATTTAATACAATTGTATATATGTATATATATCATATATATATTTTGTATATACTTAATATATTTTTATATATATAAAAATTGGTATATGTATATATTTATTTATATTTACACCTAGTATATTTTAAATTGATATATATGGTAAACACGGATATTCTTCACTAATATATATATAATACGTAGTTCTATTTAATGTATATACACTTATACATATTTTGTATATATTATGGTATAACTCATATATGTATTATTTTAATTATTGGTAATATGTATATTTATATAAATATCTCCTCTAGATGACCCGAGTATAAATACGGACCCCCCGTAACTATACCTGACCCGTGACTCTGTGAAATGTTAGTTGGCTGCCACGCGTACACTGACATACTGGTGAGCCCGTACCATTTTTATCGTCTGTCTTGCCCAGCAATCGCAGACGCGACGCCCGTGCAATTTGACGCACACTGACCCTAGATTGACCAGTGCCATACCTGGCACAGCCCCTGAGTTAGTAATTGTTTGTGTTAGTGTAGCATCTGATACAAATGTTGTATTTGATATGTCTTTAGGACTGTTGGTTCCTCCAGGCGATACTCTGGAACAGGACCTCGGTATTCACCAGCTAAGGACCCAAGGCAAGTACATTCTCTGATTAGTTTCTAAATTATGATATCTCCTATGTTCATTGTATCTAGTATAAATATCCATATTTTGACACGCTGGTTACACGGATTGGTGTATACGGATCTCGTCATGAGATATTATTCCTTGTTCATGGTGTAGCTTGTACAAGACTTATTTCCTTGTTATCTTGTGCATGTACAGACACTGATTCCCGGGGATATTTGCTACCTCCTTAGGGAATCCCGTGCTATAGCGTACCATGATTGGATCTACTATACCAGTCGGGGGTAGGGAGTATTTTAGTGTAGATATGTGATCATACCCAGCTCTACATGCATCATAGCTCACCCACGCCTCACGTCGGGTGCGGCCTGACCATTTACATGCCTCATCACTGTTACATATGGTTATCCTGACTATTACTCACATCATAGCTATTCTTACGGATTAGCCTGACCTCAAGGATGATCGCTAACCAATGTAATGAGTTTACTAGTCCCAAGCCGATCACAATGTTAAAGCTAGTACTCACACACTTAGTCATAGGATTCTTGCTCATTGACATATTGGTTTATTTCCTGCATTTATTTCCAATATTTCCTTATTGTACATTTTCGTACATATACATGCATCTTGTATATTTCTATCTATATACTGCTACATAGTATATATCATTGATATAGAACTGCTATTTAGAAATGTACTTGCTCCTTCCTGATTGGAAAACATTTTCCAGACTATGCCTAGAGGACTGGTATCCGACACTGGTGGACCACAGGGTGAGTAGCTGAGACTTGGCTTTAGTAGTGTAGTCGTGATTCCGGGAGGTCCAGACGGAATCACTAGTTATTTAGTTAGTTTCCTTTAGTAGTTTTTTTGGTACCGGATTTGTCTCCGGCATTTTTTGTTGAGACTTGGATTATGTTGAGTTAGATTTAATTACATTAGACTTGTGTTATAATTATTATTATTTTTTCGATTTCTTATCGTGCTTTAGTTATGTGATTGAGTATGTTGTTCATTTATATTTTATTATCCGTGTCTCCTTATGGAGTTGGATACTAGTGCGAGATTGTTTAGATAGTGCTTGACCTAGACAGCGTTCTACCGCCGATGCTGCGGCGTAGGCTGGATGTACCCGCGTACTCGTGCCCCTAAAATGGGTGCGGGTCGTGACACATTTTTAGTGGTGGCCCATGCAGGTCAGACTTCGTAAGTTGTGCGATGTCGTAGTAGTGCGACATCATAGTTGTACTACTGCGTGCCTGCTATAGAATATAGGACATAGGATACTAGGATGAGAGAGGATACTCAATCATAAAATTCTTGAGAGATTCCTGGGATGACTCCTTGAGAATCTTATTATATTTTCCAATTTAAATCCTTCTCCCTTGTTTCCGTCCGTCCTCACTCGTTGACTTTGAGTTTGATTCTTGTTGACAGTTGTTAAATTTAAATTCTTGGTGTTATGGTTAAGTTGATTTCTTAACGAGATGAATTTTAAGGACTAAACGTTACGATATCATCTGATGACATATATTGATGAGAACAGTGAGAAAGGTGAAACGTCTACTTTGGTTATGGAACCTAGAGTTTATCGCAGCCGTACCGGTTGGCGTAGCGAAAATTCTAGATGTCATGATTATAGGGTTGCGTACTTTAGTTACGGGACCTGTCGTTTATCGCACCTATGCTTACTGGCGTGGCGAGGATTCTCAGCGTCATGATTTCTGACCAACGTGTATGATTATCAGGTTGTGTCTTAAAATTTGTTCTTAAAGTATCATCCCAACACTTATCTATTTCTGTTATACAGGACTTTTTCCATCATTCTTTTGTTGCTAGCAGTAGAAGCACCTTCAGTCCTCAATTCAGTCTTTTTGAGCTCCTATTCCTTGAGGATTCCTTGTTAAGTATGATAATTAATGACTTTTAATTATGGCTGTGTCTTGAGTATTAATATTGACTGAGTGTTGCTAGTGAGTTGTAAGTGTGTCCTAGTTGGACATGTGAGCAGTAGGCCTTAATCTAGAGTTAGTCCTTAGCATAGTACCTTGTAACAATGGTTCTAGGATAGGTGTCATTATAGAACTGTGAGTAAATGAGAGTATAGAGTATCAGTGATAGTTGTTTGTGGTAGAAAACGAAAAGAATGAAAGATGTATTCAAGACGGGGTTTATACAGGACCCGTGTTCTTTTGTTTACAAACAAACTTGTACAATGTAATCCTATACGAGAATGTGGGAGTACAATTTATTTAATCTGGGTATAAATTGCTATAGGTGTCTGATCTACAGTCGATCACTTTAGCCCTTGGACCACACGATGGTGAAGAAGTGCCGTAGAAGACAGGAAGCAGCCTCGGAGGTTGCAGAAAAGGGTGGATGCACGATGCCCTGGTCGCCGATCCCTATCCTTTGCCTGAGCTCCGGGTTCCTCTCTCTCTCTCTCTCGATCTCCTCTCTTCTTGCTCGATCTTCAATTGTTCGACCTCCTCTCTGAGTCTTCAATTGTTCAATCTTTTAATTTGTCGACCTTGTCCTCTGTTGATAGAGGTCTCTATTTATAGAGTTTTAGTGACAGTGACCACTCAGTTGGTGTAAAAACCGAGGAGTGGACAACACAGCACCCTTTTATACGACGGTTTAAAGTAACCAATTGTAAACACCCTGATTTTTGAGAATAATTTTAAACATGAGTTATTACGAATTCTTGGTATTTTTCTGAAATTTAAAGCGATGAGGATTTTGATGTAAAGAATTTTTAAGTATGGCTAATTAGTGTTAAAATATTCTAAAAATAATATAATATGATGCACAATGGAAAACCGGACCTATGGTATTTTTTGGGGAATTATCTGGACTCCGGAAGCATCTATAAAGCCTTAAAAGCTAATGGAATTTAACCTACCAATTCTGAATTAATTGAACCGAACCCAAACCGCTGAACCAAACCAACCCGACCCGAAACCCGCGTGGAAACCCTAGCCCCGCCAGAGTTCCTGTAGAAGCCTATAAAGGCCCCCTTGATTTCCGTGCCCAGCCTCGGAAAAACCCTAGCCAAGCCCTGCCTACTTCGCCATTGCTCAGCCCCTTCTTCTTCCCCGTGCCGCTATCGCCAGACTACCGGATGCACCCCTCGACCCCATTCACGCCGACCCCCACCCAAGCGTAGAACCCTCCAGTGCCGCCCCGCTCTTCCCATCCTCCGACAGGCCCGCGGAGCAACCCGACTCCACCCCGCTGTCGCCCGAGCGACGTCGCCCAGCACCCCAACCCCGGCACCTTCCCCATTGCTCAACCCGTCGACACAGCCCCAACTCCGGAGCCGTCAACTCGAACTGCTGCCGTTGAACTGGGCCAGATCCACCTGTCATCGACGACCCGACGCCTCACGAACGCCACCCCGCTGACCCGAGCCAGAACCCTAGCTCAGACTCTCGTCGGACACGGGAATCCTCGACCAGAATTCGGTTCGAGTCGAATTGGCTTTCGGACACGCAGAATTCAGCATTCACGGAGCCCTGTTCAGGTATCATTTTCTCTCAAACCGTAACTTCGTTTTAATTTTCGTCAGTTGCTACACGTAGACTGTATAACCCTCTCGGTGCCCGTGCAACTCGCTCGGAGCATCGCGTCATGTGGTGATCGCACACCGCGATCCAAAAACAGAAAAAACAATGCCCTGTTTCACCCCGGAACTGAGTACGCCCCGCCAACCGGGACGACTTGGTCGCATGCGGTCTTTACCGAACCGTGCGCGTTGTTGATACGGTCGTGTAGGATTTCGCAGAAGTCGATTCGGAGGTGCGTGCACCCCGGAATCAACGCGTATCCGCCGCCGACACCACGTATTTGTCTTTTTTGGAATACGCTGTAACTTAGTGTACACACGTCGGATCGAGACAAAACTTGCACCATCGGACTTGTAGCAATATGCTGGTCCTGTGACCCAAGTTTGGTGCGATTCTGAGAACGTTGACAAAATCGCGTATCGTGGGCCCCACAGGCTCCACTTGACGGGCGATTTTGTGATCGGCTTATCGGAATCCAATTCTAGAAGTTCCGTTGGGTTCGTACCAGCATTCCTGACTTGTAGACACTGAGTTTGACTAATTTGGAGACCTTTGACCCTGACACGCTTTTCGGTGCAAAGTGGCCCACATATGGAACCCGCTTTGGCCCGGAAATGTCCTTTTTGCCCCTGTGTCCAAATTGGACGTAAGGACAGACATTTCTAGCAGTTTGATATCTTCTGAGACGGTTGGTGATATTTATTACAGCTTTTGGAGGAGTACCCACCGGATCCACTAATACAGGGATAGCTGTTGATACTCAACCATCAGGCAAGTGTACCTTGCCAAACTCTGCAGTATTGTTACATATTTTCCTTGCTTTATTATTTTGCTGTGCATGCTTAACCTAGGACCGTGTGACGTACTTAGCGTTCGATTATTAATCGGGTGCCGACACTGTACGCGGTGTTGGGTACGGTCACCTAGAGATGGACATTCGTGACACTATATATTCTCGTACTGGTCATACCAAGTACACTTTGACCCAGGACACTTGACACCATTCATGAGACAGGATCTTCCCGAGATATTCGTGGTGATTCTGTATAGGATACAGGACATGGACATTATAATCTTAGACCTTATTATGACTTGCTGCATTAGTTTTGATCTTGCGTGTCATGGACATGAGATGTGTGATTTCATTGGGTGGGGAGAGACACACAGGCTACAGGCTGTATATATATATATCTTCTACTATTGTGAGGTCGTAGACTCTCGGAGCAGAGCTAGACACATTACCGGTTATTACCGCTACCGGCTCCCCGACACAGAGCTTGTAGTGGCTCAGCCTGAGACTAGTGATGCTCTCACTTGCATTACACTTAGATGGTTACATATTTACCCCATTGCTTTATTTATTTATCATTGTTGTACTGCTTATTTATTTATTGGCATGAGCTTTCTTGTACCTTGCTATGTCCCCTGAGGACCTGGATCCGGATTTTGTCCCCAGATTTTGCAGACGAGGTTTATCCCGAGATATACGGGACCGGAGCAGGAGCTGGACCGACATCCGAGGACGAGGTGTTAGCTGAAGACTTTGCCTGAGCATCCATGTTCATGCTCAGTATTCATTTATTTATTTCAGTCTCTTATATTCTGGTCTGTTGAACCATTGTACTAGATATTTATCGGGTTGTTCCCCGAAGTACTTTGTGAGACTATCTGATGATTTACATTCCTTATTTATTCTGTGGATCATATTTTATATCTTGTGTGGATGAGATTAGTTGTGCCATGATTGTCGTAAACTTGTTTTACAGCTTAAGTATGCTCTGATGGATCCATTAAATTGGGTTGGTCCATCGGTGCGTACTGCTGGCCATTGACACGCGTCCAGTCCCTCGGTATTTTGGGACTGGGGCGTGACATGGTTTTTGTGGTGGCCCATGCAGGTCTACGACAAATTGTTCGGTTTCAACTTAGGGACCGAACCAGCCTGCCCTAAGGATAGGATAAGTTATAGGATCTCATCCATGATCTAAACCATTATTGAACTCTATATCGAACTCGAAATTGTTACTTGAACTGCATCCTGTATTGATTTCTCTGAGCGTTCTTATAGTTTATCTTTTGGTTGCAGAGTAATGGATCCCAGGAATGGAGACGAGATTCCTTTGGATACGCCTCACGACGCTGTGGTTACTTATATAGACGGAGTGACCCCAGGGAATGGAGGACAAGCATCACAGAGCGATCAAACCGGACAGCCTAATCCAAGGTTCCGGAGAGATGACATCCCACCTCCACCACAGTTCACTCCACAAATGCCAGTTTTCCCGCCAGGACAAGCCATGGACGGGCAACAGATGTTCCAGATGATGTATGCTATGATGCAAGCACAGCAACAGATTCAGCAAGAGGCCCACCGACAGGAGGCAGAGTATCTGAGGACCAGCCTGGTATCCGCATTGGAGCAGGAAAATCCACCAGCAAGGCGAACAACGACGGGATCTATCACCGATTTCTGTCACCTCAAGCCTCGTATATTTTTTGGTAAAGTGGGGCCAACAGAAGTTCATGAATGGCTCACTAACATTCAGCATCAATTGGAAGTCGCTGAACTTCCGAGAGAGAAATGGATGACTGCAGTCAGAATGCAGTTAACTGATAATGCGCATCACTGGTGGTTAGCAGAAGAAAGGAGGCTCGGACAGGACCGAGTCACTTGGGAAGAGTTCTCCAGGCTCTTCCAAGAGATGTACATTCCAGCAGTTGCACGATCAGAGCTCAGAGACAGGTTCAACCGCCTTATCCAAGGCAATATGACAGTAGAAGAATACAATGCGGAATTTATTCGCCTGAGCCGCTTTGCCCCAACATTGATTTCGACGGAGGAAGAGAAAGATGAAAAGTTCTTTGATGGACTGAAGTTCGAGCTTCAGAGATTGATTGGCTCGGTCGCACCTACATCTTATACCGACGTTCTCGCAGCAGCACGATGCATGGAGCGCGTCACTAGAAGGGAGTCGAATCTGAAGAGGCCTAATGCAGCAGCACTATCCAGGATAGCACATGGGGATTCAGCAAAACGGACCCAGAGGAGTATGCCCGAGAGGACCGCACACAGGGCCGTATCTCTCCCTACTTGTCACCACTGCGGCAAGGTAGGGCACATTGAGAAAGAGTACAGGCAAAAGTTGGGACTATGTCTGAGCTGCGGATCCAACCAACACTTTTCCAGGGACTGCACCGAGCGCAGAGACGGAGCGCCGAGATTAGCTTTACCTGCTCCACGACCAGCTTATCCAGCAGTAGGAGCCCAGCAGACAGGAGTTGGTGGAGTCAGACCACCAGCCCCAGGAGGAAATCAGCAAAGACCACCACTGGCACCACAGGCCGCCTTATTTCAGCAGCAGCAGCAGCAGCAGCAGCAGAGAGGTCCAGCTCAGGGATGAGGACAGGCATTCACATTAGCTGTTGAGGAGGAGGCTACAGCAGGCGAGGTCATCGCAGGTACTATTTTAGTAGCTTCATTACCAGCTGTAGCATTATTTGATTCTGGAGCTTCGCATTCATTTATAGCAGCTAGCTTTGTAGCCACCCATAGAGTAGCTACCGCACCCCTTCCGAAGATGAAGAGGATTCTTACGGGAGGTGGAATTATTTCAGTTAGTGACGTCTGTAGATCATGTTCTGTAGTAGTTTGTGGCCGAAAAATACGAGCTCAATTCCTAATCTTTTCCATGCCGGATTATGATGTCGTACTTGGTATGGACTGGTTAAGTCAGTACCATGCGACTCTTGATTGCCGACTTGGGCGGGTTATATTTAGACCGCCTGGACATCCAGAATTCGAGTTTCTTCGAGGAGCAGTAGAGCAAGGAGTTCAGCCTACTCTTAGGGTACTAACTGTAGAAGGCGAGACAGGTTACCCAAGAGTCATATCAGAATTCATGGATGTATTTCCTGATGATCTTCCAGGTTTACCGCCTGATCAGGAAATAGAGTTCACAATAGACCTAACTCCAGGAGCAGAGCCGATCACTTCATCAGTTTATCAGCTGGCACCTAAGGAGTTAGTGGAGTTGAAAGAACAGGTTGATGATCTTCTGGAGAAGGGTTTCATTCGGCCCAGTGTTTTACCTTGGGGAGCACCCATATTATTTGTGCCAAAGAAGGATGGAACAGTACGGTTATGCATTGACTACAGGGCGCTGAATGCTGTGACCATCAAGAACAGGTATCCCTTACCACGCATAGATGATCTATTTGATCAATTGAGTGGCGCAAGGGTATTCTCAAAGATTGACCTTCGATCCGGCTATCATCAGATCAAAGTAAGGAAGGAAGACATCCCAAAGACAGCTTTCAGGACCAAGTATGGACATTATGAGTTCTTGGTAATGCCGTTTGGTTTAACCAATGCACCAGCAGTGATTATGAGTTTAATGAACAAAGTTTTCCATCAGTTCATGGATAAATTTGTGGTTGTGTTCATTGACGACATTCTCATATATTCCAAGAGCCACGAAGAGCACGAGGAGCATCTCAGAATCGTGTTAGAGACCTTGAGGCAGGAGAAGCTATACGCCAAACTCAGTAAGTGTGAGTTCTGTATGGACAAAGTACCTTTTTTGGGACATATCATCTCAGGAGAAGGACTTTCAGTAGATCCAGAGAAAGTTGCGGCAATAGAGACTTGGCCTACACCCATATCAGTTGCAGAGGTGAGAAGTTTTCTCGGACTTGTGGGATATTACCGAAGGTTTGTAAAAAATTTCTCGAGGATTGCAGAGCCGATGACGAAGCTGACACATAAAGACCAGGAGTTTATATGGACAGAAGACTGCCAGAAGGCCTTCGAAGAACTGAAGAGAAGATTAACAACAGCACCTGTCTTGACTCTTCCTTCAGGGTCAGGAGGTTTTGTGGTTTACAGTGATGCATCAGGTAGTGGACTAGGATGTGTTTTGATGCAACATGGCAAGGTCATTGCTTATGCGTCGAGACAGTTGAAGGTCCACGAGAAGAACTACCCAACACACGATCTGGAGTTAGCAGCAGTTATATTTGCATTGAAGATTTGGAGGCACTACCTTTATGGTGAGAAAGTAGACATCTTTACAGATCACAAGAGTCTGAAGTATGTATATACTCAGAAGGAGCTTAACATGAGGCAGAGACGTTGGCTGGAATTGATGGTAGATTTTAACATAGATCTGCAGTATCATCCGGAAAAGGCGAATGTTGTTGCAGATGCGCTCAGCAGAAAGCCTACGGCTTATTTCTTGACGATGCAGCCCGAGTTATTGAGAGATCTGCAGGAGCTTCAGATAGAGGTTATCTTACCAGGACAGAATGGCTTGATGGATAATCTTGAGATTAAGTCATCACTCGTGGAGAAGATTAAAGAGGCACTGTCCACCGATGCCAGATTTCTAAGATTGAAAGAAAGGACAGAAGCAGGTATGCAGACAGGACTTCGCTTACACGAAGATGGGACATTGAGATTTGGAAATCGCTTGTATGTTCCAAATGGAGAATTGAGACAGGAGTTAATGACTGAAGCACATAGCTCCATGTACTCTGTTCACCCAGGAGGAACCAAGATGTATCGAGACTTAAGACAGTATTACTGGTGGCATGGAATGAAAAGGGAGATTGCAAGATTTGTGGCCAAATATTTAGTCTGTCAGCAAGTAAAGGCCGAACATTAGAGGACTGCAGGTATGTTACAGCCGCTGCCTATACCAGAATGGAAGTGGGAGCATATCACGATATATTTTGTTACCGGATTTTCGAGGAGCTCCAGCGGAAGAGACGCAGTATGGGTTATAGTGGATTGACTCACTAAATCGGCACACTTCTTGCCATTTAGAGTCGGACAGTCCACAGAGGCACTAGCCGACATGTATATGCGATAAATCGTCAAATTACCTGGAGTGTCGGTTAGTATTGTATCGGATCGAGATTCGAGATTTATATCTCATTTCTGGCGAAGCATGCAAGAGAGTCTGGGCACCAGACTCAAATTCAGTACGGCTTACCACCCACAGACAGATGGCCAATCGGAGCGCACCATTCAGATCTTGGAGGACATGTTGCGATCATGTATGCTAGACTTTGGAGGATCTTGGGAAGATCATCTGCACTTAGTGGAGTTCTCCTACAATAACAGTTATCAGGCCAGCATTCAGATGACACCATTTGAAGCTTTATACGGAAGGAAGTGCAGATCGCCTATATGTTGGAGTGACGTTGGTGAACGTCAAATACTGGGTCCAGAATTGGTAACGCAGACAGTGGAGAAGGTGAAGCAGATTCAGAATCATCTTCGAGCAGCTCAAGACAGACAGAAGCATTGGGCAGATACACACAGACGTCCCCTGGAGTTTAAAGAAGGAGATCACGTATTCTTGAGGATTTTGCCCACTCGTGGTACTATCAGATTCGGGAGCAGAGGCAAGCTGAGCCCAAGGTATATTGGGCCATTTGATATTCTAGAGCGCGTTGGTGAGGTGGCTTATCGTCTTACATTACCTCCATCCTTAGAGGGAGTGCATGACGTATTCTACGTCTCGCAGCTGCGAAGGTACGTGACCGACCCAAGTCACATAGTCGATCATTCAAAAATCGCAGTGGGCCCAAGCTTGAGATATGAGGAACAACCAGTTGGCATCATCGACGTCAGGGAGAAGACATTACGGGGACAAACCATCAGACTAGTCCGTGTAGCATGGAAATATCATTCCCCTGGAGAATCGACTTGGGAACGAGAAGATAGTATACGCCAGCAATACCCCCACTTGTTTGAGGAGGCAGTTGTAAACTAAGCAAATTGTATTCCATAATTCTTTTGGTAGCTTATTCCCTGATTGCGAGGACGCAATCCTTTTAAGGAGGGAAGATTGTAAACACCCTAATTTTTGAGAATAATTTTAAACATGAGTTATTACGAATTCTTGGAATTTTTCTGAAATTTAAAGCGATGAGGATTGTGATGTAAAGAATTTTTAAGTATGGCTAATTGGTGTTAAAATATTCTTGAAATAATATAATATGATGCGCAATAGAAAACCGGACCTATGGTATTTTTTGGGGAATTATCTGGACTCCGAAAGCATCTATAAAGCCTTAAAAGCTAATGGAATTTAACCTACCAATTCTGAATTAATTGAACCGAACCCAAACCGCTGAACCAAACCAACCCGACCCGAAACCCGCGTGGAAACCCTAGCCCCGCCGGAGTTCCTGTAGAAGCCTATAAAGGCCCCCTTGATTTCCGTGCCTAGCCTCGGAAAAACCCTAGCCAAGCCCCGCCGACTTCGCCATTGCTCAGCCCCTTCTTCTTTCCCGTGCCGCTGTCGCCAGACTACCGGACGCACCCCTCGACCCCATTCACGCCGACCCCCACCCAAGCGCAGAACCCTCTAGCGCCGCCCCGCTCTTCCCATCCTCCGACAGGCCCGCGGAGCAACCCGACTCTACCCCGCTGTCGCCCGAGCGACGTCGCCCAGCACCCCAACCCCGGCGCCTTCCCCATTGCTCAACCCGTCGACACAGCCCCAACTCCGGAGCCGTCAACTCGAACCGCTGCCGTTGAACTGGGCCAGATCCACCTGTCATCGACGACCCGACGCCTCAGGAACGCCACCCCGCTGACCCGAGCCAGAACCCTAGCTCAGACTCTCGTCGGACACGGGAATCCTCGACCAGAATTCGGTTCGCGTCGAATTGGCTTTCGAACACGCAGAATTCAGCATTCACGGAGCCCTGTTCAGGTATCATTTTCTCTCAAACCGTAACTTCGTTTTAATTTCCGTCAGTTGCTACACGTAGACTGTATAATCCTCTCGGTGCCCGTGCAACTCGCTCGGAGCATCGCGTCCTATGGTGATCGCACACCGCGATCCAAAAACAGGAAAAATAATGCCCTATTTTACCCCGGAACTGAGTACGCCCCGCCAACCGGGACGACTTGGTCATACGCGGTCTTTATCGAACCGTGCGCGTCGTTGATACGGTCGTGTGGGATTTCGCAGAAGTCAATTCGGAGGTGCGTGCACCCCGGAATCAACGCGTATCCGCCGACGACACCCCGTATCCGTTCTTTCTTAAACATGCTGTAACTTGGTGTACACACGTCGAATCGAGACGAAACTTGCGCCATCGGACTTGTAGCAATACGCTGGTCCTGTGACCCAAGTTTGGTCCGATTCTGAGAACGTTGACTAAATCGCGTATCGTGGGCCCCACATGCTCCACTTGACGGGCGATTTTGTGATCGGCTCATCGGAATCTAATTCTGGAAGTTCCGTTGGGTTCGTACCAGCATTTCTGACTTGTAGACACTGAGTTTGACTAATTTGGAGACCTTTGACCCTGACACGCTTTTCGGTGCAAAGTGGCCCACATATGGAACCCGCTTTGGCCCGGAAATGTTCTTTTTGCCCCTGTGTCCAAATTGGATGTAAGGACAGGCATTTCTAGCAGTTTGATATCTTCTGAGATGGTTGGTGATGTTTATTACAGCTTTTGGAGGAGTACCCACCGGATCCACTAATACAGGGATAGCTGTTGATACTCAACCATCAAGCAAGTGTACCTTGCCAAACTCTGCAGTATTGTTACATATTTTCCTTGCTTCATTATTTTGCTGTGCATGCTTAACCTAGGACCGTGTGACATACTTAGCGTCCGATTATTAATCGGGTGCCGACACTGTACGCGGTGTTGGGTACGGTCACCTAGAGATGGACATTCGTGACACTATATATTCTCGTACTGGTCATACCAAGTACACTTTGACCCAGGACACTTGACACCATTCATAAGACAGGATCTTCCAGAGATATTCATGGTGATTCTGTATAGGATACAGGACATGGACATTATAATCTTAGACCTTATTATGACTTGCTGTATTAGTTTTGATCTTGCGTGTCATGGACATGAGACGTGTAATTTCATTGGGTGGGGAGAGACACACAGGCTACAGGCTGTTTATATATATATATCTTCTACTATTGTGAGGTCGTAGACTCTCGAAGCAGAGCTAGACACATTACCGGTTATTACCGCTACCGGCTCCCCGACACAGAGCTTGTAGTGGCTCAGCCTGAGACTAGTGATGCTCTCACTTGCATTACACTTAGATGGTTACATATTTACCCCATTGCTTTATTTATTTATCATTGCTGCACTGTTTATTTATTTATTGGCATGAGCTTTCTTGTACCTTGCTATGTCCTCTGAGGACCTGGATCCGAATTTTGTTCCCAGATTTTGCAGACGAGGTTTATCCCGAGATATACGGGACCGGAGCAGGAGCTGGACCGACATCCGAGGATGAGGTGTTAGCTGAAGACTTTGCCTGAGCATCCATGTTCATGCTCAGTATTTATTTATTCATTTCAGTCTCTTATATTCTGGTCTGTTGAACCATTGTACTAGATATTTATCGGGTTGTTCCCCGAAGTACTTTGTGAGACTATCTGATAATTTATATTCCTTATTTATTCTGTGGATCATATTTTATATCTTGCATGGATGAGATTAGTTATGCCATGATTGTCGTAGACTTGTTTTACAGCTTAAGTATGCTCTGATGGATCCATTAAATTGGGTTGGTCCATCGGTACGTACTGCTGGCCATTGACACGCGTCTAGTCCCTCGGTATTTTGGGACTGGGGCGTGACACCAATGCCTGCGTATGGATGATCTTTTGAATAAGCGTGTGACGCGGGTCCAACTAATGGGACACAACGCGTACAATTGCTACGAAGATCACGGCGTAAAAGCCACGTAGGTAGGTATCCCCCGCGTAGAAGAGGTGGGCGCAAAAGTCGATGTCTGTCACCATGGCATAAAAGCCAAGTAGGCATAGAAGCCGGGTGGGCGTAGAAGCCCGACGGCATAAAAGCCGGGTGAGCAAAGAAGCTGAGGAGGCGTAGAAGCCATCTGGGCACAGAAGCTGAACGGGCATAGAAGCCACTGCGTAATGTGCTTGGGGAGGCGTGGAAGCCGAGAGAGCATAGAAGCTGAGGAGGCGTAGAAGCCATCTGGGCACAGAAGCTGAACGGGCATATACGCCACTGCATAATGTGCTGAACGCTGACGTAGACGTCCTTTAGTCGGAATCACGGCTTTTGAAGATATTATCAAATCCCTCGCATTAAATGCAGAGATCTGCCATTATTTTGTGCATTAATTACGAAGGCGTGTTCTGAAGGCCTACCACCCTTCTGTGCATTAGTCGTGCCTCGAGAAGGCCGTTACCGCCTTGTGCGCCAATAGCAGAGACGTGCCTCGAGCCCTGCACAAAGTGCAGCTTTTGACGTGGCAGGCATTTTGTCCGCTGTGGAGCGTAAACAGCTCACGTTTGCCTGTGTAAAATAAGGCAGCATATCCCCTTGTGTATGTTACGTAAGGGAGATGGCGGTGACTGACAGCCTGGGTTGCAGTGCCGTGCCATCATTATAGCCGTCGCCTGGGTAGCCGAGCCGTATCCTTCTGTCAGAAGTCCAGACGTCAGGTTCACTGCAGGGTCTGACAGGTTCATCTCGGGGAGCACGAAGCGTTCCTCGTACGCTTTAATACCGTATTTGAAAGCGAATGTGTTTTACGCCATATAGGCGACGAAGCCCTCTGTTGTGCGCTCTGAGGCGGCCTGGACATACTGCACTTACGCGGATGGTCCTGAGGAGATCTTGCCTTGCCTGCTTGGTGGCTCTGAGGTCACCTCTTTATGCTGCCCCGTACCAATAGGTTGCGTATAGTCATCCGGCGTATTTTTCATGCTTCTACAAGACCCCCTTCAAAGCTTTTAAATTCTTCGGAATTTGAAACGCTTTGAATGAAGCATGAACCGTTCCTCGTAACTGGAAACACCTTCTGAAATGGAGCCCGAAACCGTCAAGTTTGGCACGTTCTTTCAGGCCGATCTTTATGGCGGATTTATTGGGTGTAGGTGTGACCTCTTTTGCCTATAAAAGGGCTGAGGAGTTAACCTGTTTCTTTCCACATTTCCTTTCACCATGCTGAGATGATCGCCAAAGTTTGTCGGGTCGACCTGAGGAAGAAGAAGACCATGTCCTTCCAGCATGTAAGGAGCCGAACAAGACGGCGTCTTCGAGCAAGTGTCATCTGCAACGATGAATCATGGAAGGATATCTTAGCCTCCCTTGCTCGGGATAATCAGCAACTTCGTTCGGCATCTCACTCGGAGAGTGGGGAGGGGTCACTTTTGACCAGGCCGCTTGCAAGTGGCGCCTCCTCTCGTTACCTTTGGTGACGAGAGGCAGACAGACCGGCCAGAGTGGCGGTGGTCTGTAGGGAAGCAGAGTTACCCTGCTTCGGAGGATGGGTCATCTGCCCAGTTGTGTATCCTCCTGCCACCGATCATCTTCTTGGAAGAAGAGGAAGACCTTTGTAGAGGGGATTTCCCTCATATGTAATCATGAAAATGAAGAAAACCCCTGTAGACAGGATTTCCCTCATATGTAATTATGATTTTAACTTTTAATAAAGTCGTCTTTCTTCTCCGCATATGATCGTCTTTGCCATATGTTGCTGTGAAGTCTGAATATGTGCAGCTTCGACACGTCTGGTTCTGTACGCCGACTCTGATAAAAAGAGTGTTAGGTCCCGTCCCGTCTTTTACGCATAACTAGTAATGCGCAGCTGCTTTGGGAATGTAGGAACTGCGTAGAATTTTTTGTCCCAGACATCATCTTCAAGAGTGATTTCCCGAAAGTCCCTTGGAACAGGGCGAGAAATGGCTAAAAACTGAGCCGCCGTCTTGAACTGTAGATGAAATATTCAGACTGTGTTTCTGGATGAACTTCAAGTCGACCCACGAAGAAGAGTGATTTTCAATGTCGAACTCTTGCATACTTCGGGTACTTGGGATATGTTGAGGCCAAGAGGGAGTATCTTCTGTGTGAACTCCTACAATTTGACCGCTTTGAGCACGAGCGTAGAAAGCCACCGAGCGTGAGATCGTAGGTTTGTATCTGCTAAGCGTGAAGTCGTAGGTTTGCAGCCTCTCGAGCATAAAAGCTACTGAGCACAAAAGACATCCGGGCGTAGAACCATAGACTTATAGCTTGCGAGCGTAAAACCGTAGATCTATAGCCGTCGAGCGTAGAAAGCTCTTTTAGCGTAGAACCGCGAATCTGCTTTGCACGAAAACTCTTCGAATTTGCTGACTGTCCGTCTTTCGAGAGTAGTGGATTACCGTAGTACCCAATCATAATCAAATATTAATTTGTGAGATTTGGTTAGGGTTTTGAGGAATCCGTCCGAGGATTCGAGGAGTCGATCCGAACCCTATATATACTCCAAGATTTTGCGAGAAAACTTTTCATCCGTCTTTTGCGAAAAAGAGTCTTCGTCAGTTCGAGTTTTTCTCCGTTGCTTCTCCGAGCACTCAGAGTCTTCAGAAATGGCGCCGAAGCAAACCTCCTCCGCTAAGGTAAAGAGTGTAGGTTCTTCTTCCCATTCTTCTGCCCCAGCGAGGGAGTCTCCGGTCGGACAAGGCAAACTTTATTCTGAGCAAAGTATCCCGCCGACGAGCAGCGCTCCCGGCCTTAGAGGTAGAGCCTTCGGGATGACAAAGAACGACGAAAAATCCTTCGCACACGTTGAACGTGACCGCGCTAGGTCGTCTTCTGTGCTGATAGCCTCTTTGAGAAAGATGATGCACGGAGACATTTTAATCTCTTACGCCCATATTTCTAATATGCCAGCGTAAGGGCTCCATAGTTTTCTCAGTTCTGGGCGTAACAGCTCCGACTGCCAAAAACTTGGTGTATACTATAAAATTTTAGTTTTACCCCTGGGAACGGAACCTCCGGCGTAGTAACTACAATTTTTGGTAGCCCAGCGTAAAGCACGGATCGTACGCTGCCAGTTACGTCTCTGGATGAGACTTCCTGCATAAAATAGCCAAATTTGTATAGTCTTGGCTTAAAGCACAGACTGTGGCTTCTGGATCCCCATGTTGCAAGATTTCGTAATGACGTGTTTTTTCTCGCACTTTTGCAGTTAATTTGGGTGAGTCTCCACTGGCTGAGGTGATGGGTTCCGCTGCCGGGATGCTGCACTCAAACTATTTGGAGGATCTGTCCCACGTGGCATTTCCCATCTCCGGACCCCAGTATCCTGAGGGAAGGGGGCTTTTGATATCAGCCCAGGGCGAGCGGACGCTGCTGAATATGATTAGCGGGGAGCCCCTGACGTATATAGACGGGGAGCAGTACATAAAGCCAGCTTTTCTCTTTGGGGACATGATCGATAAACGGTCCCAGACGAAGCCTAAGAGAGAACCTTGGGTATTTCCTGCCGGGAACCTAGTTTTGTACCTGCCAATGATGTCGAGGGATTATCCCATCTCGACGTTCTTCCATGCGACACACCCTAGGAAGATGTCGTGGACCCTGACGCCCGATCTTTATGGCAAACCGGGGAAGATCTTTCATCTGAAAGGAGCTGACCAGGGGTCGTTCGTCAGCCGTCCTTCTGGCCTCGTGACGTCGCTCAGGGGACTGTACCCGGGCAGTGCCCCTAGCGAAGACAGTCTAGTGATCCAGCCGGTCCAGTTGCCGACTTTCTGCAATGACTTCATGGGGCGAGGGGAAGTATATCCCAAGGAGAATCCTCGATGCAATGGGTGGATCACACCAACAAACCGTCGATGGTCTTGCCTAGTCGACTGGGCCTTGAAGCACTGTCAGAGAGAGCTGGAGTGCATTGGGCTGTATGCCGCTGTGAGCGCGACCAATATTGGGTTGCCTCCTAACCCTAACCTGTACTTGGCACTGATGGAGTGATACATTCCGCTCATCGGGACTTTCGCCACTCCGCTGGGGGAGTTGGGATTGGCCCTCCATGAGATGGCAGTGATCTCGAGGCTGCCGATGGGGGATACCCCCTATGAAGAGTATGTCCCCACCAATCGGGAGTTGGAGGATTCGGACCCTCGGGTAGTAGAGGTGTATCAGGAGCTGATGTGCCACTACTTTGCGTGTACTACTTTTTATGACGAGCCTTCTGATTTGGCTCATACCACAAAGTGGACGTCCTACCTATTCTTCCACCGGGCCAAGGCCGCCAAGCCAGAGAAAGTCTCGGGGGGCAAGGATGAGCCCGTAAATTGTTTGGGCGTGCTTAGTGCCCAGGTCGTCGAGGCTCTTAAGGATGACGCCAAGGCTTCGGACCAGATTCTTGACGACGGGGTAGGAAAGTATTCCGAAGGCACTAAGGCCTATAGCTACTTGAGGCATTGCCGCAGACCTCTGTCCAAGGAAGCCCAGCTGGCTGGTTTCCTTTCCATATGGCTGCGTCGAGTAGTGGTGCCCGACACTGCATCTGCGGACCGCATTCACCGGAATATCCTGTGGCCTGCGGTGCGTCTGGTGTTTGGGGCGAGACTGGGCTTGCTCCCTGCTATGGTGTGCCGTATACAGGCTGGCCTGAGAGCCATGACTGATGGGCTGCTCGCCGATGAGACTCGGCGTGAAAGCTTTCCTCGGGTGGAATTACCATACGTGTATTTGATGGGATGGTTAATTCTGCACAACCCTCGGGTGATGTCCCCTGGCTCCGGTAGTAGCCCGGGGGGTAGCTTCCTGCTGAATTATAAGGACTCTCCCTGGAATGTGAACACAGTTCTAGACTGTAGGCTGACACTGGGCCTCAGTCACGGCTGGAAGCTCCTTTGTATTGTCCCCTCTGTACATCGCAATCAATCGAGGATCAGGCTAGAGGATTTAGGTGGAGAGAAGACTAATCTTTCTCCGGAGGCTTTCAAGTGGTTGATCTGTATTAGGCCTTCCCACTTGTTGTATAGAAGTGAAGATCATTGCTTCCTCGAGCCGTACTTGCCTAGTCGGTTCGCAAGTCAATTTGGGTACGACCAGTTGCACGTGGGCAATGCCGTCATCAGCTTCAGGTCCAGGGACGGACTCATCGATGGAGCCAGAGGATGGCGATATTTCATCATGGGATGCACTGGAGCAATTTTTACCGTGCCGGTCGTCACACCCTCCACGGAGCTGCGTATCTTACATTCGTATGCCCAGTTCTACGTGGCGGTTAACACCTTCCACCGTGATTTTAACATGCATGGGAGTTTTAGGGTGCCACCTTCCACGCCTGGGGGAAGAGTCAAAGTCCCTTTGGTTTCTTCTGACGAGGGTGAGGAGTTCGCTACTCCTGATGAGCCGTTGGTGACGGTGCCGAGGTGTGAAGTGCCTCTGCCTGCGGGGGCTTTGGTAGTCTCTGGGAAGCGAAGGGCCGCTGCTCCCAAGGAGGTTTCTCCTCGCAAGTGGAAGAGGACGGTCAGTCGTTCTCTTCGAATCCCTGGTATCGAGGCTCCCAGAGAGGAACCTGCTGTTTCGCCTGTCGAGGATGTTTCCCTGATCGGGGGTTCCTCGCCTTCTAGGGAGGGACCCTCAATTTCGGCTGGCGGTGCCGGGGCACTCCGTCTTGAGGATATCGTCGCCGCTACTGCCTCCGATAGTGGTACGAGATTGCCGGTGTGGCCGGGGCAGATGGGAGAATCTTCCCTTAGACCAGCAACGGATGAAACCCCTGCCGTGTCCGTGAGTATGCCTGGCGAGGTCGTAACTGACGAACCTCGACCGCGCCTTTGTGGATGCTTAGTAGAGCTCCTGGCGATGTCGATTGGCCCACCCCCTTCTCCAGGTATGATAGTTCGCATTACGTCATTAAGGCGTGATTTAGCTACCTCGACTGCAGATGCGTCGTATATACCGCTGGCCACGGGTAAATGTTATCTTTATGTCTCCTTTTTAGAAAGAGTACCATTATATTGATATCAACTCTCTTGTCCTTTTCCCAGGGGATGGCATCCACGGGGAATCCAGCTTTGAAGCGCGCTCTGGCTCTGCTCTGGCTCCTGGTGATGACACGGAGGCGTTCGACTTTGAGGAGGAAGTATCTTCGGGGGCCGGTTCGCCTGTTGAAGAGGCTTCGATATCCCAAGAAGAAGAAGAGCCTGTCATTGCGACTACTTCGGTTGATCTGCCTCTTTTGGTCGCACCACCTGTCGAGGCGACGGTTGTGACCACTTCGCCTGCAATCATTCCTGGAGGGGGACTTGCCAATGCCGCGGCTACTCCTGGCGCCCAATCGGATTTAGCTGCGCTGACCGAGCAATATACCCGTGTCTTCTACGCTACTTTGAAGGCGCTGGTACCGATGGTGCTGAAGGGGAATCTGAGCCTTGAGCGCCTGAAGAAGTCCTCTCGGATTCCGATAGAGGCGATCCGGGATTTTGATGGCACTGGGCTAGCTGATGCCTTGGAGGCGATGGTTAATGGTTTGGAGCAACCCATTAACGAATATTTGCAGCTAACTCGGGGCGGTATTGAAGCTGAGGTCCAGTCCAAATATGACTTCATGACTGCGCGGTTTGCCAAACAGATGGAGAGCTTGGAAAAACTCGTTCAAACACGTCAGCTGGAGATGGACGAAAGAACAACCGTCGTGGAGGAGGCCCTTGCCCTTCAACTGAAGTGCCAATCTGAGCATGAAGGGAACGTAGCGAGGGCTCGTAAGTTGAGAGAAAAGCTCGCTCAGGCGGAGGAGTGGGCTTCCCAGTCGTTGGCAGATCTAGACGTAGTGACTGCTCGATTGAGCGCAGCACGACGGGATCTGGATCGTGCAGAACCTGCCCGTGCGGGTGCTCGTCGGGCGAGGGCCGAATTGTCCCTCAAGGGAGACAACGAGGCATGGCTGGAGCAGGCCCGCGCTGATGCCTTAGCCTGCAAGGATGAGAGGATAGCTGTACTGGCGTAGCAGATTCACGATCTGACCGCTCCCCCACAATGATGTACCCTTTCTTCTTCTTGCTTCCCAGTGTAATTCTGCTCTTTCTTGGAAATAAAGCAAACTCTTTTCTGACTTTGTGGACCCATCATTTTGAAATGTAAATGACAGGTTTGGGCGAGAGTGATATCAGAGGTAGTATGGACGTGATAAACTCTCAAGAAACTCTAGCAGGACATATTTATTCAGAGGTCATACGGACATGATAGAATATGTTTTGACTAAGGTTTGTAGGTAAGATACTATCAGAGGTGATATGGATATGATAGGCTCTCAAGAAACTTTAACAGGACACATTTATTCAGAGGTCATACGGACATAATAGAATATGTTTTGACTAAGGTTCTGGGTAAGATACTATCAGAGGTGATATGGACATGATAGGCTCTCAAGGAACTTTAGCAGGACACATTTATTCAGAGGTCATACGGACATGATAGAATATGTTTTGACTAAGGTTCGTAGGCAAGATATTATCAGAGGTGATATGGACATGATAGGTATTGCATTTCCAAATTAGTCGAACGTATCTATTCAGAGGTTATATGGACATGATAGAATACGACCCAACTAGTTGTGTTTTTGGAAGTAGTTTTGTCAGAATTGAGATTTTCGCTATATTCCAATTGAGCAGAGGAGGTTAAGCATAGTACCTTTTCAGGAATTTGCCGTTGATAGGAGCCATTAGCAGGTCTCCATTAGGCTGGGCTAACCTGTAAGCGCCATTTGAGAACGTTGTCTCGACCACATAAGGACCTTTCCATTTGGGCTGGAATTTGCCTTTACTCCTGTGGGTAAGAATCATCGGCCTTCTTACGGCTAGAACTAGCTCGCCGACTTTGAACACTCTTTCCTTTACTTTATGATTGAAAGCTCTGAAAATGCGTGCTTGGTAGAGCGCGATGCGCTGCTGAGCTTGGAGGCATTTCTCGTCTAATCCTTCTAGCTCCTGAAGTCTTAAAAGGTCGTTCTTCTCTTGAGTCAGCTCGTTAGCCACGGCTATTCTGAGTGACGGGATCTGGACTTCAATGGGGAGAACTGCTTCGCTCCCGTAGACCAGTGAGAATGGAGTACAACCTGTCGGTGTTCGTACCATCGTGCGATATGCCCAGAGGCATTCGCCCAGCTTCTCATTCCAATCTCTTTTGTTCGAAGAGACGAACTTCTTCAAGAGTTTGATAATGGTTTTGTTGAAAGCTTTCGCCAAACCATTAGCAGCTGGATAATATGCCGTAGAGGCCATATTATGTATCCGATTTTTATCATAAAATCGATGAAACGCTTCACTGATGAACTGAGGCCCATTGTCGTGAATTATCCTCCGAGGTACCCCGAAGCGATAGATGACGTGATGCTTGATGAAGCTGATTATATTAGACGCCTTTACCTCCGTAAGAGGGATCGCCTCTGCCCACTTGGAGAAGTAATCTGTGATGGCCAGTATGAACTGGTAACCCCTGGAAGGAGACGGGTGAATAGGACCAATGACATCCATACCCCATGCTTCGAAAGGCCAGGACGCAACCGTGGGATGTAGATATTCGGACGGCTGATGTATGAAGTCTGCATGGACCTAACAGGCCTTGCATTGTTTTGCATAGCTGATCGCGTCTGTGATCATAGTGGGCCAGTAGTAGCCCATTCTCCTAATACGATCTTGTAGCTTAGGGCCGGGTTGATGCGCCCCGCATACGCCGTCGTGAGCTTCACGGATAATCTGCTGTGCTTCGTCGTCTGAGAGACATCTCAATAGCAGTCCATCATAGGTCCGGCGATATAGGCATTGTGAAGATGCATCGAAGTAGAAGCGTAAAGATCGTCTTTTGATGGATACCGCTTGTTTGGGATCCTCTGACAAGATTCCGTATGCCACGAAATCTATAAAGGGACTCTTCCAATCTCTTCTGGGAGGATCGGCGTGTGCAGCGTAGCTGCGTTCTATGCGAGAGTTATTTTTTACACAGAATAAATCTCTGTTAAGAAGGATTATCGAGTTCTGCCTTCTTATAGGAGTAGCTAAATCTGCAGCTAGACTGGCTAGGGCATCAGGTTCTAGGTTCTGGGATCGAGGCACATGCTCCAGGAAAAACCCTTTGAATGTCACGGCTATCACGATCGTTGCTTGGTGATAGGGGATGAGGTCTGGATTCCGGACTTCATATATTCCTCTGACTTGATTGACGATAAGCAGAGAATCACCGAAAGCTTCCAGGGATTCGACCCCCAGCTCTTTAGCGACTTGGAGCCCGATTAACAGAGCGTTATACTCTGCCACGTTGTTTGAACAGGGCTCGTTGAGAGAGTATGCTCGGTAGATGACGAGTTTGTCGGGAGTAACCAGGACGATTCCTACTCCTGAAACCACACTTCCCTTAGGACCAGTTCTGGAGGCACCATCAAAGAATAGTTGCCATGCGTCACTTTCTGTCGCGGAATTACAGTCTGCAACTTCGTCAGGGATGTCCTCGTACAACTTGGAGGTCTCCGGGATTGGATGAGCAGCTAGAAAGTTGGCCAATGCTTGGCCTTTGATGGACTTCTAAGGGACGTACACCATGTTATATGGTGTTAACAGCATCGCCCAAGTTGCGAGTTGGGAATTAAGAGCACTTGGCTTGCTCATTAGTACTCGAAGAGGGTTGATTCTGGAGATGATGTGGATAGTCTGGCCGGTGACATAGTGTCGCATCTTCTGGATAGCGAACATCAGAGCCAAGCATTCTTTCTCCACTGGGTTGTACCGGTGTTCGGCCCTGACCATCATTCTACTTAGATAGTAGATAGCCTGTTCATGCCCCACATCGTTCTTCTGCGCAAGAAGAGCTCCCAGGGAATGGTCCATTGCTCGAACGTATAGGAAGAATGGCCTTCCTACGACGGGAGGCACCAGAACCGGCGGATGAGTGAGGTAGCGTTTGATATCGTTAAACGCTTGTTGACAGGCTTCGTCCCATACGAAGGATACACCTTTCTTCATGAGGCGAGAAAAAGGCTGACATCTTCCGAAGAGATTGGATATGAATCTCCGGATGTAAGCCAGACGACCTTGAAATCCCCTAAGTTCCCTCAGATTGCGAGGCGATCGCATTTCTACGATGGCTTGGACTTTCTCAGGGTCCACTTGGATGCCTTTGGCGGTAATGACAAATCCCAGGAATTTGCCGCTAGATACACCCAGAAAGGACTTCGTAGGATTCATCTTGAGTTGATGTTGGCGCATCAACTCGAACACCGACTTCAAGTCTCGAATGTGATCATCTTTGAGGCAACTTTTGACAGCTATGTCGTCCACGTAGCATTCTACCATTTTGCGTAAATGCTCATGGAATATGTTACTCATAGCTCGTTGGTATGTTGCCCCGGCGTTCTTTAATCCGAAGGGCATTACTGTATAGCAATATACCCCCAGTGGCGTTCGAAAGGCGGTATGCTTCTCGTCTCCAGGATGCATCTTGATCTGATTGTACCCTGAGAATCCGTCCATGAAAGACATGCGTTCAAAATCGCAGGTGTTGTCGATCATGATGTCTGTGATGGGAAGAGGGAACTCATCCTTGGGGCAGGCCGTATTCATATCCCGGTAATCGATGCAGACGCGTATTTTCCCATTTTTCTTCATGACTGGGACAACATTTGTGACCCAGTCGGGATGTTGTTCCTCACGGATGAAACCGCAGGCTATCAACTTTTTGACTTCGGCTTCAATGGCGTCCATCATGTCCGGGCGGAACCAGCGCTGGTGCTGCTTTACAGATTTTGAATCAGGCGATATGTTGTGTTTGTGGGTAGCCATCTCTGGATCAAGTCCTGGCATATCCTCATAATTCCACGCGAAGACGTTGATGTATTATCTTATCAGTTGAATAACTTCTTCCCTTTCGGCTGAGGAAAGATCGGCCTTAGTGAGAGTTCATCCCCAACATTGATCTGGATAACTTTGTCTTCAGTGGGAGGTTCTCTCTGCTCAAAGCGGAACTCCCATTGTGTATCCATCTGTTGAGCCCAAGGGTCATTTTCGAATGGCTCAGACTCTGGCTTGTTTGCTTCGCAGGGATTTGTCACTACCATATTTACTGATAATGTTCGTCCGAGAGCGTCAGGCGAGTCGGAGGGTGACGAGCCATCCTGGTAGGAGGAGAGGACATTCTCGCTTGATTTGGAAGAGGCGGCATACCCTAATCCGAAATGGGTCTGTTGATAACGGGGATTGCCGAACAGTGGTGTTCGTCTGCCCTTCCCGTAGTTGAGGCCTGGCTTCTGCTCCAAGTCGTAGCCCATGTTTTGCATGATCCTTAACACCTGTGGGCTGTATTGGTGAACCTGCATTTTCCTAGTATCGTCATCGAGAGAATCCTCTTGGACAGTCGGTTGACTGCGCACGCGACCGAAGACTATTGTGCGCTGATTGTCGCAGGTATGCGGGACAAGGAAGATAGAGTCCTTTCGCGGTCCATACGTTGTGACGACGTTGGATGATGATGCTACCTCCCATATGTACGGATGATAGGAATCCATAGCTGCCAAGAATTTTTGTGCTATAGGCTCTATATCGTCATAGGGAGAGGATTCCTAGTTTGGAATCAGAGCGCTGACATACTGGAAAAGGGGATATTTATTATCATCTGGAAGTCCGTTCCTGGTTGTATTTACATCAGCCGGCTGCCGGTTGCGCCGAAGGTTGATGACCAAGGGAGGAAGCTTCTGGTTCAAAGTGATCACGAGAGGATCACCCCCTTTTCCTGACCTGGGCTCGTTCAGGTGGATAGCCATGGGTTCCACGGCTCTTGGACGAGTGGTTCGTCCCTTTACCCTGATTGACAGGGGTAGCGCGGCAGTTGGTTCTTCCGGCTCCCGGTGGGATTCCTTCTCAGCCTTGCCTGGCACTTCTTTTGTGTGATCCTGAGAGTACAACATGGCATCGGAATAGTAGGATTCTACTCCTTTAAACGGGTTTAAGTCAGCAACCTCCGTTTGTACTGTTCCTTGTGCGTCTACATACTTAAGGCATTGATGTAGAGTTGAAGGAACAATGTTGTGGTCGTGGATCCACGGTCTTCCCAGCAAAATATTGTAGGATACCTCTGAATCGATGACGTAACATGTGGCCACCGATCTGAGGTTGCCAATTTGGATCCTCAGGCGAATTTTTCCCAAAGGCTTGCTCTTTCCAGCGTTGAAACCCACGATTGTGGTGGTGGTGAAAGCTAATTCGCTAGTAGGAATCCTCAGCGGCCTGAGCAGACTGTGGAGGATTATGCTGATTGACCATCCCGGATCTATGTGAATCCGGTTGACCTCCATGAAACTGACGTACCCGGTGTAATAGAGGGGCCTGTCATGCCTGTTATGTTTCAATAGCATGTCGTTTTGAGTGAAAGTGATATTCGGCACCACTTCCATTACACTGTGGCACTGGGGACATGCCACTGGTTCTTCGTCGGGGGACTTGAGCTGGGTCAAGCATGCCTTCGCCTGCATTAGTGCTTCACTCAGGGCTAGATGAGTGTCCTGGGAGAGCCTGAGTAGCTCGAAGATGGACAGCCTGGCTGGTGTATTAGCCAGTTGGGCCAGGATGTCGAAGTTGTACGGCTTCTCTAAACCTTTGTTGGGAATGTTACTCACAGGTTTATCAAAGCGAACTTCTTTCTGCTTCCCTTTGTCCGTTGGAGTCGGCCTCACAGGATCGATCTCTGGCATGACGGACTCGGCTCCCGAAGGTTTGGTGGCTGAAGTATCCGCCGGTGCACCTCCCTAATTTGCTTCGTAGTCATTGAGATAAGCTCTCCCTGAACGGGTTGCAGCTAGTACCTCGTCTTTGTCTGATGGCGAAGAAGTCGCAACCATGTGGCATGGCTTGTATTTGGAGTTCTTTCTAGACGCAGCATTAGACTCCTTCTCGAGCTCTGACACCAAATTCGGATGGACCCATATGATCTCGCCCCGCCGGGTGGTTAGGGGCACCAGGTCGTAATTTTGACCCCTAGCTGGAGGGAGGTTGACGATGTTCATCGTGGTCCGAGAGATAGGCGCAGCACCATTCGGGACCTCCTAGGGAGGCAGATTGCCAAACTGTAGAGAGATCATGTTAGCTGTGACCGTCTTCTCAGTGTTGTGCAGAGTTATGACTTTGGCATCGATCAAACCCTGGATCTTCCTTTTCAGTATGTAACACACCTTTGTCGGGTGGTACACATATCTGTGGAAGATGCAGTATTTGGGGTCGTTAGTACTGCCGACTTCTTGGGGCTGCTTCAACTCCGGAAGGGTGATCTTGCCACTTTTGACGAGACACTCGAATATACTGGAGATATCTTCGTCGTCAAAGGAGTAGACTTCTACGGGCTTGGACGTCCCTGGTCTCGCCTGCGCGATTGCCGTCATCTTTTGTCTGGATGTATTGACCGTCAGAGCTTCTTTCCCTTTTGGACCACGAGGATGGTCGCTGCTGGGAGATGACTTCCTGCCTCTGTCAGAGGCGGAGATCATGATGCCATTGTCGCACGCCTTGCGACTATTGTCTTCAGCAGCTACGACCGAGAGGATGAACGAGGGCCAATCACGGAACTGATATGGTCCTGTGAACACCGAGACCACGGAAAGGAGGTTTTTCCTGCAAATGTCTACCAATGCAGAGTCTGGAACTCCTGGAGGCATCTGTAAGGTGGCCTGACAAAAACGCTCGATGAAGGTGCGAACGTCCTCTTTTTCTCTTTGCTTGACTTCGATGAGAGAGGACATGGACATGTCCATTCCTTCCTCATAGAATCGCGTGAAGAATAAAGCTTTGAAGTCCTCGAAGGAAGTGATGCCGTTATCCGCCAAGCTACGGTACCACTGGTAGGCTACTCCTGAGAGACAACCTTTGAACACCCGAGTGAGGAGGGCGTCGTTCCCTTGCAGCAACACCGTCATCATACTGAAATAGTTCATGTATTGACTTGGTGACGTTTTCCCCTCGAACAGGGCCATGGTTTGAGGTTTGTACCTCGGAGGGAAAGGGACCTCTTTCCAGATAGCTGGGTAAGGCTGGTTGATTCCCAGTTTCTTGAGCTGATCTTTGTGCTTCAAGGCGTCAAACTGGGCTTTCAACTTCCGTACTGCTTGCATCGGATTTTCAGCCGGAAGCAGGACTACGGAGTGGTGAGGAGTTGGTTGTACCGTGACTCCGACGGGAGGTAATATATTCTCCGAAAGTGGGGGAACTGCTGACTCTTGATCTAGAGCAGGTTCTTGGCTTGGATTAGATGGTGGCAAGTCTACCCCCACACGTATCTGAGTTGGCAGGATCGACGCTTGAGCCATGGCAGTTGTGTGCTGGGTTAGCATCATCTGGTGCATATTTTCCATCATGGATTGTACTTGTTTCAGAGATGTCTCAAGCGTAGTGATGCGTTGATCCGCGTTTCCTGATGGTGAAGCCTCTTCGCATTCATCTTCAACGGCGTAAACTCCCATCTCCCTGGGTGTCACTGAAGGATGAGTGTAGGTCGCTGTAGAACTCGACTCTACACTTTCAGCATCTGATTCGGGGGCCTGGCGATCCTCAGCGTCAGAATCAGAAGAGGATGAAGCTGGTCGCCGTGATCTTACACGAGTGTTTTGGAACACCCCGACTTCAGCATTTCTGAGGAGCTCATTGAACCTCCTTCGGCTCGGAGGCCTGGAGGGACGATGTCTTGAGTTCGAACCTCATCTAGGCATGTATGAGGCCATGTTTACAGATGCATGGGCGGGCTCCTTTTCCTGAAAAGACAGAGAGTAGCTTAACCGGTCGAAAACCGGTCGTCTTGTTTTAGAGCAGCAACAGTTAATCACAACCCTATGGCTATCGCAACAGTGCTCGCCAGGAGGCGTTATAGACATATTGGATGGTTCCCTCTCTTTACGCTTCTGGATTAGATATTTGCGCAGGTCAGGAGGAGTTGCAGAAGAAGATGATTGTTTGTTTCTTCTGCTACCATCAGTGGTCATGCGGAGGTTGGGCACCATGGCTCTTGCTGCGCCGCCTGTGGACAACAGGTTGGCCGTCTGGGTGGCGGATAACCCTCGGGGAGGTTGTCTTTCCGCAGATTGAGCTTGCACTATTCCGAGGGACTTCGCCTGGCGTATTTTGGAGATTTGCTCAGGCCGGCGTAAAGCTGAAGAGGTCCTCAGTCGGCCGTCGGCTTCTCGCATAATCCGGAGGGTATGCAGATTGTTCCCTCGCTGGCGTAAGGGCCGAGAAGTTGCGTATTCTGTCGCTTGTTTTCCCTCACGGAGATCACAGCGCTCATCTGGGTCCCCGTAGAGGTCAGATATCGTCTTGTGCGTGGAGCGTGACCTGTCCTTCTGATTTGGCGCTAAGGCATCATCAGAAGTTTTGTCTGTATCGCGCATAGTGGGATACTGGTTTCTGCACGTAAAGCGCAGTGGATACTTCTGGGTCAGCACTGAGGCTTTGCCCAAAGTTTTGTCTGTACTGCGCATAGCGGGAGACTTGTTTCTACGCGTAGAGCGCAGTGGATACTTCTGGGTTAGCGCTGAGGCTTTGCCCGAAGTTTTGTCTGTACCGCGCGTAGTGGGAGACTGAATTTTACGTGCGGGGCACGGAGGGAGCGATGCTACAACCTCATTGGTCGGAGAGATCGGAGAGTCCATAGGAATGGTAGAGGATGTCTTGGGCATCCAGACTTTGCGTAGCTTCCTGTTGTCTTGGACGGAGAAAGGGTGAGAGCTACCCCCGGTTCGAAGCATGTCTTCGTAGGCAGACTGGTCGAACTGGACGACCAGTGTCTTCTTCGCGGTTCCTATAGATACCGCGTCGTGTTGAGCAATTACTTCCTCATCAGAAGAGAAAGATGTTCCCAGCAGAGTCGCCATCTTGTTTGTGGTAGAAAACGAAAAGAATAAAAGATGTATTCAAGACGGGGTTTATACATGACCTGTGTTCTTTTGTTTACAAACAAACTTGTACAATGTAATCCTATACGAGGATGTGGGAGTACAATTTATTTAATCTGGGTATAAATTGCTATAGGTGTCTGATCTGCAGTCGATCACTTTAGCCCTTGGACCACACGATGGTGAAGAAGTGCCGTAGAAGACAGGAAGCAGCCTCGGAGGTTGCAGAAAAGGGTGGATGTACGATGCCCTGGTCGCCGATCCCTATCCTTTGCCTGAGCTCCGGGTTCCTCTCTCTCTCTCTCTCTCTCGATCTTCTCTCTCCTTGCTCGATCTTTAATTGTTCGACCTCCTCTCTGAGTCTTTAATTGTTCGATCTTTTAATTTGTCGACCTTGTCCTCTGTTGATAGAGGTATCTATTTATAGAGTTTTAGTGACAGTGACCACTCAGTTGGTGTAAAAACCAACTGGAAGAACATGGTCTTCTTCTTTCTCAGGTCGACCCAACAAACTCCGGCGATCATCTCAGCATGGTGAAAGGAAATATGGGAAGAAACAGGTTAACTCCTCAGCCCTTTTATAGGCAAAAGAGGTCACACCTACCCCCAATAAATCCGCCATAAAGATCGTCCTGAAAGAACGTGCCAAACTTGACCGTTTCGGGCTCCATTTCAGAAGGCATTTCGAGTTACGAGGAACGGTTCATGCTTTATTCAAAGCGTTTCAAATTCCGAGGAATTTAAAAGCTTTGAAGGGGATCTTGTAGAAGCATAAAAAATACGTCGGATGACTATACGCAACCTATTGGTGCGGGGCAGCGTAAAGAGGTGACCTCAGAGCCACCAAGCAGGCAAGAGCTCCTCAGGACCATCCACGTAAGTGCAGTATGTCTAGGCCGCCTCAGAGCGCACAACAGAGGGCTTCGTCGCCTATATGGCGTAAAACACATCTGCTTTCAAATGCGGTATTAAAGCGTACGAGGAACGCTTCGTGCTCCCCGAGATGAACCTGTCAGACCCTGCAGTGAACCTGACATCTGGACTTCTGACAGAAGGATACGGCTCGGCTACCCAGGCGACGGCTATAATGATGGCACGGCACTGCAACCCAGGTTGTCAGTCACCGCCATCTCCCTTACGTAACATACACAAGGGGATATGCTGCCTTGTTTTACACAGGCAGACGTGAGCTGTTTACGCTCCACAGCGGACAAACCGCCTGCCACGTCAAAAGCTGTACTTTGTGCAGGGCTCGAGGCACGTCTCTGCGATTGGCGCACAAGGCGGTAACGGCCTTCTCGAGGCACGACTAATGCACAGAAGGGTGACAGGCCTTCAGAACACGCCTCTGCATTTAATGCACAGAATGATGGCAGATCTCTGCATTTAATACAAGGGATTTGATGAAGAGTCACCAAAACCGACGTTTAGTGACATCCCCTTTGCATAAACTGCTTTTTTGCATACAAAGGGATACACTGCCTTGTTCCATACAGACGGGCGAGAGCCATCTACGCCCCGCGGAAGACAAACAGACTGCCACATCAAAAGCTGTTCTCCACACATGGCTCGAGGCACGTCCCTGAACGGTGGCAGGCCTTCAGAACACGCCTTCGCAATTAATGCACAAAATGATGGCAGATCTCTGCATTTAATGCGAGGGATTTGATAATATCTTTAAAAGCCGTGATTCCGGCTAAAGGACGTCTACGTCAGCGTTCAGCACATTATGCAGTGGCGTCTATGCCCGTTCAGCTTCTGTGCCCAGATGGCTTCTACGCCTCCTCAGTTTCTATGCTCTCTCGGCTTCCACGCCTCCCCAAGTACATTACGCAGTGGCTTCTATGCCCGTTCAGCTTCTGTGCCCAGATGGCTTCTACGCCTCCTCAGCTTCTATGCTCACCCGGCTTTTATGCCGTCGGGCTTCTACGCCCACCCGACTTCTATGCCTACTTGGCTTTTATGCCATGGTGACAGACATCGGCTTTTGCGCCCACCTCTTCTACACGGGGGATACCTACCTACGTGGCTTTTACGCCGTGATCTTCGTAGCAATTGTACACGTTGTGTCCAATTAGTTGGACCCGCGTCACACGTTCATTCAAAAGATCATCTATACGCAGGCATTGGTTACTTTAACCTTCGTGTAAAAGGGTGCTGTGTTGTCCACTCCTCGGTTTTTACACCAACTGAGTGGTCACTGTCACTAAAACTCTATAAATAGAGACCTCTATCAACAGAGGACGCCATCTTGTTTGTGGTAGAAAATGAAAAGAATGAAAGATGTATTCAAGACGGGGTTTATACAGGACCCGTGTTCTTTTATTTACAAACAAACTTGTACAATGTAATCCTATACGAGGATGTGGGAGTACAATTTATCTAATCTGGGTATAAATTGCTATAGGTGTCTGATATGCAGTTGATCACTTTAGCCCTTGGACCACACGATGGTGAAGAAGTGCCGTAGAAGACAGGAAACAGCCTCGGAGGTTACAGAAAAGGGTGGATGCACGATGCCCTGGACACCGATCCCTATCCTTTGCCTGAGCTCCGGGTTCCTCTCTCTCTCTCTCTCGATCTCCTCTCTCCTTGCTCGATCTTCAATTGTTCGACCTCCTCTCTGAGTCTTCAATTGTTCGATCTTTTAATTTGTCGACCTTGTCCTCTATTGATAGAGGTCTCTATTTATAGAGTTTTAGTGACAGTGACCACTCAGTTGGTGTAAAAACCAACTGGAAGAACATGGTCTTCTTCTTCCTCAGGTCGACCCGACAAACTTCGGCGATCATCTCAGCATGGTAAAAGGAAATATGGGAAGAAACAGGTTAACTCCTCATCCCTTTATAGGCAAAAGAGGTCACACCTACCCCCAATAAATCCGCCATAAAGACCGGCCTGAAAGAACGTGCCAAACTTGACCGTTTCGGGCTCCATTTCAGAAGGCGTTTCGAGTTACGAGGAACGGTTCATGCTTCATTCAAAGCGTTTCAAATTTTGAAGAATTTAAAAGCTTTGAAGGGGGTCTTGTAGAAGCATGAAAAATACGCCGGATGACTATACGCAACCTATTTGTGCGGGGCAGCCTAAAGAGGTAACCTCAGAGCCACCAAGCAGGCAAGAGCTCCTCAGGACCATCCGCGTAAGTGCAGTATGTCCAGGCCACCTCAGAGCGCACAACAGAGGGCTTCGTCGCCTATATGGCATAAAACACATCCGCTTTCAAATGCGGTATTAAAGCGTACGAGGAACGCTTCGTGCTCCCCGAGATGAACCTGTCAGACCCTGCAGTAAACCTAACGTCTGGACTTCTGACAGAAGGATACGGCTCGGCTACCCAGGCGACGGGTATAATGATGGCACGGCACTGCAACCCAGGCTGTCAGTCACCGCCATCTCCCTTACGTAACATACACAAGGGGATATGCTGCCTTATTTTACACTGGCAGACGTGAGCTGTTTACGCTCCACAGCGGACAAACCGCCTGCCACGTCAAAAGTTGCACTTTGTGCAGGGCTCGAGGCACGTCTCTGCGATTGGCGCACAAGGCGGTAACGGCCTTCTCGAGGCACGACTAATGCACAGAAGAGTGGCAGGCCTTCAGAATACGCCTCTGCATTTAATGCACAGAATGATGGCAGATCTCTGCATTTATTGCAAGGGATTTGATGAAGAGTCACCAAAACCGACGTTTAGTGACATCCCCTTTGCATAAACTGCTTTTTCGCATATAAAGGGATACACTGCCTTGTTCCATACAGACGGGCGAGAGCCATCTACGCCCCGCGAAAGACAAACAGACTGCCACGTCAAAAGCTGTTCTCCACACATGGCTCGAGGTACGTCCCTGAACGGTGGCAGGCCTTCAGAATACGCCTTCGCAATTAATGCACAAAATGATGGCAGATCTCTGCATTTAATACGAGGGATTTGATAATATCTTCAAAAGCCGTGATTCCGGCTAAAGGACGTCTACGTCAGCGTTCAGCACATTATGCAGTGGCGTCTATGCCCGTTCAGCTTCTGTGCCCAGATGGCTTCTACGCCTCCTCAACTTCTATGCTCTCTCGGCTTCCACGCCTCCCCAAGCACATTACGCAGTGGCTTCTATGCCCGTTCAGCTTCTGTGCCCAGATGGCTTCTACGCCTCCTCAGCTTCTATGCTCACCCGGCTTTTATGCCGTCGGGCTTCTACGCCCACCCGGCTTCTATGCCTACTTGGCTTTTATGCCATGGTGACAGACATCGGCTTTTGCGCCCACCTCTTCTACACGGGGGATACCTACCTACGTGGCTTTTACGCCGTGATCTTCGTAGCAATTGTACGCGTTGTGTCCCATTAGTTGGACCCGCGTCATACGCTCATTCAAAAGACATCCATACGGAGGCATTGGTTACTTTAACCGTCGTGTAAAAGGGTGCTGTGTTGTCCACTCCTCGGTTTTTACACCAACTGAGTGGTCACTGTCACTAAAACTCTATAAATAGCTGTCGTAAAACAAGGCAGCATATCCCCTTGTGTATGTTACGTAAGGGAGATGGCGGTGACTGACAGCCTGGGTTGCAGTACCGTGCCATCATTATAGCCGTCGCCTGGATAGCCGAGCCGTATCCTTCTGTCAGAAGTCCAGACGTCAGGTTCACTGCAGGGTCTGACAGGTTCATCTCGGGGAGCACGAAGCGTTCCTCGTACGCTTTAATACCGTATTTAAAAGCGGATGTGTTTTACGCCATATAGGCGACGAAGCCCTCTGTTGTGCGCTCTGAGGCGGCTTGGACATACTGCACTTACGCGGATGGTACTGAGGAGCTCTTACCTTGCCTGTTTGGTGGCTCTGAGGTCACCTCTTTACGCTGCCCCGCACCAATAGGTTGAGTATAGTCATCCGGCGTATTTTTTATGCTTCCACAATAGTTCCTAGAGTTAGTATCAGAGCCAACATACCCGTCCTGGATAATCATGATTATGCAATTGGATGATCTACGTGAACAATTAAGTATCCAGGAATTGTGTTAAGGATTAATGGAGCATGACGTTCAATTTGATGATTGATATTGGGTGTGTTAAAGTTAAAGAAATTTATATGCATGAGGATTTATAATGAGATGTCATGAGAGGAGAAATATCAAAATTGGTAATGGAAATGGTGAAGCGTATCACGGATTAGTTTAACAGGCTGTAAAAGGTTAAAGGGAAATACCTATACATCAATCGAGATGAAGAACCATATACATGCCCATGAGAGTAAAAGAACATGAGTGTTATAGAAGGTACAGGTAATCATGAGTTCTAATGAGCTTGATGAGATGATCCATTAATGAAGCTAGTGATATAATACCAAGAGTGCTAATGGTTCTATATGGAGGATTAGTCGAGAATGACGCTAATAATAGTAAGCACTCTGTGTGATGATAATTGGATGATATACGAGTTAATATAGATTAAAAATCATGGAAGAAAATACATGTGATGATAACTTTGATCATTGGAGGAAATAGTGCAAGTGATTCGGGCAGTACAATTTTTGTACACAATCGTAGACAATGGGTGTATTGGAGTGCACCTCGAGTATTAGAGACCGTGAGCAGTTTATATGTATATTCGTGGATTTAAAATTTAAAATGTGGAAATAAATTTCAATTTTAAGATTTTAAGGAGTTGAGATTCTATGTTATTAAACTTTGAGGATTCCAAATTTGATCCAATAAATATAGCCAAGCTATAAAAATTTTAGAAGTGATTAAAATTTTATTCGACATTGGATATTTGACTTTGAAGAAAGTATACACTGTTTGTTTTAAATTGTTCAAAGGTTAAAGTTTGATGATTATTTTGAGGATTAATTTCATGGTGGATGCGAAATATATATATTAATATATGAGTAGATGATATACATGGGTAAGGATCTGATGACTTGAGCATGATTGAGATGGCACCGCAGACTGACTTGGGTGTCCATCTAGAGTTGTATTGGAGAGAGAGCAGTACTTAGTATGGTGTGTTACACTTGGTGTGCTCTTGAGTGATAAGAACAAATAGTATGGACAATGGTAGTAGGAACGAGAAATAGCAGTGGGTGTACTTATAGTAGAACAGAGGTACCTAAAGAGATAGAGGTATCAAACTTTACATGCATCATTTGACCTATGATTGTGTTAGAGGTTCTTGGTATCAGATTTTGGTATTAATAGACAGGTGTGTGCAATATGAATGTATTCATGGATCTTGTGGATTAATGATTAGTTGATATGGGTATCAGTGTACAGGAATAGGAATTAGTTAGTGAATGTGCCAGAGTTAAGAGTATGTTAGAGATAGGAGATACCGCAAGAAATATGTTAGCAGGTTCCTTCTTTTTCTCATGTTGTTTTCATCTTCTGATTGATTAATTCCCTAGTACCGTGGCTTGTATTCATAATTTTCTTGTTAGAATGTAGTTAGTAGTACACCCTGACAGAGAATGCGATACCATAATAAAACAGACCAAAACCATGCATGTTTTCTCTAGGTTGTATGTTGTATGACTGTAGGTAAATTTTTCTTAGACCATGATCATTGGGGTTCTGACCATAACAAAGATCTATGAGAGGTTATGACTTGACAAGAGAAACGAGATGCTAAAATTTTGGAAGATAAGCATAAAGAGTTAAGGAGTTAATATAACAAAATTGATGGATTATTGATTTTACGAAGATTGAGGATGATTGAAACTCGAGGATAAACATTAACTTAAATGGAGAGCTAATAAATTAACATGGCAAAAATTAAGGATTTATTAATTTTAGGAAGGTTGATATGATATAATTTATCATTAAAAATTTGAGGAAATTAAGGAGATTATCATTATAATTATTTGATTGCAAGTTATGAATTTTAAAATTTTATATTATGTTACAATTGAAGATTCCGTAAGTATCGTATTGTTGAGTATTCTGAGGAAAAGGGAAATCAGGAAATAAAACTATTAATGGATAGTGTCGAATTCGATTCTCGGGATGAGGATTTAGATTTTGAGTATGCATTGAGTGGATTTAAATTGAGGAGTAAAAATCATTAACGGATTGGTGTTTAAATTCAAACTTTTCGGATGACAATTCCAATTTTATGAATATAGTGGATTAATTGAATTGAAGGGTTGGATTTATGGATTGTGTTTTAGATGGGAGTCTTAATGTGCATTGAGTGAATTAGAGGAAGGGATATCAAATTCTGAGTACAAATTTTTAATTCAAATTCAGAGGAAATTGTGAGGAAATGGAAGCTGATTTTTATTTTCGAAGATATTGCAGGAATACAGTAATTTCAGAAATTTTTGAGATTGTGAAATGGCAAGGTGGATTACTACCTGATTTTGTGATTAATGAATTAGCTATTGATGAAAAATAAAATAATGTATAAACACTACTATGAGGACTTTAAATTTCAAAGACGAAATTCTTTTAAGGAGGGTAGACTTGTCACTACCACATTCTGAAAACAGGGGTAATTTCAACTTTTTCTGTATTTAATATTTCGTGTATTTAAATTAAATAATTTCGTGAGATATGTAATTAAATATATTATTATATACAGTGTTCATTTATGTTTGAGCTGGTAGACTTGACCTAGAAGCCCAGTAGATGAACACCTGTCCGAATTATGGGGTTTTGTATTTAATTGTTTTATTTTAGAATTAATTTATTGGAGGTTGTATTTAATTACCATAATTTATTTAATTATTGCGCATTGTCTTTGCTTCGATATTTGGAGCGCTACCCTAGCTTTTGTCTTCCAACAAATTTCACAACATTGCCCTAGACATGCCCGCCTTCCATTCTGCTATTTTTGTAACTCATAATTATGCTCTCTGTACCTTATTTTTTAGCCGCACAAAAATTATCGCGGACGTTTATTTAATTTCTAAAATAAATTCCAACTTTGTATCGTTGTGCGTTCCAATCGAAATTGGAGGCAATCTTGACCTATTTTTCGTGCGGCCCAAATTAGGGTAATATTCTGTTCTGAGTCTTCTTCATTAATGGTATTGGTAACCCGACCTGATTTTGGCCCCATGTACTCCTAATTAATTTTAGAACACAGATTGCATTTATTTCTAATTAATTTGAGGATACCATTTTATCTGATTTCGTAAATTCCAGTTTAATTCCAGTACCCTCCTAATTGAGCCCATACGACACACAACGCCTCCTCACTCTGCAAAATGCCAAACACCGAATCGCCCGCCAAATTTTTATCATTTTATGCGTCTGTGCAAATACCCAAATTTAGGGGGGGCTAATTTGTAATTATTGCATTAGGTGTCAACAACCTATTTGTCCAACTAAATGGAGAGCCCCAAATATTTGACTAGTCAACCCTCATTCCTACATGAATAAAAATCCCTCCATGTCAAATCTTGACCATCCATTAGGATGGGTGCATCCTCACCCTTGATTCACACACACCCTCTCCCTATTTAAAGTCACATCATCCCCTCTTCCCAAGGAAAACCCAAATCCCCAAAACCTAGGCTAGCCCCCATCTCCCTCACTCAACCGTAGCCACTCCTCCCTCATTCAAAATTTTCCTTTCTTCTTCTTCTTCTTCTTCCTTCTTCTTCCTCTTCTCTTTTATTTTTTTGAATTTAAAGGAAGGAGGGGAAACAACCCTTATACCTCCACTGTTCACTGTACTTCCCGCCCACTGTTCTCCGGCCCATCCGAACTCCTCCCTCCGTAAAGCCGCTCCGCCACTGTTCTCCGGCCCATCCGAACTCCTCCCTCCGTCGAGCCGCTCCGCCACTGAATCTCTGGCCTGCATCCCCGATCCGGCGAGCACCCTCGCTGCAACCCCACCCGCACAGCCGAGCCGACCCCCGCCCTCAGTCCGGCCAGCCCCGACCGAGCGTCTGAGCTTCTCCACTCTCCTCCCCCACGGCGGCTGTGCAGCGACCTCTCCCGCTGCTCATCCCCGAGCAACCCCTACCTCGGCCAGACTTCGGCACAGCTCGACTTCTCTATCGAGCTCCCCCCCAAGCTCCCTCTTCCCCTTGCTCGCAACTCCGGTCAGCCGAACTTTGTCCCCTCCTCCTCCTTCACATCACCGACTCTCTCCCTGCCTACTCCTCGTACCCCCATCTCCTCCTCGATTCCTCCCGATCTTCTCTCCGCGGTTCAGCTCCACCTCGTTCCATTCTCCGACCTTAACTCCGTTATCACCACCATCGACTTCCACGTACATCCGGCCACCCTGCTGTCCCCGACTCCTGCTGCAGCCCGGCAGCCACCGGAACCACCAGTCGACCACTGTGAGGCTCCCCCTCTTCCCTCTTCTTTATGTATATACTCGTATATATATATACGTATATACATATATGCATATACTAATATATATATGGATATATGGAGATTATGTACTTAATAAATGGTTAATATGAATGTGTATATATATGTATTTGATAATGTACATGTATGTATTTTAATTATGTATCAAATAGTGTGTTTAATATGTATATGATATATTTAATTAATTAATGTATATGTATATATTTAATGAAATTAGTATACATGTATGTATATGTATGTATTTAATACAATTGTATATATGTATATATATTATATATATATTTTGTATATACTTAATATATTTTTATATATATAAAAATTGGTATATGTATATATTTATTTATATATACACCTAGTATTTTTTAAATTTATATATATGGTACACATGGATATTCTTCACTAATATATATATAATACGTAGTTCTTTTTAATGTATATACACTTATACATATTTTGTATATATTATGGTATAACTCATATATGTATTAATTTAATTATTAGTAATATGTATATTTATATAAATATCTCCTCTAGATGACCAGAGTATAAATACGGACCCCCCGTAACTATACCTGACCCGTGACCCTGTGAAATGTTAGTTGGCTGCCACGCGTACACTGACATACTGGCGAGCCCGTACCATTTTTATCGTCTGTCTTGCCCAGCAATCGCAGACGCGACGCCCGTACAATTTGATGCACACTGACTCTAGATTGACCAGTGCCATACCTGGCACAGCCCCTGAGTTAGTAATTGTTTGTGTTAGTGTAGCATCTGATGCAAATGTTGTATTTGATATGTCTTTAGGACTGTTGGTTCCTCCAGGCGATACTCTGGAACAGGACCTCGGTATTCACCAGCTAAGGACCCAAGGCGAGTACATTCTCTGATTAGTGTCTAAATTATGATATCTCCTATGTTCATTGTATCTAGTGTAAATATCCATATTTCGACACGCTGGTTACACGGATTGGTGTATACGGATCTCGTCATGAGATATTATTCCTTGTTCATGGTGTAGCTTGTACAAGACTTATTTCCTTGTTATCTTGTGCATGTACAGACACTGATTCCCGGGGAGATTTGCTACCTCCTTAGGAAATCCCGTGCCATAGCGTACCACGATTGGATCCACTACACCAGTCTGGCGTAGGAAGTATTTTAGTGTAGATATGTGATCATACCCAACTCTACATGCATCATAGCTCACCCATGCCTCACGTCGGGTGCGGCCTGGCCATTTACATGCCTCATCACTATTACATATGGTTAGCCTGACTATTACTCGTATCATAGCTATTCTTACGGATTAGCCTGACCTCAAGGATGATCGCTAACCAATGTAATGAGTTTACTAGTCCCAAGCCGATCACATGTTAAAGCTAGTACTCACACACTTAGTCATAGGATTCTTGCTCATTGACATATTGGTTCATTTCCTGTATTTATTTCCAGTATTTCCTTATTGTACATTTCCGTACATATACATGCATCTTGTATATTTCCATCTATATACTACTACATAGTATATATCATTGATATAGAACTGCTATTTAGAAATGTACTTGCTCCTTCCTGACTGGAAAATATTTTCCAGACTATGCCTAGAGGACTGGTATCCGACACTGGTGGACCACAGGGTGAGTAGCTGAGACTTGGCTTTAGTAGTGTAGTCGTGATTCCGGGAGGTCCAGACGGGATCACTAGTTATTTAGTTAGTTTACTTTAGTAGTTTTTTTGGTACCGAATTTGTCTCCCGTATTTTTTGTTGAGACTTGGATTATGTTGAGTTAGATTTAATTATATTAGACTTGTGTTGTAATTATTTTTATTTCTTCGATTTCTTATCGTGCTGTAGTTATGTGATTGAGTATGTTGTTCATTTATATTTTATTATCCGTGTCTCCTTATGGAGTTGGATACTAGTGCGAGATTGTTTAGATAGTGCTTGACCTAAACAGCGTTCTACCGCCAATGCTGCGGCGTAGGCTGGACGTACCCGCGTACTCGTGCCCTTAAAACGGGTGCGGGTCATGACAGTTCTAGTATACACTTGTATTTCTGTTCATTACTAGTTCACCATTGATGATGATATATGCTCTAGTATTTATATTTCTAGTATATTCATGCTCACCAGTATTTCTTATTTCTAGTACATATATCCATCTTGTATTTTTTTACACTGTATTATAGTTTTGTCAATATACATGGAACTGCTGTTAGTGCTTGTACTTTGCTCCAATCCTGACTGGATATTTTTTACAGACTATGACTTAGAGGACTTATTTCGGGCATACTTGGAGATTTGGATATTATTGATTGCAGGTTAGACTATTTATTGTTATTAGACTTGTCTTGTATTTCATTTATTTTCTTCGATATCTTATCGTGCTTTATTTCTGTGATTGAGTATTCAATATTATATTATGATATATGTGTCTCCTTATGTAGTTGGATATTCGTGAGAGATTGTTTAGATAGTATTGTGACCTATACAGCGTTCTACCGTCGATGCTGCGGCGTAGGCTGGAGGTACCCACGTACTCGTGCCCCAAATTTCGGGTGCGGGTCATAACATATTTTTTGTGGTGGCCCATGCATGTCAGACTTCGCAAGTTGTGCGATGTCGTGGTAGTGCGATGTCTTAGTTATATTACTGCGTGCTTGCAATAGGATATAGGACATAGAATACTAGAATGAGAGAGGATACTCAATCACAAATTTTTGAGAGATTCCTGGGATGACCCTTGAGAATCTTATTATAATTTCTAATTTAAATCTTTTTTCTTGTTCCCGTCCGCTCTCGCTTGTTGTTATTAAATTTGATTCTTGTTGATCAGTTGATAAATTTAATTCTTGGTGTCATTGTTGAGTTTGATTTCATATCGAGATGAATTTTACGGACTAAAAATTTACGGTATTATCTGATGACATATGTTGATGAGGACAGTAAGAAAGGTAAAACGTCTACTTGGTTTATGGAGCCTAGAGTTTATCGCAGCCACATTAGCTATCGTGGCAGAAACGTAGAAACCTGACCTTGGATGTACGTATCTTAGTTATAAAATTTAGAGTTTCTTGTAGCCATACCGGTTGGCGTGGCGAGGATTCTAGATGACGTGATTATAGAGTTACATACCTTAGTTATGGAACCTATTATTTATCGCAGCTATGCTTACTGGCGTGGCGAGGATTCTGAGTATCATAATTTTGGATAGACGTGTATGATTATCAGGTTGTATCTTAAATTTGTTCTTAAAGTATTATCTCAATACTTATCCACTTCTGTTATTACAGGACTTTGTTCCATCGCTTCATTTTCTTTGCTAGCAGTAGAGATACCTTCAGTTCCTCAGTCCAGTTCCTTCTTGAGCTTCTTTCCATTTGAGTTCCATGTTAGTGTGATAATTTGTGACTTGTAATTATGTATGTGTCCTGTATCAGTGTTGACCGAGTGTGACTTGTGAGTTTGTATGTGTTTCTTGGTTGGACATATGAGCAGTATGCATCAATCTAGAGTTAACCCATAGCGTAGTACCTTGTAGAAATAGTTCTATAATAGGTGTCATTATAGTTAGTATTGGTACTATAAGTAGAAGGGGATTAAAGAGTATCAGTGAGGGTTCCAGGTGTCACGCCCCAGTCCCAAAATACGTAGGACTAGGAACATGTAAGCATGCTAGCCGTATGGATATTGCAACTCCAATATATGGAAACCAAAATCCACACGTACGCTGTAATATGAAAATCATTCCACAAGTGGTATAAACATATGTCACAAGTCACAGGACATAATCTAAATCTCATCCACAGAAAATCAATATAAATGAATAACCAGCCTCTATATAACTAAATCTCAACATAAGTATCTAAGGATGATAGTTGGTGGAAACAAATCCACTACCAACTCGAATGGAAAAGTATAACACAATAAACACAATGTAGGAATACAAGCTAACAATCATGGGGTTCGGAGAGAAGACATCCACGAAACATATATAACCATCCAAATCTGCGCTCCTGCAAATACTCAAGAACAAATACACCTGGCAGGGGACCAGGTCCTCAGAGGAACGTAACAAGATATATAAAAGCGAGCTAATTTGAATACAGTAAACATGCATAATATTTGAAAATAAATAAGTATGTTGTACAAGACAATCTATATGAATGTAAATGAGGACAACTTTTTGACGTATGGGCAAGGGTAGGCTACTCGATCTAATCTCACAACTCATACACACGTCCATGAACATCATCAGCCGACATACCGCGAGGGTAGCAACCCTTGTGACTCCATCAATCGATATACCGCGGGGGTAGCGACCATCGGACACGACCACCAAAGTGCGTGCTAGTGACTACGGTGTTACCAGAGTGGTTAAAGCCCATACGCCTACTGATTGTCCTCTATGATACTAAGTGTCCAGTGTGTGTCAACATATCTAATATATAGTAATGACTGAAAGAAACTACACATGCAATAAATAAGCAGAAATGTAATAAATATACAGAAATATACTAAGCATGCAAAATACTGTAAGCAATTTGGCAAGGTATCTTGCCTGGTAAGAAAGCTGCAAGGTGTATTGTCCAGAAGTCAAGCACACAAGATCAGAAGCTACGGCCTCAGAACAAATATCTCCGGATGCTGAAATAGATATCACCAACGTTCCCAGAATAAGCAAAATAGCTAGAAAGCACTTCCCTTTCGTCCAATTTGGACACAGGGGCAAAACGGTAATTTTGGGTCAAAGCGGTGTCCACGTGTGGCCCACTTTACACCAAAAAATGTGCCACGGGTAACAGTCTCTAAATGGGATAAATTATAGGTTAAATAACTCTAAATGTCAATACGAACCCAACGGTATGTCCAAATATGGATTCCGTTGGGCCGAACATAATTTCGTCCAAAAAGTCAACCATGGGGCCTGCCAATTGGTGACTTGGTCAACTATCTCAGAATTGTGTAAAAATTGGGTCACAGGACAAGCGCGTTACCACGAGTCCAGTAACGCAAGTTTCGTTGCGATCTGAGGAGCGTACACAAAATGCGCACGACTTTCGCAAAAGTTGCGATACGGGGTATGTCCACGGATACGGGCTGATTTTGGCGCACACACGCATCCGAATTAGTTTTCGCAAACTCTCACGTGTCCGGTTATATAGTACACACCGCTTGGTATACTTGGTACACGGTGGGGCGATCCCGTTTGGCGGGGCGCGCTCCGTTTCACAACTTTTAGAAATCTGGAAAAGTGTGTTCGCGAGGTTTTTCAACGAATTTAATTATGTCTACAGCAGTTAATAATCTAGGATTATTTAACATAAATTAAACTAGGTCAAGTGGTCTATGCATACCAAAAAGAATCATCGAATTCGGATCTCTGTTGTGGAAGATACGAACTCGGCAACGTGGGTGGTCACCGCAGTTTTCTGTTATCCCAGAATTCGGTCTGTTTCTGCCAACTTTGGCGTTGTTTTCTCCTCGGGTTACGTATTTTTTGAGGTCTACTATCAAACAGATATGGAAGAGGGTTAAGAGGTGAGCATACCGGTGAAGACGGGGCGGCGTTTGGTTGAGCGAGTCGACGGGAAACAACTCCGGAACACTGGTACCTCGCTGTGAGAATCTGCAGTGCGCGGGGTCGCGGTAGTCAGGATTTGTTTGGACGGCCTGGCGGGATTCTCCGGCTGCGGTGGCGGCGCTCTCTAGGTCTAGATGGGAAGAGGAAGGGTCTGGATGATTAGGTTTAGGGTTTAGAGAAATAAAAAAAAAAAAAAAAAATATATATATATATATATATATATATATATATATATATATATATATATAAAAGGAAGAGAATAAGGGGTACGTTTGTTAATATCCGTGGGGGGGTGTCTTGGCTTGGGCGCGGCCTAAGGGGGAAGTGGCTGGATGCTGTTGGAATTTGTTAAGGCGGGTAGGGGCTGCTGTGTTGGAATCTAAGGGAATGGTTTGCTTAAGTTTTGTTGGAATGTTTTGGTTTGCTTGGTGTTGTTATTAATAGTGGATTAGTTATTAATAATATTATTACTCTTATTATTAACTTTTCTTTTCTTTTCCTTTTTCCAATTAAATATATATATGCATATATATATATATATATATATTTGTATATATATATATATATATATATATATATATATATATATATATATATACTCATAAGAAAAATTCTAGATTATAATAATGCACACTATTAAGCTAGCAACTGCTCAAGGGGTATCCTACATGAAATAAATTCTGAAAAATTTCTAATGGTCCCAAAAATCCTCTAAGTGCACCAACACTTAAAATAAAAATTATTAAAAATCTATTTCTCCTAATTAGCCACTAATTACTATAATTAAATTAATAATTAATAATTAGAAGGGTGTATACGATTTTTAGGATAGGGGTTTTACACCAGGAGTAAGTATCAGAGTCACCATGCCAGTCCTGGATAGTCATGAATTCATGTAGTTGGATGATCCACGTAAAGAAGTAAGTATCGAGAAAATTGTATTAAAAATTAATGGAGCATGATATCAATTTGATGATTGATACTTGGGTGTGTCAAGAGTAAAGAAATGTATATGCATAAAGAGTATTAATGAGTATGCCATGGGTAGAAAAGAATATCAAGATTGATCATGAAAGGTATGAAGTGTATCACAGATTAGTGTATCAGCCCGTAAAATATTTGAGAGAAAATACGTATACATCAATAAAGATATAGAACCATATGCCTGCCTTTGAGAGTGAAGTGAAGCATGGGTATTATAGAAAGTGCAAGTGATCGTGAGTTCTAATAAGTTTGATGAGTTGATCTAATGATAAAGCTAGTGTTACCATAACAAGAGTACTAATGTTTCTATATCGAGGATTAGGTGAGCAATGTGCTAATAACATTAAGTACTTTGTGTGATGATAATTAGATTGGTGTACCAGTTAATATAGATAGAAAATTATTGGAGAAAATATATGTGATGATAACTTTGATTATTGGGAGTTATAGAGCAAGTAATCCGGGCAGTGCAAATTTCAGAACACATTTGAGGGGTGTAGACAATTAGTGTATTTGTATGTGTATCTTGAGTCTTAGAGACTGCGAGTATTAATATGTATACTTAGATAGATGTGGATTTAAATTTATAATTTGAAGATTGGAAATAAATTTTAATTTTTAAGAATTTTTGAGGAGTTGAGATTTTATGTTATCAAAAATTTTGAGGATTCAAATTCAATTCAATAAACATAGTCAAAGCTATAAAGATTTTTTGAAGTGATTAAAATTTTATTTCAATGTTTGAATATTTGACTTTTGAGGAAAGTATATACATTTTATCTTAAATTGTTCGCGAAGTTAAATTTTGAGGATTTTATTTTGAGGATAAAATTTTATGATGGATAAGAACAACTAGTATAAACAATTGTAGTAGGTAAGAGAGCTAGTAGTAGGTGTGCTTGTAGTAGAAATAGTTGTACCTAAAAGGATAGAGGTATCAAACTTTGGATGCATCATTAAACCTATGGTTGTATTAAAAGGCTATATTTTGTTCTTTCCTTCTGTTATTTTTGTGTATTTGATTGATTAATTAATTTTTTAGTACCAAAGTTTATATCAATGATTCTCTTGCTAGAATGTAGTTAGTAGTACACCCCGACAGAGACTGCAATACCATGACAAAAGTGACCATAACCATATATGTTTTCTCTAGATTGCATGATTGTATGACTGTAGGTAGGTTTTTCTTAGACCTTGATTGTTGGGGGTTTGACCGTAGTGAAGATTAATATAGAGGTTATGACTGGACAGAGAGAGACAAGGTGCCCTAAATTTTGAGGATAAAAAAAATTTAATAAAGAGTTAAGAATTTAATATGGCAGAATTGACGATTTTGTTAAATTATTAATTTTTATGAAGATTATGATATGATTGAATTCGTCATAAAGTTTTGAGAAATTTAAGAAGATTATCATTTGTCTACAAGATATAAATTTAAAATTTATATTATGAATATTGCATTTGAAGATTTCATAAGTATCGCATTGTTTGAGTATTTTGTGGAAAAAAAAATCGAGGAATAAAATCACTAATGGATTAGTGTTTAAATTCAAATTTTGGATGAGATTTTTTTTTTAAATTTTCTAAATATACATTGATTGGATTTAAATTAAAGGATTGGATATTAATTTTTTGAGTATTTAGATACGAACTTAAAATTTGGAGGAGATTGTGATAAAAAAATGAAATATGATTTTAAACTTGAAGATTTTCAGGAATATGATATCTATAGAATTTTGAAAGTTTGTGAAATAACAATATGGATTTACTTTATGATTATAGGTTTGATGAATCTAAAATTGATGGAAAATAATATATAATGAGTAAATACAACTATTGAGGATTTTAAATTTCGAGGACAAAATTCTTTTCAGGAGGGTAGACTTATCACTACAACATCCTGAAAATAGGGGTATTTTTGTCATTTTATATATTATAGGTATTGTGTTTAGTTATTTTAAATAATGGCATGATATGTGTGTATATATATATATATATATATATATATTATTGTATAGTGTTCATTAATGTTTGAGTTAGTAGACTAGACCTAGAAGCCCACTAGTTAAACCTCAGACCAGATTATAGGGCTATGATTTTAATTTGTATTATTCGGAAGTAAATGTTGAGGATTATAATTAATTACCGTAATTTTATTTCATTGTTGCGCCTTACCGTTGCTTCGATATTTGGAGCGCTACCCTAGCTTTTGCCTTCCAATAAATTGCATAACCTTATCCTAAACGTGCCCGCCTTCTATTCTGACCTTTGTGTAACTCATAAATATGCTCTCTTGTGATTCATTTTAGTCGCATAATATTCGTTATGGACGTTTAATTTTAATTTAATATAAATTTAACTTTGTTTCCTTGTGCGTTCCAATCAAAATTGGAGACACAATCTCGACCCAATTTGTGCAACCCAAATTAGGGTAATATTCTATTCTGAGTCTTCTTCATTCATGACACTTGTGTCCCACCTAATTTTAGACCCATGTACTTCTAATTAATTTTAGAACACCGCTTACATTTATTTTAATTAAATTGGGGATACCAACTTTGACTAATCCCATTTTAATCCCAATTTAATCCAAATACTCCATTAATTAAACCCGTGCAAAACACACAACACCCCCTCACCCTATAAAACACTCAACACCACTTCTTACACTATTTTTCCATTATTTCATATATTTGTGCAAATACCCAAATTTAAGGGGCTTAATTGCAAATGTTGCACTAGGTGTCATCACCTCATTGGTTAAACCAAATAAAGAATTCTCCCTCAACCCGTGACCGGTTCAAACCTTATTCCCCTCTTCATGGTGTGAACACAACTTCTTTCATGAGAAATTCAAGCCATCCATTTGAAAATTGGAAGCATCTCCACCACACATTCCCCATCACCCTTCCCTATAAAATGTCTCCTCACACACATTTCCCCAAGCAGGCCCTAATCCCCAAAACCTAGGGAAACCCCCCACTTTCTCTCTCCTCCCTCCTTCTCCATGCACAGCCGAATTTCTCTCCTCCCTTCTTCTTCCTTCTTCTTCTTCTCCTTCTACTTTACTTCTCCTTCTTCTTCATAATTAAACCGAACTGAACCGGCCGAGCTCCGTTCTCCGGCCAGCTCTTCCCCTCAACCCCGGTGGACGACCCTCTCCACCACCACGACTCCCTCCCTGCCATCTCGACGAACAACAGCAACCCACATCAATGCTTGCTCACCACCACCACTCCACGGCTCCTCTCCCTTCTCTTCCCGACGACGTCACACCGATTCCCCACCGACTTCTCTCCGCTGAGTCGACTGCCCCGAGCCGCCAACAACCGCTGCTTACCGACAACCCGATTGGAGCAGCCTACACCGTTCATCCCGACCTCCCTGCTCTGTCCTCTCCATGAATGAACCGCCATGACCCCGCTGACCCCGTCGAGCACTGCTGCACCTCGCCTGAGCATCATCCTGACGTCGACCCTTCCTGAACCATCGTCATCTCCCCAATGCCTCACCCCGGCTCGACTTCCCCCGTCGACTCCTTCGTCGGATCCCCTCTCATGTTAACTTCTTCTCCTTCTCTGTCATCCCCTCGCCTGAACGTTCTCCACTCCGGCAACCTCACCTTCACCATTATCTTCACCATGATCATCATCATCATCATAACCATCATCATCGTCGTCGTCGTCATTATCATCATCGTCACCATCATCTTCATTATCATCATCTTCACCATGATCATCCTTATCATCATAACCATCATCATCACCATCGTCGTCGTCGTCGTCGTCGTCGTCGTCGTCATTATCATCATCGTCACCATCGTCGTCATTATCATCATTGTCACCATCGTCATCATCGTCATCATCGTCATCGTCGATCCCGTGCGTGCCCGCGCAGGTTCGTTCCTGCCCTCCTTCATGATGTTATGTATGTATTTGTATATGTATTTAGTATACGCTTAATATGTATAATTGGTATGTATATACATATATATATACAATATATGAACTCAATTAGTATATATGTATAGTATATGTATTCCATTAGTATATGTTTAATATATATAATTGGTATATATATATATATATATATATATATATATAGTATATGAATTCAATTAGTATATATACACATAAATACACACATATATATATGGTATATGTCTTTAATTGGTGTACAAATATATATTATAAGTATTAATGTTATATGCTAGTTAAGACTATGTATAATTATATATGTACTAGGTGACTCGAGTGTAATTACGGATATCTCGTAGTTACATTGACCATGTGACTCTGAGTGATTGTTAGAAGAATGTCTTATGTACACTGACGTACTGGCGAGACCCATGTTATTTTGAATGTTTGATTTTGCACAGCAATTACAAACGCGACACATGCGCAATTAGACGCACACTTAACCCTAGTAGACCAGTATCATACCTAGCGTAGCCCCTGAGTTCAGAGTATTTATGATTGTGTGTATGTTAGTATAATGTCTGATGCAATATTGTATTATTTAATTATGTCTATAGGACTGTTTGATTATTCAGACAAGACCTCAAAAACTGGACATTGTTATTGCCAGCAGCAGGACCACAGGCGAGCACATTCTCTGACAGTTTTTATTATGTTGATTATCTCTATAATTCTAGTTGTATAGCGTACATGATTCTGACACTATTGTTTATACGAGTTGGCATCATCGATACCTGTCATGAGGAGTCATGATTTGGGATCCATCGTGCTAGCTAGAGAAACGGGAAAATATTAGTAGATTATGTGATCATACCCAACTCTACTAGCATCATAGCTCACCCACACCTCACGTCGGTGCAGCATGACCATTACATGCCTCATAACCTGTTATGTATGATTAGCCTGACTATTGCTTGCATCATAGCTATCCGAATGGTTAGCCTGACCTTACATGAATCATAGATAGTCATACATAGCAAGCCTGATCAGTCCCAAGCCGATCACATGATATGGTAATATTTTACACACTTAGCTAGATGTTCTTGACATATATCTCTAGTATATTGATTTAGCATTCCTTATATTCTAGTTATTGTTCTAGCATCTATTGATATTCCATTTCATGGTTCTAGTATACACTTGTATTTCTGTTCATTTCTAGTTCACCATTGATGATGATATATGCTCCAGTATTTCTATTTCTAGTATATTCATGCTCACCAGTATTTTTTATTTCTAGTACATATATCCATCTTGTAATTTTTTACACTATATTATAGTTTTGTCAATATACATGGAACTACTGTTAGTGCTTGTACTTCGCTCCAATCCTGACTGGATATTTTTTCCAGACTGTGACTTAGAGGACTTGTTTTCGGCATACTTGGAGATTTGGATGTTATTGATTGCAGGTTAGACTATTTATTGTTGTTAGACTTGTCTTGTATTTCGTTTATTTTCTTCGATATCTTATCGTGCTTTATTTATGTGATTGAGTATTCCATATTATATTATGATATCTGTGTCTCCTTATGGAGTTGGATATTCGTGAGAGATTATTTAGATAGTATTGTGACCTAGACAGCGTTCTACCGCCGATGCTGCGGCGTAGGCTGGCCGTACCCACGTACTCGTGCCCCAAATTTTGGATGCGGGTCATGACAATGTTCGGTTCAACGCAAAAGATGCTGGTAGTTCGCTTCAACCACCAAATGTTCGAGGAAATGCTCTCGGAAGGAAGTGGTAGTCTTCGTCAAGGCTAGCCAAGATGCCACTCCCCGTTCCCGAAATGTATATTTTAGGATATATTTATTTTTTGCTTGTATTTATTTTCTTCTTAGAGTATTTCTTGCTTACATGATTAATTAGATTGCATGCATGGAGACTAGACCACTTTTTTGGTTCAATTAGATCCATGGTTTAATTGTTGGGTTCGTTCATTCATGATTTGAATCCATGGTCTAAACCTCATACCCTAACTATAAAACCTAATATCTTTCTCTCTTTCATCATTCTCTCCATTTCCTCTTATTCCTTCATTTAGGTAAGTACACCTTGCACTACATGGAAAAACCTCTTGATTTTTGATTCTTGCTCTTACCTTGCATTTTATTAGTCTATTATGTGTTCATGATGATTCTAAACACTTTTAGTACTTGGGGTTTTTGGTTTTAATAGATAGATTTGAGTAGATATACATTCTAAGTTTAGGGTTTTCATGGGTTCCTTGAGTTATTGGTGGTTTTGATATAATAAAATATAGTATTTTCAAAAATAGTTTTTGGGATGGATGGAGCACTTCATTTCGAGCGTTTTGGCTTTTGGTTCACTCAATTGAGAGTTAAATTACGTTTTTATAAAGGAAATAAAATTTTGTTTTTTGGAGTTCTCGTCATGGGTGAACTTGCTGCCTGGAGAAGATGAAGTCCCATGCGGCCGAGAGATCCATGCGGCCTTGACCCATATGTGGCAAGTGAGCGTATGTGGCCTTGAGCTAATGCGACCTCTACGGTCAGCGACCATGCGGTATGAACCCTTGCGGCCATGCTGACTGAACTCATGCGATCATGCGGCCTTGAGCTCATGCGACCTCTGCGGTCAGCGACCATGTAATTATGCGACCCATGCAGCTATGCGGCCTGACTTCCTATACGGCAACTGATCCTATGCAGCCTAGACCTACGCAACAACTGATTCAATGTGGCAGATGATTACCAAGCGGCCTTGATCCTTATGCGTGCATGCGGCCCCTTGCACACGCTTTATTGGACTAGTTTTGTTTGAATGTTCCTTTGGACTTTATGGGAAGCTGTGTGACTTTGAGGACCACAAGACTATTAGACCCATCTATGCGCCATGACTCGACCACTTGTATCGTGCTGGTACACTTACTACGTGTTATGTGTTCCTACGTGCTAAGTGTTCCTACGCGATTATATTATATATTTACACTGCGATATACCTATGTGCTACGTGACATGTGATATGACTTAATCTCCAGCATGGACATAAGGGTTAGTCAATAACCAAGCATGGCTAAGATCTGTTGATTGTTGTATCACACGGGTGAATCCAAACTTAACTATCAAGTGACAAAGTAGATTCGTATCTAGCATGGTCTTACTATAGTACATCATATATGAGGAGTAACATGTGACCACGCCATGTGATTCCGGTTAACAATAGGGTTAACTAGGCAACTTAATTTATAGGGCATTGGAAGGGAATGAAATCTCGAGATTATGCCTAACTAGCCACTCCAGTCATCTAAATTGGGGTGTGCAGGCTAGTCCTCATAGATATTGTTTAAATCCTTATTAGTGGATGACAATATTCGACTATTATAATATACTATATGTTCTATACGATCTTAGCATGGTGGCCTTACGAGGGACCGGTGCACAATACTATGTGCTATGCGGCAATTTATGGCTCGGCTAACCCTGCTAGTACCTGGTTCGATCTGAGGATTCCTATATGCATAATATCTCTGGGATAACTCAGACTCCATCTAGTAAGTCGTATAAATGATTGGCCGATTATGTAACTGAGCTTGTTTGTGTATTGTTCCTGCTATCAAATAGTCTAGAGACATGGACTATCGTGGTGCTTGTTCTGATTTCTCAAGCTAGCCTTGGGTTTGAATTTCGAGGAAGGAATTTTTTCTAAGGTGGATAGAGATGTTACTCCCCGTTCCCCAAATGTATATTTTTGGATATATTTATTTCTTGCTGGTATTTATTTCCTACTTAGAGTATTTCTTGCTTACATGATTAATTAGGTTGCATGCATGGAGACTAGACCCATTCTTTGGTTCAATTTGACCCATGATTTATTTGTTGGGTTGGTTCATTCTTGAGTTGAACTCATGGTCTAAACCTCAAACCCTAACTATAAAACCCAACATCTTTCTCTCACTTCCCTCATTCTCTCCATTTTCTCTTCTTCCGTCATTTGGACAAGTACACCTTGTACTACATGTAGAAACCTTTTAATTTTTGATTCTTGCTATTTTCTTGCATTTTATTAGTCTATTATGTGCTCATGATAATTCTAAATACTTTTAGTACTTGGGGTTTTCGGTTTTAATGGATAGATTTGAGTATATCTACATTCTAAGTTTAGGGTTTTTATGGGTTCCTTAAGTTTTTAGTGATTTTGATCTACTAAAACATAGTATTTTTGAAAAATAGTTTTTGGGATGGATGGAGCACTTCATTTCGAACGTTTTGGCTTTTGGTTCACTCACTTCAGAGTTAAAATAAAGTTTTTAAGAAGGAAATAAATTTTTGATTTTTGGAGTTCTCGCTATGGGTGAACTTGCTGCCTAGAGAAGACGAAGTCCCATGAGGCCGAGAGATCCATGTGGCCTTGACCCATATGCAGCAAGTGAGCATATGCATCCTTAAGCTAATGCAACCTCAACGGTCAGCGACCATGCGACCATGCGGTCTGAACTCATGGCCATATGGTCTGAGCTCGTGCGGCCATGCGGACTGAACTCATGCGGCCATGCGGTCTGAACTCATACGGTCATGCGGCCTTGAGCTCATGCGACCTCTACGGTCTACGAACATACGATTATAAAACCCTTGCGGCTATGTTGTCACGCTCCAGTCCCAAAATACAAGCAACTAGGCCACGTGGCAATAGCCAGCTGACACATCTCCAAGGATATCCCAATTTAATGGATCCTTGCGAAGAGTGCTACGCTGTCCTAAAATACTAACATGTCCAATATCAGTCAATCAACTGGTAAACTATCTCATCCATAATATAAATAGCAAGAAGTACTAAATAAACTGCTGGCAGATAAACACCAGTCTCAAGATATCATAGTTCAACCAAGGATGTCTGATGGGAACAAACCACTACTATGATGAAATAAAGTACTGAAATGATAGATAAAAGATAGTGACTAGGGCATCGGCTGACTAGATAATGACGCACCCAATCCTAGGCAGAAGGCCTACCAAGTGATCACGGGAACTCTAACGGCTGTACCTCTAACACCTCGACTGTAGCAAACCTCGTCTCCTGTCCTGGTCCGTATACTGTGGGGTAGTAAGCCTCGTCCAAATCTGGAAAGGTACCAGGTCCTCAGAGGGACGTAACAAGATACATAAAAACATGCCATATATGAATACTGAATAAAGTAAATGCAATAAAGGGTGTGCTAACCATCTAAGTGAATGCAATATGAGGACAACTTTGGTACGTATGAGTAGGTGTAGGCATAGCGTCCATACCGCTCCGAAGAACGGGGAATCTGTAATGATATAATGTCCATACCGCTCTGAAGAACGGGGAATCTGAATAGTATAACGTCCATACCGCTCCGACGAACGGGGAATCTGCCAGTATATATACGTCCATACCGCTCCGAAGAACGGGGAATCTGAATAAAGGGAGTCATTGGATCCGTGGCTCCTCCGGATACTTCAGAATCCAATAGGTGTATCCCATACGCCTACTAGTGGTCCTTCCCTCCCAATATAAATACGCAAATCAAATACTCGACGTGCATACCACGTAGCTACATGCCAGTCTCTACTATCATATAATATAAACCTGAATTACGTACTAACCGTGATGCATGTCACACATACCGATAGCTAGTCGAATACGCGGACCCGCATCCCAATATGAATGTTACTGTGAAACGTGTAAGAGTATTAGGTCTCGGAAGATATCAGAGTATCCTCCAAAGGGGTGAGTCTGCTAGCGACTAGGTTAAGTATACTAAATCATCGAAATAGCCGTCGATAGCACCTAAATCAATATCGGACGCACACAGTCATATGAAAGAGAACACAATTTATTATACAACATATGCAGCATTAATATGAACAATATATATGGCAAGGTATCTTGCCTGGGTCCTCGAGCTGCGAATACCAAAAGCCGGATCCTGTAGTATCTCCTGGCTGATCCTATGATCCTAAACACAATATAATATAACAATCCAGCATCAGACAGTAAATAATACATACATGACTACGACGTTGCTTTTAGGTATTGACGCAAGTTCACGGTGGATAGACCACAGGGTCGCGTGTGCACGTAGCTAAGATGCAAGCGTGCCCTGTCCTCTGTCACTGTGCAACTCACGTCAATAAAACACTCATTTATGGTTTCACGAAACTACACTATGTCCTGTTAAATTACACTTCATTATTCTTCATACATTTGATACTAAGTCTACAACTATACTTTCAGGTGGAACACAAGTTCTCTGCACAGGTCGTTTGGTCGAGATAATTAATAGCCATAGACACCAAAAAATCTATTTACACATTCATACTAATACCCATGGTTTACTGTGGCTTAATCGTGTCATCATCCGATACGACAATGCGGTTATTATAATTTATAATATCATACAACGGAGTAGGGGGTGTTTACCAATCGTAGTCGAGGTTACTGTCCAGTCGACGTCAGCCTTCGACGACGGCTCCGACGTCGTGCGGCAACTCCGGTAGCAGCAACAACAGAACGACAGGGGTTGCACCAGCGACTATGGCCGTCCGGTCGGGGGGAAGTCAGCGTCTGGATGGAGGTCCAGCCGTGGGGGTCGGTCTGTCGCGGTCATAGGTAGTTGGAAAGGATGTGCGAAAGTCGGGATTTGAATGCAAGCGGTCGTGGGTGGTTGGAAAGGATGCACAGGCGGTCGGGGCGGTCGGGAAGGATGTACAGTCGGTCGGGGCGGTCGGGGAAGGATGCACAAGCAGTCGTGGGCGGTCGGAAAGGATGCAAAGGCGGTCGGGACGGTCGGGAAAGGATGCACAGGCAGTCGGGGCGGTCGGGGAAGGATGCACAGCAGTCGTGGGCAGTTGGGAAGGATGCACAGGCGATTGACGGTGGGAAAGGGTGCACAAGCGGTTGACGGTGGGGAAGAGTGCACAGGCGGTCAGGATAGGTGCACAAGCGGTCGGGGCGGTGGAGGTGGGAGTGTAGCCGGAGTCGGCGTGGCCGGTCGGGAGGGATGTGGGGAGGTCGGGATTGATCGGCTAGGGTTTTGGAGAAGATGAATGAATAGTATTTTATTTAGGGGTTTATGGTTGAATATGTATATTTATATGTAGAAAGTTTGTGGGTTGTCCTTGAGGCTTGGGCTGGCCAGGACTCATGGAAATGGGGCTGGTCCACATGAAAGGGAGCACGTGGGCTGGGTTAGGTCCTGCTTGAGGGGGAATTGGCCTATAATTTAAATTAATTTAATAATTGAACATGGTAATTCCTAATGCGTCGAAAACATATAGAGCTAGAATTTGGGTGGTACACAAGAGTCATGGCATAGCAGGCTTGGTGTAGGCTGATACCCTAATTTGGGTACTAGGGATTTGGGTTGTGGTTGTTTCTCAATTTAAATAATTCCTATATTTGGCGAGGGGGTTTATAATCTACCCTCCTTAGAGCATTTCGTCCTCGAAATTAAAAATACGTATGGTAAGAACTAAAGGCTGAATTTAAATACTACCACATACCTAGGCATTCGAAGAGTTGGGGGTAACTTTGGCGAATATCCTCCTCGCGTTCCCAAGTCGACTCGCTGGGTGTATGATGTCTCCATGCAACACGAACTAGGGGGATGGTCTGCCCTCGTAATACCTTCTCACTTCTGTCTAGAATCTCCACAGGCTCCTCTTTGAAAGATAGGCTCGGGCCGATTGTGATTTCGGAATGGTCAAGCACATGACTCGGATCCGGTATGTACCTCCTCAACTAAGATACATGGAAAACGTCATGGACTCCTTCTAAAGTCTGCGGCAAGGCTAATCTGTAAGCAACCTCTTCGACGCATTCTAACACATTGAATGGTCCAATGTACCTCGGACTCAGCTTTCCTCGGCCTCCGAATCTGATAGTCCCTCGAGTAGGCGAGATCTTTAGAAATACGTGATCTCCAACCTGAAACTCTAAGGGTCGTCGATGCGCGTTCGCCCAATGTTTCTGCCTGTCCTGTGCTGCTCGTAGGTCTCCTTGGATCTTCTTCACCTTCTCCACTGTACGAACAACCAACTCTGGTCCGAGAATCTGTCGCTTGCCTATATCACTCCATCATACTAGGAAAGACACTTCCTTCCAAACAATGCTTCATAGGGAGCCATCTGGATGCTCGCCTGATAGCTGTTGTTGTAGGAAAACTCGACCAAATGCAAATGGTCCTCCCATGATCCTCCGAAGTCAAGCATGCACGCTCTTAACATGTCTTCCAATGTCTGAATGGTGCGCTCCGACTGGCCATCTATCTGTGGGTGATACGCTGTGCTAAACTTCAGGCGGGTACCAAGACTCTTTTGTATACTCCGCCAAAAGTAAGATGTGAATCTCGTATCCCTGTCAGACACGATACTCACTGGCACTCCGTACAGGTGCACAATCTCCCTCATGTACATGTCTGCTAAGACCTCTGTAGTTTGCCCAACTCTGAACAGTAAGAAGCGTGCGGACTTGGTGAGTCTATCCACGATTACCCATACTGCGTTGCGCCCACTAGGACTCCTCGAAAAGCCCGTAACAAAGTCTATAATGATGTGCTCCTATTTCCACTCTGGTATAGGTAGTAGTTGAAGCAATCCTGCAGATCTCTGATGTTCAGCCTTGACTTGCTGACACACCAAGCACTTGGCCACAAAGTGTGCTATCTCTCTCTTAATTCCATGCCACCAGTAGTACTGCCTCAGGTCCCTGTACATCTTCTTGCCTCTTGGATGAATAGAGTAGGTCGAACTGTGTGCCTCTGTCATCAACTCTTGACAAAGTTCTCTATTTGGTACATAGAGACGGTCTCCATATCTCAAGGTTCCGTCTTCATGTATCCACAGTCTTGTCTGTAATCCAGCCTCTGTCCTCTGTCTAAGCCTCTGAAATCTGGCATCTGGCGGCAAAGCAGCCTTGATTCTCTCCACCAATGTCGATTGTAACTGAAAAATCGACAACTGTCCATCTATTCCGGGCATGACAATCTCTATACCCATCTTCTCTAGATCCCTCGACAGATGTTGTTTGGTAGTTAGGAAGAATGCCATAGGTCTTCTGCTCAACGCGTCAGCTACTACGTTGGCCTTTTTCAGATGGTACTGTAGCTCGATCTCGAAGTCTGTCATTACCTCGAGCCAACGTCTCTGTCTCTGGTTCAGATCCTTCTGGGTATAGACGTACTTTAGGCTCTTATGATCAGTAAATATCTCCACTCTTTCTCCATATAAATCGTGCCTCCAAAGATTCCAAGCAAAAATCACTGCTGCAAGCTCCAAGTCGTGGGTGGGATAGTTCTTCCCATGTGTCCTCAGCTGTCTAGAAGCATAAGCTACCACCTTCCCATGCTGCATCAAGACACATCCTAATCCTTTCCCGGATGCATCGCTGTAGATCACGAATCCTCCGGGTCCAGAAGGTATGGTCAAGATGGGTGTTGTAGTCAAGCGCTTCTTCAGCTCGTCGAATGCCTTCTGACACTCCTCTGTCCACGTGAACTCCTGCTCCTTACGGATTAGACGGGTCATCGGTTCTGCAATCTTTGCGAAGTTCTCCATGAACCTTCGGTAATATCCGGCAAGTCCTAGAAAACTCCTCACTTCTGAGACATTAGTAGGGGTTGGCCATGTTTCTATTGATGAAATCTTTACCGGGTCTACTGAAATGCTATCTCCTGAGATAACGTGTCCAAGGAAAGCGACACGGTCCAGAAGAAACTCACACTTGCTCAGCTTGGCATAAAGCCTCTTTTTCCTCAGGGTTTCTAACACTAGCCTCAAGTTCTCTTCGTGCTCCTCGTGGCTCTTCGAATACACCAAGATATCATCGATGAAGACTACCACGAACTGGTCTAAGTATTGGTGGAATACTCTGTTCATCAAGTTCATGAATACAGTCGGCGCATTCGTCAATCCAAAAGGCATAACTAAGAACTCATAGTGACCATAACGAGTCCTGAATACTGTCTTTTGAATGTCTTCTCTTTGCACCTTCACTTGATGATAACCCAATCTCAATTCGATCTTGGTGAACACCGTTGTTCCTGTCAACTGGTCGAATAAATTGTCAATCCGCGGCAGGGGGTACATATTTTTGATAGTCAAAGCATTAAGGGCTCTGTAATCAATGCACATGCATATTATTCCATCCTTCTTAGGTACAAACAACACTGGTGCTCCCCAGGGTGATACACTAGGACGGATAAATCCCTTGCTCTGTAACTCCTCTAATTGTAGCTTCAGCTCATCTAACTCCTTCTTCGCCAATTGGTACACATTAGAAGATACCGGTGCTGCTCTGGGTACTAGCTCAATGGTGAACTCTACGTCTCTATCTGGCGGTAAGCCTGGCAATTTTTCTGGGAATATATCCTCAAATTCTGCAACTAATGGTGAGGGTGCAATCTCCATAGCCATGCAAGTTCCAGCTATCTGTCTTACTCCTTGTTCGACGGTTCCTCGTATATACTCAAACTCCGGTTGATCTGGTAGTCTAAAAGTGACACTACCCTTCCAGCAGTTCAGTACCGCGTTATACTGGCTTAACCAGTCCATGCCTAACACAACATTAAAGTACGGCATGGGCAATACCAAGAATCGCGCTCTTACTCCCTACCACATACAACTACCGAGAACGTTCTAATAGTGCTGGTAACCGACACGATACCTTCTCCGGTAATAATCTTCCAACTCTTAGGCAAGGGGGAAGTAGCTACTCTATGCATTGCTATAAATCTACTAGATATAAATGATAATATCGCTCCAGAATCAAATAATGCAGTCGCAGGTAATGAGGCAACTAAAATGGTACCTGTGATTGCTTCTCCTTCTGTTTCCTCTTCAGTAGTTGCTAATGCAAAGGCCTGTCCCTGTCTCTGTCCTCTGGTCTGCTGTCGAGCCCGCTTAAACTGTGCCTGCTGCGGGGCCAAGGGTGGTCCCCTCTGAAATCCTACGGGGGCTGGTGGACGTTGTCCTCCTGGTGGGGATAGTATCCTCGGAACAGGTGCTGCTGGCCTCTGTCCTGTCTGCGGTGCTATGTCTCTGCGCTGTAGGCAGTCTCGGGCATAGTACTGGCTCGCTCCACAAATCATGCATATTCCTAATCTTTTACGGCAGTCCTTCTGGTAATGTCCTCTCTTACCGCAGTAGTTGTAAGACGGAACCTCATTTTGCTGGTATGGTGCTATCCTCTGCTGTGTCTGCACTCCGGGACGACGGATCAGTCCTCCTGCTCCGGGCTGGGCTCTGACTGGTGTGGTCGTGCTGGGACGTCTAACTCCTCTGGTAATGGCCTCCTGGATCCTTGCTTCTGCAAGAACCTTCTCGTACGAAATCCTCGCCTGTGTGGTGGTGTACCTCTATAGCTCAAAATTGAGGCCGTAATGGAATCTCTGAGCTTTCTCTAGATCATTGGGTATCAGGACAGCACAAAATCTGCTAAGACGGCTGAACTCCGCGTCATATGCATCCACAGTCATATTCTCTTGTTCTAGATGTAGAAACTGGGAGTACAGGGCATTCCTAACTGTGGCTAGAAAATACTTCGTATTGAAGTATTCTAAGAACCGTTCCCAGGTCTGGTTCTTGCCTATACTGCGCTTAATGGAATCCCACCAGTGATGGGCGTTGCCTTTTAGTTGGGCCCTCACTACAGTTATCCAAAGGTCGGGGTGTAGTTGTGATGCCTCTAGTAGCATTTCCGTATTGGCGATCAAATCTGAGATCTGTTCTGCAGTCTCATTACCTGAGAATGTATCTGGTCCCATCTGTCGGAACCATCTAACAGTGCCACCTGTCTAGGCTGGTGGAGGTGCTGATATGGGTGCTGGGACAGGTGTCCTCTCTATTACTGCCATCAAGCTCTGCCTCAACGTCTCTGTCTGGTGCCACTGTGCTTGCATCATAGTCTGATGGAACAGTAGCATCTGTGGCTGTCCGTCTAGCTGTGGCATCTGGAGTGGATAAGGTGGAGGTGGTGGTAGTGGAACCTCTGGCTGTGCGGTAGGTGTCTCCTCAGATATTGGCCTCTCAGTCTGCGGTATCGGTATAGCTCCTGAAGTCTGGCCCTCACAATGCTGTATGGGGATCGTCTAGGATGTCTGTCCCTCGGGCTGTGGTGTAGGATTGCCTTGCGATGACTCATGCCAATGTATCATCGGTGTCTGTAGCGGGGGTTGCCCTTGGGGTACCTCCTCTCTTTGAGTGGTGTTGTCTGGCACCGTGGCACTGGGTGCTCCTCGTCCACTGCGCAAATTCATCTTGCTGCAAAAGATAGTACTTTATTAAAAAGAGGACGGAATCAAACATACAGGATGCAGATATTTAGAAGTAACACGAAGGATGCTAAAAAAAACGTAATCAGAGTGGATGAGACCTAGTAATTTCTTTCCTACTGGAGGCTTGCTGGACACATTATCATACCACAAGCGAATAAGTCGACTTGCATGGGCCACCACTAAAACCATGTCATACCCCAGTCCAAAAATACACAGAACTAGGCCACGTAACAAAAGCCAGCTGACACATCTCCAAGGATATCACAATTTAATGGATCCTTACGAAGAGTGCTACGCTGTCCTAAAATACTAACATGTCCAATATCAGTCAATCAACTGGTAAATTATCTCATCCACAATATAAACAGCAAGAAGTACTAAATAAAATACTGTCAGATAAACACCAGTCTTAAGATATCATAGTACAACCAAGGATGTCTGATGGGAATAAACACACTACTATGACAAAATAAAGTACTGAAATGATAGATAAAAGATAGTGACTAGGGCATCGGCTGACTAGATAATGATGTACCCAATCCTAGGCAGAAGGCCTGCCAAGTGATCACGGGAACTCTGACGGCTGCACCTCTAACTCCTCGGCTGTAGCGAACCTCGTCTCCTGTCCTGGTCCGTATACTGTAGGGTAGTAAGCCTTGTCCAAATCTGGAAAGGTACCAGGTCCTCAGAGGGACGTAACAAGATACATAGAAATATGCCATATATGAATACTGAATAAAGTAAATGCAATAAAGGGTGTGCTAACCATCTAAGTAAATGCAATATGAGGACAACTTTGGTACGTATGAGTAGGTATAGGCATAACGTCCATACCGCTCCGAAGAACGGAGAATCTGCAATGATATAACATCCATACCGCTCCGAAGAACGGAGAATCTGAATAGTATAACGTCCATACTGCTCTGAAGAACGGGGAATCTGCCAGTATATATACGTCCATACCGCTCCGAAGAACGGGAAATCTGAATAAAGGGAGTCATTGGATCCGTGGCTCCTCCGGATACTACAGAATACAATGGGTGTATCACATACGCCTACAAGTGGTCGTCCCCTCCCAATATAAATACGCAAATCGAATACTCGACGTGCATACCACGTAGCTACATGCCAGTCTCTACTATCATATAATATAAACCTGAATTACGCACTAACCGTGATGCATGTCACACGCACCGATAGCTAGTCGAATACGCGGACCCGTATCCCAATATGAATGTTACCATAAAATGTGTAAGAGTATCAGGTCTCGGAAGATATCAGAGTATCCTCCAATGGGGTGAGTCTGCTAGCGACTAGGTTAAGTATACTAAATCATCGACATAGTCGTCGATAGCACCCGAATCAATATCGGACGCACACAGTCATATAAAAGAGAACACAATTTATCAATGTAGCATTAATATAAACAGTAAATATAGCAAGGTATCTTGCCTGAGTCCTCGAGCTGCGAATGCCAAAAGCCGGATCCTGCAGTGTCTCCTGGCTGATGCAATAATCCTAAACACAATACAATATAGCAATCCAACATCAGACAGTAAACAGTACATACATGACTACGATGTTGCTTTTAGGTATTGATGCAAGTTCACGGTGGATAGATCACAGGGTCGCGTGTGCACGTAGCTAAGATGCAAGCGTGCCATGTCCTCTGTCACTGTGTAACTCACGTCAATAAAACACTCATTTATGGTTTCACGAAACTACACTACGTCCTGTTAAATTACACTTCATTATTCTTCATGCATTTGATACTAAGTCTACAACTATACTTTCAGGTGAAACACAAGTTCTCTGCACAGGTCGTTTGGTCGAGATAATTAATAGCCATAGACCCCAAAAAATCTATTTACACATTCATACTAATACCCATGGTTTATTGTGGCTTAATCGTGTCGTCATCCGATACGACGACGCAGTTATTATGATTTATAATATCATACAACGGAGTAGGGGGTGTTTACCAATCGTAGCTCCGGCGTCGTGCGGCAACTCCGATAGCAGCAACAACAGAACGACAGGGGTCGCAGCAGCAACTATGGCCGTCCGATCGGCGGGGAAGGCAGCGTCTGGATGGAGGTCCAGCCGTGGGGGTCGGTGTTGGTCTGTCGCGGTCGTGGGTGGTCGAGAAGGTTGTGCGGCGGTCGGGATTTGAATGCAGGCAGTCGTGGGCGGTCGGGAAGGATGCACAGGCGGTCGGGACAGTCGGGAAGGATGCACAAGTGGTCGGGGCGGTCGGGGAAGGATGCACAGGAAGTCGTAGGCGGTCGGGAAGGATGCACAGGCAGTCGTGGGCGGTCAAAAAGGATGTACAGGCGGCTGACGGTGGGAAGGGTGCACAGGCGGCTGGTGGTGGGGAAAGGTGCATAGGCGGTCGGGGCGGTCGGAAAGGGTGCACAGGCGGTCGGGACGGTGGGAGTGGGGGTGTAGCCAGAGTCGGCGTGGCCGGTCGGGAGGGATATGAGGAGGTCAGGATTGATCGGCTAGGGTTTTGGAGAAGATGAATGAATAATATTTTATTTAGGGTTTTGAGGTTGAATATGTATATTTATATGTGGAAAGTTTATAGGCTGGCCTTGAGGCTTGGGCCAGCCAAGACTCATGGAAATAGGGCTGGTCTACATGAAAGGGAGCACGTGGGCTGGGTTAGGTCCTGCTTGAGGGAAAATTGGCCTATAATTTAAATTAATTTAACAATTGAACATGGTAATTCCTAATACGTCGAAAACATATAGAACTAGAATTTGGGTGGTACAGTAGAGTCGTGGCATAGTAGGCTTGGTGTAGGCTGATACCCTAATTTGGGTACTTGGGATTTGGGTTGTGGTTGTTTCTCAATTTAAATAATTCCTACATTTGATGAGGGGGTTTACATATGTGGCCCGACTTCCTATGCGACAATTGATCCTATGCGGCCTAGACCTTTGCGACAACTAATTCTATGTGGCAGATGATCCCCATGCGATCTTGATCCTTATGCACGCATGCTGCCCCTTGCACACGCTTTATTGGAATAGTTTTGTTTGAATGTTCCTTTGGACTTTATGGGATGCTGTGTGACTTTGATGACCACAAGAGTATTAGACCCATCTATGCACCATGACCCGACCACTTGTATCCGTAATGATACACTTACTACGTGCTACGTGTCACGCCCCGGTTCCATTGATAAGAAACCGAGCCACGTGGCAATGGCCAGCAATGTACTTCGGCGGGCTTTCCAATCCAATGGGCCCGTCGGAGTACACTTAAGCTGTGAAGTACAATGAATAACCCAACACATAACACAAGTAAACTCAATCTAAATCTCATCCACAGGCAGAAATATAAGAGCACAATAGAAGTAAATACAACGACTAATGTGCAGGAAGGAAAAAGTCCAAATAGTATCAAGTACAAACACTAGAGTAGTCACACGGGGACAAACCCGCTAGCACAAATAAACTGGAATGGAAATAAGCAATAAGATAACTTGGAACGGTAGCAGGTAACTAGGTAAAGATACCGTCCCAAGGAAAGAGTCACTACCAGCGATCAGGCGAAGTCCTCAGGGATGACCTCGTCCTCGGCAGTGAGTACAGCTGCTGGGTAGATGCCCGGTCCGTACTCCTCTGGGTAATCCTCGTGGCCTATACCTGGAAGGGAACCAGGTCCTCAGAGGGACGTAACAAGGTACAAGAAAATAACATGCCAGGTAAACAGATAGTACAAGTGCAATAACAGGGTAATCTAGTACAACCAAACAAGTGTGACACAGTTTAAAGACAACGTTCGACGCGTGGGCCGTCCAAAGTAAAACCGTAGCTCCCGACACGGAAACACACGGCACGTACCGCAGCTCCGGGCAAAGAGTCACACGGGTGAAACAGCTACACTAGAAATAGGTATCACTAGAAAATACTACATATATATAAGCGCGTGCAGAGTAGCCCAAACGTCTAGTAACTGTCTTCCCCTTCCCAAGCGGTCAACGATTGTGCGTTGAACCTGAACCTCTAACTACAGTCTCGATACACACAGAATTTAACTCAACAGACACGACCCTAAGGTCGTCCCAGTCTCTGGTCATGATGTCAGTATCAGGATGCAGGAATCTGGCACGAACACAGTGTATAAGTGTGTCCTGAGGTATCGATATACTCTGGTACGTGCATCGAGGTACTATGGAACATCAGTAATAATTCTAGGTCGTTAAGTCGAAAGTCAACACCCGGTTGTGAACCGGACACGGAATATCGAACATCAACGTAAATACGCGCACAATGTACAAAAAGAATCACAATATCTGTAAACTGAAATACTGAGTGGCAAGGTACACTTGCCTGCATGCGGCTGCTGATGACGGGGATCGGGTACTGCGTCCAAGTCCTCAGGTCCCGCAATACCTAGAGGAGAGATACAACTCTGAATCAATAATCTACTTAAAACAGACAGGTGTGCTACACACTGCTACCACTAGACTCAGTCTCAAAAATTATCTAATTATTTTCCGTCCTCAATTCTTTGTCTCGTGATCTGATATAATACTCATTCCGGATTAATTTTCTTGTTCTCCTTTTTCATGTATGTCATAACCTTAATCCATTTTCTACTTAAACCGTAAATGCTTGATTTAAATAATTATTTTTCTCAACCTTTAAACATATTCAATCCTTCCCATTTCTCAACAAAACTACTACGAAATCATGTCCATCATTTTCCATCATTTCTCATTATATGGCTATTGGTTAGATAATACACACTACTACATCTATCAATCACCTGCTCCTCATTATTAATCAACGTTTAAAAAAAAATTAGAATCTTATTCCTCCTTAATATAATCCTCGTTAAATAAATTAGCGTTATACCACCATGTAACATATATCCCGATCCTTTATTTAAAGATCAAAACCTAAAACTCCATAAACAAAATATCTTTTTTTTTAAAAAACAGAATAAATCATAATCTCATGTCAATATCCCATGCTCATCAAACTACACCTCCATACCAACAAGACATAGAGAAACCCTAGCTAAAACCCACATGAATATATATAAATAGAACCCTAATAAAACAATAACACAATCTGGAATATATAAACAAAGAGGAGGAGAAATCGACCTCCACGCGGCGACGTCGACCGGGAGTTGGCCGGAGTGGCTAGGTGGAGGTGGTGGTGGTGGTAGTGTATGGCTGAAACAGCGGGGGGGATCTCAGGCCGGCGGCGGGGGGATCTCAGGCCGGCGGGCGGGGTCACACACGAGCTGGGGGAGCCGCTGCAGCGAGCTTCGCCGGAGGGGACGCACACGCGCTGCGGGAACGGCCGGACGCACAGCAGCCGCGGGAATGGCCGGCTGGAGCGAGGTGGCTGTGTCGGCGGCCGACGCGGCCGGAGTTTGGGGTCGGAGTACCGGTCGGGTATTCTTCAAGTGGAGGAAGAGAGGTGGTTGAAGGAAGAAGAAGGAGTTGCTTCTTCCATGAGAAGAAGGGAAGAAGAAGAATGAAGAATGAAAGAACTTTGCATGGGAAGTATTAAATGGAGGAGGAGAGAGAGTGGTGTTGGGATTAGGGCCGGTGGAGTGTTGAGGGTGTGGGGAGAAAAGGTTACTTTATAGGGAGATGTGAGGGTTTGAATGTGTGGTTGGGATTCTCCTAGGAAAAATGAGTGGTTGGGATTTAATATGAATAGGGGTAAGATTTCTTCATAAGGGAAATGGGTTTGGGACCCCATATTGGGACCCAATAAATAATCATTGACCAATGAGGTGTTGCCAACAATTTGATAATTGCAAATTAGCCCCCCGTAAATTCAGAAATTTGCATGGACACATAAAATAACGCAAAAATTGCAGACAAAAATATATTTAAAAATGTCATAGTGAGGGGGCGTTGCGCGTCAGGCGCGGGTCAAATTTGGAGGGCATTGGGATTAATTTAATATTAAAATAGAATTTACAGAGTTGATAAATTATGATTAAATTAACGATAACGCGTCCCGCGAATTTAATTTAATTGGGGCCCGCGGGGTCAAAATCTGGAAACGGCGCAAAGGCCAAAAATGGTGGGGGCTTGGAGTCAGTCTTGGACCCTTTAGTTGGTCCGGTTCAACGGGTTAAGTTGGTATCCCAAAATCGAGGGTAACGACACAGGTGTCCGACACGGAATAAAATACGGGTTACGATTTTCGGAATGTTGCGCAATTAATTTAGAGCACACGAAAGTTAATTTTAACAGTCAAAAAAATCCAGTGCCTAATTTGGCGAGTTGAGTCGAGTGTACAATATTTGTACGGAATTTGGGGACTGAAAATGGGCTCCGAATAATTAGACAAATATAGGGTGGAATAATGTTTTAATTAAATGGATTAAAATTCCAGATAAAACATACCTAAGCTAAACCTCAACATCTGTCATCAAAAATTTTCCAGATCCACTCTAACTATCTACAGAATAAATCGAGGGGGTTTACATTCTTCCCAACTTAGAAAAATTTTGTCCCCGAAATTAAAAGTAAAGCACGATAATAACTAACAGAATTTTAAAATAACTAGTAATTAAAATGCCGTACGTAAATTCATACCTTGCTCCTCAAATAAGTACGGGAATCGCTGCCTAATAGAATCCTCGTGCTCCCAAGTAGACTCGCCTGGTGAATGGTGCTTCCATGCCACTCTGACCAGTCGAATCGTCTGCCCTCTCAGAGTCTTCTCGCTGCGATCGAGGATCTCAACTGGCTGCTCTACGTAAGACAGGCAGGGCCCGACTGTAATCTCCGAATAATCAAGCACGTGGCTAGGGTCTGCGACATATCTCCTCAGCTGCGATACGTGAAATACGTCATGCACTCCCTCTAATGATGGAGGTAAAGCAAGACGGTATGCCACTTCGCCAACTCGTTTCAGAATGTCAAAAGGTCCGATATACCTCGGACTCAGCTTGCCTCTGCCTCCGAATCTGATGGTACCACGAGTGGGCGATATTCTCAAAAATACGTGGTCACCCTCCTTGAACTCTAATGGTCTGCGGTGCGCATCTGTCCAGTGTTTCTGTCTGTCCTGTGCTGCGCGCAGGTGGCTCTGAATCTGCTTGACCTTCTCTACTGTCTGTGTCACCAATTCGGGCCCAAGTATCTGACGCTCTCCCACGTCACTCCAACAAACTGGTGACCTGCATTTCCTGCCATACAGTGCCTCATAAGGTGCCATCTGTATGCTGGCCTGGTAACTGTTATTGTAGGAGAATTCCACCAAGTGTAGATGGTCCTCCCAAGATCCTCCAAAATCAATCATGCACGCTCTCAACATATCCTCTAATATCTGTATCGTGCGCTCTGACTGTCCGTCAGTCTGTGGATGATACGCAGTGCTGAACTTGAGACGAGTTCCTAGGCTCTCCTGCATACTCCGCCAAAAATGTGAGGTGAATCTGGAATCACGATCCGATACGATGCTGACAGGCACTCCATGTAATCGTACTATCTGCCTCATATACATGTCAGCTAGTATCTCTGTGGATTGCCCAACTCTGAAGGGCAAGAAATGTGCAGACTTGGTGAGTCTGTCTACGACAACCCAAACTGTATCCTTCCCGCTAGGGCTTCGCGGAAATCCTGTGACGAAGTCCATGGTAATGTGTTCCCACTTCCACTCGGGAATGGGGAGTGGCTGCAATAATCCTGCAGTCCTCTGATGTTCAGCCTTGACTTGCTGACAAACTAAACACTTCGCCACAAATCTTGCAATTTCCCTCTTCATCCCATGCCACCAGAAATGCTGTCTCAAGTCTCGGTACATCTTCGTACCCCCGGGATGAATGGAATATATCGAGCTATGAGCCTCTGTCATCAACTCTTGGCGTAGCTCGCCACTCGGAACATATAGGCGATCTCCGCACCTCAGCGTTCCGTCTTCATGAATCCTGAGTCCCGTCTGCAGGCCGGCTTCTGTTCTCTCTCGCAGACATCGAAATCTCGCATCTGTAGGCAATGCTGCCCTGATCCTCTCAATCAAAGTAGACTGAACCTCAAGACTGGCCATCTGTCCATCCATGCCTGGCAATACGATCTCTATCCCCAGCTCCTGGAGATCCTCTAGCAACTGTCGCTGCGTCGTCAAAAAGTATGCCATGGGCTTCCTGCTTAAGGCATCTGCTACGACGTTCGCCTTGCCAGGGTGGTACTGCAGCTCAATGTCATAATCTGTCATCAACTCTAGCCAGCGTCTCTGCCTCATATTGAGCTCCTTCTGCGTGTAAACATACTTCAAGCTTTTATGATCTGTATAAATCTCAACACGCTCACCATAAAGGTAATGTCTCCATAGCTTTAGTGCAAATATCACTGCAGCTAGCTCCAAGTCGTGCGTCGGATAGTTCTTCTCATGAACTCTCAGCTGTCTCGACGCGTAGGCTATCACCTTGCCGTGTTGCATCAGTACACATCCCAGTCCGCTCCCTGACGCATCACTGTACACTACAAATCCTCCTGATCCGGAAGGTAGTGTCAAAATCGGTGCCGATGTCAGACGCTTCTTCAGCTCATCGAAAGCCGCCTGACACTCGTCGGTCCAGATAAACTCTTCGCCCTTATGCGTCAGTCGCGTCATAGGCGCAGCTATCCTCGAAAAGTTTTCTACGAACCTCCGGTAATATCCGGCAAGTCCGAGGAAACTCCTAACCTCCGTAACTGATGTAGGGGTAGGCCAGGTCTCTACTGCAGCTATCTTCTCCGGATCAACTGATAGTCCATCTCCGGTGATTATGTGTCCCAGAAATGGTACTCTATCCAAGCAAAACTCACATTTGCTGAGTTTGGCGTACAGCCTCTCATGTCTCAGCGTCTCCAACATAATCCTGAGATGTCTCTCATGCTCCTCCTGGCTCTTGGAATATATCAGGATATCGTCTATAAATACCACTACGAACTTATCTAAGTACTGGTGGAAGACATTGTTCATCAAACACATGAATACTGCTGGCGCGTTGGTTAAACCAAACGGCATGACTAAAAACTCATAGTGGCCATACTTCGTCTGAAAGGCCGTCTTCTGGATGTCCTCTTTCCGTACCATGATCTGATGGTATCCGGATCTGAGATCTATCTTCGAGAATACACATGCACCGCTAAGTTGATCAAACAAATCATCGATGCGCGGCAGTGGATACTTGTTCTTTATCGTTACAGCATTTAGCGCCCTGTAATCGATACACAAGCGTACCGTCCCCTCCTTCTTCGGTACGAACAAAATGGGTGCTCCCCATGGAGATACACTAGCCCGAATGAAACCCTTTTCTAAGAGATCATCTACTTGTACCTTCAGCTCAACCAACTCCTTCGGTGCTAGTCTGTAAACGGGGGAAGTAACTGGCTCGGCTCCTGGAGTCAACTCTATAGTGAACTCAATCTCTCTGTCAGGTGGCAGTCCTGGGAGATCCTCCGAAAACACATCCTCGAACTCTGCTATAAAGTGAGGGTACATCGGTTCACCTTCTGCAATGTGTGTCGCTAGGGTAGGTTGGACACCATGCTCTCGGGCTCCTCGAAGAAACTCAAACTCTGGGAGATCTGGGGGTCTAAAGATGACACAACCACGATGGCAGTCTAGGGTTGCGTGGTATTGGCTCAACCAATCCATGCCTAGGACAATGTCATAGTCCGGCATGGAGAAAACCAAAAATCGGGCACGCATCTCTCGCCCGCAGACAACTACTGAACATGACCTACAAGCGTCACTAAGAGGTACTATTCCACCTCCCGTAAGAATCCTCTTGACCTTCGGAAGGGGTACAGTGGCTATTTTATGGGTAGCCACGAAACTAGCAGCTATAAAAGAGTGTGTGGCACCAGAATCAAATAGGACTAATGCGGGTAATGTAGCTACTAAGATTGTACCTGCTATCACCTCTCCTGCTGTCTCAGCCTCCTCGATGGTCATAGCATAGGCCTGTCCCTGCCTCGGTGCCGGTGCCCTCTGTTGCTGCTGCTGCTGCTGCTGGGCCTGCTGGTATCTATCTCCCTGTGGAGCCAAGGGTGGCCTCCTCTGGTTCACTCCTGGTGTTGGGGGTCGCTGCGCTCCAGCTCCTGCGTAAGGTGGCCTCGGTCCAGGAGGCTGCTGATAAGGCCTCGGTGCTGGCAGGGCTGGTCGGTGAACCATCTGTGCTGGATCCCTCTGATCTGGGCAATCTCGGACTGCATGCTGATCCGATCCGCATCTCAAGCAAGCGCCCAATCTTCGTCGGCAGTCCCTCAATATATGTCCCTTCTTGCCGCAGAAATGGCAAGTGGGAATGACTGTACCCTGCTGTGGTGCTGCCCTTTGGTGTTGCTGCTGTACCAAAGGACGCTTCGCAGGTCCTCCCTGCGGGGCTCGGACTGCTGATGTCGACGCAAAGGGGCGTTTCTGACTAGCCTCCAACTTGCTGATACGGTCTTGGCGTCGCGCTGCAAGTAATACCTCGGAGTAAGTGGTGTAGGCTCTGGACCCGATAAGCCTCTGGTTCTCATATCTCAGGCCCTCAAAAAACTTCTCGGCCTTTGCTTCTTCAGTGGGGATCAAGTATGGTGCAAATTTGCTCAGGCGGAGGAACTCAGAATTGTATTCCTCTAAAGTCATACTCCCCTGGATGAGGTTCTGGAATCTGCTCCGAAGCTCTGCTCGGGCGGTAGAGGGTATGTACATCTCCTGGAAGAGTCTGGAGAACTCTTCCCAGGTGACGCGATCCGGTCCCAAACGCTCCTCCTTGGAAAGCCACCAGTGATGAGCGTTGCCGGTGAGCTGCATTCTGACAGCCGTCATCCATCGGTGTCGGGGGAGGTCAGTAGCCTCTAGCTGGTGCTGAATGCCGGTGAGCCAAGCGTGGACCTCCGTCGGCTCTTCGGTGCCCGCGAAAGGTTGCGGTATCAAGCGACAGAAGTCTATGATAGACCCTCGCGTCGGCACAAATGCGGGTGGTGTCGCCTGCCCCAAGGCTGTCACGATGCTCTCTCTCAAGGTCTCAGCCTGGTGCTGCTGGGCCTGCTGCTGGGCCTGCTGGGCCTGCTGTTGGGCCTGCATTATCGCGAACATCATCTGGAACATCTGGGTTCCATCCATCGGTTGTCCTGTGGGGAATGGCATATAGGGCATCTGGGGCGGGAATGGTGGAGGAGGTGGTAACTACTGCTCCTCCTGACTCGGGATCCTCTGATCCTCAGGTCCTGCCTGATGTGGAGTCTGGTGTCTGTCGGATGGCATGTCGGGATGTCCTGATGACTGTCCCATGGGAGCTGGAGTCAGTAGAAGGACCTGCTCCAGATCCGGTTCCCCGGATGATCCAGCGTCTCGGGGAACGTCGCCAGGCTGCGCGATACGTCCTCTGCGGAGATTCATAACTCTGAAAAGAAGTCATGAATGCGATCAGCGTTTGAGGAAAATAAACAAGATGCAATTTGGTAATCGATATCGAGATAGAGGTGTCATGTGAAGGTTTCAAACTTCGCAGATGAGATTTCTAACTCTATTCCTAATTTGCAGGCTCGCTTGGCACAGTCAGGTGACCAAGACGATTTAAATCAGACCTGCATGGGCCACCACAAAAACCTTGTCATGCCCCGGTTCCATTGATAAGAAACCGAGCCACGTGGTAATGGCCAGCAGTGTACTTCGGCGGGCTTTCCAATCCAATGGGCCCGTCGGAGTACACTTAAGCTGTGAAGTACAATGAATAATCCAACACATAACACAAGTAAACTCAATTTAAATCTCATCCACAGGCAGAAATATAAGAGCACAATAGAAGTAAATACAACGACTAATGTGCAGGAAGAAAAAAGTCCAAATAGTATCAAGTACAAACACTAGAGTAGTCACACGGGGACAAACCCGCTAGCACAAATAAACTGGAATGGAAATAAGCAATAAGATAACTTGGAACGGTAGCAGGTAACTAGGTAAAGATACCGTCCCAAGGAAAGAGTCACTACCAGCGATCAGGCGAAGTCCTCAGGGATGACCTCGTCCTCGGCAGTGAGTACAGCTGCTGGGTAGATGCCCGGTCCGTACTCCTCTGGGTAATCCTCGTGGCCTATACCTGGAAGGGAACCAGGTCCTCAGAGGGACGTAACAAGGTACAAGAAAATAACATGCCAGGTAAACAGATAGTACAAGTGCAACAACAGGGTAATCTAGTACAACCAAACAAGTGTGACACAGTTTAAAGACAACGTTCGACGCGTGGGCCGTCCAAAGTAAAACCGTAGCTCCGGACACGGAAACACACGGCACGTACCGCAGCTTCGGGCAAAGAGTCACACGGGTGAAACAGCTACACTAGAAATATGTATCACTAGAAAATACTACATATATATAAGCGCGTGCAGAGTAGCCCAAACGTCTAGTAACTGTCTTCTCCTTCCCAAGTGGTCAACGATTGTGCGTTGAACCTGAACCTCTAACTACAGTCTCGACACACACAAAATTTAACTCAACAGACGCGACCCTAAGGTCGTCCCAGTCTCTGGTCATGATGTCAGTATCAGGATGCAGGAATCAGGCACGAACACAGTGTATAAGTGTGTCCTGGGGTATCGATGTACTCTGGTACGTGCATCGAGGTACTATGGAACATCAGTAATAATTCTAGGTCGTTAAGTCGAAAGTCAACACCCGGTTGTGAACCGGACACGGAATATCGAACATCAACGTAAATACGCGCAGAATGTACAAAAAGAATCACAATATCTGTAAACTGAAATACTGAGTGGCAAGGTACACTTGCCTGCGTGCGGCTGCTGATGACGGGGATCGGGTACTGCGTCCAAGTCCTCAGGTCCCGCAATACCTAGAGGAGAGATACAACTCTGAATCAATAATCTACTTAAAACAGACAGGTGTGCTACACACTGCTACCACTAGACTCAGTCTCAAAAATTATCTAATAATTTTCCGTCCTCAATTCTTTGTCTCGTGATCTGATATAATACTCATTCCGGATTAATTTTCTTGTTCTCCTTTTTCATGTATGTCATAACCTTAATCCATTTTCTACTTAGACCGTAAATGCTTGATTTAAATAATTATTTTTCTCAACCTTTAAACATATTCAATCCTTCCCATTTCTCAACAAAACTACTACGAAATCATGTCCATCATTTTCCATCATTTCTCATTATATGGCTATTGGTTAGATAATACACACTACTACATCTATCAATCACCTGCTCCTCATTATTAATCAACGTTTAAAAAAAAATTAGAATCTTATTCCTCCTTAATATAATCCTCGTTAAATAAATTAGCGTTATACCACCATGTAACATATATCCCGATCCTTTATTTAAAGATCAAAACCTAAAACTCCATAAACAAAATATCTTTTTTTTTAAAAATAGAATAAATCATAATCTCATGTCAATATCCCATGCTCATCAAACTACACCTCCATACCAACAAGACATAGAGAAACCCTAGCTAAAACCCACATGAATATATATAAATAGAACCCTAATAAAACAATAACACAATCTGGAATATATAAACAAAGAGGAGGAGAAATCGACCTCCACGCGGCGACGTCGACCGGGGGTTGGCCGGAGTGGCTAGGTGGAGGTGGTGGTGGTGGTAGTGTATGGCTGAAACAGCGGGGGGGATCTCAGGCCGGCGGCGGGGGGATCTCAGGCCGGCGGGCGGGGTCACACACGAGCTGGGGGAGCCGCTGCAGCGAGCTTCGCCGGAGGGGACGCACACGCGCTGCGGGAACGGCCGGACGCACAGCAGCCGCGGGAATGGCCGGCTGGAGCGAGGTGGCTGTGTCGGCGGCCGACGCGGCCGGAGTTTGGGGTCGGAGTACCGGTCGGGTATTCTTCAAGTGGAGGAAGAGAGGTGGTTGAAGGAAGAAGAAGGAGTTGCTTCTTCCATGAGAAGAAGGGAAGAAGAAGAATGAAGAATGAAAGAACTTTGCATGGGAAGTATTAAATGGAGGAGGAGAGAGAGTGGTGTTGGGATTAGGGCCGGTGAAGTGTTGAGGGTGTGGGGAGAAAAGGTTACTTTATAGGGAGATGTGAGGGTTTGAATGTGTGGTTGGGATTCTCCTAGGAAAAATGAGTGGTTGGGATTTAATATGAATAGGGGTGAGATTTCTTCATGAGGGAAATGGGTTTGGGACCCCATATTGGGACCCAATAAATAATCATTGACCAATGAGGTGTTGCCAACAATTTGATAATTGCAAATTAGCCCCCCATAAATTCGGAAATTTGCTTGGACACATGAAATGACGCAAAAATTGCGGAGAAAAATATATTTAAAAATGTCATAGTGAGAGGGCGTTGCGCGTCAGGCGCGGGTCAAATTTGGAGGGCATTGGGATTAATTTAATATTAAAATAGAATTTACAGAGTTAAATTCTGATTAAATTAACGATAACGCGTCCCGCGAATTTAATTTAATTGGGGCCCGCGGGGTCAAAATCTGGAAACGGCGCAAAGGCCAAAAATGGTGGGGGCTTGGAGTCAGTCTTGGACCCTTTAGTTGGTCCGGTTCAACGGGTTAAGTTGGTATCCCAAAATCGAGGGTAACGACACAGGTGTCCGACACGGAATAAAATACGGGTTACGATTTTCGGAATGTTGTGCAATTAATTTAGAGCACACGAAAGTTGATTTTAACAGTCAAAAAAATCCAGTGCCTAATTTGGCGAGTTGAGTCGAGTGTACAATATTTGTACGGAATTTGGGGGCTGAAAATGGGCTCCGAATAATTAGACAAAGATAGGGTGGAATAATGTTTTAATTAAATGGATTAAAATTCCAGATAAAACATACCTAAGCTAAACCTCAACATCTGTCATCAAAAATTTTCCAGATCCACTCTAACTATCTACAGAATAAATCGAGGGGGTTTACACTACGTGTTCCTACGGTCTAAGTATTCCCACGCGATTATATTACATATTTATACTGCGGTGTACCTATGCGCTACGTGACATGTGATATGGCTTAATCTCCAGCATGGACATAAGGGTTAGTCAATGACCAAGCATGGCTAGGATCTGTTGATTATTGTATCACGCTGGGGTGAATCCAATCTGAACTATCGAGTGACAAAGTGGATTCGTATCTAACGTGGCCGTACTATGGTACATCATATAAGAGGAGTAACATGTGACCACGCCATATGATTTTGGTTAACAATACTGTTAACTAGGAAACTTAACTTGTAGAGCATTGGAAGGTAATGGAATCTCGAGATCGTGCCTAACTAGCCACCTCCAATCATCTGAACTGGAGTGTACAGGCTAGTCCCCATGGATATTTTTTAAATACTCATTATTGGATGGCAATATCCGACTATTATACTATACTATTGTTCTATGCGATCTTAGCACGGTGGCCTTAAGAGGGACAGATGCGCAATACTGTATGCTATGCGGTGATTTATGGCTCGACTAACCCTGCTATTACCTAGTTCGATCTGAGGATTTCTATATGCATAATATCTCTAGGATAACCCGGACTCCATCTAGTAAGCCGTACAAGTGATTGGCCGATTATATAACTGAGCTTATTTGTGTATTGTACCTACTGTCAAATAGTCTAGAGACATGGATTATCATGGTGCGTTGGTCTTACCCTTGTCCTTGTTTGGTTGTAGGGTTAGATTATTGTGTCATGATAGGCTACGAACCGAAACTACGAGACAAATATATATATATATATATATATATATATATATATATATATATATATATATATATATATATATATATATATATATAAGTTGTGGTCTAATTAATTAAAATCAGGTAAAGAAAACTAAATATCCATATCTTACGGCTAACAAGTGTCGGTATCTAAATGTCCAAAATAAGTAAAGTGTGCAATAACGAGCAGGAAAGAAGAAACGCACTCGTTCCCTTCAACGTCCATCCGCCTAGTACTCGTCATTGTTCAGGGGGAAGTACGCTTGATCCTCGGACGCTAACTATAAACCTGGCCATGCAAAACCAGTAGAGTTAGACCACAAATAGCAAGTACTACAAAGAAAGCACGAATGAAGAAATAAAACTAGGTTTATGAAATAGATACATATATATTTGGGATAACCCAGACTCCATCTAGTAAACCTGGTTTTATTATATATATATTTTATAAACCTGGTTTTATTTCTTTATTCGTGCTTCTTTTGTGGTACTTGCTATTTGGGGTCTAACTCTACTGGTTTTGCATGGCCAGGTTTATAGTCAGCGTCCGAGGATCAAGCGTACTTTCCCCTGAACAATGACGAGCACTAGGTAGAAGGACGTTGAAGGGAACGAGTGCATTTCTTCTTTCTTGCTCGTTATTGCACACTTTACTTGTTTTGGGCATTTAGATACCGACACTTGTTAGCCGTAAGATCTGGATTTTTAGTTTTCTTTACCTGATTGTAATTAATTAGACTACAGCTGATCCTGGTCTTGTACTTTTGATACTTTGCCAGCTTTCTTATTTTGCATAGCTGGTATCTAGAATATCATGGCAGGGCATTAGTTACGACTTACTTCCTTGTCATATATGTTCTATGTTTATTGTTCTTGTTCGACTGTTGTGTGACCCTAAGTGACTTTCTTGTAGTATGTACCCCTTGTCTAGTTACAGCGGTGACCGCCGTACGACATTCTATACCTTGTACGGGGGAGCGGGCCATGTTCGTCTCTGTATTTCGGTACTGGGGCATGACATAAGCCCAAGAAGACCCGCATGACGTTGGTAGCAAAGGTCGTTGTGTCTCGCCCAACTACGGAGCAGACGTTTCCTGCACCTCACTCTAGTGCTGATAATGGTTGTCAGGCAAACACCCAGTACGTCAATGTCTATTCGGCATCCCTGTCTGACGGAGAAACTACTCAACACCCAGACTCTGACTGAGGAAACGCACTATGATGCCAGGCGTTCTGGTGCGGAGACATGTTCTATGAGGCCAAGAAGGAGGTCGTATAAGACTGGCCATGCGGCACTAGCTTACAGCCGCAGGCATACGGCGGCATGCGGCCCTGATAGCAACAAAACTTCTGTTTTCGACCGCATCTCATGCGGCACAGATCCTAAGCGACTCGCCGAGAATGGCGAAAGCCCAAACTTGGACTCTTTGTACTACGCGCCTACATGTGCTAAGTCAAAGAAGCCCGGGGCAGTACGAGCTCCTCAGGCTCAAGCAACTGTCCAGTTAGTTGATTGTCAGCAGGCACTGTTAACTGTTCCACGGGCCCCTGATGGGAAGCTATATAAGACCCCCTCGTGCATCCAGCCCGTAGCGGCAAATGGACAGCGTCGATCTCAAAAGTCTTTCGCTAACGATCCGAGGAAAGTTCTTGTATGAACCCCATATCAGGGAGAAAATACAACACCTACACACCTGTGCGCTCGGTCCTTTTGGGCCCACAAAAAGGGTACGAAGGTGGAATAACCCTTGCTTGACTTGCGTAATATGATCAATCACAAGCGCAAGATGAGGGAAACAACTGTGGCTGGTGAAATGTCCTCTCATGGACATCACTGTGCCAGGATCAATACTAATTACTGCTGTAACAAAGTGGCAACACCCACAAGCAGGAAGTCGGCCTTCCAGTGACTGTACCAGAAAGTACCTATCCGACAATAACCCGGAGATCAGGTTCAAGTACCAAAGGAAGAGGAGCTTTCCTTTACCTCATTCTACTCGACTCGGAGGCTTTCCGCCACCAAGGGAGGAAAGAAGTTGGGTACCTCTAGTCCGTCGCTCTCTACTAGTGTGTTGCGAAGGCGACTACCAGGAGGACCAGTAGCGGGAACTGCAGAAGGTATTTTCCACAGCACTCGCTCGAAGAAGAAGCTCCCAGCCGCTGGGGGTAGTTCTTCCTCAGAACTACTGGGGGTTGCGCAAGCTGGGGGTGGTAATCCCTCAAACCTATACAACAATTCGGTATTCCGAGGAGCTAGCGATTCTCAAGGAATAGACACCGGGGGTAGCCACCCTCACCAAGGAGACACAGCCTCCTACGCTGGGGGTAGTGTTCCATCAGAGTCTGAACAGGATGCAGCACTACTAGATTTCCTTGACGACTATTCACCGCAACAATCTGAGGCAAAAAGTGCTACGTCAACCGTCCTTTCCTCTTACCTCATGAAAGAACCATACATATGGCAGAGGACGACCATGAAGGCCCTAGTGACCGACAGCACCTCGAAGCCATGATGTACACTATGAGCGAGTCAATGCAAACCTTAACCCAAGCAGTGCTACATATCAAGCTGACTGTAGCCTCCTAACCAGCAAGGGCCTCAGGACAAGACCTTGGAACTAATGCTGATTCAAATGCAAATGCTTCCCCAGTTGGTGGCGATCATGCTCTGCCAGGGTTGTCTGCTCATCCCACGACAGATAAAGCTAGGGAAGAAATAAGGGAGGTCCGAGAACTCTTAGCCTACCTAGATTCCATGGGGAATCGGGACTCACTCTGCTAGAATGGAGGGATATACTACATCCTCCCAAGTACAAAGCCTTCAATATTGACACATTTGATGGAAAGTCCTCCCTCTACCTATACATGATCTACTTTGAGACCGCAATGGGGTATCTACCCCATAATGATGCTATTCTCACCCGGCTCTTCATCGAGGCATTGTCCGGGGTAGCCTTCGATTATTTTTGCAGCCTCTCAGATAACTGTATCTCATCGTTCGATGATCTCAAGTCTCTTCCTCATTAGATTCTATGAGACATAAAATGATATGACGATGTCCTCCCTGATGGATGTCACCCAGGGGGAAAGGGAGCTTGCACGAAATTATATCGAGCAATTCTGACAAGCTGCGTTGATGCTGCCCCTGGCAATCCGGAGACGACGATGATAGAGATGTGGCGGAGAAACCTACTTCCAGTCATCAGCCTCTAGATGGGTGATAGCCAGTTTGAAGATTGGACGACGTTCATCATAAGCGCCGTCAGCGCCGATAAGAAGGTCAAGGACACCCGACCCTTGGGAAAACAGATCTATGTCGCCGACGATAGGGGAAAGCGTTCTCACAATAACCACAACAACAACAACAATAGTGGCTATAACAATCGCGACAGAAAATGAAAGCAGGCTATGGTCGCTAATATAACCAAGAGGGCTGAGCAAAAATAGGCGGAGGCTCCAAAATAAAAGGAGACCTACTCTTTTGAAGATTGTGATGTCATGCCCATCTTTGACATGTTGATGCAGGGAGGTAAATAACCCAAAGTACTATCACTTCCACCGGTACATAATCTATACGACGCAGGATTGTTACACATTAAAGCAGTACATCCAACGCTTGATCGATACCAAAGCTCCCTCTTTGGACTTCCACAACGTAACCGTTTTCGCCAATATGGTATCTCTCCAATTAGACAAACTTTCCCGCAACGGAATCCCATGACGGAGTCACACCGATCTCGAGGGCATCAATGGAGGTAGTCAATCTTCCACCAGCTTACGACCAAGCAGCCGAGCTGACACCTCTTACTACACCTAGGGGCAAAATCATGTGGGTCCACCCGGATCTTGTCCCAGATTTGACGCAGCAAGTAGCGCCTTTAGCCATCAAGCCTAAAATATGAAAAGCTAAGTCCTGCCACATGTTGTTGCCCACCACTGAGGAAGCCATGTCAGGAGCAACCCGGTCAGGACTCACCTACCAGCAAGATTATAACACCCCCGATGGTGATACGCCTATAGTACCTACGGCCTCTAAGCCAGGTCCATCCCAGCCTCCCACGGTAGACAAATATAAGCAAAAGGAGGTTCGCTTCGACAAACCGCTATGCAAAGATGTAGCTCAGGGATTAAAAAAATCTTACAACTTCGACATTCTAGCACAACTGGCCAACGCTCCGGCAAGGTTGTCATTATTTGAGCTTTTGCTGCTCTCCAGAGACATTCGGGCTGCTCTAAGTGAGGCATTACAAAATACTGACACCTACCTGGCACAGTCTAACCGCCAACTGAAGATCCGGCTGCTTGCCCCTTCTGTAATAATATCAAGGAGGCAATAAACAACGTCACATTCTCGCAACAAGATATGTTGCTAAAGAACAGCCGGCATGATCGCCCCCTATATTATATCGGGTACATCAACGCCATTAAGGTAGACCAGATGCACATTGATCCCGGTTCATTAATCAGCATCATCCCGCGGAGTCTGCTTCATACCTTGGGCATCTCGATGCATCAACTGGCAGCCAATAATACTGCCATCGGTGGCTTCAACGCAGGAAGAAGCTTCCCTCTGGGAAAGATTCGTCTGAAATGTCAGATCGGCGACTTGAAGACAGAGGTCACTTGCTACGTCATTGACGTGGATGTATCCTATAATATCCTGATGGGATGACCATGGATACACCAATACATGATCGTGCCATCAACTCTACACCAATATTTAAAGTATGTGGATGACCATGGAACGGTCAAGACAGAATTCGCGGACGTGAATCCGTTTAAAGGGGTCAAGGCCTACTACTCTGATTCAATCCTCTGCAAGCAAGTCCACCGAGATGAATACGGCAGTGATGTTGACGATGAGGCAGAGGCCGAGACTACACCAAACGAACCTTTGAGAGTTTGTCTAAAGGCACCTGCTCCCGACACAACCCTTCTACTTATCGTAAAACTGAACAGGAAGTCACCTGAACCTTTGGTCATTCATCTTCGTAGGCCGAATCAACTATCAAAGGAAGATTCGACATTGTCTACAATATTTGATCCTCTGGTCGTTCGCCTTCATAGGCCGAATCAGTAACAGAGGTAACATCTGGAGCCGTCTATGCCTATGGTCGTTCGCCTTCGAAGACCACCAAGGGAAGCTACGAGACCTCCTAAAAATTCTGAACTCCTGGTGGTAAAATTGCACAGGAATCCACCGAAGCCTTCACTCGCACTGGGGGTAGCCCTCAAGAAAGATGAACTAGAGGAGTACGTGGCTGCTCATGCTAACGTCCCTTCTCTCGATGATGTAATCCTCGAAGAGAAGTTTCCCTATTTTATTAATAAAGGGTTATCATTGAACTACTCTGAACTTGCACATATAAGCACCCTGTATTCTATGAAGCAAGGTCTAGGCCTTCATCCGCAAACACTGGTGACTACCACCTACTTAGTAAACAAGATTCTCCCTAGTCAAGGTTCCTACTTCACGGTTCCAGCAAAGAGGGAAGACAAACCCATTATCTTCGGCATGGTTGAATGCTCCCGGTCCTTCACCCTGAAGGAACAAGACCCAGAACCCGATACCGACAAAATATAACTCTACTGGTTCAACGGTCAAGCCAAAAATATAATCCAGAAGATGGGTTATGATCTTAAAAATAACCGAAGTTTAAACTACGGCAAGGGCCGACGGCTGCTCCTACGTCTATAGGCAGAGCCAAACATTCTTTTTACGCAAGACAGTGGAATGTTACGTAGACGATATAGCTGTCAAAAGCTGCCTCAGGGTCAATCACATCCAAGGCTTAAAGGCGGTATTTGAGCTGATGCGTCAACATCAACTCAAAATGAATCCAAGGCTTAAATGTCATTACCGCCAAATGCATTCAAGTTGACCCTAATAAAGTCAAGGCCATCTTGGAAATGCGACCACCCCGTAATCTGAGGGAACTCAGGGGGTTTCAAGGTCGTCTGGCCTATATCCGGAGATTCATATCCAACCTCTCTGGAAGATGCCAGCCTTTTTCTCGCCTCATAAAGAAAGGTGTATCCTTCATATGGGACGAAGCCTGTCAGCAAGCGTTCGGGAATATCAAGCGCTACCTCACTAGTCCGCCAGTACTGGTGCCTCCCGTCGTAGGAAGACCATTCTTCCTGTACGTTCGATCGATGGACCATTCTCTGGGAGCTCTTCTCGCACAGAAGAACGATACGGGACATGAACAGGCTATCTACTATCTAAGTAGAATGATGATCGGAGCTGACCACCGGTACAATCCGGTGGAAAAAGAATGTTTGGCTCTGATGTTCCACAGGCAAGTCCGAGGATTACTACCATAAAACTAAGCATGGCTTAGGGTACATAACGTCTTCCACAACCCCCGAAGGTTCAAATAAAGAAGATGAGGTTCACTCCTACTCTCCATAATCTTCCGCTTGGGACTCCGACGTCAGTATCGGGGAAATGCTCAAGTAAACATTGTCTGCCAACATAATGTCAGTTGACCTTGAGAAAGACAACGAAGATCCACAGGAACTCCTTGATATAGAATCATGGGCCTAACGCCTAGACGCATAATAGGAGATACGGTTCGAACAATGAGAACCTCTTACTGAGGGCGAAGTCGTATAAGTCAATCTAGGCGACGAATTCTCCCACAAACCTATCTTCGTCATTAAAAGTCTGTCCGAATAAGACCGAGAATATCTGCTACAGCTCGTCAGGGAATACAATAATGTCTTTGTTAGGATCTACGAAGATATGCTAGGACTGTACCCCCAAATTGCAGTCCACAAGCTCAATATCTTGTCGGACGCCAAGTATGTCAACAGTAGCAACGGCTTTTTCGCACGGATATCATGAACGACATTGAAGCTGAAGTCAACAAATTGATCGCTAGTAGGTTCGTCCGCGAAGAACAACATCTAGATTGGGTGGCCAACATCGTGCCCGTCGTTAAAAAGAATAAAAAGATCCGGATCTGCATCAACTTCCATGATCTAAATTCGGCATGCCCATAGGGCGAGTTTTCTCTTTCGATCACCAATATTATGATCGACAACACTTGTGACTTTAAGCGCATGTCCTTCATGGATGGATTTTCTGGCTATAATCAAATCAAGATGTCTACTGAAGACGAGAAACATACGTCGTTCAGAACACCGATATGAGTATACTGCTACACTGTCATGCCCTTCGATCTGAAGAACGTAGGTGCTACAAACCAATGAGCTATAAACACTATTTTTTATGAATATCTATGCAAGACGGTGGAATGTTACGTTGAAGACATTGTTGTTAAGAGCCGCTCCAAAGATGATCTCCTCGGGGACTTGAAGACCGTGTTCGACCTCATGCGTACGCACCAGCTCAAGATGAACCATACCAAATCCTTCCTGGGAGTTTCCAACAAACAATTCTTGGGATTTATCATCACTTCCATGGGTATTCATGTAGACCGCGACAAAACTAGAGAAATCCTGGAGATGAAGCTGCCAAAGAACCTCCGGGAACTCCGTAGCTTGCAAAGAAGGTTGGCATACATCAGGAGGTTTATATCAAACCTCTTTGAGCATTGTCGGTCGTTCACCCCGCTCATGAAGAAAGGTGCCTCATTTGTCTGGAATGGAGAATGCCAACGCGTGTTCGACGATTTCAAGGAATACCTATCAAACCCTCCAGTAGAAAATCCCTTCCTACTTTATGTGCGTGCAATGGATCACTCCCTCAGCGCTCTATTAGCGCAAAATAATGATTCGGGTCACGAATATGCCATATATTATCTCAGCCGAATGATGGTTGACGTGGAGCATAGGTACACCCTCATCGAAAATAAATGCCTTGCTCTAGTATTCGTTATCCAGAAGACTCGACATTACGTGACAGGATAAGTCATTCATGTGATCTCACGAGGAAATCCTCTCAGAGTTCTCATGACCAAACCAGGGACGCTCAGATCCTGCCTGACTAACTAAGTGATAATACTGTCTCCATATGACATGGTGTTTGCCCCTAAGAAAGCCATCAAGGGCCAAGCACTGGCCGACTTCCTGTCATCACATCCGGTGCTAGAAAACTCGAAACTCTACGAAGAGATTCCAAATAAAGTGGAAAACTCAAACATAACTTCGTGCGAAGCTGTCTTGCGGATGTTCTTCCACAGTGCTTCAAGAGTAGGGCCCAAAGGCAATATCGTCGCCGGAGTTGGGATAGTATTAATCTCCCCCTATAATCTGGTCATTAATCGAGCTTATTCCCTCACGGAGCCATGCTCCAACAACGTAGAGGAATACAATACTCTCATTATTGGACTCCAATTTGCTAAATAAGTAGGGGTAGACTATTTAGAGGCATACGGTGAATCCAAGCTGATATTCAACTTCTTGGGCCATAACCTACGGATCCTCGTAGCAAGCCTATGACTCGTGTCGGTAGTATAGCTATTTCACCAGAACCTCAATGCCAGCCGTGTTCTGCGTTATGTGGCTTGCCTTAGTGCGGATAGCCTTCTTTTCCTGCTAGGCCTCCCGCAGCCTATTCCCTATTACATCAAACTTGATCTGGAGTAGTCTAATTCGCTCGGTCAGGTCCTTTTGTCGGGAAAGCCATTCCTCTCTGAGATTGCCCAGCCTGTCATGTCTCTCCTGCAAGATTCGGAGATCACGCTGCAAACACTCCATAGATAAAGAAAAGAAGGCCTTCTCTGTCTCCACCTTCTTTGAGAACTCGTTATATTCATGAAAAATCAGTATTCCCATGTTCGCCTGCTGATACTGTCGCAGCTCTGTGAGGCATTTCTCCACCTCCTTCAGTTTTTGGCCCAAAAAATTGACCATTTGCTCAAAACCAGGGATACTCCTCAGAGAGTGGACCTGGCCCTCGACAAAGTGTCTTTCCTAGGCAAACGATTTATTGTTCTCCAACACGCCCTCGATCCCTTGCTTCAAGAACATATGAAAGCTCCGAATTGAGAGCTTGACATTTTCGTCGATCTCTTCCAACATAGCCGGAGTCAGAGGTGGTAGGATTGAGAAGAGGCAATAGGCACAGTAGGAGGCACAACGATGCTTGGAAACCTCAAAGGCGACGCAGTAGTAGGAAAAAACTAGTAGTCCTGTCGGCGATCCAATCTTTCATAGACGCACGAAGTTCCTGGATACCCACAGCTGAACCACGGACGCCGGAGTAGTACCATAACTAAGGATAGGAGTAACAGGCCGTCTCGCCGGATCAGCTCCCACCAGTGTACCATCCCTGGACCGAGTTGTGGCAGCTTCAGAAAGTGACCCAACAGCCTCGAGGACCTCATTATGGTGGCTTACTACCCCGCTATCCAAAGAGGCTTCAGCCGCAGAACCCCCAACGACAACTGTTGGAAGAGAAGCTGCCACGTCAGAAGGGCCTGTAACGACAGGAACCTCCCCCTTCACAGCCTCAGTAGGGGCCAACGGGATGTTCCTCGCCCCCAGAAAAGCGAAGAAGAGACTTAGACCGTACCCTAACGAGCTCACTACCCTCTTCTTCCGTGACCCCTTCCTCCGCAGTCACGTCCACGACCTTCAAGGGAGAGATAGAGTCTACAAAACCAGAACAACCAACAATTAACTTTGCCTGAAGAATGTTAAGCTGAAGCCGAAAGATCCCTTCCAGAGAAAGGTTGAGAAATAACATACCCGGAGAAGGCAATGAGACCCGATGCTCGTCCAGTGCGGTCCGAATTTCCTCCGAATCGTTAAATTCCTACACCGAGATGGGGGGAGGTGGCCGGCTCAACCAGCGACTCCTCCAGGACATAACCACCAGAGAACTCAGGAACAGACTCTGTGGCCTTAAACCTCAAAAAAGTAATCTCTTTATCCGTCTCCGCATAGAAAACCTCGATGGCCGTAGAATGTTGAGGACGGTCCCTCGCCTCATGTGTCTGCAAATTTTCAAACAAACCAGAAGGAAGATACTTATAGAGAGGACCGGGAAAAATTAAACTAAGAGATTGTACGAATACCACCTCAGTGTTCGGAATAAGCTCCGGGTCAGATGTCACCAAAGCTAGGGGCCCTTCCTCTTCTTCTTCTTCTTCTTCTTCGTATGTTCCTTCTTCCCCATCCCCAGCCGACATAGGGTCCTTAACAGCAACCTGCTTCCTATAATGCGGCCTGGTGGCCACTGATGGTTCTCGCCTTCTCATCTTGGACGGAGGGCTCCGTACCGGGGAGGTCCTACGCTTCATTGGAGAGCTCACTAGAGGTGAAGGGTCATAGGAAGCATCATCTTCCCCCTTCGTCGAGTCAGAGTCAATAAGCACAGCCTTCCCATTACCTCTTCCCCAAACTTTCTTAGACTCCTTGCATCGGGGCATCATCTTCGAACCCTCGATCAAGCTAGTATCACGGTCAAATCCAAGTGGAGGCACATTCACAGCAACATAAAAGAGAGATATTGTGTGGAGGATGTGCACAGGGACTTTAGCATCAGGCAGGGTAAAGAGGACCTGAGTATTAGTGGCAGAATAATAGTCCCAAGCGTGGGCTCCATCAAGAACGCTACCTTCAAAGCCAAGACATATACTCGGGTTGCTCAACATGAGCTGGCTATAGTCAAAATGGTGAGCAAATCCACTCGGCATGTATGGTTCCAAAAAGACTGAACCCTATTCACTTTATCCTCTGTGAACTTCGGGACCAAGACAACCAGATAGGAAGGCCGTATAAAAATTAGCCAATAAAGGATCTTTGGGGACAGAACCTGGCGGTCAATACCACCATCACACTGAACCTATTCACTTCATCCTCTATGAACTTTGGGACCGAGACAAAAAAACGAATAGTCCGCTACATGAGCAAGTGCATGCCGACAGGCGAAAACCTCAGAATGAACCCAGGGCATCCCACCATACTGGCAAATAAAAGCATCAGCCTCTGTCATCGTCCACGCCACTCTAGGATGCATCAAAGACGGGTAGTGCATTAACCGCCAACCTAGTAGATAATGGTAAGGTATCTCTACCCGATTGAAATCCCCAGGGCTGCCATGAGCCATCACTTTGCTCGTAAAGATATGGAGCCCGCGATGGATGCTCTAGACCATCGTTGGGAGTAAAGCTAGATGATGGCCGAAAGCTAACTTCACAGTAGGGATGATGAGATTGCGGCTAACCCTCTCGATCGAGCCGGAGCCTCTGGGGACTACACAAGTTCGCAACCATATCATCAAGAATCCAACCAGCACAGCCTTATCAGACAGCGACTGGGTGTCTTGATAAAAGTAGCTGAAGGTATCACTAGAGCTACCAAACCCCTCACCGGACGCGGTCATTCTCTTAGTACCGCGCATTAGGTCATCGATACTACTCGAAGTTTGAGGGCTCCGGACAATGACCAGACTCGAAGCGTCAATATTTAAGAGGTGATGGATCCAGGCCTTGATGTGGGGTAACGTCCCCTCAGTGCTTCTGTCATTCTTCTTTGAAAGCTGCTGGCAAGTGCTATGATGGCACAACAACTCCCGGTACACTATAATAAATCCGATATATTGTCTTTTCAACTTCTCAAATTCCTTATTATCAGGCGTGTACTCCTCATACGACTTACTGCCCCAGGGCAACCACGAAATATCGTATATCTCATGGAGAGCTAGTCCCATCTCCCCACCAGAAGTAAAGAATGTCCCGGTACGACAGTTGAACATCTCGGCCAAAGCCACGAACAACTTCGGGTTCTTCTCCAAACCGTAACAGAAACCCCTTATGGCGTAATAGAGGTTGGCCTCCTTCCGGGGTTGCTCGAACTTCTCTAACACCCACAGGGTCAAATTTACCCAAGAAGACGAATGGTGGACCCAGTTGAGCAAGCAATTTTTTCCTTTGGGATAAGACCCCTTGTCAGTGAGCTGGTTCAAAAAAGTGTCAGCTCCGTAAATTCGAACATTTGGCCCCATCTCACTCGTGAAAGTGCCAGGCTCCAACCCACAAAGGGAATAAGAAAATGATTCCTTAGATGCCGCTTCCCTCTTCAATTTTGAGTTAAAATGAATGCGGTCGACTTGAGCTCCCTTTTGGTCTTGCGTCAGGGTGCCCAACATCTTCCTTGGGAAAGACACCATGTTGAAGGCCAACAAAGGCAAGTGGCGCTCTATCGTAGATATATGTATCTGCATCCCGCCAGAGAAAAAGGTTCAGTTCTCCCTTTTCTTCACTACCTTAGCATCTGAAATGGTGAGGGCATCCCCAAACGGGAAGATGGGCTTCAAATGGGAAATGCCCTTTGAACCCTCAATCATCCCAGAGTTCAACTGGCTAAGCAGATAGAATAAAGATTGGTCCGTGATCAACTTTATTCTTGCCTCAAATTAACCCTTATTTATTTGGGCCTGGACATTTTCTACTATGTGGTCGAACCTTATGCCTAGTACAGCCTGAGCACGACACACAAGCACCTCCCCTGACGGAGCCACAGGTAAAGTCACTACAAAACCAGAAACAAAAAGATAGTCAGAACCCTCGGGATGACATGCACATCAGAAATGAACTCGAGTGCACAAAAGGACGCATAGGATACATACGGCCTCGTCACGAACATGACCACCATGCGACCGAGTTATAACAGGACCTCCATGCGGCCGAGTCTAGACCAGCACATGCGGCCAAAACAAGACCCGCGTATAAAGCATGCGACGTGGTCATATGGACGGATCTGCACTTGTTCTAAATTATGCAGCGGACCGTATGCCAAGTGACTAGGCGTCTGTACTTCTCCCCTGCCAAAACTTACCCTTGATGGGCACTTGAACGTCCTCGTGGAAAGAGAAAGAATCCTTATGGGAATCAGGTGGGGAAGTCGGGCGCTTTCCCTTGTCGATCTTCTTCGCGGCGGAAGCAGAGGACGAATCTTTGGGGGCCATGGCAAATGAGCATGCGGTCGGCAGCAGGAATACATGGATGAAGAAGTGGGAAGAGGAAAGTTCTCTCATTAGCGGAGCCCCTATTTATAGGGTATGAAGGTGACCCTTCAGTTCTCGTACCACGTTGGCATCCTTAATGAAACGACGGCCTCTCGGGTCCCACGCCAGGAGATGGCACAGAATTCCAAAGGAGATCCACTAAAAGATCAAAACAAATCTGTTAGTTAATGACGATTTGACAGCCTGGAAGTGCTCGCCCATGCGGCCCAAAACCCATGCGGCCCAACGTCCATGCGATCCAACGTCTATGCGACCTTTCAGCCATTCGGGCAAAAGTGCTTTCTCCTCCATGCTTCTTATTCAAAGTATTTCAAACTTATCAGTTTAAAAACTTTGAAGGGGTCTTGTAGAAGGATAAAAAATATGCATCCATGCAACCATGCTTCCCAAAATAAAAAATCAGAAGAGATTAGACCGTAGAGTCTTCCTACGGTGAAGATAGGCGATATCCATGCATCCCAATCAGCCAAAGCAGCTTGGCTGCAAAAGGACCTAACATGACATCCCGTCAGCAGGATTGTCTCTGACACAAAATCCTGATAAAAGGATCTTCTGAACACCTCAAAGGACGTGAATAGACTAATGACAGAAGTCTCACGTCAGCGCAGAACATCACACTTGATGGTGTGCAACGCCACATGGACAACACAATAAGGGCCTCATGCGTCCCAGACTCCATGCGTCCCATGCGTCTCTGGTCCCATGCGTCCCAGGCCCCATGCGGTCCCATGCATCTTTTGCCCCATGCGTCCCAGACTCCATGCGGTCCCATGCGTTTCTGGTCCCATGCGTCCCAGATTCTATGTGTTCCATGCGTCTCTGGCCCCATGCGTCCCAGACTCCATGCGTCCCATGCGTCTTTGTCCACATGTGTTTAAGACTCCATGAAGACCAAATCTTGTTGTTACGACAAGAGTGATTTTCTCCAACCAAGTGCGGACTATGTGTCAAGCTGACCAAGTCTCGCCCATAAAGGACGAGAACCACCCAGATCTTCAGTAACGAAAATCCTAACAAGCGCCCGCGTGGCAGCTTGGCCTGCTCACGGTTACAGTTGTACCCTATTAAGAAGGAACACGTGGCACCCTCCATTATCCATGCGGCCCAACACATGTGCGCCCAGGGGTGACTATAAATAGTAGGGTAGCACACCCATACGGCTGGCTATCTGCCAACCTACACTCAAGCGAGAGAGAAGAGCTTCTGCATCGGATCGTCCACGGAGTAAAGAGAGTTACTACACTCCTAACCCTCCATCGTCACCCCCCAGAAAATAAATTTGTACTTAGATCTTCTTCTAGGACCTCTCTGTACTTTCTTTTCGTTTGTTAATTAAATCAAGTTCTCTTAAACATCGAATTTAATGGCAAACAAAGATATCTGAGGATCCGAAAATAATACTGTGTAGGATATATCTATACTACTATATAATGAGAAAACTGCATCTTCACCGTAAAACTTTTCTTTCCAAATATACCTTTGCATATGTTTATTGATTAAAATTATTCATTAAAGTAAATATGGGCAACAGGATAATTATGGGAGTTATTCTTTGATCTTCCTAAATAATATTGCAGGTAGGTATAAACTAATATATAAAATAATAGGATAATACTATTATAATAATAATTTTAGAATAATTAAGGCAACTGTCTTTTATTATTCCTAAGTAGTCTTAATAAATATTAGAATACTTACATAAAACGTCTTTTACTCTTCCTAATAGTAATTTATTAAAAACATGCAACACACGTTCATATATACTAGTTGTAAATGAAATATATAATGACCATTTGATCAGAAAGTAGCTCTATATACACAGAACACTAAGATGAGAAAAAAAAACAGTATCCCTTGTCAAAAGCAACACATGAATGCAATGAAGTAAAAAAAAAAAAAACTTATTTGTTCTAATTTTTTAAATTGGAAGGACATCAATACAAGAAACTATTGTTAAGAGATCTCATGAACCCGAGTATAACTGTAGTTTGTAAGAACATTGGGCAAGACTGTCATGCAATACACATTGTAAAAAAAATGTTAGAGATGTAACTTAGCCAAATCAACAGGGTGCTGTTCATAAATGCACAAGGTCCGTACACTAAAATCATGACGACCTTCAGCTGGTGATGCTTTGCTATCTTGCAATAGAGCTTCCAAGTGAGCTGTATGCTGATCAGAGTGAAGTAACTATAAAAGTTAATCCTGGGTATACGAGAGAAGAAACCCAAGCAAGTTGGAGTTGTTCAACTAACCTTAGCACCATATGCTTCGCGGTCCAAAATGTTGGGAAGATCAACTTGACAACAAAAAGATTGAATAACAGTTGCTAGAGAATTTATATTATGAATCTCCTTCTCTAATACTTTTAATACTTCTAAGTGTGCATGTCCAGGTTCTTCTTGAAGGAGCAAGTCAACCTTGTTAAGAATTACAACATCCTACAACAAATAATGAGATGTGATCAAAGTTAATGCTTATTGGTAAGACCATATAACACTTTGTGTTTGACAAGTGGAATTGAAAGAAAACGGAGAAGATGATGTAAACACACACACGCACGCACGTACACACAGACACACGTATGCACGTACGTACACAGACACACGCAAACACGTGAATGCACGCATGAGACAGAGATAAAGGAAAGGAATAGTGAACATAAGATGCCGCAAAAGCAATTTGAAGAAATGCTTCAGGAAATGAAGCAGAATCACGATGCTCCTTAAGCTGCATCCGGATATTTTTCACATCGACAACCTACAATAGATAAGGAGCAAATTTAATGTGAGCATAACAAACAAAGTGAATTCAGCAAGATTACTATAAGAAAAAAAAATTTAAGTACCTGAAACACAAAAGAAAAACCTGCCCTAGTTATTACATGCTACAAACACCGTATAATATGCTATATAATTACATTATAAGCAATTTCCGTAATCCGTATCATTTAGTAAAGTTAAATAAAATAAATATGAAGAAACACAGAAAGCATAATCTAGTCATCAATAAGCAAATGTGCTGGATCACATGCATAGAAGGAAAGAAAACTGTTGAAATTAGTTGATTGATTTTATTGATTGTCTCATTGGCATTATATAGCCTTACAGTCATTAATACAATGATCTCAATCATTATGACAATAATCTCATAATGGAATATCCTGTGACATATTCTGGCATCCCAAATATGTCCTCAGGATATTCCCATGTGCTTATACTATACTTAAATATGACACCCAACATACCATATCAACACTCCCCCTCAAGATGGGTGAAAAATATTCACTAAGCCCATCTTGTCACATCCTCTAATAATGCTCACTGAGGCGAGTCCCTTGGTTAGTCCATCTGCTACTTGATCCCTCGTTGGAACATGACCAAGCTCCAGTAATCCACTATCCAAATTCTCTTTGATGAAGAATCTATCAATCTCGATGTGTTTGGTCATGTCATGCTGTACTGGATTGTTGGCGATACTAATAGCTGACTGATTGTCACACCACAGCTTCATCTTGGTTCCTTGATCCAGCTTCAGCTCCACTAGCATATTCTTCAACCATAGCAGCTCTGCAACTCCCAAGGCCATAGCTCTGTACTCTGCTTCAGCTGTCGATCTGGCCACCACAGACTGCTTCTTACTCCTCTAGGAGACCAAGTTAACTCCTACAAATATGCAATATCCCGAGGTAGACCTCCTGTCATCGGCACAACTAGCCCAGTCAGAATCACAGTAGCCCTCGATGCTCACGTGATTGTTCTTCCTGAATATTAGTCCCTTCCCGGGAGCACCTTTCAAGTACCTCAGAATCTGGTACACTGCATCCATATGACCCTTCCGTGGGTCATGCATGTAGCGGCTCAACACACTTACTACAAAGCAGATATCAGGACGTGTATGGCTCAAATAGATCAACTTGCCAACCAGTCTCTGGTATCTGTCCCGATCAACTGGTTCTCCAGCCTCAGCATCAATCTTGAACCTCTGATATATTGGTGTCGCTGCAGGTTTGCATCCCAACATCACAGTTTCTGTGAGAAGGTCCAGTGCATACTTCCTTTGAGAGAGAACAATCCCCTCTGCTTCTCGAGCAATCTTAATCCCAAGGAAGTACCGAAGAAGGCCGAGATCCTTCACCTCGAATTTCTTGCCAAGCTTTCCATTGAGTTGGGCGATCTCCTGCTCATCATCTCCTGTGATAATCATATCGTCCACATATACCGCAAGCATGGTGATGTAGCTTCCACTCCGACGGAAGAACACAGTATGATCAGCATTGATCTGCTGATATCCCATCCCTATCATCGCCCTTCTGAATCTGTCAAACTACGCTCGAGGAGACTGCTTCAGTCCATAGAGGGACTTCTTCAACCTGTAGACCTTGCCCACTGTCTGATTGGTGCCAAATCCTGGTGGTATCTCCATGTACACCTCCTCCACTAGATCTCCGTGAAAAATACATTCTTCACATCCAGTTGGTGTAGCTTCCATCCACCATTCGCTGCTAGAGAAATCAGAGTCCTGACACTGCTCATCTTTGCAACTGGTGCAAAGGTCTCGTCATAGTCGATGCCGTATGTCTGACTGTATCCTTTGGCTACTAGTCGAGCTTTGTAGCGCTCAACTTGTCCATCTAGGTTTTGTTTCACGGTAAAGACCCACTTGCATCCAACTGCTCTCTTCCCATCTGGCAGTCTCACAAGCTCCCAAGTGTGGTTTTTCTCCAGAGCTCCCAACTCCTCGTGCATTGTCGCTTTCCACTTTGGATCGTTCTTGGCAACCTGCCAATTGTTAGGTACAGTAATACTATCCAAAGATGCTATAAATGCTCCATGAGAAGAAGGAATATAGTCATAAGAAACAAACTGAGCAATATCCCAACCATATCTGTTTGGAGAATTTCTTGCATTGCTGCGAGTGGTCCTCCGTATATATATTGGTGTGGGAGGAGTAGAAGTAGGAGGAATGATATCTTGTGAAGGAGAGGGTATCACCTGAAGGGGGTTGGTGTCGGTGCCTCAGGAGTTGGGACGAACGCAGGCGAGGGACTTGGCACTGGCACTGTCGGTACTGGTCCTGCAATTTTCTTGTCTCTCCTGCTGTAGGTAAGTAACTCTTCCTGAGCCGTAGGTCTAACACCTTCACCTTCTTGTCCCTTCTCCGTTCCTCCATGCCAAACTTCTAAATCGATTACCACCAAGTTCTCTATCTCCCCCTCTCGCCTAATACTGGCAGTATTAGGCGTGTTGTGTGAAGTTCCGTCCTGGCGGTAGTATGGCTTATGCTCCCGAAAGTGGACATCCATACTGACAAACTTCTTCTTCTCTACTGGACTCCAGCACGCATACCCCTTCTGGGTCGCCAAGTAGCCTACGAAGATGCATTTGACCGCTCTAGGGTCAAGTTTCCCAACTGATGGCCTGTTGTCCTTCACAAAACACACACCCAAACACCTTCAGTAGGAGTATCCCACTATTATTGCCTTGCAATACCTCACCTAGGGACTTCCATCCGAGGACCTTCGAGGGCATCATGTTGATGAGTTGAGCTGTTGACAATAGTGCATGCCTCCACAGATTCTGTGGGACATTCATATCGATCATCATACTTCTTGCGACCTCCAGAAGGTGTCTGTTTTTCCTTTCTGCAACTCTATTTTGTGCTGGTGTGTATGCACAGGTGGTCTGATGCTGTATTCCGTGTGCTGACAAGTATTCTGCAAGCGTCCTGTTGGTATACTCCGTTCCACAGTCAGACCTCAGTACCTTCACAACTGCTTTGTACTGAGTCTGGACATGCTTATGGAAATCTCGAAAATAAGCAGGTACATCATTCTTATTTTTTATCAAATATAACCAGGTAACACGAGAGGCACACTCAATAAAAGAAACAAAGTACTTATAACCATTCATAGTTTTAGTAGCACATGGATCCCAGACATCAGAATGTACTACCTCAAAAGCAAAAGTGCTCCTATGTCCCGTGCCAACATATGAGCTCCTAGTAAGTTTTCCTAAATCGCATGCATCACATACTAATTTCTCTTTATTTGTTTTTGCATAAATCTCTGGATACAACTTACTTAGAGTATCAAAGGAAGAATGTCCCATCCTCCGATGATGGAGTATCAATGTATCCTCAGTCCTCTGTTGCAGTCCTTCCATGCCAGCCTTCACTACCATAGATACCAATGCTGAGTCCAGTCCTTCTCGATCTAGGTACCACAGTCCCTCATCCTGCAGACACACCTGTCTCTCCTTACACTTAGGGTCCCCACAGCTCGCCCGATCTAAGGAGTGATCATAATCCAACCACAGATGCTCCAACTCCGGGGCATACTCCTGTACCGTCTTCTCTCCCTGTAAGGTGTCATCAATCTCTTCCTTTATCTGGAAGACCCGTAAGTTGTTCCCCACACCATCATAGGTCCTTCTCAACTTCTCCCACACATCTTTCACTATCTCAATACCGTCTACTGTGGTGGCAATAGACTGGACTAAGGAGTTGAGAAGCCAGATGTTGATCACCATATGAGTGGACTTCCACTCATCGCATCTTGTCGAGCCCTCGTCCGGCTCTGTCGTCTCGCCCGTCAGGAACCCCTCCATGTTTTTTTCTTCGAGGATTCTTCTCACCCGCCGTGACCAACTCAGATAGGTGGCTGGTCCATCTAATTTCAGATAGATGAAGGGAAGCTTCAACTCCGGCTGTCACGACCCACACCTGGAATAGGGGTACGAGAGCGTGGGTACGTCCAGCCTACGCCACAGCATCGGCGGTAGAACGCTGTCTAGGTCATGTAACTATCTAATCAATCTCACCTGAATATCCAACTCCATAAGGAGACATGGATATCACAATATAATGCTGAAAATACTCAATCACATAAGCTCAAGCACGATGAGATATCGAAGCAAGCAATGAAATACAGGACAAGTCTAACGACAAAATAACCATAGCTGCAATCAATAACATCCAATCCCCAAGTGTGTCGAAAACAAGTCCACTATGTCACAGTATGGAAAAATATATTCAGTCAAGATTGGAACGAAATACACCTCTAACAGCAGTTCCACATATATTGATAAAACTATAATACAGTGTAAAGAAATACAGGCAGATATAAAAACTGGCAATAAGGAATACTGACGAGCATGGATATACTGGAAACAAAAATACTGGAATAAGGAATACTAGAGCATATAATGTACATATAGAAATGAAATAGAAATCCAAGTACACGCTAGAATAATAAACTGGTATGTAAAGGTGTACAAGAACAATAACTAGAACATGTGGGGATGCTAGATCAATACAGTAGAGATACATGTCAAAAATCATCTAACTAAGTGTGTGAAATATCAGCATATCATGTGATTGGCTTGGGACTGATAAGACTCATTACATTGGTTAGCGATAATCCCTGAGGTCAGGCTAATCCATCCGGATAGCTATGATACGAGTAATAGTCCGGCTAACCACATGTAATAGTGATAGGGCATGTAATGGTAAGGCTGCACCGACGTGAGGCGTGGGTGAGCTATGATGCATGTAAAGTTGGGTATGATCACATAAGCTACTAATATTTCCTCGTTTTTCCCCAGCTAGCATGATGGATTCCAGATCACGACTCCTCGTGATAGGTCTCAATGATGCCAACTCGTGTAAAGAACAGTGTCTGAGTCATGTACGCTATACAACAAGAGTTATAGAAATAATCAACATAAAGGAAACTGTCAGAGAATGTATCGCCTTGGGTCCTTAGCTGTCAATACCAATGTCCTGCTCCTGAAGTCTCGCAGGACGATCCAATAGTCCTATACACATATAATAAAATAATATAATATTGCATTAGACATTACAATAATCACACAATCAAATACACTGAACGCGGGACTACGCTAGTGTTTGTGGTGGAAAACGAAAGAATGAAAATGTATTCAAGACGGGGTTTATACGAAACCCGTGTTCTTTGGTTTACAAACAAATTTGTACAATTTGATCCTATATGAGGATGTGGGAGTACAATTTATTTAATCTGGGTAAATATTGCTATAGGTGTCTGATCTGCAGTCGATCACTTTAGCCCTTGGACCACACGATGATGAAGAAGTGCCGTAGAAGACAGGAAGCAGCTTCGAAGGTTGCAGAAGAGGGTGGATGCACGATGCCAAAGTCGTCGATCCCTACTCTTTGCCTGAGCTCTGGATTCTTCTCTCTCTCTCTCTCTTGACCTCTGGTTCGATCTTTCTTGGAAGTTCGACCTTGGTCGATCCTTCTTTCAAAGTTTTGACCCGTGGTTCGATCTCTTTGGAGGTTTTTAGACCAATTCCTTTGACCTTTTCCTCTGTTGATAGAGGTCTCTATTTATAGAGTTTTGGTGACAGTGACCACTCCATCGGTGTAGAAACCGAGGAGTGGAAAGTACAACACCCTTTTACACAACGGTTAAAATAACCAATGTCTGCGTATAGATAATCCTTTGAATGAGCGTGTGACGCGGGTCCAACTAAGGGACAAAACGCGTATAATCGCTACGAAGATCACGGTGTAGAAGCCACGTAGGTAGGTATCCCTTGTGTAGAAGAGGTGGGCGTAGAATACAATGTCTGTCACCATGGTGTAGAAGCCAAGAAGGCATAGAAGTCGAATAGGCGTAGAAGCCGAGCGGTCATAGAGGCCGAGTGGGAGTAAAAGCCTAGTGGTCATAGAGGCCGAGTGGGCGTAGAAGCCGAGTGGTCATAGAGGCCGAGTGGGCGTTGAAGCCGAGTGGTCATAGAGGCCGAGTGGGCGTTGAAGTCAAGTGAGCACAGGAGCTGAATGGGCGTAGAAGCCGCTGCGTACCGTACCAGAGTGCTGATGTGGACGTCTTAGCCGGAATTACGGCTTTTGAAGATATAATCAAATCTCTTGCATTAAATGCTGAGATTTGCCACCATCCTGTGCATTAAATACAGAGGCATATTTTTGAAGGTCTGCAGCCCTTCTGTGCATCAGTCGCAGAGACGTGCCTCGAGAAACTGTCACCGCTCTGTGCATTAGACGTAGAGACGTGCCTCGAGCCCCGTACGGAGTGCAGCTTTTGATGTGACAGGCGGTTTGTCTACTGCAGAAAGTAAACAGCTCATGTCTGCCTGTGTAAAATAAGGCAGCGTATCCCTTCGTGCACGTAAAAGCAGTTTATGCAAAGGAGATGGCGGTAAATGATAGCTTGGGTCGCAGTGTTGTGCCATCATTATAGCCGTCGTCTGGATAGTCGAGCAATATCCCTTTGTCAGAAGTCCAGACGTCAGGTTTATTGCAGGATCTGACAAGTTCATTGCAGGATCTGGCAGGTTCACTTCGGAGAATACGAAGCGTCTCTCGTACACTTCAATGCTGCGTTGAAAGATGATGGGTTTTACGCCCAGGAGTCGATGAAGCACCCTGTTTATGCTGAAGCGGCTTGGACGTACTACCTTACGCGGATGGTCCTTTGAGCTTATATTTTACGCTGTGTTTAGCGAAAAAAGCTCTGTTGCACGCTTGATGGCTCTGAAGGCCTCTGTTTTACGCTGCTCTGCATCAATATGCTGCGTATAGCCATCCGGCGTCTTTTTTATGCTTCTACAAGACCCCCTACAAAGCTTTTAAATTCCTCGGAATTTGGAAGGCTTTGAATGAAGCATGAACCACTCCTCGTAACTCGAAACATTTCTGAATGGAGCATTTGAAACGGTCGATGCTGACTTTATGGCGGATTTATTGGGGACCGGTGTGACCTCTTTCGCCTATAAAAAGGCTAAGGGTTTAACCTGTTCTCCCCACATTTCCATCACCACGCAGAGATGATCGCCGGAGTTCGTCGGGTCGACCTAAGGAAGAAGGAGATCATGTTCTTCCAGCGTGTAAGGAGCCGAAAAAGACGGCATCTTCGAGCAAGTGTCCACTGTAACGATGGATCATGGAAGGATATCTTAGCCTCCCTTGCTCGGGATAATCAGCAACTTTATATGGCGGTTCTTCCAGGAGAGACGAAGAAGCATACTTCACCACGCTGCTTGCAAGTGGCACCTTCTCCCGTTACCTCTGGTGACGAGAGGCAGACAGACCGACTAGAGTGGCGACGGTCTGTAGGAAAGCAGAATTACCCTGCTTTCCTTCTGTTGGAGGATGGGTCTATACCCAGTTTTGTATCCTCCTGCCACTGATCATCTTCTTGGAAGAAGAGGAAGACCATCACCAACGCGAGAACCTGTCAGAACAGCTTCTTGGTGCGATCTTCAGACGATGATGAGGAAGCCCTTTGTAGACGGGATTTCCCTCAGATATAATCATGAAAATGAAGAAAAACCCTTGTAGATTGGATTTTCCTCATATGTAATCATGACTTTAATATTTAATAAAATCATCTTTCTTCTTCATATGATCATCTTGCCATACTTTGCTGTGAAGTCTGAATATGTGCAGCTTCGACACGTTTGATTCTTTACGCCGACTCTGTTTAGAAAGAGTGTTAGGTCCTGTCCTATCTTTTACGCATAACTAGAGACGCGTAGAAAGCCGTTATAGCATTCGAGTATTCGAACCATTCTGTTGTCAGGAATGAGAAATCGCGTAGAATTCTGAACTGTTGTTTTCACTTCTGTGTAAACAGAATTCTTGTTTCAGACTTCATTTTCAAGAATGACTTCTCGAAAATCCCTTGGAACAGGGTCGAGGAATGGCTGTCAAACTGAGTTGCCATCTTGATAGATGAAATATTCGGACTGGAGTCTGGATGAACCTCCAATTAACCCGAGAAGAGTAATTTCTCAATGTTTGAACTCTGTATATTTCGGGTACTTGGAATATTTTGAGGTCAAGAAGGAGTATCTTCTGTGTGAACTCCTGTAATCGACTACCTTGAGAACTTTTCGGATATGCGGAAAGTCAGAGATCCGTAGTGTAGATGAGCTGAAAATCCTGAGTTCGTAGCCTATTGAGCGTAGAAAGCCACCGAGCATGAAATCATAGATTTGTAGCTTCTGAGCGTGAAGTCGTAGGTTTGTAGCCTCTCGAGCATAAAAGCTACCGAGCACAAAGGCATCCGGGCGTAAAACCATAGACTGATAGCTTGCGAGCGTAAAACCGTAGATCTGTAGCTGTCGAGCGTAGAAAGCTTCTTAGCCTAGAACTGTAGATTTGTAGCCTGTGAAAAAGAAATCTTCCGAGCGTAAGGTTGTGGATCTGTTGCCTCCGAGCATAAACTAAACGCCACCGAGCATGAGATCATCGATTTGGTATCTGCTGAGCGTAAAGTCGTAGGTTTGTAGCCTCTCGAGCATAAAAGCTACCGAGCACAAAGGCATCCGGGCGTAAAACCATAGACTTATAGCTTACGAGCGTAAAACCGTAGATATGTTGCTGTCGAGCGTAGAAAGCTCCTTAGCGTAGGAACCGCTGACCTGCTTTTGCACGAAAAACTCTTCGAATTTGCTGACTGTCCGCCTTTCGAGAGTAGTGGGCTGACGTAGTACCCAATCATAACCAAATATTAATTGTGAGATTTGGTTGGGGTTTCGAGGAGTCCGTCCGAGGATTCGAGGAGTCGACCCGAACTCTATATATATCCCAAGCTTTTGAGAGAAAAACTTTTCATCCGTCTTATGCGAAAGAGAGCCTTCGACTGTTTGAGTTTTTCCCCTCGTTCTTTCTCCGAGCACTCCGAGTTTTCAGAAATGGCGCCGAAACAAATCCCCGTCTCTATCTGGCGGTAAGCCTGGCAATTTTTCTGGGAATACATCCTCAAATTCTGCAACTAATGGTGGGGGTGCAATCTCCATAGCCATGCAAGTTTCAGCTATCTGTCCTACTCCTTGTTCGACGGTTCCTCGCATATACTCAAACTCCGGTTGATCTGGTAGTCTAAAAGTGACACTACCCCTTCCAGCAGTTCAGTACCGCGTTATACTGGCTTAACCAGTCCATGCCTAACACAACATTAAAGTACGGCATGGGCAATACCAAGAATCGCGCTCTTATCTCCCTACCACATACAACTACCGAAAACGTTCTAATAGTGCTGGTAACCGGCACGATACCTTCTCCGGTAATAATCTTCCAACTCTTAGGCAAGGGGGAAGTAGCTACTCTATGCATTGCTATAAATCTACTAGATATAAATGATAATATCGCTCCAGAATCAAATAATGCAGTCGCAGGTAATGAGGCAACTAAAATGGTACCTGTGATTGCTTCTCCTTCTGTTTCCTCTTCAGTAGTTGCTAATGCAAAGGCCTGTCCCTGTCTCTGTCCTCTGGTCTGCTGTCGAGCCTGCTTAAACTGTGCCTGCTGCGGGGCCAAGGGTGGTCCCCTCTGAAATCCTACGGGGGCTGGTGGACGTTGTCCTCCTGGTGGGGATAGTATCCTCGGAACAGGTGCTGTTGGCCTCTGTCCTGTCTGCGGTGCTATGTCTCTGCGCTGTGGGCAGTCTCGGGCATAGTACTGGCTCGCTCCACAAATCATGCATATTCCTAATCTTTTACGGCAGTCCTTCTGGTAATGTCCTCTCTTACCGCAGTAGTTGCAAGACGGAACCTCATTTTGCTGGTATGGTGCTATCCTCTGCTGTGTCTGCACTCCGGGACGACGGATCAGTCCTCCTGCTCCGGGCTGGGCTCTGACTGGTGTGGTCGTGCTGGGACGTCTAACTCCTCTGGTAATGGCCTCCTGGATCCTTGCTTCTGCAAGAACCTTCTCGTACGAAATCCTCGCCTGTGTGGTGGTGTACCTCTATAGCTCAAAATTGAGGCCGTAATGGAATCTCTGAGCTTTCTCTAGATCATTGGGTATCAGGACAGCACAAAATCTGCTAAGACGGCTGAACTCCGCGTCATATGCATCCACAGTCATATTCTCTTGTTCTAGATGTAGAAACTGGGAGTACAGGGCATTCCTAACTGTGGCTAGAAAATACTTCGCATTGAAGTATTCTAAGAACCGTTCCCAGGTCTGGTTCTTGCCTATACTGCGCTTAATGGAATTCCACCAGTGATGGGCGTTGCCTTTTAGTTGGGCCCTCACTACAGTCATCCAAAGGTCGGGGTGTAGTTGTGATGCCTCTAGTAGCATTTCCGTATTGGCGATCCAATCTGAGATCTGTTCTGCAGTCTCATTACCTGAGAATGTATCTGGTCCCATCTGTCGGAACCATCTAACAGTGCCACCTATCTAGGCTGGTGGAGGTGCTGATATGGGTGCTGGGACAGGTGTCCTCTCTATTACTGCCATCAAGCTCTGCCTCAACGTCTCTGTCTGGTGCCACTGTGCTTGCATCATAGTCTGAAGGAACTGTAGCATCTGTGGCTGTCCGTCTAGCTGTGGCATCTGGAGTGGATAAGGTGGAGGTGGTGGTAGTGGAACCTCTGGCTGTGCGGTAGGTGTCTCCTCAGATATTGGCCTCTCAGTCTGCGGTATCGGTATAGCTCCTGAAGTCTGGCCCTCATAATGCTGTATGGGGATCGTCTAGGATGTCTGTCCCTCGGGCTGTGGTGTAGGATTGCCTTGCGATGACTCATGCCAATGTATCATCGGTGTCTGTAGCGGGGGTTGCCCTTGGGGTACCTCCTCTCTTTGAGTGGTGTTGTCTGGCACCGTGGCACTGGGTGCTCCTCGTCCACTGCGCAAATTCATCTTGCTGCAAAAGATAGTACTTTATTAAAAAGAGGATGGAATCAAACAAACAGGATGCAGATATTTAGAAGTAACACGAAGGATGCTAAAAAAAATGTAATCAGAGTGGATGAGACCTAGTAATTTCTTTCCTACTGCAGGCTTGCTGGACACATTATCATACCACAAGCGAATAAGTCGACTTGCATGGGCCACCACTAAAACCATGTCATGCCCCAGTCCAAAAATACACAGAACTAGGCCACGTAACAAAAGCCAGCTGACACATCTCCAAGGATATCATAATTTAATGGATCCTTACGAAGAGTGCTACGCTGTCCTAAAATACTAACATGTCCAATATCAGTCAATCAACTGATAAATTATCTCATCCACAATATAAACAGCAAGAAGTACTAAATAAAATGCTGTCAGATAAACACCAGTCTCAAGATATCATAGTACAACCAAGGATGTCTGATGGGAATAAATACACTACTATGACAAAATAAAGTACTGAAATGATAGATAAAAGATAGTGACTAGGGCATCGGCTGACTAGATAATGATGTACCCAATCCTAGGCAGAAGGCCTGCCAAGTGATCACGGGAACTCTGACGGCTGCACCTCTAACTCCTCGGCTGTAGCGAACCTCGTCTCCTGTCCTGGTCCGTATACTGTAGGGTAGTAAGCCTTGTCCAAATCTGGAAAGGTACCAGGTCCTCAGAGGGACGTAACAAGATACATAGAAATATGCCATATATGAATACTGAATAAAGTAAATGCAATAAAGGGTGTGCTAACCATCTAAGTAAATGCAATATGAGGACAACTTTGGTACGTATGAGTAGGTATAGGCATAACGTCCATACCGCTCCGAAGAACGGAGAATCTGCAATGATATAACATCTATACCGCTCCGAAGAACGGAGAATCTGAATAGTATAACGTCCATATTGCTCCGAAGAACGGGGAATCTGCCAGTATATATAAGTCCATACCGCTCCGAAGAACGGGAAATCTGAATAAAGGGAGTCATTGGATCCGTGGCTCCTCCGGATACTACAGAATACAATGGGTGTATCACATACGCCTACAAGTGGTCGTCCCCTCCCAATATAAATACGCAAATCGAATACTCGACGTGCATACCACGTAGCTACATGCCAGTCTCTACTATCATATAATATAAACCTGAATTATGCACTAACCGTGATGCATGTCACACGCACCGATAGCTAGTCGAATATGCGGACCCGCATCCCAATATGAATGTTACTATAAAATGTGTAAGAGTATCAGGTCTCGGAAGATATCAGAGTATCCTCCAATGGGGTGAGTCTGCTAGCGACTAGGTTAAGTATACTAAATCATCGACATAGTCGTCGATAGCACCCGAATCAATATCGGACGCACACAGTCATATAAAAGAGAACACAATTTATCAATGTAGCATTAATATAAACAGTAAATATAGCAAGGTATCTTGCCTGAGTCCTCGAGCTGCGAATGCCAAAAGCCGGATCCTGCAGTGTCTCCTGGCTGATGCAATAATCCTAAACACAATACAATATAGCAATCCAATATCAGACAGTAAACAGTACATACATGACTACGACGTTGCTTTTAGGTATTGATGCAAGTTCACGGTGGATAGATCACAGGGTCGTGTGTGCACGTAGCTAAGATGCAAGCGTGCCATGTCCTCTGTCACTGTGTAACTCACGTCAATAAAATACTCATTTATGGTTTCACGAAACTACACTACGTCCTGTTAAATTACACTTCATTATTCTTCATGCATTTGATACTAAGTCTACAACTATACTTTCAGGTGAAACACAAGTTCTCTGCACAGGTCGTTTGGTCGAGATAATTAATAGCCATAGACCCCAAAAAATCTATTTACACATTCATACTAATACCCATGGTTTATTGTGGCCTAATCGTGTCGTCATCCGATACGACGACGCAGTTATTATGATTTATAATATCATACAACGGAGTAGGGGGTGTTTACCAATCGTAGCTCCGGCGTCGTGCGGCAACTCCGGTAGCAGCAACAACAGAACGACAGGGGTCGCAGCAGCAACTATGGCCGTCCGATCGGCGGGGAAGGCAGCGTCTGGATGGAGGTCCAGCCGTGGGGGTCGGTGTTGGTCTATCGCGGTCGTGGGTGGTCGGAAAGGATGTGCGGCGGTCGAGATTTGAATGCAGGCAGTCGTGGGCGGTCGGGAAGGATGCACAGGTGGTCGGGACAGTCGGGAAGGATGCACAGGTGGTCGGGCCGGTCGGGGAAGGATGCACAGGAAGTCGTAGGCAGTCGGGAAGGATGCACAGGCAGTCGTGGGCAGTCAAAAAGGATGTACAGGCGGCTGACGGTGGGGAAGGGTGCACAGGCGGCTGGCGGTGGGGAAAGGTGCATAGGCGGTCGGGGCGGTCGGAAAGGGTGCACAGGCGGTCGGGACGGTGGGAGTGGGGGTGTAGCCAGAGTCGGCGTGGCCGGTCGGGAGGGATATGATTAGGTCAGGATTGATCGGCTAGGGTTTTGGAGAAGATGAATGAATAATATTTTATTTAGGGTTTTGAGGTTGAATATGTATATTTATATGTGGAAAGTTTATAGGCTGGCCTTGAGGCTTGGGCCAGCCAGGACTCAAGGAAATGGGGCTGGTCTACATGAAAGGGAGCACGTGGGCTGGGTTAGGTCCTGCTTGAGGGAAAATTGGCCTATAATTTAAATTAATTTAACAATTGAACATGGTAATTCCTAATGCGTCGAAAACATATAGAACTAGAATTTGGGTGGTACAGTAGAGTCGTGGCATAGTAGGCTTGGTGTAGGCTGATACCCTAATTTGGGTACTTGGGATTTGGGTTGTGGTTGTTTCTCAATTTAAATAATTCCTACATTTGATGAGGGGGTTTACATATGTGGCCCGACTTCCTATGCGACAATTGATCCTATGCGGCCTAGACCTTTGCGACAACTAATTCTATGTGGCAGATGATCCCCATGCGACCTTGATCCTTATGCACGCATGCTGCCCCTTGCACACGCTTTATTGGAATAGTTTTGTTTGAATATTCCTTTGGACTTTATGGGATGCTGTGTGACTTTGATGACCACAAGAGTATTAGACCCATCTATGCACCATGACCCGACCACTTGTATCCGTAATGATACACTTACTACGTGCTACGTGTCACGCCCCGGTTCCATTGATAAGAAACCGAGCCACGTGGCAATGGCCAGCAGTGTACTTCGGCGGGCTTTCCAATCCAATGGGCCCGTCGGAGTACACTTAAGCTGTGAAGTACAATGAATAACCCAACACATAACACAAGTAAACTCAATCTAAATCTCATCCACAGGCAGAAATATAAGAGCACAATAGAAGTAAATACAACGACTAATGTGCAGGAAGGAAAAAGTCCAAATAGTATCAAGTACAAACACTAGAGTAGTCACACGGGGACAAACCCGCTAGCACAAATAAACTGGAATGGAAATAAGCAATAAGATAACTTGGAACGGTAGCAGGTAACTAGGTAAAGATACCGTCCCAAGGAAAGAGTCACTACCAGCGATCAGGCGAAGTCCTCAGGGATGACCTCGTCCTCGGCAGTGAGTACAGCTGCTGGGTAGATGCCCGGTCCGTACTCCTCTGGGTAATCCTCGTGGCCTATACCTGGAAGGGAACCAGGTCCTCAGAGGGACGTAACAAGGTACAAGAAAATAACATGCCAGGTAAACAGATAGTACAAGTGCAACAACAGGGTAATCTAGTACAACCAAACAAGTGTGACACAGTTTAAAGACAACGTTCGACGCGTGGGCCGTCCAAAGTAAAACCGTAGCTCCGGACACGAAAACACATGGCACGTACCGCAGCTCCGGGCAAAGAGTCACACGGGTGAAACAGCTACACTAGAAACAGGTATCACTAGAAAATACTATATATATATAAGCGCGTGCAGAATAGCCCAAACGTCTAGTAACTGTCTTCCCCTTCCCAAGCGGTCAACGATTGTGCGTTGAACCTGAACCTCTAACTACAGTCTCGACACACACAAAATTTAACTCAACAGACGCGACCCTAAGGTCGTCCCAGTCTCTGGTCATGATGTTAGTATCAGGATGCAGGAATCTGGCACGAACACAGTGTATAAGTGTGTCCTGGGGTATCGATGTACTCTGGTACGTGCATCGAGGTACTATGGAACATCAGTAATAATTCTAGGTCGTTAAGTCGAAAGTCAACACCCGGTTGTGAACAGGACACGGAATATCGAACATCAACGTAAATACGCACACAATATACAAAAAGAATCACAATATCTATAAACTGAAATACTGAGTGGCAAGGTACACTTGCCTGCGTGCGGCTGCTGATGACGGGGATCGGGTACTGCGTCCAAGTCCTCAGGTCCCGCAATACCTAGAGGAGAGATACAACTCTGAATCAATAATCTACTTAAAACAGACAGGTGTGCTACACACTGCTACCACTAGACTCAGTCTCAAAAATTATCTAATAATTTTCCGTCCTCAATTCTTTGTCTCATGATCTGATATAATACTCATTCCGGATTAATTTTCTTGTTCTCCTTTTTCATGTATGTCATAACCTTAATCCATTTTCTACTTAAACCGTAAATGCTTGATTTAAATAATTATTTTTCTCAACCTTTAAACATATTCAATCCTTCCCATTTCTCAACAAAACTACTACGAAATCATGTCCATCATTTTCCATCATTTCTCATTATATGGCTATTGGTTAGATAATACACACTACTACATCTATCAATCACCTGCTCCTCATTATTAATCAACGTTTAAAAAAAAATTAGAATCTTATTCCTCCTTAATATAATCCTCGTTAAATAAATTAGCGTTATACCACCATGTAACATATATCCCGATCCTTTATTTAAAGATCAAAACCTAAAACTCCATAAACAAAATATCTTTTTTTTTTTAAAACAGAATAAATCATAATCTCATGTCAATATCCCATGCTCATCAAACTACACCTCCATACCAACAAGACATAGAGAAACCCTAGCTAAAACCCACATGAATATATATAAATAGAACCCTAATAAAACAATAACACAATCTGGAATATATAAACAAAGAGGAGGAGAAATCGACCTCCACGCGGCGACGTCGACCGGGGGTTGGCCGGAGTGGCTAGGTGGAGGTGGTGGTGGTGGTAGTGTATGGCTGAAACAGCGGGGGGGATCTCAGGCCGGCGGCGGGGGGATCTCAGGCCGGCGGGCGGGGTCACACACGAGCTGGGGGAGCCGCTGCAGCGAGCTTCGCCGGAGGGGACGCACACGCGCTGCGGGAACGGCCGGACGCACAGCAGCCGCGGGAATGGCCGGCTGGAGCGAGGTGGCTGTGTCGGCGGCCGACGCGGCCGGAGTTTGGGGTCGGAGTACCGGTCGGGTATTCTTCAAGTGGAGGAAGAGAGGTGGTTGAAGGAAGAAGAAGGAGTTGCTTCTTCCATGAGAAGAAGGGAAGAAGAAGAATGAAGAATGAAAGAACTTTGCATGGGAAGTATTAAATGGAGGAGGAGAGAGAGTGGTGTTGGGATTAGGGCCGGTGGAGTGTTGAGGGTGTGGGGAGAAAAGGTTACTTTATAGGGAGATGTGAGGGTTTGAATGTGTGGTTGGGATTCTCCTAGGAAAAATGAGTGGTTGGGATTTAATATGAATAGGGGTGAGATTTCTTCATGAGGGAAATGGGTTTGGGACCCCATATTGGGACCCAATAAATAATCATTGACCAATGAGGTGTTGCCAACAATTTGATAATTGCAAATTAGCCTCCCGTAAATTCAGAAATTTGCATGGACACATGAAATGACGCAAAAATTGCGGAGAAAAATATATTTAAAAATGTCATAGTGAGGGGGCGTTGCGCGTCAGGCGCGGGTCAAATTTGGAGGGCATTGGGATTAATTTAATATTAAAATAGAATTTACAGAGTTGATAAATTCTGATTAAATTAACGATAACGCGTCCCGCGAATTTAATTTAATTGGGGCCCACGGGGTCAAAATCTGGAAACGGCGCAAAGGCCAAAAATGGTGGGGGCTTGGAGTCAGTCTTGGACCCTTTAGTTGGTCCGGTTCAACGGGTTAAGTTGGTATCCCAAAATCGAGGGTAACGACACAGGTGTCCGACACGAAATAAAATACGGGTTACGATTTTCGGAATGTTGCGCAATTAATTTAGAGCACACGAAAGTTGATTTTAACAGTCAAAAAAATCCAGTGCCTAATTTGGCGAGTTGAGTCGAGTGTACAATATTTGTACGAAATTTGGGGGCTGAAAATGGGCTCCGAATAATTAGACAAAGATAGGGTGGAATAATGTTTTAATTAAATGGATTAAAATTCCAGATAAAATATACCTAAGCTAAACCTCAACATCTGTCATCAAAAATTTTCCAGATCCACTCTAACTATCTACAGAATAAATCGAGGGGGTTTACATTCTTCCCAACTTAGAAAAATTTCGTCCCCGAAATTAAAAGTAAAGCACGATAATAACTAACAGAATTTTAAAATAACTAGTAATTAAAATGCCGTACATAAATTCATACCTTGCTCCTCAAATAAGTACGGGAATCGCTGCCTAATAGAATCCTCGTGCTCCCAAGTAGACTCGCCTGGTGAATGGTGCTTCCATGCCACTCTGACCAGTCGAATCGTCTGCCCTCTCAGAGTCTTCTCGCTGCGATCGAGGATCTCAACTGGCTGCTCTACGTAAGACAGGCGGGGCCCGACTGTAATCTCCGAATGATCAAGCACGTGGCTAGGGTCTGCGACATATCTCCTCAGCTGCGATACGTGAAATACGTCATGCACTCCCTCTAATGATGGAGGTAAAGCAAGACGGTATGCCACTTCGCCAACTCGTTCCAGAATGTCAAAAGGTCCGATATACCTCGGACTCAGCTTGCCTCTGCCTCCGAATCTGATGGTACCACGAGTGGGCGATATCCTCAAAAACACGTGGTCACCCTCTTTGAACTCCAATGGTCTGCGGTGCGCATCTGCCCAGTGTTTCTGTCTGTCCTGTGCTGCGCGCAGGTGGCTCTGAATCTGCTTGACCTTCTCTACTGTCTGTGTCACCAATTCGGGCCCAAGTATCTGACGCTCTCCCACGTCACTCCAACAAACTGGCGACCTGCATTTCCTGCCATACAGTGCCTCATAAGGTGCCATCTGTATGTTGGCCTGGTAACTGTTATTGTAGGAGAATTCCACCAAGTGTAGATGGTCCTCCCAAGATCCTCCAAAATCAATCATGCACGCTCTCAACATATCCTCTAATATCTGTATCGTGCGCTCTGACTGTCCGTCAGTCTGTGGATGATACGCAGTGCTGAACTTGAGACGAGCTCCTAGGCTCTCCTGCATACTCCGCCAAAAATGTGAGGTGAATCTGGAATCACGATCCGATACGATGCTGACAGGCACTCCATGTAATCGTACTATCTGCCTCATATACATGTCAGCTAGTATCTCTGTGGATTGCCCAACTCTGAAGGGCAAGAAATGTGCAGACTTGGTGAGTCTGTCTACGACAACCCAAACTGCATCCTTCCCGCTAGGGCTTCGCGGAAATCCTGTGACGAAGTCCATGGTAATGTGTTCCCACTTCCACTCGGGAATGGGGAGTGGCTGCAATAATCCTGCAGTCCTCTGATGTTCAGCCTTGACTTGCTGACAAACTAAACACTTCGCCACAAATCTTGCAATTTCCCTCTTCATCCCATGCCACCAGAAATGCTGTCTCAAGTCTCGGTACATCTTCGTACCCCCGGGATGAATGGAATATATCGAGCTATGAGCCTCTGTCATCAACTCTTAGCGTAGCTCGCCACTCGGAACATATAGGCGATCTCCGCACCTCAGCGTTCCGTCTTCATGAATCCTGAGTCCCGTCTGCAGGTCAGCTTCTGTTCTCTCTCGCAGACGTCAAAATCTCGCATCTGTAGGCAATGCTGCCCTGATCCTCTCAATCAAAGTAGACTGAACCTCAAGACTGGCCATCTGTCCATCCATGCCTGGCAATACGATCTCTATCCCCAGCTCCTGGAGATCCTCTAGCAACTGTCGCTGCGTCGTCAAAAAGTATGCCATGGGCTTCCTGCTTAAGGCATCTGCTACGACGTTCGCCTTGCCAGGGTGGTACTGCAGCTCAATGTCATAATCTGTCATCAACTCTAGCCAGCGTCTCTGCCTCATATTGAGCTCCTTCTGCGTGTAAACATACTTCAAGCTTTTATGATCTGTATAAATCTCAACATGCTCACCATAAAGGTAATGTCTCCATAGCTTTAGTGCAAATATCACTGCAGCTAGCTCCAAGTCGTACGTCGGATAGTTCTTCTCATGAACTCTCAGCTGTCTCGACGTGTAGGCTATCACCTTGCCGTGTTGCATCAGTACACATCCCAGTCCGCTCCCTGACGCATCACTGTACACTACAAATCCTCCTGATCCGGAAGGTAGTGTCAAAATCGGTGCCGATGTCAGACGCTTCTTCAGCTCATCGAAAGCCGCCTGACACTCGTCGGTCCAGATAAACTCTTCGCCCTTACGCGTCAGTCGCGTCATAGGCGCAGCTATCCTCGAAAAGTTTTCCACGAACCTCCGATAATATTCGGCAAGTCCGAGGAAACTCCTAACCTCCGTAACTGATGTAGGGGTAGGCCAGGTCTCTACTGCAGCTATCTTCTCCGGATCAACTGATAGTCCATCTCCGGTGATTATGTGTCCCAGAAATGGTACTCTATCCAAGCAAAACTCACATTTGCTGAGTTTGGCGTACAGCCTCTCATGTCTCAGCGTCTCCAACACAATCCTGAGATGTCTCTCATGCTCCTCCTGGCTCTTGGAATATATCAGGATATCGTCTATAAATACCACTACGAACTTATCTAAGTACTGGTGGAAGACATTGTTCATCAAACATATGAATACTGTTGGCGCGTTGGTTAAACCAAACGGCATGACTAAAAACTCATAGTGGCCATACTTCGTCCGAAAGGCCGTCTTCTGGATGTCCTCTTTCCGTACCTTGATCTGATGGTATCCGGATCTGAGATCTATCTTCGAGAATACACATGCACCGCTAAGTTGATCAAACAAATCATCGATGCGCGGCAGTGGATACTTGTTCTTTATCGTTACAGCATTTAGCGCCCTGTAATCGATACACAAGCGTACCGTCCCGTCCTTCTTCGATACGAACAAAATGGGTGCTCCCCATGGAGATACACTAGCCCGAATGAAACCCTTTTCTAAGAGATCATCTACTTGTACCTTCAGCTCAACCAACTCCTTCGGTGCTAGTCTATAAACGGGGGAAGTAACTGGCTCGGCTCCTGGAGTCAACTCTATAGTGAACTCAATCTCTCTGTCAGGTGGCAGTCCTGGGAGATCCTCCGGAAACACATCCTCGAACTCTGCTATAAAGTGAGGGTACATCGGTTCACCTTCTGCAATGTGTGTCGCTAGGGTAGGTTGGACACCATGCTCTCGGGCTCCTCGAAGAAACTCAAACTCTGGGAGATCTGGGGGTCTAAAGATGACACAACCACGATGGCAGTCTAGGGTTGCGTGGTATTGGCTCAACCAATCCATGCCTAAGACAATGTCATAGTCCGGCATGGAGAAAACCAAAAATCGGGCACGCATCTCTCGCCCGCAGACAACTACTGAACATGACCTACAAGCGTCACTAACAGGTACTATTCCACCTCCCGTAAGAATCCTCTTGACCTTCGGAAGGGGTGCAGTGGCTATTCTATGGGTAGCCACGAAACTAGCAGCTATAAAAGAGTGTGTGGCACCAGAATCAAATAGGACTAATGCTGGTAATGTAGCTACTAAGATTGTACCTGCTATCACCTCTCCTGCTGTCTCAGCCTCCTCGATGGTCATAGCATAGGCCTGTCCCTGCCTCGGTGCCGGTGCCCTCTGTTGCTGCTGCTGCTGCTGGGCCTGCTGGTATCTATCTCCCTGTGGAGCCAAGGGTGGCCTCCTCTGGTTCACTCCTGGTGTTGGGGGTCGCTGCGCTCCAGCTCTTGCGTAAGGTGGCCTCGGTCCAGGAGGCTGCTGATAAGGCCTCGGTGCTGGCAGGGCTGGTCGGTGAACCATCTGTGCTGGATCCCTCTGATCTGGGCAATCTCGGACTGCATGCTGATCTGATCCGCATCTCAAGCAAGCGCCCAATCTTCGTCGGCAGTCCCTCAATATATGTCCCTTCTTGCCGCAGAAATGGCAAGTGGGAATGACTGTACCCTGCTGTGGTGCTGCCCTTTGGTGTTGCTGCTGTACCAAAGGACGCTTCGCAGGTCCTCCCTGCGGGGCTCGGACTACTGATGTCGACGCAAAGGGGCATTTCTGACTAGCCTCCAACTTGCTGATACGGTCTTGGCGTCGCGCTGCAAGTAATACCTCGGAGTAAGTGGTGTAGGCTGTGGACCCGATAAGCCTCTGGTTCTCATATCTCAGGCCCTCAAAAAACTTCTCGGCCTTTGCTTCTTCAGTGGGGATCAAGTATGGTGCAAATCTACTCAGGCGGAGGAACTCAGAATTGTATTCCTCTAAAGTCATACTCCCCTGGATGAGGTTCTGGAATCTGCTCCGAAGCTCTGCTCGGGCGGTAGAGGGTATGTACATCTCCTGGAAGAGTCTGGAGAACTCTTCCCAGGTGACGCGATCCGGTCCCAAACGCTCCTCCTCGGAAAGCCACCAGTGATGAGCATTGCCGGTGAGCTGCATTCTGACAGCCGTCATCCATCGGTGTCGAGGAAGGTCAGTAGCCTCTAGCTGGTGCTGAATGCCGGTGAGCCAAGCGTGGACCTCCGTCGGCTCTTCGGTGCCCGCGAAAGGTTGCGGTATCAAGCGACGGAAGTCTATGACAGACCCTCGCGTCGGCACAAATGCGGGTGGTGTCGCCTGCCCCAAGGCTGTCACGATGCTCTCTCTCAAGGTCTCAGCCTGGTGCTGCTGGGCCTGCTGGGCCTGCTGCTGAGCCTGCTGCTGGGCCTGCTGCTGGGCCTGCTGGGCCTGCTGTTGGGCCTGCATCATCGCGAACATCATCTGAACATCTGGGTTCCATCCATCGGTTGCCCTGTGGGGAATGGCATATAGGGCATCTGGGGCGGGAATGGTGGAGGAGGTGGTAACTACTGCTCCTCCTGACTCGGGATCCTCTGATCCTCAGGTCCTGCCTGATGTGGAGTCTGGTGTCTGTCGGATGGCATGTCGGGATGTCCTGATGACTGTCCCATGGGAGCTGGAGTCAGTAGAAGGACCTGCTCCAGATCCGGTTCCCCGGATGATCCAGCGTCTCGGGGAACGTCGCCAGGCTGCACGATACGTCCACTGCGGAGATTCATAACTCTGAAAAGAAGTCATGAATGCGATCAGCGTTTGAGGAAAATAAACAAGATGCAATTTGGTAATCGATATCGAGATAGAGGTGTCATGTGAAGGTTTCAAACTTCGCAGATGAGATTTCTAACTCTATTCCTAATTTGCAGGCTCGCTTGGCACAGTCAGGTGACCAAGACGATTTAAATCAGACCTGCATGGGCCACCACAAAAACCTTGTCACGCCCTGGTTCCATTGATAAGAAACCGAGCCACGTGGCAATGGCCAGCAGTGTACTTCGGCGGGCTTTCCAATCCAATGGGCCCGTCGGAGTACACTTAAGCTGTGAAGTACAATGAATAATCCAACACATAACACAAGTAAACTCAATCTAAATCTCATCCACAGGCAGAAATATAAGAGCACAATAGAAGTAAATACAACGACTAATGTGCAGGAAGAAAAAAGTCCAAATAGTATCAAGTACAAACACTAGAGTAGTCACACGGGGACAAACCCGCTAGCACAAATAAACTGGAATGGAAATAAGCAATAAGATAACTTGGAACGGTAGCAGGTAACTAGGTAAAGATACCGTCCCAAGGAAAGAGTCACTACCAGCGATCAGGCGAAGTCCTCAGGGATGACCTCGTCCTCGGCAGTGAGTACAGCTGCTGGGTAGATGCCCGGTCCGTACTCGTCTGGGTAATCCTCGTGGCCTATACCTGGAAGGGAACCAGGTTCTCAGAGGGACGTAACAAGGTACAAGAAAATAACATGCCAGGTAAACAGATAGTACAAGTGCAACAACAGGGTAATCTAGTACAACCAAACAAGTGTGACACAGTTTAAAGACAACGTTCGACGCGTGGGCCGTCCAAAGTAAAACCGTAGCTTCGGACACGGAAACACACGGCACGTACCGCAGCTTCGGGCAAAGAGTCACACGGGTGAAACAGCTACACTAGAAACAGGTATCACTAGAAAATACTACATATATATAAGCGCGTGCAGAGTAGCCCAAACGTCTAGTAACTGTCTTCCCCTTCCCAAGTGGTCAACGATTGTGCGTTGAACCTGAACCTCTAACTACAGTCTCGACACACACAGAATTTAACTCAACAGACGCGACCCTAAGGTCGTTCCAGTCTCTGGTCATGATGTCAGTATCAGGATGCAGGAATCTGGCACGAACACAGTGTATAAGTGTGTCCTGGGGTATCGATGTACTCTGGTACGTGCATCGAGGTACTATGGAACATCAGTAATAATTCTAGGTCGTTAAGTCGAAAGTCAACACCCGGTTGTGAACCGGACACGGAATATCGAACATCAACGTAAATACGCGCATAATGTACAAAAAGAATCACAATATCTGTAAACTGAAATACTGAGTGGCAAGGTACACTTGCCTGCGTGCGGCTGCTGATGACGGGGATCGGGTACTGCATCCAAGTCCTCAGGTCCCGCAATACCTAGAGGAGAGATACAACTCTGAATCAATAATCTACTTAAAACAGACAGGTGTGCTACACACTGCTACCACTAGACTCAGTCTCAAAAATTATCTAATAATTTTCCGTCCTCAATTCTTTGTCTCGAGATCTGATATAATACTCATTCCGGATTAATTTTCTTGTTCTCCTTTTTCATGTATGTCATAACCTTAATCCATTTTCTACTTAAACCGTAAATGCTTGATTTAAATAATTATTTTTCTCAACCTTTAAACATATTCAATCCTTCCCATTTCTCAACAAAACTACTACGAAATCATGTCCATCATTTTCCATCATTTCTCATTATATGGCTATTGGTTAGATAATACACACTACTACATCTATCAATCACCTGCTCCTCAATATTAATCAACGTTTAAAAAAAAATTAGAATCTTATTCCTCCTTAATATAATCCTCGTTAAATAAATTAGCGTTATACCACCATGTAACATATATCCCGATCCTTTATTTAAAGATCAAAACCTAAAACTCCATAAACAAAATATCTTTTTTTAAAAAAACAGAATAAATTATAATCTCATGTCAATATCCCATGCTCATCAAACTACACCTCCATACCAACAAGACATAGAGAAACCCTAGCTAAAACCCACATGAATATATATAAATAGAACCCTAATAAAACAATAACACAATCTGGAATATATAAACAAAGAGGAGGAGAAATCGACCTCCACGCGGCGACGTCGACCGGGGGTTGGCCGGAGTGGCTAAGTGGAGGTGGTGGTGGTGGTAGTGTATGGCTGAAACAGCTGGGGGGATCTCAGGCCGGCGGCGGGGGGATCTCAGGCCGGCGGGCGGGGTCACACACGAGCTGGGGGAGCCGCTGCAGCGAGCTTCGCCGGAGGGGACGCACACGCGCTGCGGGAATGGCCGGACGCACAGCAGCCGCGGGAATGGCCGGCTGGAGCAAGGTGGCTGTGTCGGCGGCCGACGCGGCCGGAGTTTGGGGTCGGAGTACCGGTCGGGTATTCTTCAAGTGGAGGAAGAGAGGTGGTTGAAGGAAGAAGAAGGAGTTGCTTCTTCCATGAGAAGAAGGGAAGAAGAAGAATGAAGAATGAAAGAACTTTGCATGGGAAGTATTAAATGGAGGAGGAGAGAGAGTGGTGTTGGGATTAGGGCCGGTGGAGTGTTGAGGGTGTGGGAAGAAAATGTTACTTTATAGGGAGATGTGAGGGTTTGAATGTGTGGTTGGGATTCTCCTAGGAAAAATGAGTGGTTGGGATTTAATATGAATAGGGGTGAGATTTCTTCATGAGGGAAATGGGTTTGGGACCCCATATTGGGACCCAATAAATAATCATTGACCAATGAGGTGTTGCCAACAATTTGATAATTGTAAATTAGCCCCCCATAAATTCGAAAATTTGCATGGACACATGAAATGACGCAAAAATTGCGGAGAAAAATATATTTAAAAATGTCATAGTGAGGGGGCATTGCGCGTCAGGCGCGGGTCAAATTTGGAGGGCATTGGGATTAATTTAATATTAAAATAGAATTTACAGAGTTGATAAATTCCGATTAAATTAACGATAACGCGTCCCACGAATTTAATTTAATTGGGGCCCGCGGGGTCAAAATCTGGAAACGGCGCAAAGGCCAAAAATGGTGGGGGCTTGGAGTCAGTCTTGGACCCTTTAGTTGGTCCGGTTCAACGGGTTAAGTTGGTATCCCAAAATCGAGGGTAACGACACAGGTGTCCGACACGGAATAAAATACGGGTTACGATTTTCGGAATGTTACGCAATTAATTTAGAGCACACGAAAGTTGATTTTAACAGTCAAAAAAATCCAGTGCCTAATTTGGCGAGTTGAATCGAGTGTACAATATTTGTACGGAATTTGGGGGCTGAAAATGGGCTCCGAATAATTAGACAAAGATAGGGTGGAATAATGTTTTAATTAAATGGATTAAAATTCCAGATAAAACATACCTAAGCTAAACCTCAACATCTGTCAACAAAAATTTTCCAGATCCACTCTAACTATCTACAGAATAAATCGAGGGGGTTTACACTACGTGTTCCTACGGTCTAAGTATTCCCACGCGATTATATTACATATTTATACTGCGGTGCACCTATGCGCTACGTGACATGTGATATGGCTTAATCTCCAGCATGGACATAAGGGTTAGTCAATGACCAAGCATGGCTAGGATCTGTTGATTATTGTATCACGCTGGGGTGAATCCAATCTGAACTATCGAGTGACAAAGTGGATTCGTATCTAACGTGGCCGTACTATGGTACATCATATAAGAGGAGTAACATGTGACTACGCCATATGATTTCGGTTAACAATACTGTTAACTAGGAAACTTAACTTGTAGAGCATTAAAAGGTAATGGAATCTCGAGATCGTGCCTAACTAGCCACCTCCAATCATCTGAACTGGAGTGTACAGGCTAGTCCCCATGGATATTTTTTAAATACTCATTATTGGATGGGAATATCCGACTATTATACTATACTATGTGTTCTATGCGATCTTAGCACGGTGGCCTTAAGAGGGACAGATGCGCAATACTGTATGCTATGCGGTGATTTATGGCTCGACTAACCCTGCTATTACCTAGTTCGATCTGAGGATTTCTATATGCATAATATCTCTAGGATAACCCGGACTCCATCTAGTAAGCCGTACAAGTGATTGGCCGATTATGTAACTGAGCTTATTTGTGTATTGTACCTACTGTCAAATAGTCTAGAGACATGGATTATCATGGTGCGTTGGTCTTACCCTTGTCCTTGTTTGGTTGTAGGGTTAGATTATTGTGTCATGATAGGCTACGAACCAAAACTACGAGACAAATATATATATATATATATATATATATATATATATATATATATATATATATATATATATATATATATATATATATATATATATATATATAAGCTGTGGTCTAATTAATTAAAATCAGGTAAAGAAAACTAAATATCCAGATCTTACGGCTAACAAGTGTCGGTATCTAAATGTCCAAAATAAGTAAAGTGTACAATAACGAGCAGGAAAGAAGAAACGCACTCGTTCCCTTCAACGTCCATCCGCCTAGTACTCGTCATTGTTCAGGGGGAAGTACGCTTGATCCTCGGACGCTAACTATAAACCTGGCCATGCAAAACCAGTAGAGTTAGACCACAAATAGCAAGTACTACAAAGAAAGCACGAATGAAGAAATAAAACTAGGTTTATGAAATAGATACATATATATTTGGGATAACCCAGACTCCATCTAGTAAACCTGGTTTTATTATATATATATTTCATAAACCTGGTTTTATTTCTTTATTCGTGCTTCTTTTGTGGTACTTGCTATTTGGGGTCTAACTCTACTGGTTTTGCATGGCCAGGTTTATAGTCAGCGTCCGAGGATCAAGCGTACTTTCCCCTGAACAATGACGAGCACTAGGTAGAAGGACGTTGAAGGGAACGAGTGCATTTCTTCTTTCTTGCTCGTTATTGCACACTTTACTTGTTTTGGGCATTTAGATACCGACACTTGTTAGCCGTAAGATCTGGATTTTTAGTTTTCTTTACCTGATTGTAATTAATTAGACTACAGCTGATCCTGGTCTTGTACTTTTGATACTTTGCCAGCTTTCTTATTTTGCATAGCTGGTATCTAGAATATCATGGCAGGGCATTAGTTACGACTTACTTCCTTGTCATATATGTTCTATGTTTATTGTTATTGTTCGACTGTTGTGTGACCCTAAGTGACTTTCTTGTAGTATGTACCCCTTGTCTAGTTACAGCGGTGACCGCCGTACGATATTCTATACCTTGTACGGGGGAGCGGGCCATGTCCGTCTCTGTATTTCGGTACTGGGGCATGACATAAGCCCAAGAAGACCCGTATGACGTTGGTAGCAAAGGTCGTTGTGTCTCGCCCAACTACGGAGCAGACGTTTCCCGCACCTCACTCTAGTGCTGATAATGGTTGTCAGGCAAACACCCAGTACGTCAATGTCTATTCGGCATCCCTGTCTGACGGAGAAACTACTCAACACCCAGACTCTGACTGAGGAAACGCACTACGATGCCAGGCGTTCTGGTGCGGAGACATGTTCTATGAGGCCAAGAAGGAGGTCGTATAAGACTGGCCATGCGGCACTAGCTTACAGCCGCAGGCATACGGCGGCATGCAGCCCTGATAGCAACAAAACTTCTGTTTTCGATCGCATCTCATGCGGCACAGATCCTAAGCGACTCGCCGAGAATGGCGAAAGCCCAAACTTGGACTCTTTGTACTACGCGCCTACATGTGCTAAGTCAAAGAAGCCCGGGGCAGTACGAGCTCCTCAGGCTCAAGCAACTGTCCAGTTAGTTGATTGTCAGCAGGCACTGTTAACTGTTCCACGGGCCCCTGATGGAAAGCTATATAAGACCCCCTCGTGCATCCAGCCCGTAGCGGCAAATGGACAGCGTCGATCTCAAAAGTCTTTCGCTAACGATCCGAGGAAAGTTCTTGTACGAACCCCATATCAGGGAGAAAATACAACACCTACACACCTGTGCGCTCGGTCCTTTTGGGCCCACAAAAAGGGTACGAAGGTGGAATAACCCTTGCTTGACTTGCGTAATATGATCAATCACAAGCGCAAGATGAGGGAAACAACTGTGGCTGGTGAAATGTCCTCTCATGGACATCACTGTGCCAGGATCAATACTAATTACTGCTGTAACAAAGTGGCAACACCCACAAGCAGGAAGTCGGCCTTCCAGTGACTGTACCAAAAAGTACCTATCCGACAATAACCCGGAGATCAGGTTCAAGTACCAAAGGAAGAGGAGCTTTCCTTTACCTCATGCTACTCAACTCGGAGGCTTTCCGCCACCAAGGGAGGAAAGAAGTTGGGTACCTCTAGTCCGTCGCTCTCTACTAGTGTGTTGCGAAGGCGACTACCAGGAGGACCAGTAGCGGGAACTGCAGAAGGTATTTTCCACAGCACTCGCTCGAAGAAGAAGCTCCCAGCCGCTGGGGGTAGTTCTTCCTCAGAACTACTGGGGGTTGCGCAAGCTGGGGGTGGTAATCCCTCAAACCTATACAACAATTCGGTATTCCGAGGAGCTAGCGATTCTCAAGGAACAGACACCGGGGGTAGCCACCCTCACCAAGGAGACACAGCCTCCTACGCTGGGGGTAGTGTTCCATCAGAGTCTGAACAGGATGCAGCACTACTAGATTTCCTTGACGACTATTCACCGCAATAATCTGAGGCAAAAAGTGCTACGTCAACCGTCCTTTCCTCTTACCTCATGAAAGAACCATACATATGGCAGAGGACGACCATGAAGGCCCTAGTGACCGACAGCACCTCGAAGCCATGATGTACACTATGAGCGAGTCAATGCAAACCTTAACCCAAGCAGTGCTACATATCAAGCTGACTGTAGCCTCCTAACCAGCAAGGGCCTCAGGATAAGACCTTAGAACTAATGCAGATTCAAATGCAAATGCTTCCCCAGTTGGTGGCGATCATGCTCTGCCAGGGTCGTCTGCTCATCCCACGACAGATAAAGCTAGGGAAGAAATGAGGGAGGTCCGAGAACTCTTAGCCTACCTAGATTCCATGGGGAATCGGGACTCACTCTGCTAGAATGGAGGGATATACTACATCCTCCCAAGTACAAAGCCTTCAATATTGACACATTTGATGGAAAGTCCTCCCTCCACCTATACATGATCTACTTTGAGACCGCAATGGTGTATCTACCCCATAATGATGCTATTCTCACCCGGCTCTTCATCGAGGCATTGTCCGGGGTAGCCTTCGATTATTTCTGCAGCCTCTCAGATAACTGTATCTCATCGTTCAATGATCTCAAGTCTCTTCCTCATTAGATTCTATGAGACATAAAATGATATGACGATGTCCTCCCTGATGGATGTCACCCAGGGGGAAAGGGAGCTTGCACGAAATTATATCGAGCAATTCTGACAAGCTGCGTTGATGCTGCCCCTGGCAATCCGGAGACGACGATGATGGAGATGTGGCGGAGAAACCTACTTCCAGTCATCAGCCTCTAGATGGGTGATAGCCAGTTTGAAGATTGGACGACGTTCATCATAAGCGCCGTCAGCGCCGATAAGAAGGTCAAGGACACCCGACCCTTGGGAAAACAGATCTATGTCGCCGACGATAGGGGAAAGCGTTCTCACAATAACCACAACAACAACAATAATAGTGGCTATAACAATCACGACAGAAAATGAAAGCAGGCTATGGTCGCTAATATAACCAAGAGGGCTGAGCAAAAATAGGCGGAGGCTCCAAAATAAAAGGAGACCTACTCTTTTGAAGATTGTGATGTCATGCCCATCTTTGACATGTTGATGCAGGGAGGTAAATAACCCAAAGTACTATCACTTCCACCGGTACATAATCTATACGACGCGGGATTGTTACACATTAAAGCAGTACATCCAACGCTTGATCGATACCAAAGCTCCCTCTTTGGACTTCCACAACGTAACCGTTTTCGCCAATATGGTATCTCTCCAATTAGACAAACTTTCCCGCAACGGAATCCCATGACGGAGTCACACCGATCCCGAGGGCATCAATGGAGGTAGTCAATCTTCCACCAGCTTACGACCAAGCAGCCGAGCTGACACCTCTTACTACACCTAGGGGCAAAATCATGTGGGTCTACCCGGATCTTGTCCCAGATTTGACACAGCAAGTAGCGCCTTTAGCCATCAAGCCTAAAATATGAAAAGCTAAGTCCTGCCACATGTTGTTGCCCACCACTGAGGAAGCCATGTCAGGAGCAACCCGGTGAGGACTCACCTACCAGCAGGATTATAACACCCCCGATGGTGATAAGCCTACAGTACCTACGGCCTCTAAGCCAGGTCCATCCCAGCCTCCCACGGTAGACAAATATAAGCAAAAGGAGGTTCGCTTCGACAAACTGCTATGCAAAGATGTAGCTCAGGGATTAAAAAAATCTTACAACTTCGACATTCTAGCACAACTGGCCAACGCTCTGGCAAGGTTGTCATTATTTGAGCTTTTGCTGCTCTCCAGAGACATTCGGGCTGCTCTAAGTGAGGCATTACAAAATACTGACACCTACCTGGCACAGTCTAACCGCCAACTGAAGATCCGGCTGCTTGCCCCTTCTGTAATAATATCAAGGAGGCAATAAACAACGTCACATTCTCGCAACAAGATATGTTGCTAAAGAACAGCCGGCATGATCGCCCCCTATATTATATCGGGTACATCAGCGCCATTAAGGTAGACCAGATGCACATTGATCCCGGTTCATTAATCAGCATCATCCCGCGGAGTCTGCTTCATACCTTGGGCATCTCGATGCATCAACTGGCAGCCAATAATACTGCCATCGGTGGCTTCAACGCAGGAAGAAGCTTCCCTCTGGGAAAGATTCGTCTGAAATATCAGATCGGCGACTTGAAGACAGAGGTCACTTGCTACGTCATTGACGTGGATGTATCCTATAATATCCTGATGGGATGACAATGGATACACCAATACATGATCGTGCCATCAACTCTACACCAATATTTAAAGTATGTGGATGACCATGGAACGGTCAAGACAGAATTCGCGGACGTGAATCCGTTTAAAGGGGTCAAGGCCTACTACTCTGATTCAATCCTCTGCAAGCAAGTCCACCGAGATGAATACGACAGTGATGCTGACGATGAGGCAGAGGCCGAGACTACACCAAACGAACCTTTGACAGTTTGTCTAAAGGCACCTGCTCCCGACACAACCCTTCTACTTATCGTAAAACTGAACAGGAAGGCACCTGAACCTTTGGTCATTCATCTTCGTAGGCCGAATCAACTATCAAAGGAAGATTCGACATTGTCTACAATATTTGATCCTCTGGTCGTTCGCCTTCATAGGCCGAATCAGTAATAGAGGTAACATCTGGAGCCGTCTATGCCTATGGTCGTTCGCCTTCGAAGACCACCAAGGGAAGCTACGAGACCTCCTAACAATTCTGAACTCCTGGTGGTAAAATTGCACAGGAATCCACCGAAGCCTTCACTCGCACTGGGGGTAGCCCTCAAGAAAGATGAACTAGAGGAGTACGTGGCTGCTCATGCTAACGTCCCTTCTCTCGATGATGTAATCCTCGAAGAGAAGTTTCCCTATTTTATTAATAAAGGGTTATCATTGAACTACTCTGAACTTGCACATATAAGCACCCTGTATTCTATGAAGCAAGGTCTAGGCCTTCATCCGCAAACACTGGTGACTACCACCTACTTAGTAAACAAGATTCTCCCTAGTCAAGGTTCCTACTTCACGGTTCCAGCAAAGAGGGAAGACAAACCCATTATCTTCGGCATGGTTGAATGCTCCCGGTCCTTCACCCTGAAGGAACAAGACCCAGAACCCGATACCGACAAAATATAACTCTACTGGTTCAATGGTCAAGCCAAAAATATAATCCAGAAGATGGGTTATGATCTTAAAAATAACCAAAGTTTAAACTACGGCAAGGGCCGACGGCTGCTCCTACGTCTACCTGCTTCCACAGGCAAGTCCGAGGATTACTACCATAAAACTAAGCATGGCTTAGGGTACATAACGTCTTCCACAACCCCCGAAGGTTCAAATAAAGAAGATGAGGTTCACTCCTACTCTCCATAATCTTCCGCTTGGGACTCCGACGTCAGTATCGGGGAAATGCTCAAGTAAACATTGTCTGCCAACATGATGTCAGTTGACCTTGAGGAAGACAACGAAGATCCACAGGAACTCCTTGATATAGAATCATGGGCCTAACGCCTAGACGCATAATAGGAGATACGGTTCGAATAATGAGAACCTCTTACTGAGGGCGAAGTCGTATAAGTCAATCTAGGCGACGAATTCTCCCACAAACCTATCTTCGTCATTAAAAGTCTGTCCGAATAAGACCGAGAATATCTGCTATAGCTCGTCAGGGAATACAATAATGTCTTTGTTAGGATCTACGAAGATATGCTAGGACTGTACCCCCAAATTGCAGTCCACAAGCTCAATATCTTGTCGGACGCCAAGTATGTCAACAGTAGCAACAGCTTTTTCGCACGGATATCATGAACGACATTGAAGCTGAAGTCAACAAATTGATCGCTAGTAGGTTCGTCCGCGAAGAACAACATCTAGATTGGGTGGCCAACATCGTGCCCGTCGTTAAAAAGAATAAAAAGATCCGGATCTGCATCAACTTCCATGATCTAAATTCGGCATGCCCATAGGGCGAGTTTTCTCTTTCGATCACCAATATTATGATCGACAACACTAGTGACTTTAAGCGCATGTCCTTCATGGATGGATTTTCTGGCTATAATCAAATCAAGATGTCTACTGAAGACGAGAAACATACGTCGTTCAGAACACCGATATGAGTATACTGCTACACTGTCATGCCCTTCGATCTGAAGAACGTAGGTGCTACAAACCAATGAGCTATAAATACTATTTTTTGTGAATATCTATGCAAGACGGTGGAATGTTACGTTGAAGACATTGTTGTTAAGAGCCGCTCCAAAGATGATCTCCTCGGGGACTTGAAGACCGTGTTCGACCTCATGCGTACGCACCAGCTCAAGATGAACCATACCAAATCCTTCCTGGGAGTTTCCAACAAACAATTCTTGGGATTTATCATCACTTCCATGGGTATTCATGTAGACCGCGACAAAACTAGAGAAATCCTAGAGATGAAGCTGCCAAAGAACCTCCGGGAACTCCGTGGCTTGCAAAGAAGGTTGGCATACATCAGGAGGTTTATATCAAACCTCTTTGAGCATTGTCGGTCGTTCACCCCGCTCATGAAGAAAGGTGCCTCATTTGTCTGGAATGGAGAATGCCAACGCGTGTTCGACGATTTCAAGGAATACCTATCAAACCCTCCAGTAGAAAATCCCTTCCTACTTTATGTGCGTGCAATGGATCACTCCCTCAGCGCTCTATTAGCGCAAAATAATGATTCGGGTCACGAATATGCCATATATTATCTCAGCCGAATGATGGTTGACGTGGAGCATAGGTACACCCTCATCGAAAATAAATGCCTTGCTCTAGTATTCGCTATCCAGAAGACTCGACATTATGTGACAGGATAAGTCATTCATGTGATCTCACGAGGAAATCCTCTCAGAGTTCTCATGACCAAACCAGGGACGCTCAGATCCTGCCTGACTAACTAAGTGATAATACTGTCTCCATATGACATGGTGTTTGCCCCTAAGAAAGCCATCAAGGGCCAAGCACTGGCCGACTTCCTGTCATCACATCCGGTGCTAGAAAACTCGAAACTCTACGAAGAGATTCCAAATAAAGTGGAAAACTCAAACATGACTTCGTGCGAAGCTGTCTTGCGGATGTTCTTCCACAGTGCTTCAAGAGTAGGGCCCAAAGGCAATATCGTCGCCGGAGTTGGGATAGTATTAATCTCCCCCTATAATCTGGTCATTAATCGAGCTTATTCCCTCACGGAGCCATGCTCCAACAACGTAGAGGAATACAATACTCTCATTATTGGACTCCAATTTGCTAAATAAGTAGGGGTAGACTATTTAGAGGCATACGGTGAATCCAAGCTGATATTCAACTTCTTGGGCCATAACCTACGGATCCTCGTAGCAAGCTTATGACTCGTGTCGGTAGTATAGCTGTTTCACCAGAACCTCAATGCCAGCCGTGTTCTGCGTTATGTGGCTTGCCTTAGTGCGGATAGCCTTCTTTTCCTGCTAGGCCTCCCGCAGCCTATTCCCTATTACATCAAACTTGATCTGGAGTAGTCTAATTCGCTCGGTCAGGTCCTTTTGTCGGGAAAGCCATTCCTCTCTGAGATTGCCCAGCCTGTCATGTCTCTCCTACAAGATTCGGAGATCACGCTGCAAACACTCCATAGATAAAGAAAAGAAGGCCTTCTCTGTCTCCACCTTCTTTGAGAACTCATTATATTCATGGAAAATCAGTATTCCCATGTTCGCCTGCTGATACTGTCGCAGCTCTGTGAGGCATTTCTCCACCTCCTTCAGTTTTTGGCCCAAAAAATTGACCATTTGCTCAAAACCAGGGATACTCCTCAGAGAGTGGACCTGGCCCTCGACAAAGTGTCTTTCCTAGGCAAACGATTTATTGTTCTCCAATACGCCCTCGATCCCTTGCTTCAAGAACATATGAAAGCTCCGAATTGAGAGCTTGACATTTTCGTCGATCTCTTCCAACATAGCCGGAGTCAGAGGCGGTAGGATTGAGAAGAGGCAATAGGCACAGTAGGAGGCACAACGATGCTTGGAAACCTCAAAGGCGACGCAGTAGTAGGAAAAAACTAGTAGTCCTGTCGGCGATCCAATCTTTCATAGACGCACGAAGTTCCTGGATACCCACAGCTGAACCACGGACGCCGGAGTAGTACCATGACTAAGGATAGGAGTAACAGGCCGTCTCGCCGGATCAGCTCCCACCAGTGTACCATCCCTGGACTGAGTTGTGGCAGCTTCAGAAAGTGATCCAACAGCCTCGAGGACCTCATTATGGTGGCTTACTACCCCGCTATCCAAAGAGGCTTCAGCCGCAGAACCCCCAACGACAACTGTTGGAAGAGAAGCTGCCACGTCAGAAGGGCCTGTAACGACAGGAACCTCCCCCTTCACAGCCTCAGTAGGGGGCCAACGGGATGTTCCTCGCCCCCAGAAAAGCGAAGAAGAGACTTAGACCGTACCCTAACGAGCTCACTACCCTCTTCTTCCGTGACCCCTTCCTCCGCAGTCACGTCCACGACCTTCAAGGGAGAGATAGAGTCTACAAAACCAGAACAACCAACAATTAACTTTGCCTGAAGAATGTTAAGCTGAAGCCGAAAGATCCCTTCCAGAGAAAGGTTGAGAAATAACATACCCGGAGAAGGCAATGAGACCCGATGCTCGTCCAGTGCGGTCCGAATTTCCTCCGAATCGTTAAATTCCTACACCGAGATGGGGGGAGGTGGCCGGCTCAACCAGCGACTCCTCCAGGACATAACCACCAGAGAACTCAGGAACAGACTCTGTGGCCTTAAACCTCAAAAAAGTAATCTCTTTATCCGGCTCCGCATAGAAAACCTCGATGGCCGTAGAATGTTGAGGACGGTCCCTCGCCTCATGTGTCTGCAAATTTTCAAACAAACCAGAAGGAAGATACTTATAGAGAGGACCGGGAAAAATTAAACTAAGAGATTGTACGAATACCACCTCAGTGTTCGGAATAAGCTCCGGGTCAGATGTCACCAAAGCTAGGGGCCCTTCCTCTTCTTCTTCTTCTTCTTCTTCGTATGTTCCTTCTTCCCCATCCCCAGCCGACATAGGGTCCTTAACAGCAACCTGCTTCCTATAATGCGGCCTGGTGGCCACTGATGGTTCTCGCCTTCTCATCTTGGACGGAGGGCTCCGTACCGGGGAGGTCCTACGCTTTATTGGAGAGCTCACTAGAGGTGAAGGGTCATAGGAAGCATCATCTTCCCCCTTCGTCGAGTCAGAGTCAATAAGCACAGCCTTCCCATTGCCTCTTCCCCAAACTTTCTTAGACTCCTTGCATCGGGGCATCATCTTCGAACCCTCGATCAAGCTAGTATCACGGTCAAATCCAAGTGGAGGCACATTCACAGCAACATAAAAGAGAGATATTGTGTGGAGGATGTGCGCAGGTACTTTAGCATCAGGCAGGGTAAAGAGGACCTGAGTATTAGTGGCAGAATAATAGTCCCAAGCGTGGGCTCCATCAAGAACGCTACCTTCAAAGCCAAGACATATACTCGGGTTGCTCAACATGAGCTGGCTATAGTCAAAATGGTGAGCAAATCCACTCGGCATGTATGGTTCCAAAAAGACTGAACCCTATTCACTTTATCCTCTGTGAACTTCGGGACCAAGACAACCAGATAGGAAGGCCGTATAAAAATTAGCCAATAAAGGATCTTTGGGGACAGAACCTGGCGGTCAATACCACCATCACACTGAACCTATTCACTTCATCCTCTATGAACTTCGGGACCGAGACAAAAAAACGAATAGTCCGCTACATGAGCAAGTGCATGCCGACAGGCGAAAACCTCATAATGAACCCAGGGCATCCCACCATACTGGCAAATAAAAGCATCAGCCTCTGTCATCGTCCACGCCACTCTAGGATGCATCAAAGACGGGTAGTGCATTAACCGCCAACCTAGTAGATAATGGTAAGGTATCTCTACCCGATTGAAATCCCCAGGGCTGCCATGAGCCATCACTTTGCTCGTAAAGATATGGAGCCCGCGATGGATGCTCTAGACCATCGTTGGGAGTAAAGCTAGATGATGGCCGAAAGCTAACTTCACAGTAGGGATGATGAGATTGCGGCTAACCCTCTCGATCGAGCCGGAGCCTCCGGGGACTACACAAGTTCGCAACCATATCATCAAGAATCCAGCCAGCACAGCCTTATCAGACAGCGACCGGGTGTCTTGATAAAAGTAGCTGAAGGTATCACTAGAGCTACCAAACCCCTCACCGGACGCGGTCATTCTCTTAGTACCGCGCATTAGGTCATCGATACTACTCGAAGTTTGAGGGCTCCGGATAATGACCAGACTCGAAGCGTCAATATTTAAGAGGTGATGGATCCAGGCCTTGATGTGGGGTAACGTCCCCTCAGTGCTTCTGTCATTCTTCTTTGAAAGCTGCTGGCAAGTGCTATGATGGCACAACAACTCCCGGTACACTATAATAAATCCGATATATTGTCTCTTCAACTTCTTAAATTCCTCATTATCAGGCGTGTACTCCTCATACGACTTACTACCCCAGGGCAACCACGAAATATCGTATATCTCATGGAGAGCTAGTCCCATCTCCCCACCAGAAGTAAAGAATGTCCCGGTACGACAGTTGAACATCTCGGCCAAAGCCACGAACAACTTCGGGTTCTTCTCCAAACCGTAACAGAAACCCCTTATGGAGTAATAGAGGTTGGCCTCCTTCCGGGGTTGCTCGAACTTCTCTAACACCCACAGGGTCAAATTTACCCAAGAAGACGAATGGTGGACCCAGTTGAGAAAGCAATTTTTTCCTTTGGGATAAGACCCCTTGTCAGTGAGCTGGTTCAAAAAAGTGTCAGCTCCGTAAATTCGAACATTTGGCCCCATCTCACTCGTGAAAGTGCCAGGCTCCAACCCACAAAGGGAATAAGAAAATAATTCCTTAGATGCCGCTTCCCTCTTCAATTTTGAGTTAAAATGAATGCGGTCGACTTGAGCTCCCTTTTGGTCTTGCGTCAGGGTGCCCAACATCTTCCTTGGGAAAGACACCATGTTGAAGGCCAACAAAGGCAAGTGGCGCTCTATCGTAGATATATGTATCTGCATCCCGCCAGAGAAAAAGGTCCAGTTCTCCCTTTTCTTCACTACCTTAGCATCTGAAATGGTGAGGGCATCCCCAAACGGGAAGATGGGCTTCAAATGGGAAATGCCCTTTGAACCCTCAATCATCCCAGAGTTCAACTGGCTAAGCAGATAGAATAAAGATTGGTCCGTGATCAACTTTATTCTTGCCTCAAATTAACCCTTATTTATTTGGGCCTGGACATTTTCTACTATGTGGTCGAACCTTATGCCTAGTACAGCCTGAGCACGACACACAAGCACCTCCCCTGACGGAGCCACAGGTAAAGTCACTACAAAACCAGAAACAAAAAGATAGTCAGAACCCTCGGGATGACATGCACATCAGAAATGAACTCGAGTGCACAAAAGGACGCATAGGATACATACGGCCCCATCACGAACATGACCACCATGCGACCGAGTTATAACAGGACCTCCATGCGGCCGAGTCTAGACCAGCGCATGCGGCCAAAACAAGACCCGCGTATAAAGCATGCGGCGTGGTCATATGGACAGATCTGCACTTGTTCTAAATTATGCAGCGGACCGTATGCCAAGTGACTAGGCGTCTGTACTTCTCCCCCGCCAAAACTTACCCTTGATGGGCACTTGAACGTCCTCGTGGAAAGAGAAAGAATCCTTATGGGAATCAGGTGCGGAAGTCGGGCGCTTTCCCTTGTCGATCTTCTTCGCGGCGGAAGCAGAGGACGAATCTTTGGGGGCCATGGCAAATGAGCATGCGGTCGGCAGCAGGAATACATGGATGAAGAAGTGGGAAGAGGAAAGTTCTCTCATTAGCGGAGCCCCTATTTATAGGGTATGAAGGTGACCCTTCAGTTCTCGTACCACGTTGGCATCCTTAATGAAACGACGGCCTCTCGGGTCCCACGCCAGGAGATGGCACAGAATTCCAAAGGAGATCCACTAAAAGATCAAAACAAATCTGTTAGTTAATGACGATTTGACAGCCTGGAAGTGCTCGTCCATGCGGCCCAAAACCCATGCGGCCCAACGTCCATGCAATCCAACGTCTATGCGACCTTTCAGCCATTCGGGCAAAAGTGCTTTCTCCTCCATGCTTCTTATTCAAAGTATTTCAAACTTATCAGTTTAAAAACTTTGAAGGGATCTTGTAGAAGGATAAAAAATATGCATCCATGCAACCATGCTTCCCAAAATAAAAAATCAGAAGAGATTAGGCCGTAGAGTCTTCCTACGGTGAAGATAGGCGATATCCATGCATCCCAATCAGCCAAAGCAGCTTGGCTGCAAAAGGACCTAACATGACATCCCGTCAGCAGGATTGTCTCTGACACAAAATCCTGATAAAAGGATCTTCTGAACACCTCAAAGGACGTGAATAGACTAATGACAGAAGTCTCACGTCAGCGCAGAACATCACACTTGATGGTGTGCAACGCCACATGGACAACACAATAAGGGCCTCATGCGTCCCAGACTCCATGCGTCCCATGCGTCTCTGGTCCCATGCGTCCCAGGCCCCATGCGGTCCCATGCATCTTTTGCCCCATGCGTCCCAGACTCCATGCGGTCCCATGCGTTTCTGGTCCCATGCGTCCCAGATTCTATGTGTTCCATGCGTCTCTGGCCCCATGCGTCCCAGACTCCATGCGTCCCATGCGTCTTTGTCCACATGTGTTTAAGACTCCATGAAGACCAAATCTTGTTGTTACGACAAGAGTGATTTTCTCCAACCAAGTGCGGACTATGTGTCAAGCTGACCAAGTCTCGCCCATAAAGGACGAGAACCACCCAGATCTTCAGTAACGAAAATCCTAACAAGCGCCCGCGTGGCAGCTTGGCCTGCTCACGGTTACAGTTGTACCCTATTAAGAAGGAACACGTGGCACCCTCCATTATCCATGCGGCCCAACACATGTGCGCCCAGGGGTGACTATAAATAGTAGGGTAGCACACCCATACGGCTGGCTATCTGCCAACCTACACTCAAGCGAGAGAGAAGAGCTTCTGCATCGGATCGTCCACGGAGTAAAGAGAGTTACTACACTCCTAACCCTCCATCGTCACCCCCCAGAAAATAAATTTGTACTTAGATCTTCTTCTAGGACCTCTCTGTACTTTCTTTTCGTTTGTTAATTAAATCAAGTTCTCTTAAACATCGAATTTAATGGCAAACAAAGATATCTGAGGATCCGAAAATAATACTGTGTAGGATATATCTATACTACTATATAATGAGAAAACTGCATCTTCACCGTAAAACTTTTCTTTCCAAATATACTTTTGCATATGTTTATTGATTAAAATTATTCATTAAAGTAAATATGGGCAACAGGATAATTATGGGAGTTATTCTTTGATCTTCCTAAATAATATTGCAGGTAGGTATAAACTAATATATAAAATAATAGGATAATACTATTATAATAATAATTTTAGAATAATTAAGGCAACTGTCTTTTATTATTCCTAAGTAGTCTTAATAAATATTAGAATACTTACATAAAACGTCTTTTACTCTTCCTAATAGTAATTTATTAAAAACATGCAACACACGTTCATATATACTAGTTGTAAATGAAATATATAATGACCATTTGATCAGAAAGTAGCTCTATATACACAGAACACTAAGATGAGAAAAAAAAACAGTATCCCTTGTCAAAAGCAACACATGAATGCAATGAAGTAAAAAAAAAAAAAACTTATTTGTTCTAATTTTTTAAATTGGAAGGACATCAATACAAGAAACTATTGTTAAGAGATCTCATGAACCCGAGTATAACTGTAGTTTGTAAGAACATTGGGCAAGACTGTCATGCAATACACATTGTAAAAAAAATGTTAGAGATGTAACTTAGCCAAATCAACAGGGTGCTGTTCATAAATGCACAAGGTCCGTACACTAAAATCATGACGACCTTCAGCTGGTGATGCTTTGCTATCTTGCAATAGAGCTTCCAAGTGAGCTGTATGCTGATCAGAGTGAAGTAACTATAAAAGTTAATCCTGGGTATACGAGAGAAGAAACCCAAGCAAGTTGGAGTTGTTCAACTAACCTTAGCACCATATGCTTCGCGGTCCAAAATGTTGGGAAGATCAACTTGACAACAAAAAGATTGAATAACAGTTGCTAGAGAATTTATATTATGAATCTCCTTCTCTAATACTTTTAATACTTCTAAGTGTGCATGTCCAGGTTCTTCTTGAAGGAGCAAGTCAACCTTGTTAAGAATTACAACATCCTACAACAAATAATGAGATGTGATCAAAGTTAATGCTTATTGGTAAGACCATATAACACTTTGTGTTTGACAAGTGGAATTGAAAGAAAACGGAGAAGATGATGTAAACACACACACGCACGCACGTACACACAGACACACGTATGCACGTACGTACACAGACACACGCAAACACGTGAATGCACGCATGAGACAGAGATAAAGGAAAGGAATAGTGAACATAAGATGCCGCAAAAGCAATTTGAAGAAATGCTTCAGGAAATGAAGCAGAATCACGATGCTCCTTAAGCTGCATCCGGATATTTTTCACATCGACAACCTACAATAGATAAGGAGCAAATTTAATGTGAGCATAACAAACAAAGTGAATTCAGCAAGATTACTATAAGAAAAAAAAATTTAAGTACCTGAAACACAAAAGAAAAACCTGCCCTAGTTATTACATGCTACAAACACCGTATAATATGCTATATAATTACATTATAAGCAATTTCCGTAATCCGTATCATTTAGTAAAGTTAAATAAAATAAATATGAAGAAACACAGAAAGCATAATCTAGTCATCAATAAGCAAATGTGCTGGATCACATGCATAGAAGGAAAGAAAACTGTTGAAATTAGTTGATTGATTTTATTGATTGTCTCATTGGCATTATATAGCCTTACAGTCATTAATACAATGATCTCAATCATTATGACAATAATCTCATAATGGAATATCCTGTGACATATTCTGGCATCCCAAATATGTCCTCAGGATATTCCCATGTGCTTATACTATACTTAAATATGACACCCAACATACCATATCAACACTCCCCCTCAAGATGGGTGAAAAATATTCACTAAGCCCATCTTGTCACATCCTCTAATAATGCTCACTGAGGCGAGTCCCTTGGTTAGTCCATCTGCTACTTGATCCCTCGTTGGAACATGACCAAGCTCCAGTAATCCACTATCCAAATTCTCTTTGATGAAGAATCTATCAATCTCGATGTGTTTGGTCATGTCATGCTGTACTGGATTGTTGGCGATACTAATAGCTGACTGATTGTCACATCACAGCTTCATCTTGGTTCCTTGATCCAGCTTCAGCTCCACTAGCATATTCTTCAACCATAGCAGCTCTGCAACTCCCAAGGCCATAGCTCTGTACTCTGCTTCAGCTGTCGATCTGGCCACCACAGACTGCTTCTTACTCCTCCAGGAGACCAAGTTAACTCCTACAAATATGCAATATCCCGAGGTAGACCTCCTGTCATCGGCACAACTAGCCCAGTCAGAATCACAGTAGCCCTCGATGCTCACGTGATTGTTCTTCCTGAATATTAGTCCCTTCCCGGGAGCACCTTTCAAGTACCTCAGAATCTGGTACACTGCATCCATATGACCCTTCCGTGGGTCATGCATGTAGCGGCTCAACACACTTACTACAAAGCAGATATCAGGACGTGTATGGCTCAAATAGATCAACTTGCCAACCAGTCTCTGGTATCTGTCCCGATCAACTGGTTCTCCAGCCTCAGCATCAATCTTGAACCTCTGATATATTGGTGTCGCTGCAGGTTTGCATCCCAACATCACAGTTTCTGTGAGAAGGTCCAGTGCATACTTCCTTTGAGAGAGAACAATCCCCTCTGCTTCTCGAGCAATCTTAATCCCAAGGAAGTACCGAAGAAGGCCGAGATCCTTCACCTCGAATTTCTTGCCAAGCTTTCCATTGAGTTGGGCGATCTCCTGCTCATCATCTCCTGTGATAATCATATCGTCCACATATACCGCAAGCATGGTGATGTAGCTTCCACTCCGACGGAAGAACACAGTATGATCAGCATTGATCTGCTGATATCTCATCCCTATCATCGCCCTTCTGAATCTGTCAAACTACGCTCGAGGAGACTGCTTCAGTTCATAGAGGGACTTCTTCAACCTGCAGACCTTGCCCACTGTCTGATTGGTGCCAAATCCTGGTGGTATCTCCATGTACACCTCCTCCACTAGATCTCCGTGAAAAAATGCATTCTTCACATCCAGTTGGTGTAGCTTCCATCCACCATTCGCTGCTAGAGAAATCAGAGTCCTGACACTGCTCATCTTTGCAACTGGTACAAAGGTCTCGTCATAGTCGATGCCGTATGTCTGACTGTATCCTTTGGCTACTAGTCGAGCTTTGTAGCGCTCAACTTGTCCATCTAGGTTTTGTTTCACGGTAAAGACCCACTTGCATACAACTGCTCTCTTCCCATCTGGCAGTCTCACAAGCTCCCAAGTGTGGTTTTTCTCCAGAGCTCCCAACTCCTCGTGCATTGTCGCTTTCCACTTTGGATCGTTCTTGGCAACCTGCCAATTGTTAGGTACAGTAATACTATCCAAAGATGCTATAAATGCTCCATGAGAAGAAGGAATATAGTCATAAGAAACAAACTGAGCAATATCCCAACCATATCTGTTTGGAGAATTTTTTGCATTGCTGCGAGTGGTCCTCCGTACATATATTGGTGTGGGAGGAGTAGAAGTAGGAGGAATGATATCTTGTGAAGGAGAGGGTATCACCTGAAGGGGGTTGGTGTCGGTGCCTCAGGAGTTGGGACGAACGCAGGCGAGGGACTTGGCACTGGCACTGTCGGTACTGGTCCTGCAATTTTCTTGTCTCTCCTGCTGTAGGTAAGTAACTCTTCCTGAGCCGTAGGTCTAACACCTTCACCTTCTTGTCCCTTCTCCGTTCCTCCATGCCAAACTTCTAAATCGGTTACCACCAAGTTCTCTATCTCCCCCTCTCGCCTAATACTGGCAGTATTAGGCGTGTTGTGTGAAGTTCCGTCCTGGCGGTAGTATGGCTCATGCTCCCGAAAGTGGACATCCATACTGACAAACTTCTTCTTCTCTACTGGACTCCAGCACACATACCCCTTCTGGGTCGCCAAGTAGCCTACGAAGACGCATTTGACCGCTCTAGGGTCAAGTTTCCCAACTGATGGCCTGTTGTCCTTCACAAAACACACACCCAAACACCTTCAGTAGGAGTATCCCACTATTATTGCCTTGCAATACCTCACCTAGGGACTTCCATCCGAGGACCTTCGAGGGCATCATGTTGATGAGTTGAGCTGTTGTCAATAGTGCATGCCCCCACAGACTCTGTGGGACATTCATGTCGATCATCATACTTCTTGCGACCTCCAGAAGGTGTCTGTTTTTCCTTTCTGCAACTCTATTTTGTGCTGGTGTGTATGCACAGGTGGTCTGATGCTGTATTCCGTGTGCTGACAAGTATTCTGCAAGCGTCCTGTTGGTATACTCCGTTCCACAGTCAGACCTCAGTACCTTCACAACTGCTTTGTACTGAGTCTGGACATGCTTATGGAAATCTCGAAAATAAGCAGGTACATCATTCTTATTTTTTATCAAATATAACCAGGTAACACGAGAGGCACACTCAATAAAAGAAACAAAGTACTTATAACCATTCATAGTTTTAGTAGCACATGGATCCCAGACATCAGAATGTACTACCTCAAAAGCAAAAGTGCTCCTATGTCCCGTGCCAACATATGAGCTCCTAGTAAGTTTTCCTAAATCGCATGCATCACATACTAATTTTTCTTTATTTGTTTTTGCATAAATCTCTGGATACAACTTACTTAGAGTATCAAAGGAAGAATGTCCCATCCTCCGATGATGGAGTATCAATGTATCCTCAGTCCTCTGTTGCAGTCCTTCCATGCCAGCCTTCACTGCCATAGATACCAATGCTGAGTCCAGTCCTTCTCGATCTAGGTACCACAGTCCCTCATCCTGCAGACACACCTGTCTCTCCTTACACTTAGGGTCCCCACAGCTCGTCCGATCTAAGGAGTGATCATAATCCAACCACAGATGCTCCAACTCCGGGGCATACTCCTGTACCGTCTTCTCTCCCTGTACGGTGTCATCAATCTCTTCCTTTATCTGGAAGACCCGTAAGTTGTTCCCCACACCATCATAGGTCCTTCTCAACTTCTCCCACACATCTTTCACTATCTCAATACCGTCTACTGTGGTGGCAATAGACTGGACTAAGGAGTTGAGAAGCCAGATGTTGATCACCATATGAGTGGACTTCCACTCATCGCATCCTGTCGAGCCCTGGTCCGGCTCTGTCGTCTCGCCCGTCAGGAACCCCTCCATGTTTTTTCCTTCGAGGATTCTTCTCACCCGCCGTGACCAACTCAGATAGGTGGCTGGTCCATCTAATTTCAGATAGATGGAGGGAAGCTTCAACTCCGGCTGTCACGACCCACACCCGGAATAGGGGTACGAGAGCGTGGGTACGTCCAGCCTACGCCACAGCATCGGCGGTAGAACGCTGTCTAGGTCATGTAACTATCTAATCAATCTCACCTGAATATCCAACTCCATAAGGAGACATGGATATCACAATATAATGCTGAAAATACTCAATCACATAAGCTCAAGCACGATGAGATATCGAAGCAAGCAATGAAATACAGGACAAGTCTAACGACAAAATAACCATAGCTGCAATCAATAACATCCAATCCCCAAGTGTGTCGAAAACAAGTCCACTATGTCACAGTATGGAAAAATATATTCAGTCAAGATTGGAACGAAATACACCTCTAACAGCAGTTCCACATATATTGATAAAACTATAATACAGTGTAAAGAAATACAGGCAGATATAAAAACTGGCAATAAGGAATACTGACGAGCATGGATATACTGGAAACAGAAATACTGGAATAAGGAATACTAGAGCATATAATGTACATATAGAAATGAAATAGAAATCCAAGTACAGGCTAGAATAATAAACTGGTATGTAAAGGTGTACAAGAACAATAACTAGAACATGTGGGGATGCTAGATCAATACAGTAGAGATACATGTCAAAAATCATCTAACTAAGTGTGTGAAATATCAGCATATCATGTGATTGGCTTGGGACTGATAAGACTCATTACATTGGTTAGCGATAATCCCTGAGGTCAGGCTAATCCATCCGGATAGCTATAATACGAGTAATAGTCCGGCTAACCACATGTAATAGTGATAGGGCATGTAATGGTAAGGCTGCACCGACGTGAGGCGTGGGTGAGCTATGATGCATGTAAAGTTGGGTATGATCACATAAGCTACTAATATTTCCTCGTTTTTCCCCAGCTAGCATGATGGATTCCAGATCACGACTCCTCGTGATAGGTCTCAATGATGCCAACTCGTGTAAAGAACAGTGTCTGAGTCATGTACGCTATACAACAAGAGTTATAGAAATAATCAACATAAAGGAAACTGTCAGAGAATGTATCGCCTTGGGTCCTTAGCTGTCAATACCAATGTCCTGCTCCTGAAGTCTCGCAGGACGATCCAATAGTCCTATACACATATAATAAAATAATATAACATTGCATTAGACATTACGATAATCACACAATCAAATACACTGAACGCGGGACTACGCTAGTGTTTGTGGTGGAAAACGAAAGAATGAAAATGTATTCAAGACGGGGTTTATACGAAACCCGTGTTCTTTGGTTTACAAACAAACTTGTACAATTTGATCCTATATGAGGATGTGGGAGTACAATTTATTTAATCTGGGTAAATATTGCTATAGGTGTCTGATCTGCAGTCGATCACTTTAGCCCTTGGACCACACGATGATGAAGAAGTGTCGTAGAAGACAGGAAGCAGCTTCGAAGGTTGCAGAAGAGGGTGGATGCACGATGCCAAAGTCGTCGATCCCTACTCTTTGCCTGAGCTCTGGATTCTTCTCTCTCTCTCTCTTGACCTCTGGTTTGATCTTTCTTGGAAGTTCGACCTTGGTCGATCCTTCTTTCAAAGTTTTGACCCGTGGTTCGATCTCTTTGGAGGTTTTTAGACCAATTCCTTTGACCTTTTCCTCTGTTGATAGAGGTCTCTATTTATAGAGTTTTGGTGACAGTGACCACTCCATCGGTATAGAAACCGAGGAGTAGAAAGTACAACACCCTTTTACACAACGGTTAAAATAACCAATGTCTGCGTATAGATAATCCTTTGAATGAGCGTGTGACGCGGGTCCAACTAAGGGACAAAACGCGTATAATTGCTACGAAGATCACGGCGTAGAAGCCACGTAGGTAGGTATCCCTTGTGTAGAAGAGGTGGGCGTAGAATACAATGTCTGTCACCATGACGTAGAAGCCAAGAAGGCATAGAAGCCGAATAGGCGTAGAAGCCGAGCGGTCATAGAGGACGAGTGGGAGTAAAAGCCTAGTGGTCATAGAGGCCGAGTGGGCGTAGAAGCCGAGTGGTCATAGAGGCCGAGTGGGCGTTGAAGCCGAGTGGTCATAGAGGCCGAGTGGGCGTTGAAGTCGAGTGAGCACAGGAGCTGAATGGGCGTAGAAGCCGCTGCGTACCGTACCAGAGTGCTGATGTGGACGTCTTAGCCGGAATTACGGCTTTTGAAGATATAATCAAATCTCTTGCATTAAATGCCGAGATTTGCCACCATCCTGTGCATTAAATACAGAGGCGTGTTTTTGAAGGTCTGCAGCCCTTCTGTGCATCAGTCGCAGAGACGTGCCTCGAGAAACTGTCACCGCTCTGTGCATTAGACGTAGAGACGTGCCTCGAGCCCCGTACGGAGTGCAGCTTTTGATGTGGCAGGCGGTTTGTCTACTGCAGAAAGTAAACAGCTCATGTCTGCCTGTGTAAAATAAGGCAGCGTATCCCTTCGTGCACGTAAAAGCAGTTTATGCAAAGGAGATGGCGGTAAATGACAGCTTGGGTCGCAGTGTTGTGCCATCATTATAGCCGTCGTCTGGATAATCGAGCAATATTCCTTTGTCAGAAGTCCAGACGTCAGGTTTATTGCAGGATCTGACAGGTTCATTGCAGGATCTGGCAGGTTCACTTCGGAGAATACGAAGCGTCTCTCGTACACTTCAATGCTGCGTTGAAAGATGATGGGTTTTACGCCCAGGAGTCGATGAAGCACCCTGTTTATGCTGAAGCGGCTTGGACGTACTGCCTTACGCGGATGGTCCTTTGAGCTTATATTTCACGTTGTGTTTAGCGAAAAAAGCTCTGTTGCACGCTTGATGGCTCTGAAGGCCTCTGTTTTACGCTGCTCTGCATCAATATGCTGCGTATAGCCATCCGGCGTCTTTTTCATGCTTCTACAAGACCCCCTACAAAGCTTTTAAATTCCTCGGAATTTGGAAGGCTTTGAATGAAGCATGAACCGCTCCTCGTAACTCGAAACGTTTCTGAATGGAGCATTTGAAACGGTCGATGCTGACTTTATGGCGGATTTATTGGGGACCGGTGTGACCTCTTTCGCCTATAAAAAGGCTGAGGGTTTAACCTGTTCTCCCCACATTTCCATCACCACGCAGAGATGATCGCCGGAGTTCGTCGGGTCGACCTAAGGAAGAAGGAGATCATGTTCTTCCAGCGTGTAAGGAGCCGAAAAAGACGGCATCTTCGAGCAAGTGTCCACTGTAACGATGGATCATGGAAGGATATCTTAGCCTCCCTTGCTCGGGATAATCAGCAACTTTATATGGCGGTTCTTCCAGGAGAGACGAAGAAGCATACTTCACCACGCTGCTTGCAAGTGGCACCTTCTCCCGTTACCTCTGGTGACGAGAGGCAGACAGACCGACTAGAGTGGCGACGGTCTGTAGGAAAGCAGAATTACCCTGCTTTCCTTCTGTTGGAGGATGGGTCTATACCCAGTTTTGTATCCTCCTGCCACTGATCATCTTCTTGGAAGAAGAGGAAGACCATCACCAACGCGAGAACCTGTCAGAACAGCTTCTTGGTGCGATCTTCAGACGATGATGAGGAAGCCCTTTGTAGATGGGATTTTCCTCAGATGTAATCATAAAAATGAAGAAAAACCCTTGTAGATTGGATTTTCCTCATATGTAATCATGACTTTAATATTTAATAAAATCGTCTTTCTTCTTCATATGATCATCTTGCCATACTTTGCTGTGAAGTCTGAATATGTGCAGCTTCGACACGTTTGATTCTTTACGCCGACTCTGTTTAGAAAGAGTGTTAGGTCATGTCCTGTCTTTTACGCATAACTAGAGACGCGTAGAAAGCCGTTATAGCATTCGAGTATTCGAACCATTCTGTTGTCAGGAATGAGAAATCGCGTAGAATTCTGAACTGTTGTTTTCACTTCTGTGTAAACAGAATTCTTGTTTCAGACTTCATTTTCAAGAATGACTTCTCGAAAATCCCTTGGAACAGGGTCGAGGAATGGCTGTCAAACTGAGTTGCCATCTTGATAGATGAAATATTCGGACTGGAGTCTGGATGAACCTCCAATTAACCCGAGAAGAGTAATTTCTCAATGTTTGAACTCTGTATGTTTCGGGTACTTGGAATATTTTGAGGTCAAGAAGGAGTATCTTCTGTGTGAACTCCTGTAATCGACTACCTTGAGAACTTTTCGGATATGCGGAAAGTCAGAGATCCGTAGTGTAGATGAGCTGAAAATCCTGAGTTCGTAGCCTATTGAGCGTAGAAAGCCACCGAGCGTGAAATCATAGATTTGTAGCTTCTGAGCGTGAAGTCGTAGGTTTGTAGCCTCTCGAGCATAAAAGCTACCGAGCACCAAGGCATCCGGGCGTAAAACCATAGACTGATAGCTTGCGAGCGTAAAACCGTAGATCTGTAGCTGTCGAGCGTAGAAAACTTCTTAGCGTAGAACTGTAGATTTGTAGCCTGTGAAAAAGAAATCTTCCGAGCGTAAGGTTATGGATCTGTTGCCTCCGAGCATAAACTAAACGCCACCGAGCGTGAGATCATCGATTTGGTATCTGCTGAGCGTAAAGTCGTAGGTTTGTAGCCTCTCGAGCATAAAAGCTACCGAGCACAAAGGCATCCGGGCGTAAAACCATAGACTTATAGCTTGCGAGCGTAAAACCGTAGATATGTTGCTGTCGAGCATAGAAAGCTCCTTAGCGTAGGAACCGCTGACCTGCTTTTGCACGAAAAACTCTTCGAATTTGCTGACTGTCCGCCTTTCGAGAGTAGTGGGCTGACGTAGTACCCAATCATAACCAAATATTAATTGTGAGATTTGGTTGGGATTTCGAGGAGTCCGTCCGAGGATTCGAGGAGTCGACCCGAACTCTATATATATCCCAAGCTTTTGAGAGAAAAACTTTTCATCCGTCTTCTGCGAAAGAGAGCCTTCGAATGTTTGAGTTTTTCCCCTCGTTCTTTCTCCGAGCACTCCGAGTTTTCAGAAATGGCGCCGAAACAAATCCCCTCCACTATGGGAAAGAGAATAGGTTCCTCTTCTCGTTCTTCTTCTCGTTCTTCTGTCCCAACGAGAGAGTCTTCGGTCGGGCAAGGTAAACTTTTTTCTGAGCGAAGTATCCCGCCGACGAGCAGCACACCCGGCCTTAGAGGTAGAGCCTTTGGGATGACAAAGAACGGCGAAAAATCCTTCGCACACGTTGAACGTGACCGCGCTAGGTCGTCTTCTGTGCTGATAGCCTCTTTGAGGAAGATGACGCACGGAGACGTTTTCATCTTTTACGCCCACATTTCTAATGTGCCAGCGTAAAAACTCCATATTTTCGCAGTTTTGAGCTTTACGTAAAAACTCCACTTGGTGTATACTACAAAATTTTAGCTTTACGCTTGTGGATGGGACCTCCGGCGTAATAACTAGAATTTTGGCAGTCTGGCGTAAAGCACGGACTGTATACCGCCAATTATGCTTCTGGATGTGACTTCCGGCGTAAAAATGACCAAATTTGTACAGTCTTGGTGTAAAGCACAGACTGTCGTTTCTTAGTTTTTTATCTTGCAAGATTTGTAATGACGTGTTTTCCTTGCACTTTTGCAGTTAACTTGCATGAGTCTCCACTGGCCGAGGTGATGGGTTCCGCTGCCGGGATGCTGCACTCAAACTATCAGGAGGAGCTGTCCTACGTGACATTTCCTATCTCCGGACCCCAGTATCCTGAAGGAAGGGAGATCTTGATATCGGCTCAGGGCGAGCGGACATTACTGAACATGATTAACGGAGAGCCCCTAACGTACATAGACGGGGACCAATACATCAAGCCGGCTTTTTTCTTTGGGGACATGATTGACAAACAGTCCCAGACGAAGCCCAAGAGAGAACCCTGGGTTTTCTCCGCCGAGAGTATGGTCTTGTATCTGCCCACAATGCCGAGAGATTATCCCATCTAGGCTTTCTCCCATGCTACACATCCCAGGAGGATGTCGTGGACGCTGACTGTCACGCCCCGATCCCGAAAGGGTCGGTCATCCTCGCTTGATCCTTTACGGAACCGATTCGTCCTCGCTTGGGGCGTGATGCCGTACGAGCCTGGAGTTGCGCTCGTACAAGGCAAGAACTTGCAGTTATAGGAACCCATTTTGAAACACAATTTATAAAACACATTCACAGAGATTTGAACACAGTGCAGGAAGAAACATGCTTTTTCATTGATAATTCAGAGTAATTTACATAGAGTTTACATTGATGCGCCTCTCGGCTACTTGATTTGCATTACAAAAGATAAACTCAAAAGGCAGGGCGCGCTCCATCAGATAGTCCACGTCGTTCATACATTACGCCCTTGTATAGGTTGAAAGTCCAAGCCTCCAAAATGATCTGACTCCAACTATACTTCAAAATAGAGGTGCTCCTAACGCCTCCTCGTCTATCCACTAGCGTTGCACCGTCTGAGTGCCTGAAATAGTTGCCCACAACGTGGGTCAATACTCAACTTGTACTGGTGAGCGGGATGAACCCACTCGACTAAATCGACACTAGCTTATTAGGGGCGAGCATGCATTAAGATGACTTCTATAAAGAGGCAAGTGAATTCAATTCATATCAGTTGCATGTTTTGATAGGAATGAAAATAATAGCGAATCCAACCAGTGCATCGATTGCTTACTCAACCGATGCACGCCTTCCCTGCAACGAAACACAAGTATACTTACCATCTGCACAAGACAATAGATTAGCATGTGTTCTAGTCTATGCGGTCATTGGTGTGATCGACACCTTAGGGACATACTCAAGCATTAGCGGTGCGCCCTATCAGCCCGGGTAGCAAGCCCTGCTGGAGGTCCCGCAATGCATCGTGACGAGCACGAATCAAATATTTCCCTCCGGATCGAAACGGTTCCAGTGCCCCGGAAAGCCGTTTCGAGGAAATGATAAACCTTGTGCACAAGTTGTCCCAGACCATGCAAATGCATGAACAATTCATATATCATACAATGCATCGATTGAAACAGAAAGAAGTTAAGCAGCAATATATATCTCATGCAACAGTTCATATTTTCTCAATGCGGTGTTCCGATTTTGATATCCCATAGGTCCAAACTCCGTCCGAGGCACTAGGCCACCACCAACAACCAATCCCCATTATAAACAAACTCAGTTATAAGGTGTGCAAGCATATAGAAATATTAGTCTACAAAAATCCCCTGTTCCTTTCTTAGTGGCTGGCATGCATTGTGGCAAGGATTTCCTAGGCGTCCAACCGGGCATCATCGAGTGAACGTTTGAAACATTAAAGATGTTGGCGTGAAGAAGTAGGAAAGAAGGGTCCAAACCACTCACTGGTTAAGGAAAAGGTAGCTGAAACAAAGATTTCCGCCTAGCGACGATCAAACGTCAGTTACGCGGACCTGCACAGCACGAGCACCAATTAGAATCTTGCCTATCCTTCCTTGCCGAACTCCCCAAGAATCAAAGCTCCAAACGATAAAACCAGCAGCGAAAACCAAGCAAATCGAAAGCAACACCAAATCAAATCCCAAAGCGGCAATCAAGAAAACCAAGCAACCAAACACGAAAACTATTGGACTCGTTTCAATAGAGGCCTTTCCATGAGTTGGAAAGGATCATCGCATTTCGTCCGTGGCAAGAAGATGCCGAAGTTCTAAGTTATGACTCAAACGGACTAGCCACAAGCCCAATTACGTAGTGCACATCCCGGTCGGATCGGGATTTGAGGCACTACATAATATACCACTAAGAAAAAGTTTCGACCCGAAACTTAAGAACAAGGCCGACCCGAAACTTAAGAACAAGGCCCTACCTCCGACTGAATGAACAATGAAGGGTACTTCTCCTTCATCTCCGATTCCATTTCCCAGGTTGATTCCCCAGCTGAATGGTTCCGCCACAGCACGCGAACCAAGGACATCGTACGGTTGCGAAGTACTTTTTCCTTACGATCCAGGATCTGCACCGGTTCTTCTGAGTATGATAAGTCCGCGCGCAGTTCCAACTGTACAAAACTAACCACATGACTTGGGTCATGCACATACTTCCGTAGTTGGGAAACATGGAATACGTCATGCACTTCTGCCAAGGCGGGAGGTAGTGCTATTCTGTATGCCACAGCTGCAACTCGTTCTAGTATCTCAAAGGGGCCGACAAACCGGGGACTCAGTTTGCCCTTCACGCCGAAACGCATCACACCCCGCATCGGCGTCACTTTCAAGAAGACATGATCCCCGACCAAGAATTCCAAGGGTCTTCTATGTGCATCAGCATAACTTTTCTGTCGGCTCTGTGCTGTGCGGAGTCTTTTCCGAATCAAGCGAACTTTCTCAACTGCCTGCTCTACCAGCTCTGGCCCGAGTACCTGCCGCTCGCCGACTTCGTCCCAACAGATTGGAGATCGACACCTTCGCCCATATAGTGCTTCGTACGGTGCCATCTGGATGCTTGATTGGTAGCTGTTGTTGTACGCAAATTCTGCCAAAGGAAGATGCGTGTCCCAACTAGTCTTTAAATCAATAGCACACAGCCGTAACATATCTTCGAGTATCTGATTTGTCCTCTCTGTCTGTCCATCAGTCTGCGGGTGGTATGCGGTACTGAACTGTAGCTTGGTTCCCAAAGCAGCTTGTAGACTAGTCCAGAAACGAGATAAGAAGCGTCCGTCACGGTCAGAGACGATTGAGGCAGGTACTCCGTGTAATCGGACGATCTCATCTATGTAAGTTTGTGCTAACCGATCGACGCTCCAAGTAACTTTTATGGGAAGAAAGTGGGCTGATTTGGTCAAACGATCAACTATGACCCAAATCGCATCGTGCCCCCGTGGCGTCTTCGGAAATCCCACAATAAAATCCATAGTGATGTTGTCCCATTTCCACTCGGGAATAGCGAGGTTCTGCAGTTCCCCGCCGGGCCTCTGATGCTCAGCTTTCACCTGTTGACAGGCCATGCACTGTGACACAAAGGTCGCCACATCCCGCTTCATACCGTGCCACCAGAAGGTCCCGCGCAAGTCCTTGTACATCTTATTGCTCCCCGGATGTAAAGAATACTTCGCGTAGTGTGCTTCCGCCATAATTTCCCTTCGGAGTTCTGGGTCGCTAGGAACACATAGCCTTCCTTTCATCTGTAAGGCCCCATCTTCGCCTGCCACAAAGTCAGACGTCTTCCCCGCCGAGATCAATTCGCGCACCTTCGCTAAGAACTGATCGCCCTCCTGAGCTGATTTGATTCTACCACGTAAATCCAGTTCAAGATGGAGTGGTGCCAGCTGCACTCCTGGATGCCGAACTCGAAACTCGATGCCCATCGCCTCTAGATCTCGAAGTAAACGGTTGTCTATAGATAACGAGCCCACGTGCTTCCGACTCAGAGCATCAGCAACGACGTTTCCCTTGCCCGGAGTATACGCGATCGTTAGGTCATAGTCCTTAATAAGTTCTAGCCAACGCCGCTGCCGGAGGTTCAATTCCTGCTGGGTAAAAAGATACTTGAGGCTCTTGTGATCTGTGAAGATTTTGCAAGCAACACCATAAAGATAATGCCTCCACAACTTCAATGCAAATACAATCGCCGCCAATTCCAAGTCATGCGTCGGGTAGTTCTTCTCGTGCGGCTTCAGTTGCCTGGAGGCGTACGATATTACCTTGTCCCTCTGCATGAGCACACACCCTAAGCCGAGTCCTGAAGCGTCGCTGTATATCTGAAACTCTTCTACCCCATCTGGAAGTGCAAGGATCGGAGCTGAAACAAGACGCCGCTTAAGTTCCCGAAAGCTGGCTTCGCAGTCATCACCCCATTCGTATGCAATCCCTTTTTGAGTAAGGCGAGTCATAGGCGAGGCCAGTTTAGAGAAATCCTTCACGAACCTACGGTAGTATCCCGCAAGGCCCAGAAAGCTTCGAACTTCGCTGGCTGACGTAGGTTGCTTCCAGTCCACCACCGCTTCTATTTTCTTCGGGTCTACGGCGACGCCTTCGGCCGAGATGACATGACCAAGGAACGCCACGCTGTTCAACCAGAACTCACACTTGCTGAGCTTAGCGAACAACTGATGGTCTCGTAATGTCTGCAGCACGATCTTCAGGTGTTCTTTGTGCTCCGCCTCATTCTTGGAATAGATTAGTATGTCGTCTATGAACACGACTACAAACTTATCCACAAACGGCCGAAACACGCGGTTCATCAGATCCATGAAAGCTGCAGGGGCATTCGTCAAACCGAACGACATCACGAGGAACTCATAGTGTCCGTAACGGGTTCTGAAAGCAGATTTTTGAATATCCTCTGATTTGATTTTCAACTGGTGATACCCTGACCTGAGATCAACTTTAGAGAAAACTCTTGCACCTTGCAACTGATCAAACAAGTCATCTATTCTTGGCAATGGGTACTGATTCCGCACGGTCGCTTTATTCAGTTCTCGGTAGTCAATGCAAAGCCGCATGGATCCATCTTTCTTTTTCACGAACAGCACCGGAGCGCCCCACGGAGAAACGCTTGGACGAATGTATCCTCGGTCCAACAGATCTTGCAACTGAACTTTAAGTTCCTTAAGCTCTGCTGGGGCCATGCGATAAGGTGCCTTTGATATCGGTCGCGAATCCGGAAAAGTGTCAATGCTGAATTCGATCTCACGATCAGGAGGCATTCCAGGCAGCTCGTCTGGGAACACGTCGAGAAAATCTGCAATGACTTCAGCCTGAGCTGCATCTGCACATTCCCGCCGGGTGTCTCGAACAGAAGCTAAGTACCCTTCACAGCCCGAATGCAACATACGCCTAGCCGAAATTGCTGATATCACCATTGCCGTCTTCGGTGCAGCGCTGCACGAATAGTAGAAGTCTGCCTCGCCGGGTAGACGGAATACGACTCGCTTCTCCGCGCACTCGATTGTTGCATGGCAAGCACCCAACCAGTCCATACCGAGAATAATATCATAATCCTTGATGTCTAGTACAATGACGTCTAAGGAAAGCTTCCTACCTCCGATGCAAATGTAACCATCCCTACAGATCGCATGGGCGGGCATATCGACTCCCGAAGGGGTACTTACGCAAAGGTTCATATTTAAAGCAGTAGAAGCTAATTTATGCTCAACAGTAAAATCAGCAGATATGAAACTATGCGTAGCACCTGAATCAAATAAGACTCTAGCGGGTAATTCTCGGTATAGTAGAGTACCTGTTACAACAGTGTCGGATACAGATGCCTCATCCCGAGTCAATGCATAGACTCGGCCCTGAGCACCCTGGCGTTGTGGATTCACTGGTACAGCATTGGCATCACTTGCTGGAGGCCCTTTGTTTTGATTTCCATTATTCTGATTCGGCTTGCCCTCTCTGCAGTTAAACTGTTTGTGACCCAGGCGACCACATTTGAAACATCCTTGAACCCGACAATCATTCACTTTATGTCCTGATTTGCCGCACCGGCTGCAGTTCAGTGATTGGGATTGGCCCCTATTATCAGACGTATGCGAACGCTTGTGTGCTCCAGACCCTCCCGTTTCATGAGGACGCTTATTGTTATTGGTACGGGGGGTTTGCACCTCGGTCTTTGGGAGAGGGCGCCCAAAGATCCGTTCGCTGTTCAGAGCCGCTTCATAACATTCCTTATATGTTTGGCATCTTTGGTTGATGACGTCCCTACGTAAATCGTCATTCAAACCTTTCTGAAATCTATAGCACCACGCCTGCTGATTAGGCAAGAATTGCCCAGCAAACTTAGCCAGTTTAGCGAATACTGAATCATAATCATCCACAGACAGACTTCCTTGGACCAGATTGCTGAAGTCGTCTTCCTTTTGCTGCCGGACTGCTCGGGGAATATACTGTTCAATGAATGCAGATTTGAACATTTCCCAAGTAATCTTGCAGTTGGGATTGGCATCGTAAATTCCTTGCTTCGTTGCCTCCCACCAATCATGCGCACGCAGTTCCAGCTGAACTGATGCACAGGCAACTCGCTTGGATCCCCGGATGCCAACCAGGTTGAAAAGTCCTTCCAGCTTAGCAATCCACCCCAAAACCACGTCCGGCTCCGCTCGTCCGTTGAACGTAGGGGGATGCATTTTTGTAAACTCAGCTGCTCGGCAGGAGTTCCTTGCTGTAGGCTGAGTCTCTTCTGACTCATCTTCTACCGCCACGGCTGGAGGCGTGACAGGCGTTGCTGCGGATGTCCCGTTGCTCGGTACCAGGGATGCAATCAGTTGCATCATTGTATCCATTTGCTTCTGTTGAGAAGCAAACTGCGCTTGTATGTTAGCTTGTTGGGTAACAGCTTGTTGTTGCTGCGCCTCCATGAGGTGCATAAGCCGTTCCGCCATTCCGGTTGAACCCGCTCCTCCGGATTCTCCAGAGCTTGCTGGATCGCTCTGAATGGGTTGAGCACTGCTGGCAGTTGCAGTGTTCTTCTTAGCCATGGCTACAAAAGAGAGTAGCTTGTTAACACTCCAAAAACGATAGATTTTATATCTAGGGGCTCATTGTATAAGCGACTCTTCCCATGCAGCGGACGCCGAACGCAACTCAATTGAGAGGCGCATCAAACTCCTTTATAATCTTTTGAAATCCCGTGGAAGTAAAGCCTAGGCTCTGATACCAATATGTCACGCCCCGATCCCGAAAGGGTCGGTCGTCCTCGCTTGATCCTTTACGGAACCGATTCGTCCTCGCTTGGGGCGTGATGCCGTACGAGCCTGGAGTTGCGCTCGTACAAGGCAAGAACTTGCAGTTATAGGAACCCATTTTGAAACACAATTTATAAAACACATTCACAGAGATTTGAACACAGTGCAGGAAGAAACATGCTTTTTCATTGATAATTCAGAGTAATTTACATAGAGTTTACATTGATGCGCCTCTCGGCTACTTGATTTGCATTACAAAAGATAAACTCAAAAGGCAGGGCGCGCTCCATCAGATAGTCCACGTCGTTCATACATTACGCCCTTGTATAGGTTGAAAGTCCAAGCCTCCAAAATGATCTGACTCCAACTATACTTCAAAATAGAGGTGCTCCTAACGCCTCCTCGTCTATCCACTAGCGTTGCACCGTCTGAGTGCCTGAAATAGTTGCCCACAACGTGGGTCAATACTCAACTTGTACTGGTGAGCGGGATGAACCCACTCGACTAAATCGACACTAGCTTATTAGGGGCGAGCATGCATTAAGATGACTTCTATAAAGAGGCAAGTGAATTCAATTCATATCAGTTGCATGTTTTGATAGGAATGAAAATAATAGCGAATCCAACCAGTGCATCGATTGCTTACTCAACCGATGCACGCCTTCCCTGCAACGAAACACAAGTATACTTACCATCTGCACAAGACAATAGATTAGCATGTGTTCTAGTCTATGCGGTCATTGGTGTGATCGACACCTTAGGGACATACTCAAGCATTAGCGGCGCGCCCTATCAGCCCGGGTAGCAAGCCCTGCTGGAGGTCCCGCAATGCATCGTGACGAGCACGAATCAAATATTTCCCTCCGGATCGATACGGTTCCAGTGCCCCGGAAAGCCGTTTCGAGGAAATGATAAACCTTGTGCACAAGTTGTTTCAGACCATGCAAATGCATGAACAATTCATATATCATACAATGCATCGATTGAAACAGAAAGAAGTTAAGCAGCAATATATATCTCATGCAACAGTTCATATTTTCTCAATGCGGTGTTCCGATTTTGATATCCCATAGGTCCAAACTCCGTCCGAGGCACTAGGCCACCACCAACAACCAATCCCCATTATAAACAAACTCAGTTATAAGGTGTGCAAGCATATAGAAATATTAGTCTACAAAAATCCCCTGTTCCTTTCTTAGTGGCTGGCATGCATTGTGGCAAGGATTTCCTAGGCGTCCAACCGGGCATCATCGAGTGAACGTTTGAAACATTAAAGATGTTGGCGTGAAGAAGTAGGAAAGAAGGGTCCAAACCACTCACTGGTTAAGGAAAAGGTAGCTGAAACAAAGATTCCCGCCTAGCGACGATCAAACGTCAGTTACGCGGACCTGCACAGCACGAGCACCAATTAGAATCTTGCCTATCCTTCCTTGCCGAACTCCCCAAGAATCAAAGCTCCAAACGATAAAACCAGCAGCGAAAACCAAGCAAATCGAAAGCAACACCAAATCAAATCCCAAAGCGGCAATCAAGAAAACCAAGCAACCAAACACGAAAACTATTGGACTCGTTTCAATAGAGGCCTTTCCATGAGTTGGAAAGGATCATCGCATTTCGTCCGTGGCAAGAAGATGCCGAAGTTCTAAGTTATGACTCAAACGGACTAGCCACAAGCCCAATTACGTAGTGCACATCCAGGTAGGATCGGGATTTGAGGCACTACACTGACTCCCGATCTTCACGGCAAGCCGGGGAAGATCTTTCATTTGAAAGGAGATGACCAGGGGTCGTTTGTCAGCCGTCCTTCCGGCGTTGTGACGGTGTTCAGGGGACTGTGCCCGGGCAGCATCCCGAGTGAAGACAGTTCAGTGATCCAGCCGGTCCAATTGCCGACTTTCTGCAACGACTTCATGGGGCGAGGGGGGGTATACTCCAAGGAGAATCCTCGGTGCAATGGGTGGATCACCCCAACAAACCTCCGATGGTCTTGCCTAGTTGACTGGGCCTTGAAGCATTTTCGGAGAGAGCTGGAGGTCATTGGACTGTATGCTGCTGTGAGTGCGACGAGTGTTGGGTTGCCTCCCAACCCTAACCTGTTTCTGGCACTGATGGAGCGATACATTTCGCTCACCGGGACCTTCGCCACTCCACTGGGGGAGTTGGGGTTGGCCCTCCATGAGATGGCAGTGATCTCGAGACTGCCGATGGGGGATACCCCATATAAAGAGTATGTTCCTACCAATCGGGAGTTGGAGGACTCGGACCCTCGGGCGGTGGAAGTATATCAGGAGCTGATGTGCCACTACTTCGCGTACACTGCTTTTTATAATAAGCCTTCTGATTTGGCTCACACCACTAAGTGGACGTCCTACCTCTTCTTCCACCGGGCCAGGGCGGCCAAGTCGGAGAAAGTCTCGAGGGGCAAGAATGAGCCCGTGAACTGTTTGGGCGTGCTTAGTGCCCAGGTCGTCGAGGATCTTATGGAAGATGCTAAGGCTCCAGATCAGATTCTTGATGACGGGATAGGAAAGTATCCTGAAGGCACGAAGGCCTACAGTTACTTGAGGCGCTGCCGCAGGCCTCTGTCTAAGGAAGCCCGGCTGGCTGGTTTCCTCTCCATATGGCTGCGTCGAGTAGTGGTGCCCGGCATCGCGTCTGCTGACCGCATTCACCGGAACATCCTGTGGCCTGCCGTGCGTCTGGTGTTCGGGGCAAGACTGGACTTGCTCCCTGCCATGGTTTGCCGTATACAGGCTGGCCTGAGAGCCATGACTGATGGACTGCTCTTCGATAAAGCTCGGCGTGATAGCTTTCCCCGGGTAGAGTGACCATACCTGTATTTGATGGGATGGTTAATTCTCCACAACCACCGGGTGATGTCTCTCGGCCCTGGTAGTAGCACGGGGGATAGTTTCTTGCTGAACTAGAAGGACTCTCCCTGGAACGTGAACACAGTTTTAGACTGTCGGCTGGTGCTGAGCCTCAGTCATGGCTGGAAGCTCCTCTACATTGTCCCCTCTGTTCATCGCAATCAGTCGGGGATTAGGCTTGAGGATTTAGGTGAAGAGAAGACCAATCTTTCTCCAGAAGCTTTTAATTGGTTGGTCTGCATCAGACCCTCCCATTTGCTATACAGAAGCGAAGATCATTGCTTCTTCGAGCCCTACTTGCCCAGTCGGTTCGCCAGGCAGTTTGGGTACGATCAGCTGCACGTGGGCAATGCCGTCACCAGCTTCAGGTCCAGGGGCGGACTCATTGATGGAGCCAGAGGATGGCGGTATTTTATCATAGGTTGCACGGGAGCAATCTTTATCGTGCCGGTCGTCACACTCTCCACGAAGCTGCGTATCCTCCACTCGTATGCCCAGTTCTACGTGGCGATCAACACCTTCCATCGCAATTTTGACATGCGTGGAAGCTTTAGGGTGCCTTCTCCCAAGCCTGGGGGAAGAGTCGAAGTCCCCTCGGTTTCTTCTGACGAGGGTGAGGAGTCCGTCACTCCGGATGAGCCTCTGGGGTCGGTGCCGAGGTGTGAAGTGCCTCCGCCTGCGGGGGCTTTGGTAGTCTCTGGGAAGCGAAGGGCCCCTACTCCGAAGAAGACTTCCCCTCGCAAGAGGAAGAAGAAGACGGTTAATCGTCCTCTTCGGATTCCTGGTACTGAGGCTTCTAGGGAGGAACCTGCTATCTCCCCTGTTGGGGATGTCTCTTCGATTGGAGGTTCCTCGCCTTTCGGAGAGGGACCCTCAGTTTCGGTTGGCGGTGTCGGAGGACTCCTGCTTGAGGCTGCCGTTGCTGCCACTGCCTCCGGTAGTGGAACGAAGTCGCCTCCGGGGCTGAGTATAAGGTTCCATATACCTTTATCTGGATCAGCGTCGGAAGAGACCCCTTTCGTGCCTGCGAGAGTACCTGGCGAGATTCCAGCCGATGAGCCTCGGTTGGAATTTGAGGAGGACTTGGAAGACCACCTGCCAGTGTCAGCTATCAGACCCATTTTTCCAAGTATGATAGCCTGCTTAGCATTATTAAGAAGTAATCTATCTGTACTGGCTGTAGATGCGATATATGTGCCGTCGGCCGTTGGTAAATGTCGTCTTTACGCCATTCTATTTAGAGGCATTAACATCGTGTCGATATTAACTTTCTCGTCTTCTTTTCAGGGGCAGATGTTTGCGGGGAGAAGTGCGCTGAAGCACTTTTTGGCTCTGCTTCGGCTTCCGGTGGCGACACGGAGGTGCCTGAGTTTGAAGAGGAAGCATCTTCGGGTGCTGGCTCGCCCCGAGTAGTTTCGTCATCTCAAGAGGAGGATGAGCCTGTCATTGTGACATCGCCTCCTGCGAGTATACCGATGACTTCGACCGTCGTTGTCGCATCTTCCTTGGTCGCACCACCTGTTGAGGCGACAGCCATGGCCACATCGTCTGCAACCACTCCTGGAGGGGGACTCGCCAATATCGCGGCCACTCCTGGCGTTCAATCAGATCTGGTTGCGCTGACCGAGCAGTATACCAGCCTCTTTTACACCAGTTTGAAAACGCTGATATCAATGGTGTTGGCGAAGAATCTAGACTTCGAGCGTCTGAAGAAGGCGTCTCAGTTTTCGATCGGGGCGGTCAGGGAGTTCGGCGATTCTGGGGTAGCTGACGCCCTGGAGGCGATGGTTAATGGTTTGGAGCGACCTATTAACGAATACTTGTAGCTGGCTTGGGGCAGCCTTGAAGCTGAGGTCCAGGCCAGATACGACCTCATGACTGCGCGGCTTACTAAACAGCTGGAAAGCCTAGATAACTCCATCAAGACACATAAGCTGGAGATGGATGAAAGAAAAGCTGTCGTAGAGGAGGCTCTTGCTCTTCAGACGAAGTGCCAATTCGAGCATGAAGGGAACGTAGCGAGGGCCCGCAAGTTGAAGGAAAAACTCGCTCTGGCAGAGGAGTGGGCTTCTCAGTCGTTGGCAGGTCTAGATGTAGCGACTGGTCGACTGAGCACAGCACGACGGGATCTGGAGCGTGCAGAAGCTGCCCGTGCTGGCTCTCTTCGGGCAAGGGCCGAGCTGTCCTTTATGAGCAACCACGAGGCACGGCTGGAGCGGGCCCGCGCTGATGCCTTGGTTTCAAGGAATGAGAGGATAGCTGCAATGGTACAGCTGATTCGCGATCTGACCGCTCCCCCTCAATGATGTACCCTTTCTTCTTTTTGCTTCCCAAATATAATTCTGCTCTTTTTGGGAATAAATAAAGCGAATCTTTTTTGACTCTGTGGACCCATCATTTCGGAATGTAAATGACAGGTTTGGGTGAGAGTGATATCAGAGGTAATATGGACGTGATAGACTCTCGATAAACTTTTAGCAGGACATATCTATTCAGAGGTCGTACTGACATGATAGAATATGCTTTGGTAGGATATATCTATTCATAGGTCATACGGATATGATAGAATATGCTTTGACTAAAGTTTGTAGACAAGACGCTATCAGAGGTAATATGGACGTGATAGGTATCGCATTTCCAAATTAGTCGAACATATCTATTCAGAGGTTATATGGACATGATAGAATATGACCCAACTAGTTTCGTTTTGGAAGTAGTTTTGTCAGAATTGAGATTCTCGCTATATTCCACTTGAGCAGAGGAGCTTAAGCATGGTACCTTTTCAGGAATTTACCGTTGATAGGAGCCATTAACAGGTCTCCATTAGGCTGGGCTAACCTGTAAGCGCCGATTGAGAACGTTGTCTCGATCACATAAGGGCCTTCCCACTTGGGCTGGAATTTGCCTTTACTCCTGTGAGTAACGATCATCGACCTTCTTACGGCTAAAACTAGCTCGCCGACTTTGAACACTCTTTTCTTTACTTTATGATTGAAAGCTCTGGAAATGCGTGCTTGGTAGAGCGCGATGCGCTGTTGAGCTTGGAGGCGTTTCTCGTCTAATCCTTCTAGCTCTTGAAGCCTTAACAGGTCATTCTTTTCTTGAGTTAGCTCATTAGTCACGGCTATCCTGAGCGACGGGATCTGGATTTCAATGGGGAGAACTGCTTCGCTCCCGTAGACAGTAAAAATGGGGTACAACCTGTCGGTGTTCGTACCGTTGTGCGGTATGCCCAGAGACATTCGCCCAGCTTCTCATTCCAATCTCTTTTATTTGAAGAGACGAACTTCTTCAAGAGTTTGATAATGGTTTTGTTGAAAGCTTTCGCCAAACCATTAGCAGCTGGATAATATGCCGTAGAGGCAATATTATGTATCCGATTTTTATCGCAAAATCGGTGAAACGCTTGGCTGATAAACTGAGGCCCATTGTCGTAAATTATCCTCCGGGGTACCCCGAAGCGATAAATGACGTGATGCTTAATGAAGCTGATTACATTAGACGCCTTTACCTCAGCAAGAGGGATCGCCTCTGCCCATTTGGAGAAGTAATCCGTGATGGCCAGTATGAACCGGTGACCTCTGGAAGAAGACGGGTGAATAGGACCAATGATATCCATACCCCATGCTTCGAAAGGCCAGGATGCAACCGTAGGATGTAGATATTCAGACGGTTGATGTATGAAGTCTGCATAAACCTGACAGGCTCTGCATTGTCTTGCATAGTTGATCGCGTCTGCGATCATAGTGGGCCAGTAATAGCCCATTCTTCTGATACGATCCTGTAGCTTAGGACTGGGTTGATGCGCTCCGTACATGCCGTTGTGAGCTTCCCGAATAATCTGCTGTGCTTCGTCGTTAGAGAGACATCTCAATAGCAGTCCGTCGTAGGTCCGGCGATATAGGCATTGTGAAGATGCATCGAAGTAGAAGCGTAATGATCGTCTTTTGACGGATACTACTTCTTTGGGGTCCTCCGACAAGATTCCGTATGCCACAAAATCTATGAAGGGACTTCTCCAATCTCTTCTAGGGGGATCTGTGTTCACAGCGTAGCTGCGTTCTATGTGAAAGTTGTTCTTCACACAGAATAAATCTCTGTTAAGAAGGATTACCGAATCCTGCCTTCTTATAGGAGTGGCTAAATCCGCAGCTAGACTGGCTAGGGCATCAGCTTCCAGATTCTGAGATCGAGGTACATACTCTAGGAAGAACCCTTTGAATGTCATGGCTATCTCGACCGTTGCTTGGTGATAGGGGATGAGGTCTGGATTCTGGACTTCATACATCCCCCTGACTTGATTGACGATGAGCAGAGAATCACCGAAAGCTTCCAGGGACTCGACCCCCAGCTCTTTAGCGACTTGGAGCCCGATTAGCAGAGCGTTGTACTCTGCCACATTGTTGGAGCATGGCTCGCTAAGAGAATATGCTCGGTAGATGACGAGTTTATCAGGAGTGACCAGGACTATTCCTACTCCTGAAACCATGTTTCCCCTAGGACCAGTTCTGGAGGCTCCATCGAAGAATAGTTGCCATGTGTCGCTTTCTATTACGGAATTATATTCTGCAACTTTATCAGGGATGTCCTCGTATAGTTTGGAGGTCTCCGGGATCGGATGAGCAGCTAGGAAGTCGGCCAGCGCTTAGCCTTTGATGGACTTCTACGGGACGTATACCATGTCATATGGTGTTAACAGCATCGCCCAAGTCGCGAGTCGGGAATCAAGAGCACTTGGCTTGCTCATCAGTACTCGAAGAGGGTTGATCCTGGAGATGATATGAATAGTCTGACCGGTGACATAGTGCCGCGTCTTCTGGATAGCGAACATCAGAGCCAAGCATTCCTTCTCCACTGGGTTGTACCGGTGTTCGGCTCCGACCATCATCCTGCTGAGGTAGTAGATAGCCTGTTCATGACCCATATCGTTCTTCTGTGCGAGAAGAGCTCCCAGAGAATGGTTCATCGCTCGAACGTACAGGAAGAATGGTCTTCCTACGATGGGAGGCACCAGAACTGGCAGACTAGTGAGGTAGCGTTTGATATCCCCGAACGCTTGTTGACAGGCTTCGTCCCATACGAAGGATACACCTTTCTTCATGAGGCAAGAAAAAGGCTGGCATCTTCCAGAGAGGTTGGATATGAATCTCCGGATATAGGCCAGACGACCTTGAAATCCCCTGAGTTCCCTCAGGTTACGGGGTGGTCGCATTTCCAAGATGGCCTTGACTTTATCAGGGTCCACTTGAATGCCTTTGGCGGTAATGACGAATCCCAGAAATTTGCCACTAGATACACCCAGAAAGGACTTTGTAGGATTCATTTTGAGTTGATGTTGGCGCATCAGCTCAAATACCGTCTTTAAGTCTTGGATGTGATTGACCCTGAGGCGGCTTTTGACAGCTATATCGTCTACGTAATATTCCACTATTTTGCGTAAATGTTTGTGGAATATGTTACTCATAGCCCGTTGGTAAGTAGCTCTGGCGTTCTTCAATCCGAAGGGCATGACCGTATAGCAATATACCCCCAACGGGGTCCGGAAGGCAGTGTGCTTCTCGTCTTCAATATGCATCTTGATCTGATTGTATCCTGAGAATCCGTCCATGAAAGACATGCGTTCAAAATCGCAGGTGTTGTCGATCATGATGTCCGTGATGGGAAGAGGAAACTCGTCCTTGGGGCAGGCTGCGTTCAGATCTCGGTAATCGATGCAGACTCGCACTTTCCCATTCTTCTTCATGATCGGGACAACATTGGCAACCCAGTCGGGATGTTGTTCTTCCCGGATGAAACCGCAGGCTATCAACTTCTTGACTTCAGCTTCGATGGCGTCCATCATATCTGGGCGGAACCGGCGTTGGTGCTGCTTCACAGGCTTCGAGTCGGTCAATATATTGAGTTTATGAGTAGCCACTTTCGGGTCAAGGCCTGGCATGTCCTCGTAATGCCATGCAAAGACGTCGATATATTTTTTTATCAGCTGGATAACTTCTTCCCTTTCAGTTGGGGAAAGATTATTACTGATAAATATCGGCTTTGGCAAAAGTTCACCCCCAACATCAACCTGGATAACTTCGTCTTTGGTGGGAGGTTCACTTTGCTCGAAGCGGAATTCCCACTGCGTATCCATTCATTGGGCCCAAGAGTCATTCTCAAACGGCTCAGAATCCTGTTCATCTGCTTCAAAGGGATCTGCCACTACCATATTCACTGATAATGTTTGTTCGAGAGCATCAGGTGAGCCAGAGGGCGACGAGCCGTTCTGAGAAGAGGAAAAGATATCCTCGTCCGACTAAGAGGAGGTGGCATACCCTAACCCGAAATGAGTTCGTTGATAGTAGGGGTCGCCGTGGTAGGTATGCGGACGATAGGGACCAAAGTCTTCCTTGTGCCACCCGTATACAAAATATTGGCCATCTGGGTGGCGGATAATCTCCGAGGAGCGTGTCTTTCCGTCAATCGAGCCTTCTGTACGCTTAGGGACGTCGCCTGGCGTAATTTCGAGCTTCGCTCTGGTTGGCGTAAGGCTGAGGATGTCCTCAGGAGGCCATCAGCTTCTCGCGTAATTTGGGGGGCGGGTAGATTGTTCCCTTGCCGGCGTGAATGCTGAGAAGTTAAGTAGCTTGCCGCTTGCTTTCCCTTGCGGAGATCACGGGTGTCATCTGGTTCCCCGTAGAGGTCAGATGTTGTCTTACGCGCGGAGCGTGCTTTGTACTTCCGATTTGGCGCTGAGGCATCATCAGAAGTTTTGTCTATTCCTCCACGGACGGGAGACTGGTTTTTATGCGTAGAGCGCAGTGGATACCTCTGGGTTAGCGCTGAGGCTTTGCCCGAAGTTTTGTCTGTACCGCACGTAGCGGGAGACTGGTTTCTTTGCGTAGAGCGCAGTGGATACTTCTGGGTTAGCGCTGAGACTTTGCCCGAAGTTTTGTCTGTACCACACGTAGCGGGAGACTGGTTTCTAAGCGTAGAGCGTAGTGGATACTTCTGGGTTAGCGCTGAGGCTTTGCCCGAAGTTTCGTCTGTACCGCATGTAGCGGAAGACTGAATTTTACGTGCAGGGCACGGAGGGAGCAATGCTACAACCTCATTGGTCGGAGAGGTCGGAGAGATCGGAGAGATCGGAGAGTCCACAGGGATGGTAGAGGATGTCCTGGGCACCCAGACCTTGCGCAGCTTTCTGTTGTCTTAGACGGAGAGAGGGTGAGAGCTACCCCCGGTTCGGAGCATGTCTTCGTAGGCAGACTGGTCGAACTGGACGACCAGTGTCTTCTTCACGGATCCCACGGATACCGCATCGTGTTGAGCAATCGCTTCCTCATCAGAAGAGAAAGATGTCCCCAGCAGAGTCGCCATCTTGTTTGTGGTGGAAAATGAAAGAAGGAAAATGTATTCAAGACGGGGTTTATACGAAACCCGTATTCTTTGGTTTACAAACAAACTTGTACAATTTTGATCCTATACGAGGATGTGGGAGTACAATTTATTTAATCTGGGTAAATATTGCTATAGGTGTTTGATCTGCAGTCGATCACTTTAGCCCTAGGACCACACGATGATGAAGAAGTACCGTAGAAGACAGAAAGCAGCTTCGAAGGTTGCAGAAGAGGGTGGATGCACGATGCCAAAGTCGTCGATCCCTACTCTTTGCCTGAGCTCCGGATTCTTCTCTCTCTCTCTCTCTCTCTCTCTCTTGACCTCTGGTTCAATCTTTCTTGGAAGTTAGACCTTGTTCGATCCTTCTTTCAAAGTTTCGACCCGTGGTTCGATCTCTTTGGAGGTTTTTAGACCAATTCCTTCGACCTTTTCCTCTGTTGATAGAGGTCTCTATTTATAGAGTTTTGGTGACAGTGACCACTCCATCGGTGTAGAAACCGAGGAGTGGAAAGTACAGCACCCTTTTACACAACGGTTAAAATAACCAATGCCTGCGTATAGATGATCCTTTGAATGAGCATGTGACGCGGGTCCAACTAAGGGACAAAATGCGTATAATCGCTACGAAGATCACGGCGTAGAAGCCACGTAGGTAGGTATCCCTTGTGTAGAAGAGGTGGGCGTAGAAGCCAATGTCTGTCACCATGGCGTAGAAGCCAAGACAGGCATAGAAGCCGAATAGGCGTAGAAGCCGAGCGGTCATAGAGGCCGAGTGGGCATAGAAGCCGAGTGGTCATAGAGGCCGAGTGGGCGTAGAAGTCGAGTGGTCATAGAGGCCGAGTGGGCATAGAAGCCGAGTGGTCATAGAGGCCGAGTGGGCATTGAAGCCGAGTGAGCACAGGGGCTGAATGGGCGTAGAAGCCGCTGCGTACCGTGCCAGAGTGCTGATGTGGACGTCTTAGCCGGAATTACGGCTTTTGAAGATATAATCAAATCTCTTGCATTAAATGCAGATATTTGCCACCATCCTGTGCATTAAATACAGAGGCATATTTTTAAAGGTCTGCAGCCCTTCTGTGCATCAGTCGCAGAGACGTGCCTCGAGAAACTGTCACCGCTCTGTGCATTAGACGTAGAGACGTGCCTCGAGCCCCGTACGGAGTACAGCTTTTGATGTGGCAGGCGGTTTGTCTACTACAGAGCATAAACAGCTCGTCTTCCTGTGTAAAATAAGGCAGCGTATCCCTTCGTGCACGTAAAAGCGATTTACGCAAAGGAGATGGCGGTAAATGACAGCCTGGGTCGCAGTGCTGTGCCATCATTATAGCCGTCGTCTGGGTAGTCGAGCAGTATCCCTTTCTCAGAAGTCCAGATGTCAGGTTCATTGCAGGATCTGACAGGTTCATTACAGGATCTGACAGGTTCACTTCGGAGAATACGAAGCGTCTCTCGTACACTTCAATGCTGCGTTGAAAGAGGATGGATTTTACGCCTAGGAGTCGATGAAGCACCCTGTTTATGCTGAAGCGGCTTGGACGTACTGCCTTACGCGGATGGTCCTTTGAGCTTATATTTCATGCTGTGTTTAGCGGAAAAATCTCTATTGCACACTTGATGGCTCTGAAGGCCTCTGTTTTATGCTGTTGTGCATCAATATGCTGCGTATAGCCATCCGACATCTTTTTCATGCTTCTACAGTTAGGTATGATACTGGTCAACTAGGGTCAGTGTGCGTCAAGTTGCACGGACGTCGCGTCTGTAATTGATGTGTAATCCGACAGTCGGTGATACGGGTCTTGCTAGTACGTTGAAGTACATATGGCAGTCTGCTAACAGTTCACAGGGTCACAAGGTCATGTGTAGTTACGGGGTATCCGTATTTACACTCGGGTTACCTAGTAGAGATACATATATAAATATACATATTATACATGTTATTAATTATAACCATTAATACTCAATACATATATAATATATATTTGAACAATTTATATATATATATACATCACATTGAATAATGTACACATATTAAATATATGTACATACTATAATATACCAATTAAACAATACTCATATACAATATATATATACATCATGTGTATGCCAAAGATACATTTAAATATATCTATTAGTTTGAGAAAAGCTATATATATATATATGTACCATTATACATGTTATTAAATATATACTATATGAAAATACCCAATATACATACATACATATATATATATATATATATATATATGTATATGAATACATATACATATATACCAAATAATTATACCTTAAATACATACTAAATACTAATACACTAATTTAATTTATACTAGTACATATTATATAAAAATAAACCAATATTTATACATATGTATATATATATATAATACATATACTATATTACGTATAAATATATATATACATTACAAGTATACTATCTACATACATAAATGTATACATCATACATACGCACGTACACGAGGGGGACCATACCTGCACACGACGACGGCGAAGACAACGAGGAGGTGGTCGTCCCGGCCGAAGGGAAGAGGCTGAGGAGCTGTGCTGGATGCAGGAAAGAAAAGAGGCTCGCCGGGGTCGTCGTGGGTGCTGCACAGAGAAGTTGTGTCGAGGGGGAGGATCGACGCCGAACTACGGCCGCGGAGCGGGGTTTGCTCGGCCGGAGACAGTGTGGTGGTATTGTGTTTTTGTGAAGAAAATAATACAGTTTTTTTGTTTAAAGTAATAATATTTATTAAAATTATAAAAAAAGGCAAAAGTTGGGGGAATTTGCGTGGAGGAGGATGACCCGCCAACTGAGTTGGCGGGGTGCTGAGTTGGAGAGCAACTCGCCAACTGAGTTGGCGGGGCGCTCTCCTCGAGAGGCCGCTCGCCAACTCAATTGGCGGGGCATATTGAGTTGGCATAGAACCGTTGCAATCTAATCGTCAACTGAGTTGGCGAGTAAGGATCCATTTTCCGACCGTTCTACAATGGCTATTAACAACAACGGCTATTACATTCTCCCTCTATAAATTACCTATCTCAACCAAATCATCTCACACTCAATCTACTTCCTCTATTTCCTCTCTTCCCTCTAGCAAAGTCTACAACACTCTTTCTGTCTCTCTGCCTGCAGCTAAAGTTCATTTGATTTTTCTGTAGCAAAAGTTTTCAACCGTCATGGATCGTAGCGTAAGAATTGTATGCTCGCATGGCGGTAAAGTAAATGGGTTAAATTACGAAGGAGGAGAAAGTATAATTTTTTCAACTTATCCGAATATTAGTTTTAAAAATATACGTAATCATATTATTGAACGTTGTTCTATTCATTATTATTTTATTCTGAAGTCTATTTTTTGTTCTAATTATTTTTTGATAGATAGTGAAGATGCATGGAATTATATTCTTTAGATTAATTCACAATCACGGTATATAAAAATATATGTTATTAAAGTAGCAGCAACCTTAGATAGTAGAAATAATTAATATTTTTTCTGAATATCAGCATGTTAGTTCGGGTGCTAGTTCTTCTCAACAAATAGTTTCATTTATCCAAGAAGGTCATTCATCAGATGAATCTAACCATGATGATGATAGTGACAACGACGATGGAAATAGTGATAATTTAGTTGAAAATGTAGATTATACGGTAGATGATGATGTTGTAAAAGCTATCACTGATAAATTATTTAAGGGGCAATCATTTCCTAGTCGTTCTCACTTTAGAAGCTTTATAAGTAATTTAGCAATTAAATATAATTTTAGTTGTTCAGCTAGTGTTATGAATAATGCTCGTGGAATTATATATAGTTGTGATCAACCGAATTGTAATTGGAGAGTATATGTCAAATCTATTGGAAATGGCGATATAGTTAAAGTTAGTACATTAGAAAATCGTCATTCTTGTTTAGGAAGACTTAGTACAGGACGCCATCGACTAGCTACCGCTTCATGGATTAAGACCATGATAATTGACATTATTAGAGATAACCAGTCATACAGTCCATCACAAATTGTTAAAGATATATATAGGGAGCACCGTATACAAGTTAGTTATTCCAAAGCATGGAGAGCCCGAGAGACAGCATTAGCTGAAATTAATGGTAGTTATGATGAGGCATACGCTAGTCTTGAGGAGTATTGTTATAGAATTATGGAGACAAATCCATGTAGTACATGTTTTATTAAAACTGCCGAAAACAATAGCTTCCAACAAATTTTTATTTGTTTTAAGTCATGTATTGATGGATTTTTAAGTGGATGTTTACCAATTATTAGTAATGATGCTACATTTCTTTCGTCTAAATATCAAGGTATCTTATTTATTGCTTGTGCTCACGATCCTAACTATCAATTATATCCTATAGCTTATGTTGTTGCTGAAGGTGAGAATAGTGATTCTTGGTCTTGGTTTTTAAATTCTCTTAAAATATCTTTTGAAAGTTGTTTTAATGATTGGAGTACAGTTTTATTTATATCTGACAAGCAAAAGGGATTAATAAATGATGTTCGTGCTATTTTTCCTGCATCTCCTTATTTTTTTGTATTCAATATTTTAAACAAAACATGAAAAAAGTTACAAAATAACCAGTATTTCAACGCTTGTTAGACTCGCTTGCTAGATCATATAATAAAACGGATGCAGAGAGTGTGTTTGATATAATTAAAGCCGAGAACATAATGTTGTACGATTGGCTTATTGGTGTAAACGATGAAAGTCGTCGATTTGAACATTGGATAACAGCGTATGCTACTTGTCCTAGATTAGATATTAACACTTCTAATCTTGCTGAATGTTTCAATAGCTGGATTAAAAAATTAAGAGATAAGCCAATAACAATACTTCTCGATGGTATTAGAGCCAAGATTATTATACTTCATGACAATCGTAGAAAGTTTGCTGAAAATATAGACACAGATTATTGTCCGAAGATGTTAAAAAACATGGCTTCTATTATCAAAGAGAAGAACCACCTAGAAATATTAGCTATTGATAGTTATAAGTTTGAAATAATAGACCGGGCAACAAGTAGAACCTATATTGTTAATATAACTGACAGATCTTGTATATATTTTAGATGGTACCATACTTATATACCATGTATACATGCATGTTTTGTTTGTAGATATTGCAATATTAGTATTGATAATTTTTATCCTGCAGTATTTTCGACGGAAAACTTGAAAAGTGTATACGCACCAAAAATGGAGCCAATTCCAGTTCCCTACGAGATCCAAGCTCCTTTGGTAAAAGGACAAATTGGGGTGCCAGATGTAAGACGTAAAGCCGAAAGACCAAAGAAGAACTGTATCAAACCCCTGGATTCATCGACAAGAGATCTACGTTGCAGTAATTGTGGTGCTATGGGACACAACCGAAGAAGATGTACTAGTCAACCGAGAGAGTAAAATAGAATTGGTCAATACCCAAATATTATGATAAAAAATCATTACAAATTATACAAAAATTGTGATCATACAATGTTACAAATTATCTACTAATCCTTGTCCTCGTCTTGTTGAGTTTGGGTAGGCAGTGGTGCTGATGGAGTTGAAAAAATTGTGTGAATATCTGGTAGCTTTCATCTCCAACAGTCTGGTAACTCGGACCCGCTCCAGCATACTGGTAACTAGGGCCCGCTCCAGCATACTGTCACTCGGGCCCGCTCCAGCATACTGGTAACTCGGCCCCGCTCCTGCATACTGGTAACTCGGGTCCGCTCCTGCATATTGGTAACTCGGGCTCCCTCCAACATACTGGTCACTCGGGCCCGCTCCAGCATACTAGTCACTCAGGCCCGCTCCAGCAGTATCCCGTCGCCGACGACGAGAGTGTCTCTGTCGTACTAAGCCGGTCGGATAGTCCGGTGGAAGACGGGATTATACTGGAGGCATTTTCGGTTCCCGTCCAATACCCAGATGCTCAACAGGAGTCACAAGTTCCTCCATAAGACGCCGAGTGCCTGGGAAAAGGTTTCTATGAGATCGTTGTAAATGTTGCCGGTATACACCACTCTGAAATTTGAAACTTGTAAATTAATATATTTATCATATCTATGTATATGTATTTTTGAAAGTATAATGAAGTCATACCAAATCATGCATTCCATCGACAAAAGCACGTAGAGTAGAATCGTCTACGGATCTACTCTTGAACCTTTGCTCCTCGTAGTGGTATACTCGGTTGCTCATAAGAGGGCATCTCCACCATTGCCTATAGTCCAGGCTACCCATGTCTGCAAAATGTAAACAAAATTTTAGCAAACTATTTACACTAAATCAATACGAATAATGAGTAACTTATAACTTACATTCCTTAGAAGAATTTAGTCTGGGAGACATGTCCCTCACACTATAATTCTCGAACCGATTATTCCAGTCAGCAACGAGACCAATGATTCGTTGTAATGCATTTGATGTCTCATAACCGACTGTCGGTGTATCATCGAGAATTATTGGGGCCATTCCGAATTGCCGAAGAACACGGTCTGCCGGATGGTACATGGTGAACCGATCATATATAATATGACATCTATGTAAAGTAAATGCATATGATGTCCTCTTAATTTCTGGAGCATCAGGTTCACATGAGTACGGTAACCAGGTTACCTATTTAAAGATATTGTATCAATTAGATGTGATGTTTATCTACGATCAAAACTTAAATAATTTAAAGATATTTATTGCATATTTAAAAATTACCTCATTATACTGCAATGTATCAAATTGGCTACGATAAAGTGATACAGTCCTGTATTAATAGTATTGATAATCCACTACGTCTGTAGGCCAGCACATAGCAACTGAAAATACTCCAACATCACTGAGAATGCTGGTAACAGGCCTACCAATATAGAAGTGCTCGTAGGACCAGAACTATAAAACAAAAATATGACATTGGTACAAACAAAATTTGCGTATAAAATTACTCTAACTTTTTAAGGTCTTTCATTCATACCTGTATCAGTGAAATACATCCATAAATACTCTTGCGATTGGATCTGACAAATTCTGTCAGATTTGCGTATAAAAAGGCAAGAGTAGCAGCTCCCCACGCATGCTCAGTAGGTTTTGTCAGATCATCCAAGAAAGGTAGAAGCTGCACATTTACCATATTTCTCGATGCATCGGGAAATAGAATTGCACCACATAAACAGAGCAGATACGCTCTAGTGCAACGAATGACCTGGATATATTAAGTGTTATATAGAATTTCACCACTAAATTAAGTCATAAACAAATTTACTAATAAAAATACATACCCGCATTTCATCTACATTAACCACCCCATCAATAGTTTGATGTAGGTCCATAAAGTTGCCACGGAGCCATGTAAATTTCATAAAATTGCCGTCTTTTAGACTTGATGGAGGGCTAACACCGAGATACCTCCTGATCTGATCAGATCAGATCCCTTTAAGTACGGATCAAAATATATAGTGTTACCTTTAATAGGTAACCCTAGTATATTCGCCACATCAAAAAGGGTACTGATCGTCATCTCGCCGAATGGGAGTTAGAAAGTGTTGCGTTCGGGCCACCAACGCTCCGCAAGGCTTACAACTAAATGAAGATCGTGGATTAAATATCTAACACGATCTATATAGTGGAATCCAAAGGATTCCATCAAAGCCTTTTGGACCGAATTTAGCTCCCACGTACGATAATTCCTTTCGGCCCGCCAATGTACATGGATCCGGGTTCGTAAACTAAGATCATGGTCGTATAACTATAACAAATATATGCATTATATTTTGTGTATAAATTAATAAAGTTGACAAGTTGTAATTTCAAAAATTACCTCGCTAGTAAATATCTGACTAGAAATGTGGTCTTCGCGTTGCTTAATAATAAGCTGGGTAGTCGGTCCGCCAGGATTACGACCGTCATTGTAGGTAGTCATCTCCAAAAATCTAGATTATAAGATGTGTGTGAGGAGGAGTGTGTGAGGAGGAGAGACTTGTTGTGAGCAAGGAGTAGGAGTGTGTGAGGAGGAGAGACTTGCTGTGAGGGAGGAATGTGTGAGGAGGGAAGTTGCTGTGAGGGGGGAAGTTGCTGTGAGGGGGGTGTTTATAGGGAAGGAAGGGGAGGGGATGGGGGGGTCTCCGAGGAAAGGGGTGCGGTCGTGGGTGGGTAACCGAGGGGGGAGCGGTCGTGGGTGGGTAACCGAGGCGTCAAGGGGGGAGAGAAGAGAGCTGCCCGCCAACTGAGTTGGCGAGCGGTCTCTCGTAGACAGCGCCCCGCCAACTCACTTGGCGAGCGGCCTCTCGAGGAGTGCGCCCCGCCAAGTAAGTTGGCGAGTGGTCCCCCTGTCTGCAAATACCCCCAATTTTTCCCTTTTTTATAATTATATTATATTTTATTACTTTAAACGAAATAATCCGAAAATAATATGGAGAGGGTGGGTTTATGTATGTGGGAGGAGATGATGTGACCCCCTAGGAATTAGGGTCGGTCAAACCTAGGGATGGGGTTGCTTTGGGAAAAGGGGTTGAGGGAATATATATAAGGGGGTTGTGTGGTGGGGATAGCTCCATTTTAAATGGATGGCCATGATCCAACATGGATAAAATTCAACAAAAATGAGGAGAGAGGGGTTTTGGTTGACTAGTCAAAAAAGGGGGGTTATTTTCTTCATTTGGGTTAAACCAATAGGATGGTGACACATCATTGCAATTTTGCAATTAAGTCCCCAATAATAGGAAAATTACACATAAGTGGGTTTCTGGATTTAATTGATTAAACTAATGTGATTTGTGTTCTACAATTAATTGGGAGTACATGGGGCCAGAATTAGGTTGGGTCACAAATATCATTAGTGAAGAAGACTCAGAACAGAATATTACCCTAATTTGGGTTGCACGAAAATGGGTCAAGATTGCCTCCCATTTCGTTTGGAATGCACAATGATACTAAGTTGGAATTTATTTAGAAATTAAATAAATGTCCGCGACGAATATTGTGCGGCTAAAATGAAGCACAAGAGAGCATAATTACGAATTACGAAAAGGTCAGAATGGAAGGCGGGCTTGTCTAGGACAATGTTGTAAAATTTGTTGGAAGGCAAAGGCTAGGGTACCGCTCCAAATATCGAAGCAACGGTAAGACACAACAATTAAATAAAATTACGACAATTTAAATATAATTAAATATCATGCAATATTTTATACATAAATCATGAAAAGACGAAAATACCCCTAACCTGAAATGTGGGGGTGACAAGTCTACCCTCCTTAAAAGAATTGTCCTCGAAATTTAAAATCCTCATAGTAGTGTTTATTCATTATATTATTTTCCATCAATAGTTAAATTTACCAGCCCACATAATCATGAAAAAAATCCAACTTGACATTTCACAATTTTCAAAATTCTAAAATTATTGGATTCTTGAAAATCCTCAAATTTAATCATCGAATTCCATTCGTATCATAGTCTCCTCAGAATCTGATGTTAGTAATTAAAACCCAAAATTTGATACCTAATCCTCTAATTTAATCCAAACAATGTACATTTTTTATAAATTAAGAAATTTCATCTAAAAACACTAATCCATGAATCCAATAAAATTTTAAAAATCTCGTCCAAAATTTTGTGTTTAAACACTAACCCATTAATATTTTACTCCTCAAATTTTGAGTAAATCACTAAATACAAATTTTACTATCCTATCCTTTGATCGAAAATCCAGTCCTTGCACGTTTATAAAAATTTAAAATCTTATCTCAAAATTTGAATTCAACACTAATCCATTAGTGATCTAAATCCTTGATTCCTTTTTCCACACAATACTCCAATAATATAATACTCGCAAAACCCTTAATTGTAATTTTCAAGTAAATTTATATCTTGTAGTCAAATAAATACAATACTAATCTTCTTAATTTTCTCAAAATTTAATGACAATCTCAATCATTTCGTAATCTTCATAAAATCAATGTTTTAACAAGATCGTCAATCCTGTCATATCAAGTTATCAACTCTTTGTTTAAATTATTGTTTATCCTCGAATTTTAAGGCGCATTGTCTCTTTCTGTCAAACCATATCCTCTTCATTGATTCTTTACTTACATTCAATCCTCAACAATCAAAGTCTAAGAGAATCCTACCTACAGTTATAAAACATACAATCTAGGGGAAACATGCTTGGCTATGGTCTGTCTTGTCACGGTATTGCAGTCTCTGTCAGGGTGTGCTACTAACTATATTCTAACAAGAAAATCATGAATACAAGCTACGGTACTAGGGAATCAATCAATCAAAAGACGAAAAAGAAACATGAGAAAAGAAAAGAAGAAACCTGCTAACATATTTCTTGCAGTATCCTCTATCTCTAACATACACTTAACTCTGGCACATTCACTAACTAATTCATATTCTTGTACACTGATATCCATGTCAGTTAATCATTAGTCCATAAGACATCTATGAATACATACTCATTGCATATACCTGTCTATTAATACCTAAATCTGAAACCAAGAATCTTTAATATACCCATGGTTTAATAATGCATCCAATGTTTGATACATGTATCCCTTTAGTACCATAGTTTCTACTACAAGTACACCCACTGTTAGTTCTTTTACTCACTACAATTGTTTATACTGGTTATTCTTATCACTCAAGTGCACGCCAAGTGCAACACAACACACTAAGTAATGTTCTCCCTAATACAACTCTAGATGGACACCCAAAGTCTATTTGTAGTGCCATCTCAATCATGCCCAAGTCAACAGATCCTTACGTATGCACTTCATCCACTCATATACTAATATATTTTTCTTATCCGCCATAAAAAAAAAATTTCCTAAAAATAAAATCCTCAAAATCAATTCCTCGAACAATTTAAAGTAAAATGCATATACTTCCTCAAAGTCAAATACCCAATATCGAAATAAAATTTTAATCACTTCTAAAATCTCTATAGTTTTGACTGTGTTTATTGAATCAATTTTTTTTTTGAATCCTCAAACATTAAATAACATATAATCTCAACTCCTCAAAATCCTTAAAATTGCAAATTCATTTCCACTCTTCAAACGATAAAATTAAATTCACGAGTATACATATAAATGCTCACGGTCTCTAATACTCAAGGTGCACACTAATACCCCAATTTCTACAACTCTCAACTGTGTACTAAAATTGTACCGCCCGAATCACTTGCACTATTACTTCCAGATGGTCAAAGTTATCATCACACGTGTTTTCTCCAACGAGTTTCTATCTATATTAACTGATATACTAAATTAACATTATCATACAAGGCACTTACTATTAGCACCTTGCTCAACTAATCCTCGATATAGAATCATTAGTACCCTTGGTATGATAATACTAGCTTCATTATTGGATCATCTCCTCAACTTATTAGAACTCACGATTACTTGCACTAGTTATAACACCCATGTTTTACTTCACTCTCGAAGGCATATAGTTTCATATTTCGATTTATGCATATGTATCTTCTCTTAAATCCTTTACAGAATGTTACACTAGTTTGTGATACACTTTATATCTTACATAATCCATCTTGATGCTTCTCAACCCATGACACACCATTGGAATTTTCTAATACTCACGCTTCCACTTTCATGAACTTTTGTTTTTCGATACTTATCACCCCCTGTGCATCCTGCACATACCTTCTAGGCACTCTTTCACCTATTGCTTCCAATACATCACTTGTCTCAATATCAGGTGGTACATTCGTATATCAGTACACTCAGATCAAATCACTTGTCAAGGTCCTTCTTTTATCTGTAACACAAGTCTCACTATTTAGTACAATGTATTCTTATTCACTCACACTTTCCTATACACTTATGGGTATCCTCCTACTATGGCACACTCATTAAATTTCTTTATGCATATGCACTTCTTTACTCTTGACACACCCAAGTATCACCCATAAAATGAATATCATGCTCCATAGATCTTCAACACAATTCCTTGATACTTAATTGTTTACATATAACCACCAACTACATGAATTCATGACTATCCGGGACTGGCATGCTGACTCTGATACTAACTCTTGGAACCATCACTGACACTCTATGCTCTCCTTCTACTTATAGTACCAATACTAACCATAATAACACATATTATAGAACTATTGCTACGAGGTACTATGCTATAGATTAACTCTAGATTAATGCCTACTGCTCACATGTCCAACTAGGAAACACTTACAACTCACAAGCAACACTCAGTCAATACTAGTACAAGACACAAACATAATTGCAAGTCACTAACTATCATACTAACAAGGAATCCTCAAGAAAAATAAGCTCAAAAGGAACCGGATCAAGGACTGAAGGTATCTTTACTGCTAGTAAAGAAATGAAACGATGGAACAAGGTCATGTGATAACATAAATAGGTAAGTCTCAAGATGATACTTTAAGAACCATTTTAAGATACAACCTTATAATCATACACGGCTGTCCAAAATTATGACACTCAGAATCCTCGTCACGCCAATAAGAATAGATGCAATAAACGACAGGTTCCGTAACTAAGGTATACAACTCTATAATTATGTCATCTAGAATCTTCGCCACGCCAACCGGTATGGCTGCGAGAGACTCTAAATTTCATAACTAAAGTATGTACATCCAAGTCAGGTTTCTACGTTCTCGTCAAGACTAATATGGCTGCGATAAACTCTAAGCTCCAAAACCAAGTAGATGTTTTTACCTTTCTCACTGTTCTCATCAACATATGTCATCAGATGATACCATAAATTCTAGTCCGTAAAATTCATCTCGATAAAAATGAAACTCAACAACGACACCAAGAGTTTAAATTTAACAACTGGTCAACAAGAATCAAACTCAACAATGATACCCAGATTTTAATTTAACAACTGCTCAACAAGAATCAAGTTCAATTAACAACAAGCGAGAGCAGACGGAAACAAGGGAAAAGATTTAAATTGGAAATTGTAATAAGATTCTCAAGGGGTCGTCCCAGGAATCTTTCAAGAATTTGTGATTGAGTATTCTCTCTCAGCCTAGTATTCTATGTCCTATATCTTATCGCAGGCACGCGGTAATACAACTAATACGTCGCACTACCACAATATCGCACAACTTGCGAAGTTGGACCTGTATAGGCCACCACTAAAATGTGTCACGACCCGCACCCGGTATAGGGGTACGAGAGCGTGGGTACGTCCAGCCTACGTCGCAGCATCGACGGTAGAACGCTGTCTAGGTCATGTAACTATCTAATCAATCTCACCTGAATATCCAACTCCATAAGGAGACATGGATATCACAATATAATGCTGAAAATACTCTATCACATAAGCTCAAGCACGATGAGATATCAAAGCAAGCAATAAAATACAAGACAAGTCTAACGACAAAATAACCATACCTGCAATCAATAACATCCAATCCCCAAGTGTGTCGAAAACAAGTCCACTATGTCACAGTCTGGAAAAATATATTCAGTCAGAATTGGAACGAAATACACCTCTAACAGCAGTTCCACATATATTGATAAAACTATAATACAGTGTAAAGAAATACAGACAGATATAAAAACTGGCAATAAGGAATACTGACGAGCATGGATATACTGGAAACAGAAATACTGGAATAAGGAATACTGGAGCATATAATGTACATCTAGAAATAAAATAGAAATCAAAGTACAAGCTAGAATAATGAACTGGTATGTAAAGGTGTATAAGAACAATAACTAGAACATGTGGGGATGCTAGATCAATACACTAGAGATACATGTCAAAAATCATCTAACTAAGTGTGTGAAATATCAACATATCATGTGATAGGCTTGGGACTGATAAGACTCATTACATTGGTTAGCGATCATCCCTGAGGTCAGGCTAATCCATCCGGATAGCTACGATGCGAGTAATAGTTAGGCTAACCACATGTAACAGTGATGAGGCATGTAATGGTAAGGCTGCACCGACGTGAGGCGTGGGTGAGCTATGATGCATGTAAAGTTAGGTATGATCACATAAGCTACTAATATTTTCCCGTTTTTCCCCAGCTAGCATGATGGATTCCAGATCACGACTCCTCGTGACAGGTCTCAATGATGCCAACTCATATAAAGAACAGTGTCTGAGTCATGTACGCTATACAACAAGAGTTATAGAAATAATCAACATAATGGAAACTGTCAGAGAATGTACTCGCCTTGGGTCCTTAGCTGTCAATACCAATGTCCTGCTCCTGAAGTCTAGCAGGACGATCCAATAGTCCTATACACATATAATAAAATAATATAACATTGTATTAGACATTACACTAATCACACAATCAAATACACTGAACACGGGACTACGCTAGGTATGATACTGGTCAACTAGGGTCAGTGTGCGTCAAGTTGCACGGACGTCGCGTTTGTAATTGATGTGCAATCTGACAGTCGGTGATACGGGTCTTGCTAGTACGTTGAAGTACATATAGCAGTCTGCTAATAGTTCACAGGGTCACAAGGTCATGTGTAGTTACTTGGTATCAGTATTTACACTCGGGTTACCTAGTAGAGATACATATATAAATATACATATTATACATGTTATTAATTATAACCATTAATACTCAATACATATATAATATATATTTGAACAATTTATATATATATATATATATATATATATATATATATATATATATATACATCACATTGAATAATGTACACATACTAAATATATGTACATACTATAATATACCAATTAAACAATACTCATATACAATATATATATACATCATGTGTATGCTAAAGATACATTTAAATATATCTATTAGTTTGAGAAAAACTATATATATATATATATATATATATATATATATATATATATATATATATATATATACCATTATACATGTTATTAAATATATACTATATGAAAATACCCAATATACATACATACATATATATATATATATATATATATATATATATATATATATATATATATATATGCATGTATATGAATACATATATACTATTTTGTAGGAATACATATATACTTTACATATATACCAAATAATTATACCTTAAATACATACTAAATACTAATACACTAATTTAATTTATACTAGTACATATTATATAAAAATAAACCAATATTTATACATATGTATATATATATAATACATATACTATATTACGTATAAATATATATATACATTACAAGTATACTATCTACATACATAAATGTATACATCATACATACGCACGTACACGAGGGGGACCGTACCTGCACACAATGACGGCGAAGACGACGAGGAGGTGGTCGTCCTGGCCGGAGGGAAGAGGCTGAGGAGCTGTGCTGGATGCAGGAAAGAAAAGGGGCTCGCCGGGGTCGTCGTGGGTGCTGCACAGAGAAGTTGTGTCGAGGGGGAGGATCGACGCCGGACTACGGCAGCGGAGCGGGGGCTGCTCGGCCGGAGACAGGGTGGTGGTAGTGTGTTTTTGTGAAGAAAATAATATGGAGAGGGTGGGTTTATGTATGTGGGAGGAGATGATGTGACCTCCTAGGAATTAGAGCCGCTCAAACCTAGGGATAGGGTTGCTTTGGGAAAAGGGGTTGAGGGAATATATATAAGGGGGTTGTGTGGTAGGGATGGCTCCATTTTAAATGGATGGCCATGATCCAACATGGATAAAATTCAACAAAAAAGAGGAGAGAGGGGTTTTGGTTGACTAGTCAAAGAAGGGGGGTTGTTTTCTTCATTTGGGTTAAACCAATAGGATGGTGACACATCATTGCAATTTTGCAATTAAGTCCCCAACAATTGAAAAATTGCACAGAAGTGGGTTTCTGGATTTAATTGATTAAACTAATGCGATTTGTGTTCTACAATTAATTGGGAGTACATGGGGCCAGAATTAGGTCGGGTCACAAATATCATTAGTGAGAAGACTCAGAACAGAATATTACCCTAATTTGGGTTGCACAAAAATGGGTCGAGATTGCCTCCAATTTCGATTGGAACGCACAATGATACTAAGTTGGAATTTATTTAGAAATTAAATAAACGTCCGCGGCGAATATTGTGCGGCTAAAATGAAGCACAAGAGAGCATAATTACGAATTACGAAAAGGTCAGAATGGAAGGCGGGCATGTCTAGGACAAGGTTGTAAAATTTGTTGGAAGGCAAAGGCTAGGGTACCGCTCCAAATATCGAAGCAACGATATGGCACAATAATTAAATAAAATTACGGCAATTTAAATATAATTAAATATCATGCAATATTTTATACATAAATCATGAAAAGACGAAAATACCCCTAACCTGAAATGTGGGGGTGACATCGGCGACGTTCGTGTCGTGTTCTCACCAGCCGACATCGTCAACAACTTCATCAACGTCGCCACCTCTACAGAATCTAGCTTCTTGATGATCTCCTCCATAGATGCGTCGTCTATCCAATCACGTCACGTCCGCTCCACAACTCACGCTCGTCCTCGTCGTCCGCTCTTAGATCCGAACATGTCTCCCCTTTTTCCAGATCTAGGCATCCCTATTAGGCGCTGTCCCGTGCTGGTGCGGAGGAGGCGGCAGCACACATATCACAGCCGCCGTCGCAGCAGCAGCAGTCGCAGCAGCTGCAGCAGCAGTAGTAGCCGCAGCAGTCGCAGGACGGGGCAGCAACAGCGAAGGGCGGCCTGCGAAGGACGAGGGAGAAGAGAAGAGAAGGGAAGAAGGGGGGGCGTGGAAGAGTTCGGTGGAGGAGATCTAGGAAATCCTCCTGTGGGTTTGTGGAAGCTTGGTGACGGCTAGGGTTTGTGGAAACTTGGCTCTGATACCATGTTGAAATTAGTTGATTGATTTTATTGATTGTCTCATTGGCATTATATAGCCTTACAGTCATTAATACAATGATCTCAATTATTATGACAATAATCTCATAATGGAATATCCCGTGACATATTCTGCCATCCCAAATATGTCCTCAGGATATTCCCATGTGCTTATATTATACTTAAATATGACACCCAACATACCATATCAACAAAAACAACGGGGCTAAATGACCAAAACTTCTAAGCAATGAGGAGTCAGACATAATACTAAGGAACTCACAGTAATGATAGAATCTAATATCACTTCGGATTCCAATTGATCATCCAACCATAGAACAGAGGCCAGGGGAGCAGGATCAGCCAATCCTGTTCTCTAGCAATATATGATCAAGTCTGCAGTGCATTAATTTTGTATATCATCAAAATAATCAATCAATTTCAGCTAGATAAATTTACTCAATGACGAACCTTTCTTTCCTCTGAGCAAGCAGCTCCAATGCTTGAACAACACTGTGCTTGACAGTGCAACAAACACATCCATTAGCAAGCTCCACCCATTCTTCAACAGGCGTGCCACCCTCCCCCTCATTGATTATAGCCCTCTCAACCCCAATCTTCTCCCCGAATTCATTTAGTATCAATGCTATCCTCCTCCCATGTTGTGACTTTCGAATAGTATGGCTGGAAATTGTTTGCCTAGGTCAAGAAACCTATAGACCTGACACTATAATTTTCATATTGTGGATTTTGGACGAGCAAGAGGTAAAAGGAAAATATAAAAACTCATAAATATAGACACTTGTTGGAATAAAATTCATGATGCTACAATAATTAGGTCCTTTGCAACAAGTAGACATTTCAGATTGCAGATTGTAAGAGAAAACTTAAGAAAAAAAAGTTCACCATTGAAATATGACCTTGGAAGAATTTGCTTATAAGCATCACTTTAAGTTTAAAGAAAAATATAATGTCGACACCATACATTCTACAGTAAACTTAATTGGACCATTTATTGTTTGTTTTCATCTACATTACCAAAACAGGGTGTCCCAATGCCTGATACTCCCGTTTATGCAGGATTCAGGAAGCATCAAATTGTATGTAGCCATAACCCACCCACCCCACCCACCCCTAAAAAAGTAAAAGAAAAAAGATTATGAAGAGGTGGTTTCTGCGGCTTGAACTTGCATCCTGAAACAAGCCTAACCGTTGCGCCAAGTGACACCTTCTAAATCTTAATTTATAAAAAATGATTGAGAAATGCTATTTTTCTAGTACTCATCTATCAAACAGTTAAAAATTAAGAGAAAACAAATAAAACTATTGCAAAATGCTAAATATAACAAGTACAAGAAGGTTTGAATATACATAGGTCCCCAAAAATTCCAAACAGATCAGAAAAATATAACTATCCCAAATATTACAATCTTCTAACTATAACAATTTCCAGGAGTGGTAAACATAGCGTTTGTGGCATGAGTCTCTAGATTTTATTATTTGAAAACATGTCCTAAAAATCTAATAAAATTCTTCTTTTGGGAGTCCTTCTAACATGAACCTTTGTTGTTATTTGATCCTAGAAGAACCAAAAGCGTACAATATAGAAAACTAATACTTATAATATCTTCCAATACCTTGGCCTATATGTAAATACTTTAACTATGGGTCAATACCTTGGTTATAGGATCACTACCTTGGCTTTGAGCAAAATCCTTACCCCGTATCCCAATACCTTGTTTGTATCATGATATCCTACACCGTATCAAGATACCTACTCATAATCCTAGTATAAACCCAAATATCTTAACTATGAACTTGATACCTCAACCAATATCTTATCAATCCACTATCCTTAACAATAACTCAACCACACACACACACACACACACACACACACACACACATATATATATATATATATATACACACACTACTCCACACCAAGCACTCACACACTGGCAACCCAACCACATTCTAGCACACACACAACATTCACACACATCACTCCTCACTGTTCAGTCATACCCATCCCTAGCACCTCACTCGCATCACAATGGATCACTCCTATTGCCCGCAGTTTCCCCCCAACTGCTCTAAGTACTGCCTTCAGTGCAGTCCCTACATCAACAGTTGCTGTTACAACTCCAGAGCTGCAGAATCCCACCTGAATCAGTTGCTCCACCCTCAACTACAATAATCCGAGAGCTCCCCCCCCCCCCTAGGCCACTGCAGATCACTCAGCTTCCTTCAATATCAATTACACATGAACACCACACTTAGCAGCAAAAGTTCTGTAAACTGAAAGCACTGCACAAGCTCTCACCACTCATCTATACACCTTCCTTCCCTCAACCTTCCACCACACCAACACAGTTACTACTACCTGATCAACTACTCCCACACACTGCAAACTGAGAACACACCCATCAAATAACTGAGCCTGCACTACCTGGTATCAACCCTCACACCTGAACAGATTCCTCACAACCTGCAACAATGCTACCCCATGCACTGCAACTCCACTATTCTGCAACCTGGTTGCAGACCAACAACTCTGCACAAATCTGAACATCCAAGTGCACACTGCATTGCAAGCCCCAAACACCACACTAATAGTTGCTGTTGCACCCTTGCTGCCTACAACACTGAAGAGCTAATCCCCCAATCCCAGAACTGTCCTACCCGAGCCTGTACATCAACTCCATCATCCCCAAAACCTGGCTGCTTCAGTCCATACTCGAGCCATTAGTTGCTGTGTGTAACAGCAACAAAGTCACCATTTCATACACCACAACTCTAAACAAGCCCTTCCCTCACTGCATACACTGGCAATAACTCCCTCACTGATACAATAGTATCAGTTTCCTCCCCATATGAACCCATTGACACACACACTGGTACTCCCTCTCACAGCAAAACACACACACACACACACTAGACTCAACCTCTCAACACACTAGGTACTACACTAACACAATCCAAACCAACACTAGGATACCCATAATACTCTCATAAGTATCACAACACCAACACATGTATCTCAACCAATAATCAAACACCTTAAGTGCACCATGATACAAACCACACCATGGCACCAAGATCAAACACCAACCTACATGATACTCACAAAAACCCCATGATACACCACCACATTAACCATGGATCAATGCATATGAATGAATTATGATATATAAAAAGTTAGAATAGTAATACATAGTGCAATTAATGAAGAACTATTACCAATTGGACAAAGACCTCAAATATACCCAAATTATCGACATGTATCATGGCGTATCATGATACGGCCTACACGTATCCAATTGTGGACGCATACACACTAACTAACCATAAATTAGAGTCTCTAACAATTAATGAGTAATTCTTCAAACATTTGGTGCACCAAATTAGGATTTTCTCCAATTTGGCCATAAAAACCACTAGAACTACCACAATATGGACTTCTAGCACCTAGTTCTCCTCCCTAAGGGTGGTCCTTTGCCAAGGATATGTTCCTATAGGTCAAATACCACAAATTAACCGTGAAATCACTAAGAATAGAAAATTTTACCTATTGGGATTCGGATCCCAATGAAACTCCTCCAAATGGACACATATGGATTGAAATGGACACAAGCTCCTAGAAATCACCCCTCCAAGTAGTGCTCATTGAAATCCAAGCTCCTAGGCCTCCATGGGATGCTAATTGAGTTGGAATGGGAGATATTTGAGTGAAAATTGATGGGGATTGATCTCGATTTGGGAAAAAACAAAATTAGAGGCGAAATAGAATAGCCTTGGGTCCATGCAAAATGTCTAGATTGCACCTATTGGTTGTCATGAAGGAATATTTAATTTAGATGAAGGATTCTATTCTAATAAAAGGAAATATTATATCCTGTCATTAATGAGAAACTAATTAAACCATCACTAGTCTAGTGGGTTTAGTTAGTTAAATTGTCTAAACTAACTAGCTAGTACACTCAGGACAGATAAATATATTAGAACTATTTATATAGTACAATAGCAATTATATTAAATGACAAATATAACCCTATAATGGGAAATTGGTGGTTACATCCACGCGTTGGAGGCATCCCTCAAATCTCCCGCTGCCATACGTCGCCCGCTCGACACCGACCCCGCCCACTTACTGAGGAGCCAGTCGACGCTTGACCCCGACTGGCTGGGGATGGACGCCGACACTGCCAGCTGCCCGCTCGGCTCTGTCCGACCCGGTTATATACTTCCTACTTCCGTAAAATTTTTGAAGAAATGAGGAAAGAATAAAAGTATGGAGGAGTTCCGGGGACAGAACAACTCCTGTCAAATAATCTCACTTCTGTCTGAAACCTCTCTGGCGAACCAAACAGAGGAACTGTCGGTACTGTTGTCCAGTTCCGAATATTGTCCACTCCCGATAGGGAGTTCTGCCAACCAAACAGCCCGCAAGTACGACACGCTTTCCATGTTGTAAAAGTCTTCTTTTTTTTTCTTGTAGTGGGGGCATAATGAAAAACTTTTTTTTGTGTGATGCCACCTATGGTAGGAATAAACATAGAGACCAGCTATTGGAGGCATATTTGTAGTTGGATTTTTATATGAAAAATAATGCTAGGTGTACATAGAAATCTTCTTAAAAAAGTTGACCCGTAGGAAGAAATCCAAAAATATAGATAACCAAGAAAGTCCAAGGTTAGCAAACATGAAACTTAGGTTACAATATAAATATTTTGCTTAGGTCTCGAGTGTAAATTTAGTTTGGTACAGTCTGTCCCATTGTTAACCACCACTACCACTCACATCCATCCATCTATAGAAGAAAAAAAATAAAATAAAACAAAACTTAACAGGTTTAGCTTAATTTTGGCAAGTTTGGCATGCATGGTCAATTTAAGTACTTTTTCATTGTTTAAGGTGACATTTTATTAAAGTACACTATTTTATTAAATAAATTTCAAGTATACTACTTTGCTAAATAAAACTTTAAGATCTGCTATAGTTTCAGAAGTAAAAAAAAACGATTCTAGAGTTGTATGATTAAGTATGCAATTGCCTTTAAAGACCCATAGAAAGAGCAAGTTGTATATGAGGTATCGGAGGAGAACTTCATTTTTTTAAGCTTAATTTCATTGTTGTAATCTTTGTAAAGTTGATCTACGGTTAGTCTAATTTGTGGTGATGGATAATTTATTTATTTATTCTTAATTGTCAACCCGACGTAACAGTATTTTTTTTTTTGGATCCGCCACCTCTATTGCCACCATTTATGAAATTGAAGACACTTACTCCGACTCCTATTCAAACAGAGTTGAAGGATGTCTCCCACTGTCACGTCCAGTCCCAAAAGTACACGGGACCAGGCCACGTGGCAATAGCCAACTGTCACGTCTCCGAGGATATCCTAATTTAATGGATCCTAACGAAGAGTGCTACGCTGTCCTAAAATACTAACATGTCCAATATCAATACCAAACATGTAATCTAATCTCATCCACAAAATAAACAACAAGAATGTACTAATAATAAATACTGGAAGATAAACGTCAGTCTCAATATATCATAGTACAACCAAGAATGTCTGGTGGGAACAAACCCACTACTATGATGAAGTAAAATACTGAAATGATAGATAAAAGATAATGACTAGGGCATCGGCTGTCTAGATAATGATGATCCCAATCCTAGGCAGAAGGCCTACCAACTGATCACAGAAACTCTGACGGTAGCACCTCTAACTCCTCAGCTGTAGCGTACCTCGTCTTCTGTCTTGGTCCGTATACGATGGGGTAATATGCCTCGTCCAAATCTGGAAAGGTACCAGGTCCTCAGAGGGACGTAACAAGATACATAAAAATATGCCATATATATGAATACTGAATAAAATAAATGCAATAAAGGGTGTGATAACCATCTAAATGAATGCAATATGAGGACAACATTGGTACGTATGGGTAGGTGTAGGCATAACGTCCATACCGCTCCGAAGAACGGGGCATCTGCATAATATAACGTCCATACCGCTCCGAAAAATGGGGCACCTGAATAATATAACGTCCATACTGTTCCAAAGAATGGGGCACCTGAATAATATAACGTCCATACCGTTCCGAAGAATGGGATACCTGAATAATATAACGTCCATACCATTCCGAAGAACGGGGCACCTGCATAAAGGGAGTTATCGGATACGTGGCTCCTCCGGATACCACTGATTCCAATATGTGTATCCCATACGCCTACTAGTTGTCCTCTTCGCCCCATGTAGATACACTAGTCGAATACTCGACGTACGTATCACGTATCTATATGCCAAGTCTCTACTAATATAAAATATAAACCTGAAATACGTACTAACCGTGATTCATGTCACACGCACTTATAGCTAGTCGAGTACGCGAACCCGCATCCCAATATGTAATATGAATGTCACTGTGAAACGTGTAAGAGTGTTAGGTCTCGGAGGATATCAGAGTATCCTCCCACTGGGGTAAGCTTTCTAGTGACTAGGTCATGTATACTAAATCATCGACGCATCCGTCGACTGCACCCGAGTCAATCTCGGACACGCACAGTCATATGAAATAAAATAATAAGATATCATACAACATATGCAACATTTAATTTAAACAGTAAATATGACAAGGTATCTTGCCTGGGTCCTGAAGCTGTGAATGCCAATAACCTGCTCCTGTAGCATCTCCTGGCTAATCCAAAGACCCTATACATACAATATAATATAACAATTACTGACATCAGACGCTAAACAATAAATACACACGACTACAATGCTACTCTCGGATATTGTCGCAATTACCAACTATTTCTGATTTGTACGAATACGTCCTTGTTTTCCATGTTCAATCATACTTAGTTTATGTCCAGGTGTTAGGCGAAGTATTAATCCTTGATGATAGGTCTCATGATTTAGGTAATTGCTAGTTATTAACCAATTTCTAATTCTTGTTAGTCAACATACCATCATATACCTAGTTAGGGTTAACTGAGTTTGTGTCCAACACTTACTAGTCTCGACACGACGACACAATGATCATCCATGGACACGATACGAAGAAGGAAGAGTAAGGTGTTTACCTAGTTTACTGGACGAGGATCTCCTTGTTGACGGGTCATCTTCCGACGAGTGGTGGGCGTCGGCGTCGGCCGGCGGCAAGACAGCAGCGGCAGCACTGTTGTAGTCGCAGCAGCGGTAGCGATGGTCTGCAGCGGCGGGGGCGACGCTGGAACTGTGCCTGGGGGGTGGTCGGGTCGTGGGGGACGTCGGGTAGGCCTGCCAGCGGCGGTCGGGGTGTTGGAGACTGTGGTCGTGGTCGGGGCAGTCAGTTTTTGATGGGAGGTTGATGCGGTTGATGGCAAGAAGATGGTGGCGGATGGGTGTCCGGTCAGGCGGCGATGGCTTTGAGTGGTGGTGGCGGATGGGTGTCCGGTCAGGCGGTGATGGCTTGGAGTGGCGGTGGCGGATGGGTATCCGGTTGGGGATGCTGGATTAAGAAGAAGGGGTCGGCTAGGGTTTGAGGTGGAATGAGATTGGTTTTTAGGGTTTTTTAGGTTAGAGGATGTGTATTTATACATATGTGAGGGGATTAGGGTTAACCTCAGTTTTGGGCCGGTCTGACTCCTCGGGGTAGGGGCTAGTCCTCATGGGAGATGCTCAGGGCTTGGTTAGGTCTTGTTTTGGGTGAACTTAACCTCGAATTTAATTAGATTAATATTGCACAAGACGTTCTCTTACATGAATATTGCGTAGTTAAAATGGGATGCTATAATAAGTATCTATGGTTACACAATGGTCAGATGGGTAGTCTGGCATGTCTAGAAGATTTTTGTGATATTGGGTTGAAGGTACTGCTAGTGTGGCGTTCCAATCCTCGTAACAACGGTGAGGTGTAATAAGACATATGATTGTCGTATATTTTTCTTAATTAAATCCAATTTAATTCTAGTCTTCTCGATTTAATTCAAATTAAACCCTAAATTGGTCGGGGAGGTTTACAATCTACCCTCCTTAGAGCATTTCGTCCTCGAAATTAAAAACATACGCATGGTAAGAACTACTGACTGGAATTAAAACTACTATATACCTATGCCTTAGAAGAGATGGGGATAGCGCTGTCGGATATCCTCCTGTAACCTCCGTAACCTAAAATTCTGGCTTAAATATTATTTTTAGGTTAATTTGGGGCTAGTGGATTTTTTTTCATAATTTTTAGTTAATTAAAAACTAGTAACACTAATTTTCTCGGACTTTCAAGAATTTATTTTAGATTCAAACTTAACTAAAAATATCCCAAAATTTTATTTTAGGTTCTAAATAGTCAAATATATTTTCTAAATTTTTCTGAAAATTTTCTGAATATTTTTTGTATTTATTGGGAGTTATTTAGACTAATAACTAACTTTTTAGGACTTTTAGAATTTATTGTGTAAGCCCAAGTATATATAATGGACCCACATAAATTTTCTTTTGTTTATAATATTATTATATATTTTTTGGAATAATTTCAGAATTTTTGGAATATATTTAATATTTATCTTTATTTAAATATGTAAAACTAATTTTTAGAGCTTTTCCTAATTATAGTAGGAAATCTATAAATATAAAATTGTCCAAAATATTTTTTTAGGGTTTCTAGGTTCAAAATATATTTTCTGTAATTTTTTCAGATTTTAATGATTATTTTTAATGTTTATTTTGAGTTATTTAGATTTAAAACGACTTAAATAATGTTTTGATAAAGGCAAATCAAAAATAGATAATATAAATAAAATCATCCAATCAGATTTTGACACATGTCAGCCTATAGATATCCATTCAGCCGCCGGTACATCTATATATATATATATATATATAATATAATAACCCTAATTATCCCATTATTTTAGAGAGAGAGAGAGAGATTTTTGGAGAATTGTCATCTAGGATTCATTCATCTTCCAGAAGCCATTGCGCATAGCTCCAGACTCCTTACAAGGCCTAGTTTTTTGTGTTAGAATGATATTGAGATTAGCTTTCTGATTATATAAATTCTTTTATGAAATTATGAGTATTAAATTCTAGAAAATTCGTAGAACACAGCATGTCCAAAAATAGACGTGTTTCAATGTTTTCGCGATTCCGGGAGAACCAGGAATCAGAATCATGAACCGTTTAAAGTTTTGGAAAGACAATGTCGAGATCATTGACATATGGTTTTCTTAGAATTTAATTATAAATATTTATATACTGTTAATTCTGTAGAACTTCTAGGTTAGAATTTAACTATCGGTGCACAATACAAAATTTGTATGTGCCTTAATTTCCAATCGAATTTGAATTCGGACGAGTCATAAATTATAGCATATTTTTGATGCTGAAATCTATAAGAAATCATGTATGAACGTCGAGTTTGTGTCGATTAACTTTTTGGTCACAGATCGCCTCAATTTGCGTGCCATAAGTCTCGAGTTGATAAAATTCAGTTCCTTTGGACAAAATTTAGGAATTAACCTAAAAATCAGAATAATAAGATTAAAATAAGATTTTAGAGTAATTATTCCAGAATTAAATAAATTAAAATAAATTATCTTTTGACATGGTAGATTTGTAATACATAGGCTATTTGGACTGTGACTTGGACTCTGATTCATACCAGCTAAGGACCACAGGCAAGTACATTCTCTGATAATTTCCATTATTTGATAATTTCTATAATTCTAGTATTTAAAAATATTACATCTGACTCTTGACACTGTGCTACACGGACTAGTATATAGATTGGATCTTTAGTCATGAGATGTTACATTGGTTATCGTATTGACATTGTACACGACATTGACATTAGACATTGATATTAGATATTGTACATGATATATTGGACATTGATCGTGTATCGTGAAGTGTCATGATTGGATCCACAGTACTAGTTGGGGGCGGAGAAATTGCTAGTGAGAGATGTGATCAAATCCCTATCATACAAGTGTAGACATTAATAGTGTTAATCATACACCTCACGTATGATTAGCCAGGCCATGTAGTCACCGAACAAGTTCCCAAGCCGATCACATTTCGAAACTACGATTTCAAACACTTTGAATATATATAGTTCTCTATTTATGTTCATATACTACATCACCCGTATATGATATTGTAGTTCTTCTCTTCATTTCATATATGCACTGACTGTACCACATTTGCCTATATTGCCTGTCTCTTTATTTTACCATTGCATTTACCTATTGTCTTCTCTCAGTATATAGCATCATCTATCTATTGTTTTATAGTCTTTATCAATTAACTGGAACTGTTATTTGAGATGTACTTTGCTCCATCCTGACTGGAAATATTTTTCCAGACTGCGCCTTAGAGGACTGGTGTCCGACATATTATGGACCATAGGGAGAGTAGCTGCAAACTTGGACTTTGTAGCAGGAGTGATTCCCGGGAGGTCTAGTCGGGATCACTAGTTATTTAGTTAGTTCTTTTAGCAGTTTTTGGTACCAAATTTGTCTCTAGCATACTTTATTGAGACTTGAATACTATTGTTGAGTTAGATTATTTCTATTTTAGACTTGATTTGTATTTTGATTTATTTATTCTTCGATATCTTATCGTGCTGTAGTTATGTGATTGAGTATATTATTCATATTATATTGTGATATCTGTGACTCCTTATGGAGTTGGATACTCGTGTGAGAATGATTAGATAGTATTGTAACCTAGACAACGTTCTACCGCCGATGCTGCGGCGTAGGCTGGACGTACCTACGCTCTCGTGCCCCTATACCGGGTGCGGGTCGTGACACCTCCTCACGTTCCCAGGTCAACTTGCCTGGTGCATGATGTCTCCATACGAAGTAGACTAGGGGGATAGTTTGACCTCGCAATACCTTCTCGCTCTTGTCCAGGATCTCGACAGGCTCCTCTTGGTATGATAAGCTCGGGCCGACTGTGATCTTTGAGTGGTCAAGTACATGGCTTGGATCTGGTATGTACCTCCTCAGCTGAGATACATGGAAGATATCATGGACTCCGTCTAAAGTCTGCGGCAATGCTAACCTGTAAGCAACCTCTCTGATTCATTCTAACACATCGAATGGTCCGATGTACCTCGGACTCAGCTTTCCTCTGCCTCCAAATCTGATAGTCCCTCGAGTAGGTGAGATCTTTAGAAACACGTGATCTCCAACCTGGAACTCTAGGGGTCGTCGATGAGCATTCGCCTAATGCTTCTGCCTGTCTTGTGCTTCTCGTAGATGCCCTTGGATCTTCTTTACTTTCTTTACTGTACGGACAACCAACTCTGGTTCGAGAATCTGTCGCTCGCCTATATCACTCCAACATACTGGGGAACGACATTTCCTTTCATACAACACTTTATAGGAAGCCATCTGGATGCTCGCTTGATAGCTATTATTGTAGAAAAACTTGACCAAATGTAAATGGTCCTCCTATGATCCTCCGAAATCAAGCATACACGCCCTTAGCATGTATTCCAATGTCTGAATGGTGCGCTCTGACTGGCCATCTGTCTGTGGGTAATACGATGTGCTAAACTTCAGGCGGGTACCGAGACTCTCTTGCATACTCTGCCAAAAGTAGGATGTAAACCTCGTATCCCTTCAGACACGATGCTAACTGGCACTCCATGCAGTCGCATAATCTCTCTCATGTACATCTCTGCTAAGACCTCTGTAGATTGCCCAACTCTGAAGGGTAAAAAGTGGGCGGACTTGGTGAGTCTATCTATAATTACCCCTACTACATTTTGACCACTAGGACTTCTCGGAAAGCCCATAACAAAGTCCATAGTGATGTGCTCCTATTTCCATTTCGGTATCGGAAGCGGTTGAAGTAATCCTGCAGATCTCTGATGCTCAGCCTTGACTTGCTGACACACCAGGTACTTCGCCACAAAGCGGGCTATCTCTCTCTTTATTCCATGCCACCAGTAGTACTGTCTCAAGTCCATGTACATCTTCGTACCTCCTGGATGAATTGAATAGATTGAACTGTGTGCCTCTGCCACCAACTCCTGACAAAGTTCTCCATTTGGAACATAGAGATGATCTCCGCATCTTGAAGCCCCATCTTCATGTATACGCAGTCATGTCTGTATTCCTGCCTCTGTCCTCTGTCGAAGCCTCTAAAATCTGGCATTTTTTGACAAAGTAGCCTTGATTCTCTCCACTAATATTGATTGCAACTGAAAACCTGACAACTGTCCATCTACTCTGGGCATAACAACCTCTATACCCATCTGTTCTAGATCTCTCAACAGATGTTGTTGGGTAGTCAAGAATAATGCCATAGGTCTCATGCTCAATGCGTCAGCTACTACGTTAGCCTTTTCCGGGTGGTACTACAGCTCAATATCAAAGCCTTTCATCACCTCGAGCCAACATCTTGGTCTTTGGTTCAGATCCTTCTGTGTATAGACGTACTTTACTCTTTTGTGGTCAGTGAATATCTCTACTCTTTCTCCATATAGGTAGTGTCTCTAAAGTTTCAGAGCAAAGATCACTGCTGCAAGCTCTAAGTCATGAGTGGGATAGTTCTTCTCATGGGTCCTCAACTGCCTAGAGGCATAAGCCACAACATTTCCATGCTGTATCAAAACACATCCTAATCCTTTTTCGGATGCATCGCTATAGATCACGAATCCTCCGGGTCCAGAAGGTATGGTCAAGATAGGTGCTATAGTCAAACGCTTCTTTAGCTCGTCGAATGCCTTCTGACACTCCTCTATCCAAGTGAACTCCTGCTCCTTTTGGGTCAAGCGGGTCATCGGCTCCGTAATCTTCACGAAGTTCTCTACGAACCTCCGGTAATATCCGGCAAGTCCTAGGAAACTTCTCACTTCTGAGACATTGGTAGGGGTCGGCTATGTCTCTACCGATGAAATCTTTGTCGGATCTACTGAGACGCCCTCTCCTAAGATAACATGTCCAAGGAAAGTGACACAATCCAGAAGAAACTCATACTTGCTCAGTTTGGCATAAAGCCTCTCTCTCCTCAGCGTCTCTAACACTAATCTCAAGTGCTCTTCGTGCTCCTCGTGGTTCTTCGAATACACCAAGATGTCGTTGATGAAGACTACCATGAACCGGTCTAAGTATTGGTAGAATACTCTATTCATCAAGTTCATAAATACAGCAGGTGCATTCGTCGGTCCAAAAGGCATCAATAGGAACTCGTAGTGACCAGAACGAGTCCTGAATGTTGTCTTTTGAATGTCTTATCTTCGCACCTTTACTTGATGATAACCCGATCTCAAGTCGATCTTTGTGAACACCACTGCTCCTTTTAATTGGTCGAATAAATCATCAATCCGTGGCAGGGGGTACTTTTTCTTGATAGTCAAAGCATTAAGGGCTCTGTAATCAATGCACATGTATACTGTTCCATCCTTCTTAGGTACAAATAATACTGGTGCTCCCCAGGGTGATGCACTAGAACAGATAAATCCCTTGCTCTGTAACTCCTCTAATTGTAGCTTCAGCTCATCTAACTCCTTCTTCGCCAATCGTTACACATTAGAAGATACTGGTGCTACTCCAGGTACTAGCTCAATGGTGAACTCTACGTCTATATCTGGCGGTAAGCTTGGCAATTCTTCAGGAAATACATCTTCGAATTCTGTAACTATTGGTGGGGGTGCAATCTCCATAGCTATGTAGGTTCCAGCTATCTGTCCTACTCCTTGCTCGACGATCCCTCGTATGTACTCGAACTCCGGTTGATTTGGCAGTCTAAAAGTGACGCTACCTTTCCGGCAATCCAGTATGGCATTATACTGGCTTAACCAGTCCATACCTAGCACACGTCAAAGTATGACATGGGTAATACCAAGAATCGTGCTCTCATCTCTCTACCACATATGACTACCGAACACGTTCTGATAGTGCTGGTAACCGGCACGATACCTCCTCTGGTAAGAATCTTCCAACTCTTAGGTAAGGGAGAAGTAGCTACTCTATGCATTGCTACAAATCTACTAGATATGAATGATAATGTAGCTCCAGAATCAAATAATGCAGTTGCAGGTAATGATGCAACTAAAATGGTACCTGTGATAGCTTCCCCTTCTGTTTCCTCCTCAGTAACTGCTAATGCAAAGGCTTATCCGTGCCTCTGCCCTCCGGTCTGCTATCGGGCTCGATCGACGTGTGCCTGCTATGGGGACCAAGGTGGTCCCCTCTGAAATCCTCCAGGTGCTGGTGGACGTTGGCCTCCTGGTGGGGGTAGTATCCTCGGAACTGGTACTGCTGGCCTTTGTCCTGTCTGGGGGGCCGCGTCCCTGCGCTATAGGCAGTCTCGGGCTTGGTGCTGACTCGCCCTACAAATCATGCATATCCCTCGTCTCTTTCGGCAGTCCTTCTGGTAATGTCCTATCTTATCACAGTGGTAGCAAGTCGAAAGCTTCTTTTGCTAGTATGGCGCTGCCCTCTGCGGTGTCTGTGTTCCGGAACGACGGATCGGTCCTCCTGCTCCGGGCTGGACTCTGGCTGGTGTGGTCGTGCTGGAATATCTTGCTCCTCTACCAATGGCCTCCTGGATCCTCGCCTCTGCAAGTACCTCCTCATAAGAAATCTTCGCCTGTGTGGTGGTATACCTCTGTAACTCGAAAGTGAGGCCGTGATAGAATCTCTGGGCTTTCTCTAGATCATTGGGTATCAGGACAGCACCAAATCTGCTGAGGGGGCTAAACTCCGTGTCATATGTATCAACAGTCATATTCTCTTGTTCTAGATAAAGAAACTTGGAGTACAGTGCATTCCTAATTGTGGCCGAAAAATACTTCGCATTGAAGTATTCTAAGAACTGTTTCCAAGTATGGTTCTTGCCTACACTGTGCTCAATAGAATCCCACTAGTGATGGGCATTGCCTTTTAGTTGGGCCCTCACTGCGGTCATCCAAAGGTCTGATTGCAGTTATGAAGCCTCTAGTAGCATCTCCGTGTTGGCGACCCAATCGGAGATCTGCTCTACAGTCTCGTTGCCTGAGAAAGTATCTGGTCCCATCTGTCGGAACCATCTAACAGTGCACCTGTCTGAGCTGGTGGAGGTGCTGGTGCTGGTGCTGTGACAGGTGTCCTCTCTAGTACTGCCATAAAACTCTGTCTCAACGTCTCAGTCTGATACCACTGTGCTTGCATCATAGTATGGAAGAACTGAAGCATCTATGGCTGTCCATCTGATGGCGACATCTGGGGGGGATAAGGTAGAGGTGGTGGTAATGGGACCTCCGGTTGTGCAGTAGGTGTCTCCTCTGATGTTGGCCTCTCAGTCTGTGGCATCGGTGTAGCTTCCGAAGTCTGGCCCTCAAAATGCTGCGTGGTGATCGTCTGTGAGGTTTGTCCTTCGTGCTACTGTGTGTGATCGCCCTGAGAAGTCTCACGCCAATATATCAGCGGGGCATGTGGTGATGTTTGTCCTCCATTTAGCCCCTGGGGTATCTCCTCTCCCTGGGTGGTGTTGGCTGGCACCACGGTACTGGGTGCACCTCGTCCACTGTGCAAGTTCATCTTGCTGCAAGAGATAGGACTTCATTAAAAAGAGTACAGAATCAAACAAACAGGATACAGATATTTAGAAGTAATACGAAGGTAGTTCAAAAACGTAATCAGAGTGGATGAGACCTAGTAATTTTTATCCTATTGCAGGCTCGCTGGGCATGTTACCATACCTCAATGATAAAGTCGGACCTGTATGGGCCACCACTAAAACTATGTCACGCCCCAGTCCCAAAAGTACACGGGACCAGGCCACGTGGCAATAGCCAGCTGTCACGTCTCCGAGGATATCCTAATTTATTGGATCCTAACGAAGAGTGCTACGCTGTCCTAAAATACTAACATGTCCAATATCAATACCAAACAGTTAATTTAATCTCATCCACAAAATAAACAACAAGAATGTACTAATAATAAATGCTGGAAGATAAATGCCAGTCTCAATATATTATAGTACAACCAAGAATGTCTAGTGGGAATAAACCCACTACTATGACGAAGTAAAATACTGAAATGATAGATAAAAGATAATGACTAGGGCATTGGCTGTCTAGATAATGATGCTCTCAATCCTAGGCAGAAGGCCTACAAACTGATCACGAAAACTCTGACGGTAGCACCTCTAACTCCTCAGCTGTACCGTACCTCATCTCCTGTCCTGGTCCATACACGGTGGGGTAATATGCCTCATCCAAATCTGGAACGGTACCAGGTCCTCAGAGGGACGTAACAAGATACATAGAAGTATGCCATATATATGAATACTGAATAAAATAAATACAATAAAGGATGTGCTAACCATCTAAGTGAATGCAATGTGATGACAACATTGGTACGTATGGGTAGGTGTAGGCATAACGTCCATACCGCTCCAAAGAATGGGGCATCTGTATAATATAACGTCCATACTGCTCCGAAGAACGGGGCACCTGAATAATATAATGTACATACCATTCCGAAGAATGGGGCACCTGAATAATATAACGTCTATACCGTTCCGAAGAATGGGGCACCTGAATAATATAACGTCCATATCGTTCCGAAGAACGGGGCACCTGCATAAAGGGAGTTATCGGATACGTGGCTCCTGTGAATACCACGGATTCCAATGTGTGTATCCCATACACCTACTAGCTGTCCTCCCCGCCCCATGTAGATGCACTAGTCGAATACTCGACGTGCATACCACATATCTATATGCCAAGTCTCTACTAATATAAAATATAAACCTGAAATACTTACTAACCGTGATGCATGTCACACGCACTGATAGCTAGTCGAGTACATGAACCCGCATCCCAATATGAATGCCACGGTGAAACATGTAAGAGTGTCAGGTCTCGGACGATATCAGAGTATCCTCCCACTGGGGTGAGCCTGCTAGTGACTAGGTCATGTATACTAAATCATCGACGCATCCGTCGACTGCACCCGAGTCAATCTTGGATGCGCACAGTCATATGAAATAAAACAACAAGATATCATACAATATATGCATCATTTAATTTGAACAGTAAATATGGTAAGGTATCTTGCCTAGGTCCTAAAGCTGTGAATGCCAATAACCTGCTCCTGTAGCATCTCCTGGCTGATCCAAAGACCCTAGACATACAATATAATTTAACAATTAATGACATCAGACGCTAAACAATAAATACACATGACTACAATGCTTCTCTCGGATACTGTCGCAAGTTTACGACTGATCGAATACAGCGTCATGTGTTCACGTAGCTAGGGTGTACACGTATTATGTTCTCGGTTAGAGTGCACCTTGAGACAGTAATTTACTAAAGTTAAGGGGGTTACCAACTATTTTTGATTTGTACGAATACGTCCTTGTTTTCCATGTTCAATCATAATTAGTTTATGTCCAGGTGTTAGGCGAAGTATTAATCCTTGATGACAGGTCTCATGATTTAGGTAATTGCTAGTTATTAACCAATTTCTAATTTTTGTTAGTCAACAGACCATCATATACCTAGTTAGGGTTAACTGAGTTTGTGTCCAACACTTACTAGTCTCGACACGATGACAAAACGATCATCCATGGACACGATACGAAGAAGGAAGAGTAAGGTGTTTACCTAGTTGACTGGACGAGGGTCTCCTTGCTGATGGGTCATCCTCCGGCGAGTGGTGGGCTCTGGCATCGGCCGGCGGCAAGACAGCAGCGGCAACGGTAGCACTGCTATAGTCGCAACAACGACAGCGATGGTCTGCAACGGCGGGGGCGACGCTGGAACTGTGCCTGGGGGTAGTCGGATCGTGGGGGACATTGGGTAGGCCTGCCAGCGGTGGTCAGGGTGCTGGAGACTGTAGCCGAGGTCGGGGCAGTCGGTTTTTGATGGGAGGTTGATGCGGTTGATGGAAAGAAGATGGTGGCGGATGGGTGTCCGGTCAGGCGACGATGGCTTGGAGTGGTGGTGACGGATGGGTGTCCGGTCAGGCGGTGATAGCTTGGAGTGGCGGTGGCGGATGGGTGTCCGGTCGGGGATGCTGGATTAAGAAGAAGGGGTCGGCTAGGGTTTGAGGTGGAATGAGATTGGTTTTTAGGGTTTTTTAGGTTAGAGGATGTGTATTTATACATATGTGAGGGGATTAGGTTTAACCTCGGTTTTGGGCCGGTCTGACTCCTCGGGTGGGGGCTAGTCCTCAAGGGAGATGCTCAGGGCTTGGTTAGGTCTTGTTTTGGGTGAACTTAACCTCGAATTTAATTAGATTAATATTGCACTAGACGTTCTCTTACACGAATAATGCATAGTTAAAATGGGACGCAATAATGAGTATCTATGGTTATACAATGGTCAGATAGGTAGTCTGGTATGTCTAGATGATATTTGTGATATTGGGTTGAAGGTACTGCTAGTGTGGCATTCCAATCCTCGTAGCAACGGTGACGTGTAATAAGACATATGATTGTCATATATTTTTCCTAATTGAATCCAATTTAATCCTAGTCTTCTCGATTTAATTCAAATTAAACCCTAAATTGGTTGGGGGATTTACACCCACCTTAGGGAACCCTTGGGCTAGAGGCCCTTGTTAGCCATCATTCGAATAAAAGTCGTATTATAGGCAAAAAAATTTATATCTCTCATAAATGTACAATATTTACGTAATTTCGAAAGATTCGAATTAGTATAAGAATTTTAAGCATGTAAAATTTTAAACGTATTTTGTACGTATTATTGATAAATTTGGCAAAAAACATGATGGTAACCTATTTAATTAAACAAATTTGACAACCCTATTAAGTATATGAAGTTTCTAACATCAATATTTTCGTTTAACGAATATTTGATCGAATTTTGTTACGTATTTTATTTATACTGTACTGATTTGTACTCATATTTTTGACCTTCCAATTTTTTTTTCTTTTGACGAATTGCTAACAAGGCTAGAGGCATGAAATAAACACAAAACTGAGTATGAAAGATGTGCGTAGTTTTACATAAGCATGAAAGGATTAATTTATCAAAGTAATAATTCACAATTGACAATCTTAAGCATTCTATGAGAATATGGGATGGTATGACACTCGACCATGTTGTAGGCTGCAGCCACGGTCTTTATTAATGGTCATCCTAATCAATGGAGTTACATAGCCCCTATTTTATCGAACTCAGTGGCTCTTGTGTGTTGGAAACGAAACACGGATACCGTTTCGCAAATCAGAGAGTACCTGCAAGAGAATCGAGAAAAACGTACAAACCAAAAAATACCAAACACAAATCGCAGACACAAAAATTTTTACGTGGAAAACCTAGATGAAAAAACTATGGGACGATCGGAGTACAACCTTGAAGAACCTCCACAAATAGAATAAAGAGATTACACCCTCTACAAGCTCCTCACCGATCCAACACGGATTATCGCAACTCTTTGGAACAGAAAATAGATTACACCCACAAAGAAAAAAGACGATGAGAAATACCCCAAATTAATCCCCTTCTCCGAAATGCCCCCTAATCCTTCTTTCTCCTCTCCAAAGTTGCAAGGACACTTTTGCCACCTTTTTTTCTCTCTCTTTGTTGTATATTGCATGGGCCTTTTTATAAACCCTTGCATGAATTAGAGTTCCAATATGGAAATATATATATGAAAATCTAAAATATTTATGGAAATCCAATTACATTCAATCATATATTTAATGAAAATCAAATCATAAATTAGCTTACCATAAATTGGAAATTAAATTTTATATGGAAAGTAATATATGAAAGATCCAATCATAAATATATAATTAAAATCAAAGATAAAAATCTAATATAATATTCGCTTACCATAAATATTCTAATATACGACGTTCGATGCACTTTTTGAGCTTTTTTGACACACGGATGGCGCTCGTCACACTCCGGAGTATTCTCCATATAGGATGGGAACCCCAACCACTCCAATAAATCTTTCCTTACTTCCTTCATTTCCATAATATCCCGTATCTAATGATACCGGGTCTCAATGTGTTTGGAACGGCTATGAAATATCTGATTCTTCACAAGATGAATAGCACTCTGACTATTATAAAATAAAGGATACTGCTCTTGCTTTAGCCAAATTTTCTGTAACAACTTCTTCATCCACATTAATTCCTTGCAAGGCTCTGTCGCCGCAATGTACTCTGCCTCTGTCATCGATAAGGCAATACACTTCTGCAACCGCGACTACCATGATACTGCTACACCAGGAAACGTCATCACATAGCCCAAAGTCGATCATCTCGTGTCTATATCTCCAGCCATATCAGTGTCAGTATACCCAACCAGCTTTGGCTCATCACCACCAAAAGATAGTCTCTAATCGACAGTGCCCTGAATATATCGTAGAATCTACTTGTACACACCATAGCATACATAAGTGTCACTCCAATGTACCCGTCCAGGATTGAAAATATACATGCTAACTATGCCAACTGTGTGAGCGATGTCTGGCCTTGTACACACCATAGCATACATAAGTGTCACGCCCCAGTCCCAAAATACATAGGACTAGAAATACGTAATATGCCAGCTATGCATTCGACCAGACTCTGGTCTGACCCGAATACGTATAAGCTGTATAATAAGGGTAACTATATAAGAATACTGAAAATATCTATGTCACAATCCACATAAAGAACAAAATATCAATAATGAACTACATGTGCTATAGTCGGCTACCCAGTAACACATAAGCTCGAATAGACTTGAGAAAGAAATATAAGTCTATAAAAACTAGGCCACAGTAGCAGATGAATAAGCAATATGAATAAATAACCATAACTTTGGTAGAAATGATATAAGTACCTGACACCAATACCTACATGACAAGCAACACACATCAGCAACTCCAAAGGCTCCATAATCGTCTATGCTGCAAAAATTGGCAGGGGACCAGGTTCTCAGAGAAACGTAACAAGGTACAAAAAAACAATAAGCCAAAAGTAAACAGTGTAATAAAACCTTAATCCAGGGTAAACTATTGTAACCAACTATGTGACATGCAAATGAGAGTATGGTATCGTACCCCGGGCTGGTACTCACGGAATATCTCAAGGGACACTTCCGTAATCTAATAGTACTCTCAAAGCTCCATATGGGGGAACTAGGAGGAAGCTATACATATATGTAATATCTTAGATTCCTCATAGGGAACCTAAAGCCTAATACACAATAAATAGTAATAAGTAAATATGCCCAGAGCACGATAAAGACTCTTCCCACCTAATGTAACCTCACGTCTCAATCAAGACATGTAAAATCATGACCTCTAACTATCAGCACAAGTCATAGTCAATATGTATAACTTCAGTATCACTATAGCATACAATATGTAGTCCTATCCAGAGTCCAAGTACTACGAACAAGTAGAGAAAGACTCTGTCACATGAATATCATATCCAGTGTCCTCTAGGTGGATGTGCAAATAATATTTGCACCAATCATGGGTTCAAAAGAATGATTCTCTAACTACGATACTCGACTCCGCAGGGGATGTCGGTACCTGAATCTTGTTCGAAAATAAAGTATCGTATAACGGCCGCAGGCTCAACAAGTACATCAACAAGCCACACAAATATAATATATAATACATAATTAATATTAAATAAATAGTTTAGAACTATAAATATCTTTGTTACTACCACATTCTAAAAATATGGGTATTTTTGTCTTTTTATTTTTTATAAATATTGTGTGTATTTTATTTTAAATAATTGCATGATATGTGTATTTATATATATATATTTTATATAGTGTTCTTTAATCCATGAGTTAGTAGACTAGAACTAGAAGCCCACTGGATGAACCCATGACCAAATTATAGGGTTATGGATTTAATTAGCATTTTTGGGATTCATTTATTGGAGGATTGTATTTATTTTTGTGATTATTATTCATTGTTGTGTCTTACCGTTTCTTCGATATTTGGAGCGCTATACTAGCTTTTGTCTTTCAACAAATTTCACACCATTATCGTAGACGTGCCTACCTTCCATTCGGACCCTTGTGTAACTCATAAATATGCTCTCTTGTGCTTCATTTTAGTCGTACAATATTCGTCGCGGATGTTATTTTTAAATTCAAATAAATTTGACTTTGCATCTTTGTGCGTTCCAATCAAAATTGGAGATACAATCTTGACCCATATTGTACAACCTAAATTATGACAATATTCTATTCTAAGTCTTCTACGTCCATGATACTTATGTCCCTCCTAATTTTAATTCCATGTACTTCCAATTAATTTTAGAACACCAATTGTATTAATTTTAATTAAATTGATGTAAGGACCCAACTTGACCCAAAATTAGATCTAACACCAAACCAAACCCCCATTTATACCCTCAAGCTTCGTCCTAAACACCACACATAATTTTTATCCAATACATTACACCAAACATGGTGTTTTCCCTCAATAAATCCAAAAAAATAACTTTCTGTGCAAATTTTTAATTGTTGGGGACTTAATTGCAAAAATGTAATCACGTGTCACCATCCTATTGGTCAAGCACATGAAGAAAATACCTCCCTCTCCCTTTGACCGGTCCTCCCTCTTTTTCTCTCCCCCTCATGATTAATCTTGGCCATCCATTTTAAATGGAGCCATCCTCAACACACACACACACACACACACACACACACACACACACCCCTATATATATACATATATAATCCCTCAAACCAACCCCTCTACCATTGCAAACCTCATCCCACGGTGTACAGCTGGCCCTAATCCCTAGGTTGTCAATATCATCTCTCTTACATACAAAACCATCATCTCCATTAATTATTATCATCACCATCAAACATCTACCCTAATCCAAACCTAAACTAAACCACTTCTTCCTTCATCATCCCTCTTCCCCGGCCTGCCATCACCGCCGGCCTCCTCCGCCGAAACTCGCCTGAACCTAGCATTCACCCGTTCCTTCTTCCACAGCCCTGCCTCACCGAAACAGTGACCCCGCTGGCCATCCCGACCTCCCTCAACCCATCTTCTACCGTCTTCACCAACGTCTACACCGTTTGACCGAACTGCCGACCGCCTGAACCCGGCCATCTCGAACCACCTGCACCGATGACAGCCACCGTTCCCATCAACACCATTCTCCTCCGCCGAGCCTCCACCACGATAGTCAACTTCTCCGTCCAGCCCCGTCCCCGTTCACCCGACAAGCATCGACCCGACCTCCTCGCCTGAACTTCACTGCCACAGCAACCTCGCCCACCTGAGAATCATCCTCCACCGTACCCACGACAGACCTCCACCGACGAGCAGCGACTTTATCGCATTCTCCCCCATCTCGACTTTCCCACGATCTCCACCACCTGGGAAACAGTCCGCCGAGCCCTCCACCCTGAACCGCTCCTCAGCACCACCCTCGTCGACCTCTCCTCTTCCCCGGCCACTTCTTCCAGCCACCATCACAGTTCACCTCTCCATCCCAGCCTGAACCGCGGCTGTCACCACCCTCCGCTTCTCCCTACCTCCCTTGCACCCGCTGCCAGTCCTTCCTGTCCTCATCACCATAACCTCGCCGAGCCCCTCCACTCCGGCAGCCATCATAACCATCATCAACATCATCACCTTAACCATTATCAACATCATCACCTTAACCATCATCATCATCATCGTCGTCATCGTCATCATAGTCGTCGTTATCATCGTCATCATCAACCCCGTGCGTGCCCGCGCAGGTTCGTACCTGTCCCCTCCTCCTTCATGATTTTATGTACGTATGTGTGAAATGTTAGGATTTAACGTATTCATTAGCTGTCGATTTTATGAGACCCTGCAAATAAACCCATCTTGTATACGTATACGTACGCGTATGCGTATATTATTCATAAGGTATATATATATGTATTTGGTATGTGTACATTATTTAATATGATATATATATTTAGTACGTATATATTATTCAATTTGATATATCTATATATGTATATTTAGTATGTGTATATACTGTGTAGCAATTAAATACTATACTAGTATATATATATATTTATATGTACTGAGAGACCCTAGTGTTAATTACGGATAACCCATATTTATATTGACCATATGACCCTAAAAATTGTTAGTAGACTGCCTTATGTACACTGACGTACTGGCGAGACCCGTGTTATTTTGACTGTCTGATCTTGCACAGCAATTACAGATGTAACACCCATGAAACTAGACGCACACTTGACCTTGTAGATGACAAGTGTCACCCCCTAGCGTAGTCTCTGAGTTCATTGTGTTATTGATTGTGTATGTTAGTGTATCGACTGATTTTGTATTATCATTAAATGATGTCCATAGGACTGTTGGATCATTCAGACAAGACTTCAGAATCAGCTTATTGGTATTGCCAGCAAAGGACCCCAGACGAGTACATTCTCTGACAGTTTTTATTATGTTGATTATCTCTATGATTTTAGTTGTATAGTGTACATAATTTTGACACTGTTGTATACACGAGTTGGCATCATCGAGACCTGTCACGAGGAGTCGTGATTGGAAACAATTGTGCTAGTTGGGGAAATAGAGAAATATTAGTAGCTTATGTGATCATACCCAACTCTACATGCATTATAGCTCACCCATACCTCACATCAGTGTAGCCTGACCATTACATGCCTCATAGCCTGTTATATGTGATTAGCCTGACTATTGCTCGCATCATAGCTATCCGGATGGTTAGCCTGACCTTACATGAATCATAGCTAATCATATATAACAAGCCTGATCAGTCCCAAGTCGATCACATGATATGCTGATGTGTCATATACTTAGCTAGATAGTCTATACATATATCTCTAGTATATTGATCTAGCATTCCTTATATTCTAGTTATTGTTCTAGCATCCACTGATATTCCAGTTCATGGTTCTAGTATACACTTGTATTTTTGTTTATTGCTAGTGCACCATTGATGATGACATATGCTCTAGTATATCTATTTTCAGTATCTCATTAATCCAACATTGTTTATTGCCAGTATTTATATCTATCTTGTATTGCTTTACACTGTGTGAAAGTTTTTGTCAATATACATGGAACTGCTGTTAGTGCTTGTACTTCGCTCCAATCCTGACTGAATATTTTTTCCAGACTGTGACATAGAGGACTTGTTTCTGACATACTTGGAGATATGGATGTTATTGATTACAGGTTAGACTATTTTTGTTGTTTAGACTTGTCTTGTATTTCATTTATTTCTTCGATATCTTATCGTGATTTATTTTCTGTGATTTAGTACTCCATATTATATTGTGATATCTGTCTCTCCTTATGGTGTTGGCTATTTATGTGAGATTGATTAGATAGTATTGTGACCTAGACAACTTTCAACCGCCAATGCTGCATCGTAGGCTAGACTTACCCACGTACTCGTGTCCTAAATTCTGGGTGCGGATTGTGACACATTTTTAGTGGTAGCCCATGCAGGTCAGACTTTACAAGTTGTGCGATGTCAAGGTAGTGCGACGTCTTAGTTGTACTACTGCGTGCCTGCAATAGGATATAGGGCATAGGATACTAGGATAAGAGAGGATACTCAATCACAAATTCCTTGAGAGATTCCTAGGATAACCCATGAGAATATTATTATAATTTCCAATTTAAATCTTCTTTCTTGTTCCGTCTTCTCTCACTTGTTGCTATTGAATTTGATTCTTGTTGATCAGTTTAATTCTTGGTATCGTTGTTGAGTTTTGATTTTATATCGAGATAAAATTTATGGACTAAAATTTTTGGATCATCTGATGACATATGATTGATGAGGATAGTGAGAAAGGTAAAACGTCTACTTTGGTTATGGAGCCTAGAGTTTATCGCAGCCACGTTAGCTATCGTGACAAAAACATAGAACTTGACCTTGGATGTACATATCTTAGTTATTAATTTAGAGTTTCTCGCAGCCATACCGGTTAGCGTGGCGAGGATACTAGATGACGTGATTATAGAGTTGCATACCTTGGTCATGGAACTTATCGTTTATCGCAGCTATGCTTACTGGCGTGGCGAGGATTCTGAGTGTCCTGATTTCGGACAGACGTGTATAATTATCAGGTTATATCATAAATTTGTTCTTAAAGTATCATCTCAATACTTATCCACTTCTGTTATTCTAGGACCTTGTTCTATCATTTTTTTTGCTAGCAGTAGAGATATCTTCAGTCCTCAGTCCAGTTCCTCTTTGAGCTTTATTTCTTTAAGGATCCTTGTTAGTGTGATAATTGGTGACATGCAATTAGGTTTGTGTCTTGAGTATTAGAGTTGACTGTTGAGAGTATGACTTGTGAGTCTGTAAGTGTTTCTTGGTTGGACATGTGAGCAGTATGCATCAATTTAGAGTTAGCCTGTAGCGTAGTACCTTGTAGCAATAGTTCTATCATATGTGTCATTGGTACTATAGGTAGAAAGAGGAGTAAAGAGTATCAGTGAGAGTTCCAAGAGTTAGTATCTGAGTCAGCATGCCAGTCCTGGATAGTCATAAATTTATGTAGTTGGGTGATCCATGTAAACAATTAAGTATCAAGGAAATTATATGGAAAAATAATGGAGCATGATATTCAATTTGATGGTTGATACTTGGGTGTGACAAGAGTAAAGAAATATATATGCATAAAGGGTATTAATGAGTGTGTCATAGTAGGAGAGTACCCATAAGTGTATAAGAGAGTGTGAGGGAATAAGAATACATTGTGCTAAGTAGTGAGACTTGTATTATAGATAAAAGTAGGGCATTCATATATTATTTGATCTGAGTGGACCGATATATGACTAATGATGGATGTATCACCTGATATTGAGGCCAGTGATGTGTTGGAAGCAATAGGTGAAAAAAGTGTTTAAAAATTGTGTGCAAGATGCACAGTGGGTGTTGAGTGTCAGTGTGGAAGTTCGTGAAATTGGAAGCATGAGTATTAAAAAATTTCAATAGTGTGCCATGGGTTAAGAAATATCAAGATTGGTAATGGAAGATATATAGTGTATCACTGATTAGTGTATCAATCTGTGAAAGATTTAAGAGAAAATATATATACATCAATCAAGATATAGAACCATATGCCTGCCTTGAGATTGAAGTAAAACATGTGTATTATAGAAAGTACAAGTGATCGTGAGTTCTAATAAGTGTGATGAGGTAATCTAATGATGAAGCTAGTATTACTATACCAAGAGTACTAATGTTTATATATCGAGGATTAGTTGAGCAATGTGCTAATAACAGTAAGTACTTTGTGTGATGATAATTAGATTGGTGTATCAGTTAATATGGATAAAAAATTATTGGGAGTTATAGTGCAAGTAATCCGGGCAGTACAAATTTTAGTACACAGTTGAGGGTTGTATACAAATTAATATATTTGTGTGTACCTTGACTATTAGAGACTGTGATGTATACCTAGATAGATATAGATTTTAAATTTATAATTTGAAGATTGGAAATAAATTTCAAATTTTAAGAATTTTAAGGAGTTGAGATTTTATGTTATTAAAGTTTTGAGGATTCAAATTCAATTCAATAAATATAGTCAAAGCTATAAAGATTTTTGGAAGTGATTAAAATTTTATTTCAATATTTGAATATTTGACTTTTGAGGAGAGTATATGCATTTTATTTTAAATTGTTCAAGAATTTGAATTTTGAGGGTTTTATTTTGAGGATAAAATTTTATGGTGGGTAAGAAATGTGTATTAGTATATGAGTGAATGATGTATATGTGTAAGGATCTGTTGGCTTGAGCATGCTTGAGATGGCACTACAGACTGACTTGGGTGTCCATCTAGAGTTGTATTAGAGAGAGAAGTACATAGTGTGGTGTGTTGCACTTGGTGTGCACTTGAGGGATAAGAACAACTAGTACAAACAATTGTAGTAGGTAAGAGAGCTTGTGTCAATAATTTTCTTGTTAGAATGTAGTTAGTAGTACACCCCAACAAAGACTGCAATACCATGACAAAAGTGACCATAGCCATAGATGTTTTCCTTGGATTGCATGTTGTATGATTATAGGTAGGATTTTCTTAGACTTTGATTGTTGGAGGTTTGACCGTAGTGAAGATTAATGAAGAAGTTATGACTGGACAGAGAGAGAGATAAGGTGCCTTAAATTTCGAGGATAAACATTAATTTAAATAAAAAGTTAAGAACTTGATATGGAAGAATTGACGATTTTGTTAAATCATTAATTTTTATGAAGATTAAGATATGATTGAATTTGTCAATAAATTTTGAGAAATTTAAGAAGATCATCATTATATTTATTTGACTGTAAGATATAGATTATTTTTGAATGTTGTATTTGAAAATTTTGTAAGTATTACATTGTTTGAGTATTGTGTGGAAAAAGAAATCGAGGTTAAGATCACTAATGGATTAGAAGTTTGAATTCAAATTTTTGGGATAGGATTTTAGATTTTATAAATATGCATTGATTGAATTTAAATTAGAGAATTGGATATTAAATTCTGAGTATTTAGTTATTAACTCAAAAATTTAGAGGAGATTGTGATAAGAATGGAATTTGATTTCAAATTGAAGATTTTTAGGAATATGAGATTTATAGAATTTTAAAGATTTTGGGAAATAACAATATGGATTTACTTCATGATTATATGGTTTGATGAATTTAAATTTTGATATAAAATAAATAAATAGATAAATACAAACTATTGGGGATCTTAAATTTTGAGGACGAAATTCTTTTAAGGAGGGTAGACTTGTCACTACCACATTCTAAAAATAAGGATATTTTTATCTTTTTATTATTTATAAATATTGTGTGTATTTTGTTTTAAATAATTGCATGATATGTGTATATATATATATATTTTATATAGTGTTCTTTAATGCATGAGTTAGTAGACTAGACCTAGAAGCCCACTGGATGAACCCCTGACCAAATTATAGGGTTATAAATTTAATTAATATTTTTGGGATTTATTTATTGGAGGATTGTATTTAGTTATTATTTTTATTCATTGTTGTGCCTTACCGTTGCTTCGATATTTGGAGCGCTACATTAGCTTTTGCCTTCCAACAAATTTTATACCATTGTCCTAGACGTGCCCGCCTTCCATTCGGACCCTTGTGTAACTCATAAATATGCTCTTTTGTGCTTCATTTTAGTCGCACAATATTCCTCACGGATGTTATTTTTAAATTCCAAATAAATTTAACTTTGCATCTTTGTGCGTTCCAATCGAAATTGGAGACACAATCTTGACCTATTTTGTGCAACCCAAATTATGACAATATTCTATTCTGAGTTTTCTACGTCCATGATACTTGTGTCCCACTTAATTTTAATTTTATGTACTTCCAATTAATTTTAGAACACCTATTGCATTAATTTTAATTAAATTGATGTAAGTACCCAACTTGACCAAAAACTAGATCCAACACCAAACCAAACCCCCATTTACACCCTCAAGTTTTATCCTAAACAACACACATCATTTTCATCCAATACATCACACCAAACATGGTATTTTCCCTCAGTAAATCCAAATATCCACTTTTTTGTGCAATTTTTCAATTATTGGGGAGTTAATTGCAAAAATACAATGATGTGTCACCATCCTATTGGTCAAGCACATAAAGAAAATACCTCTCTATCCCTTTGATCGATCCTTTCATATTCTCTCTCCCCCTCATGACTAATCTTGGCCATCTATTTTAAATGGAGCTATCCTCACCACACACACCTATATATATACATATATAATCCCTCATACCAACTCCTTTTCCAATGCAAACCCCATCCCAAGGTGTACAGCCGGCCCTAATCCCTAGGTTGTCAACATCATCTCTCCTACATGGAAAACCATCATCTCCATTAATTATCATCACCTCCATCAAACATCTACCCTAACCCAAACCTAAACTAAACCACTTCTTCCTTCATCATCCCTCTTCCCCGGCCTGCCATCACCACCGGCCTCCTCCGCCGGAGCCCGCCTGAACCTACCATTCACCCGCTCCTTCTTCCACAGCCCTGCCTCACCAGAACAGTGAACCCGCCGGCCATCCCGACCCCCCTCAACCCATCTTCCACCGTCTTCACCAACGTCTACACCGTTCGACCAAACCACTGATCGTCTGAACCCGGCCATCTCGACCCGCCTGCACCGACGACAGCTACCATTCCCGTCAACACCATCCTTCTCCGTCGAGCCTCCACCACGACAGTCAACTTCTCCGTCCAGTCCCGTCCCCGTTCACCCGACGAGCATTGACCCGACCTCCTCGCTTGAACTTCACCGCCACAGCAATCTCGCCCGTCTGAGAATCATCCTCCACTGTACCCATGATAGACCTCCACCGACGAGCAGCGACTTTATCCCATTCTCCCCCATATCGACTTCCCTACGATCTCCACCACCTGGGCAGCAGTCCGTCGAGCCCTCTACCCTGCACCGTTCCTCAATACCACCCCCATCGACCTCTCCTCTTCCCCGGCCACTGCTCCCAGCCACCACCACTGTTCACCTGTCCATCCCCGAGCAGCCCAGCCCATCTGAACAGCGGTTGTCACCACCCTCCGCTCCTCCCAACCTCCCTTGCACCCGCTGCCAGTCCTCCCCGTCCTCGTCGCTACAACCTCGCCGAGCCTGTCCACTCCGGCAGCCTTCATAACAATGATCAACATCATCACCTTAACCATCATCAACATCATCACCTTAACCATCATCATCATCGTCGTCGTCATCGTCGTCATCGTCGTTGCTAACGTCGTCATCATCAACCCCGTGCGTGTCCACGCAGGTTCGTACATGTCCCCTCCTCCTTCATGATTTTATGTACGTATATGTAAAATGTTAGGATTTAACGTATTCATTAGGTGTCAATTTCATGAGACCCTACAAATAAACCCATCTTGTATACGTATACGTATACGTACGCGTATGCGTATATTATTCATAAGGTATATATATATATATATATATATATATATATATATATATATATATATTGGTATGTGTACATTATTCAATATGATATATATATTTAGTATGTATATATTATTCAATTTGATATATCTATATATGTATATTTAGTATGTGTATATATTGTATAGCAATTAAATACTATACTAGTATATATGTATTTTTATATGTACTGAGAGACCCTAGTGTTAATTACGGATAACCCGTATTTACATTGACCATGTGACCCTGAAAATTGTTAGTAGACTGCCTTATGTACACTGACGTACTGGCGAGACCCGTGTTATTTTGACTGTCTGATCTTGCACAGCAATTACAGACATAACACCCATGAAACTAGATGCACACTTGACCCTGTAGATGACAAGTGTCACCCCCTAGCGTAGTCTCTGAGTTCATTAAGTTATTGATTGTATATGTTAGTGTATCGACTGATTTTGTATTATCATTAAATGATGTCTATTGGACTGTTGGATCAATCAAACAAGACTTCGGAATCAGGTTATTGGTATTGCCAGTAGAGGACCCCAGGCGAGTACATTCTCTGACAGTTTTTATTATGTTGATTATCTTTATGATTCCAGTTGTATAGTGTACATAATTTTGACACTGTTGTATACACGAGTTGGCATCATCGAGACCTGTCATGACGAGTCGTGATTGGAATCTATCGTGCTAGTTGGGGAAATGGGGAAATATTAGTAGCTTATGTGATCATACCCAACTCTACATGCATCATAGCTCACCCATACCTCACGTCGGTACAGCCTGACCATTATATGCCTCATAGCCTGTTACATGTGATTAGCCTGACTATTGCTCGCATCATAGCTATCCGGATGGTTAGCCTGACCTTACATGAATCATAGCAAATCATATGTAACAAGCCTGATCAGTCCCAAGTCAATCACATGATATGCTGATGTGTCACACACTTAGCTAGATAGTCTATACATGTATCTCTAGTATATTGATCTAGCATTTCTTATATTCTAGTTATTGTTCTAGCATCCACTGATATTCCAGTTCATGGTTCTAGTATACACTTGTATTTCTGTTTATTGCTAGTGCACCATTGATGATAACATATGCTCCAGTATTTCTATTTCCAGTATCTCATTATTCCAGTATTGTGTATTGCCAGTATTTATATGCATCTTGTATTTTTTTACACCGTGTCATAGTTTTTGTCAATATACATGGAACTGCTGTTAGTGCTTGTACTTCGCTCCAATCCTGACTGGATATTTTTTCCAGACTATGACATAAAGGACTTGTTTCTGGCATACATGGAGATATGGATGTTGTTGATTGCAGGTTAGACTATTTTTGTTGTTTAGACTTGTCTTGTATTTTATTTATTCTTCGATATCTCATCGTGCTTTATTTTCTATGATTGAGTATTGCATATTATATTATGATATTTGTGTCTCCTTATGGAGTTGGATATTCATGTGAGATTGATTAGATAGTATTATGACCTAGACATCGTTCTACCACCGATGCTGCGGCGTAGGATGGACGTACCCACGTACTCGTGCCGTAAATTCTGGGTGCGGTTCGTGACAATCTTAGCAAGGTACACTTGCTTGGTTCTGTAGTCAGTGGTGGTAAAGATGATCCCGCGTCCACTCATTTGGAATTCAATTGACCTAAACACCAATTAATACGCTTAAGGGTCCAATCACGAATTCTTGTAATTATAACTTAATTATATAATTTTATTCTTTGCCATGTACAACCAAGTCCAATATAATTCCTAATATTTTACTTTACTTTTATAGGGTATCGGAACCTAGTTTCTTAGTTTTTGGCTTCCAAATTTAAGTTTAAGTCCCCAATTAAAAGACATGATCATAAATCATAATAAATTATATAATCATTATTTAAATATAATTTATATTTATTTTAACAATAAATTTCTAGATTTGACAAAATAACATATTTCAAGATTATGGTTAATTTAGGTTGACTAGTTTTGTCCGAAACTTGTTCGAAACATTGCCAGTCCATTAGTATGGTTTATATTTATGAAAATTTTTTTATATCATGTTATATTCTGATTTAATTTTAGAAAATAATGATAGCTTTATTTCATCCAAAATATCATCTATTTACTAGCAAACAATGCCACAAAATTACCCAAAAATCTAGGCTAGTAGCCCTTAATTATAGGGTTCAGATTTGACATTAAAATACCATAAATATAAATTTGAAATAATTTATTTCCAGAATTAAAATACATATAAATTCAGTTTTAGGAATTAAGATCAAACCCTCCAAGAATTGTATCACAAAGTCATGTTGTGCGTCGACTAGGTATTCTGGCAACTTGATGCTAGTTTGTACATGCAACATCACCAACTTGAGTAATAAAATATTTTTAATATGAAATTATATTATTTAATATTCTAGAATTTAAAAGAATTATATATAAAAATAATTATATCACATCATTCATGCAACCATCTCAACTACGCTATCTAGCTATCCATGTAACTTGGCTAAGTAGTCTTTGCATCCAATTTTTCTATCGACATAAAATATAATTAATTATATAATTATAATATTTATATTCTAAATTAATAATATATAATTTTTGGAATTATTTTATATATATTTATCATGACAATACTCACTGAACCTTGTCTACTATTGGTGCATCGTATCCATGTCATGATTGTCCGATTTTCTTGGAATAGTTTCTACATAGAAATACGAGTTTCTCATGCATGGAGTTATTCATACTCATCATCTAATATTATCATAAGTTACACAATCTTTGTTTCATGGAGAATAGAAAAAAGAATCTAAGTTGGAAGACTTACCCGTATGTGATTATAGCGTGGTCCTTTCTCGCGACACGGACCCTTCGGAGCACCAAACGGACTCCAACCTCCATGAAACTTGAGAGGTTGCTTGGGGTTTTCATATAGGAGGTAAATATTCAGTTTATAAGTGATTTTGAGGGCTGTAAGAGGATGGACAGCAGTTGCAACCAGCAGTAATTAGTCAGCCTTTAGGGGTGTCTAATCTCTTGCTCTAGGGCTTGTCATCTTGTGGGGGATGAAGTAGAGGTTGGGAAGGAGTGAAAGAAAGTGGAGAAGGAAAGGGAGAGGCTGAAGTGTTCATGGAATAGAGGAGGGAGGATATATGGGCGGCCACAAAGAGAAAAGTAGATGTTAGGATTTGTGAGGAGTATGCCTTATATAGATGTTTGTTGGGCCCATGGTGGAGTTTTAATGGGCTTTAACCTTTGGTTCAGACCTATAAGAATTGTTTTAGCCCTTATTAAGGCTTTGAGTGCACTTGGGTCTAGTTGTGCAGGTCTTGTTTGGGTTTGAGTGTAAGTGCACAAGAAGGTTTACTAACGGTACTTCAAATAGGTCGTTTGTTGTGTTATTGAGTTGTTGTGCATGTGCAAGAGTTTAAGTGTGGAAAAAAATATAAATAATGGAGAATGAGTGTGGAGTAATATATATGTCTCATAAGAATTGGTTTAAGATTCCGAGTAGGATATTTGGGCTCGGTTGGATTCAACTAGCCAAATAAGGGTAGTTTTGTAATGTCAATGGTTGTACATGTTTGTCAATATTTTTAGATCATGGAGGAGATCAAATCAATGCATCACACATGTTCCAACTATATTAGACTCAATCAAGATTAATATTATAAATTTTGTTGGAATGAAAAAGGTCATACATTGCTCAAAATATCAAAGCAATGACAAAGTGTCATATATATTAAATATAATTTTAGAAATCAATTATTTAAATCTATCTAATTAAACAAAATAATTAACAAATTAACAAATTAATCCTATTCCAAAATAAGGGGGCTTACAATCTATCCACCTTAAAAGAATTTCGTTCTCAAAATTTTAGATCTACAATAATATATATATATATATATATATATATATATATATATATATATATATATATATATATATATTTTATTTTATTTTTTTTGTTAAAATTCAAGCAATATAATCATGAAGTCAAATCGCTTTTGTTATTTAACAAAGTGTTCAAAATTTACTTCATCCCTACGGCTTAAAATTTTAAAGTAAATATTTGAAATTCGAATTTATCTTCAAAATTTTAAAATCCAATAATTTTTTTTTTAAATCAGATTCTCAAGTCGTAACTCTTAATTACAATCTAACATTATTTTCTCAAAATTTAGATCTCATTTATAACTGTCTTCAAAAATTTTAAAATTTAATCCTTCAAATTTAATTCCAAATCCAAACTTAAAAAAATCAAATCCAATCTTGAATTTTTTTTAAAAGAAAAAAATTATTTTCATGCTTGAAAATTTGTATCTTATGATGTAGTCATTTCTAAATTTTTTCTAATAATTCGATTTATCCTTATAGCCATAATTTGTCTTGTCCGCACTGCCATTACATATATATAAATGTTCGGTATTTAAATTAATGGTCATCCTCAAACATCAATTAGTGAGTCAATCCTAAAAATTTAAAAGTTAAAAATAATTTCTCAATTTAAATTCTACTAATGCATATCTCATGAATGAATTTAAATATTTAAAGTCTCATCATCAAAATTAGAATTCGAAATCTACTCCATCAATCATATCTCTCAAAAAAAAATTCAAATTTTGAATTCAATTTAAGTCCTTAAAAGTCAATTATATAAGTGATAAAGTCAATATTTATATTGTTATTCCTTTGGTTTAATCCAACCCATAAATCAATTCTCAATATTATATTGAACTCCTAACACTCAAAATCCTCAATATTATGCTTGAATTCCTTGAATGTTATCGAACTTCTAATTAAATTTGAAAATTAAATCTTCAAAATTTAACCACTTCAAGATTTTAACTCCTCAAATTTAAATTAAACTCAATTCTCATCTTTAAAATTTATTATTATTCTACTCATTCAAATTTTTTTAAAACTCTCAAAATTAAATTCATACGATCCCAAGTCCTTAAATTCTCAAACTTGAATTTAATTCAAATCTTGAAAAATATAATTTGAATCCAATTCCTCAAAACTTTATTTAATAACTCAATCTCAATAATTCAAGTTTAAATCCAATCCTCTAATTTAAATACAACTATTGCATATTTTCTTGAATAAATTTTAATTCAAATTCCAATCCACAAAATTTGAATTTGAAACTATTATCTGGATCTTTTCCTTTATATTATTTTTTATTTAATACTCAAACAATAAAATAATTATGAAATCTTGAAATTGAGATTCACTAATGTGCCGCCTCTTCATATTCTAAAATTCTCAAAATATAGATTCCTAGTCAAATCTTATTAGAATCTTCAAATTTAAACCCCACAAAATTTAAATGCTTCAAGATTCTTAAAATCTAAATTGAAGTTCATCACATAATCTCTTTTAAATTTAAACACAAATCCAATCATATCATAATCTTTAAAACTTATAGTTTAACAAAATCGTTAATGTTGTCATATCAAATTCTCAACTCTTTATTTAAATTAATATTGATCCTTGAAATTTAAACTCCACAATATTTAAATTCATCCAAAATAATATAATTTAAAATTTTAAATCCATTACTTCATAATCGCCTTAAAATTTTAAATTAAATAAATCTTTAGCTCCTTATCTCAATATTTTTTTCTTAATTTAAAACAAAATACCCTATTTTTTTAATTATATATAAGTTTAAGCCTCAAAGCACCAAAATTTGATAATTCTTATCTTTATCAATTGATTAACGTCCAAACCATAAGCCTACCCACCTTAGATCAAAATATCTTATCAAAACACAATATTATATCCTAAAATAAAATCACTCACATACATCTAAAAGGATTATCTAATAGTAACATATCACTTCTAATCTTGACAATTGATAGAGTTTATCTTGTTTTAGGTTCCTGCTGGTAATGTCTTAATCTATTCTCACTCTAATATCTAGAAATTATCTACTATAATCTTCACTACTCATGTAACCATCTACTAACAAATCATCTATCAAATATGACTTCTTCGTTTTGACGAAAATCTTCTACTAGGGAGATCACCGTGCACGAATGTTCGTCTCTCCAAGTTAGAGAAAAATGAGAATCAAAGAATAAGAGTTTCAAGAAAGTATGGATGATTACAATTTTGAGGTTCAAGAACGATATTAGAAATCAAAGAAACACTACTAGAATAAGCGGGATTAGCAAAGTGTTTTAGCGACTCCAAGTAAAAACGTCGCTAATTTAGCAACTCTATGTGAAAACGTCGCTAGAAGTTGCTAATTTGCGACATTTAGCGATGTTTAGCGACTTTTATTCAGTTTTTAAAAGATTAGTCGCTATAAGTTCAATTTAGGTCGCTAAACGTCATTAATATATTTTATTTAGCGACGTTTAGCGACGTTTTTTAGCGAAGTATATATTTTGGACATTTAGCAACGTTATTACCGACGTTTAAGACGTCGCTAAATTAGCAACTTTGTTATTGGCGGCACTAAAATATCGCTAAATTCTAAATTAGTGACGTCATTATTGGCGTCGCTAAAACGTCGCTAATTTTTTTACTTAGGGCTGATTTTTCCTATTTCCTTCAATCTCTCCCTCTCCCTTTCTAAATTTCAAACCCGCTCCGGCTCCTCATTCCTCCCTCCGGCGACCCCCCTCGGCCGTGTCCTCCCCCTCCAGCTTCCCTCCTCCCTCCGGCGCTGTCATGCCCCAGTCCCAAAATATATAGGACCAGGAATACGTGACACGTCAGCTACGCATTCGACTAGACCTTGGTCTGACTCGAATACGTATAAGCTGTATAATATAAAGGGCACTATCTAGATATCCCATAAATGTAAACCTCTATGTCTCAATCCACAATGTACAGCAGTCTGCAAGAAAGAGCTATATGTGCTATAGTCGGCCGCCCAATAACATACAAACTCTAATAGACTCGAGAAGAGACGAGTCTATAAAAACTAGGCTACAACAACAGATAAATAATCAATAAGAATAAAATAACCATAATACCGGTGGAAATGATATGAGTACCTGGTACAATGCCCGCAAGACGTGCAACTCCATCAGCAACTCCAATGCTCCGTAATCGTCTATGCTGCAAAACTGGCAGGGAACCAGGTCCTCAGAGGGACGTAACAAGGTACAAAAATACAGTATGTCAAGTATAACAGAAAGTAAAAGTACAACGACAGGGTAATCTATCATAACCAAACAAGTGTGACACAGTTTAAAGACAATGTTCGACGCGTGGGCTGTTCAAAATAAAATCGTAGCTCCGGACACGGAAACACATAGGATGTACCGCAGCTCCGGACAATGAGTCACACGGGTGATACAACTATACTAGATACAGGATCACTATAGATACCATACATATACATATATAAGCACATGCAGAGGAGCCTAAATGTCTAGTAACTGTCTTCCCCTTCCCGAGAGGTCAACGACGGTGCGCTGAACCTGAACCTCTATCTTGCAGTCTCTTCGCACAGAAATACTATCAACAAACGTGACCCTAAGGTCGTCCCAGTCTCCAGTCATGATGTCAGTATCAGGATATCAGTGTATGAATGTGTCCTGGGGTGACGATATACTCAGGTACGTACATCGTGGTGTTACGAACATCTAATATTCGTTATAAGACGTTACGATGAACGTCTGCACCCGTTTGTGATCCAGACGTGAAGTATCGATCGTAAATAAAATACGCACATAATATACATAATAAAATAATAAAATATCAGTAACTGAAATACAGGGTGACAAGGTATACTTTTCTGCGTCCGGCTGCTGATGACGGGGATCCGGTACCACGTCCAAGTCCTTAGGTCCCGTAGTACCTAGAGATGAGATATAGACTCAATCAATAAACTATCACACGGCAAACATGGATAACACACGTCTATACATATGCTCAGACTCAGAACTCATAGGGACAAGACGCTATAGGGTTGACCACGGTTGACTATTGGTACGATACATTAAATCAAACTAAATATCTGTACAATATCATCAAACCATCCTCAAATACATAATTAATAATTATTAACCTTCCGTTTCAAATTATCGTTACCAAATTACACCAAGTACATCTCTTCAATTAAACCTATTATTAATATCAGTCCCCAAATCACTAATTAATGGTTTGATACTACACATTTAGCAACGTTTAGCGACTTTTATTCAGTTTTTAAAAGATTAGTCGCTATAAGTTCAATTTAGGTCGCTAAACGTCGTTAATATATTTTATTTAGCGACGTTTAGCGACATTTTTTAGCGAATTATATATTTTGGACATTTAGCAACGTCATTACCGACGTTTAAGACGTCGCTAAATTAGCAACTTTGTTATTGGCGTCGCTAAAATGTCGCTAAATTCTAAATTAGTGACGTCATTATTGGCGTCGCTAATTTTTTTACTTAAGGCTGATTTCCCCCTTTTTCTTCGATCTCTCCCTCTCCCTTTCCTAAATTTCAAACCCGCTCCGGCTCTTCATTCCTCCCTCCGGCGACCCCCCTCGGCTGCGTCCTCCCCCTCCGGCGCTGTCATGCCCCAGTCCCAAAATATATAGGACCAGGAATATGTGACACGCCAGCTACGCGTTCGACTAGACCCTGGTCTGACTCGAATACGTATAAGCTGTATAATATAAAGGGCACTATCTAGATATCCCATAAATATAAACCTCTATGTCTCAATCCACAATATACATCAGTCTGCAAGAAAGATCTATATGTGCTATAGTCAGCCGTCCAATAACACACAAACTCGAATAGACTCGAGAAGAGATGAGTTTACAAAAACTAGGCTACAACAGCAGATGAATAATCAATAAGAATAAAATAATCATAATACCGGTGGAAATAATATGAGTACCTGGTATAATGCCCGCAAGACGTGCAACTCCATCAGCAACTCCAATGCTCCGTAATCGTCTATGCTGCAAAACTGGCAGGGAACCAGGTCCTCAGAGGGACGTAACAAGGTACAAAAATACAGTATGTCAAGTATAACAGAAAGTAAAAGTGCAACGACAGGGTAATCTATCATAACCAAATAAGTGTGACACAGTTTAAAGACAATATTCGACGCGTGGGCTGTTCAAAATAAAATTGTAGCTCCGGACATGGAAACACATAGGATGTACCGCAGCTCCGGACAATGAGTCACACGGGTGATACAACTATACTAGATATAGGATCACTATAGATACCATACATATACATTTATAAGCACATGCAGAGGAGCCTAAACGTCTAGTAACTGTCTTCCCCTTCCTAAGAGGTCAACGACGGTGCGCTGAACCTGAACCTCTATCTAGCAGTCTCTTCGCACATAAATACTATCAACAAACATGACACTAAGGTCGTCCCAGTCTCCAGTCATGATGTCAGTATCAGGATATCAGTGTATGAATGTGTCCTGGGGTGACGATATACTCAGGTACGTACATCGTGGTGTTACGAACATCTAATATTCGTTATAAGACGTTACGATGAACGTCTGTACCCGTTTGTGATCTAGACGTGAAGTATCGATCGTAAATAAAATACGCGCATAATGTACATAATAAAATAATAAAATATCAGTAACTGAAATACAGGGTGACAAGGTATACTTTCCTGCGTCCGGCTGCTGATGACGGGGATCCGGTACTACGTCCAAGTCTAGGTCCCGTAGTACCTAGAGATGAGATATAGACTCAATCAATAAACTATCACGTGGCAAACATGGATAACACACGTCTATACATATGCTCAGACTCAGAACTCACAGGGACAAGACGCTATAGGGTTGACCACGGTTGACTATTGGTACGATACATTAAATCAAACTAAATATCTGTACAATATCATCAAACCATCCTCAAATACATAATTAATAATTATTAACCTTCCGTTTCAAATTATCGTTACCAAATTACACCAAGTACATCTCTTCAATTAAACCTATTATTAATATCAGTCCCCAAATCACTAATTAATGGTTTGATACTACACATTTAGCAACGTTTAGCGACTTTTATTCAGTTTTTAAAAGATTAGTCGCTATAAGTTCAATTTAGGTCACTAAACGTCGTTAATATATTTTATTTAGCGACGTTTAGCGACATTTTTTAGCGAATTATATATTTTGGATATTTAGCAACGTCATTACCGATGTTTAAGACGTCGCTAAATTAGCAAATTTGTTATTGGCGTCGCTAAAATGTCGCTAAATTCTAAATTAGTGACGTCATTATTGGCGTCGCTAATTTTTTTACTTAAGGCTGATTTCCCCCTTTTCCTTCGATCTCTCCCTCTCCCTTTCCTAAATTTCAAACCCGCTTCGGCTCTTCATTCCTCCCTCCGGCGACCCCTCCTCCCTCCGGCGACCCCCGTCGGTCGCGTCCTCCCCCTTCGGCTTCCTTCCTCCCTCCGGCGCTGTCATGCCCCAGTCCCAAAATATATAGGACCAGGAATACGTGTCACGCCAGCTACGCGTTCGACTAGACCCTGGTCTGACTCGAATACGTATAAGCTGTATAATATAAAGGGCACTATCTAGATATCCCATAAATATAAACCTCTATGTCTCAATCCACAATATACAGCAGTCTGCAAGAAAGATCTATATGTACTATAGTCGGCCGTCCAATAACATACAAACTCGAATAGACTCGAGAAGAGATAAGTTTACAAAAACTAGGCTACAACAGCAGATGAATAATCAATAAGAATAAAATAATTATAATACCGGTGGAAATGATATGAGTACCTGGTACAATGCCCGCAAGACGTGCAACTCCATCAGCAACTCTAATGCTCCGTAATCGTCTATGCTGCAAAACTGGCAGGGAACCAGGTCCTCAGAAGGACGTAACAAGGTACAAAAATACAGTATGTCAAGTATAACAGAAAGTATAAGTGCAACAACATGGCAATCTATCATAACCAAACAAGTGTGACACAGTTTAAAGACAGTGTTCGACGCGTAGGATGTCCAAAATAAAACCGAAGCTCCAGACACGGAAACACACGGGATGTACCGCAGCTCCGGGCAAGGAGTCACACGGGTGATACAACTACAATAGATACATGATCACTACAGATACCATACATATACATATATAAGCGCGTGCAAAGGAGCCTAAACGTCTAGTAACTGTCTTTCCTTTCCCAAGAGGTCAACGATGGTGCGCTGATCCTGAACCTCTATCTAGCAGTCTCTTCGCACAGAAATACTATCAACAAACGTGACCCTAAGGTCGTCCTAGTCTCTAGTCATGATGTCAGTATCAGGATACAGGAAATCTGGCATGCTATCAGTGTATGAATGTGTCCTGGGGTGACGATATACTCAGGTACGTACATCATGGTGTTACGAACATCTAATATTCGTTACAAGATGTTACGACGAACGTCTGCACCCGTTTGTGATCCGGACATGAAGTATCGATCGTAAACAAAATACGCGCATAATGTACATAATAAAATAATAAAATATCAGTAACTGAAATACAGGGTGACAAGGTACACTTGCCTGCGTCCGGCTGCTGATGACGGGGATCCAGTACCACATCCAAGTTCTTAGGTCCCATAGTACCTAGAGATGAGATACAAACTTAATCAATAAACTATCACGCGGCAAACATGGATAACACATGTCTATACATATGCTCAGACTCAGCTATAACTCACAGGGACAAGACACTAGAGGGTTGACCACGGTTGACTATTGGTACGATACATTAAATCAAACTAAATATCTGTACAATATCATCAAACCATCCTCAAATTCATAATTAATAATTATTAACCTTCCGTTTCAAATCATTGTTACCAAATTACACAAAGTACATCTCTTCAATTAATCCTATCATTAATATTCAGTCCCCAAATCACTAATTAATGGTTTGATACTACACATCATTTCATAATAAATTAACTGTCCCTCGATGATAAATCATAGTGTTATTTCTCAACAATTTAATTTGTTCAACAATATTAATCAATAGTGCATATATAAATTGCAATGCCCTAACATCTCAACGTATCTCAATACCTTAAATATTAACCTTGTAATTTCCACCCATGCATATACTTCATAACCAACTTATATAATCCCAACACATAAACAACAATCCATGTATCCTCGTACCCTAACTCCTATTTATCTATTTATTTCCATTTTAATTACTTATGAAGAAAAACCCTCAACTCACTATTAATCCTAATCCCATTATTAACACATGATCATTTATACTATACTACATCAACACAACCATTATTTAAACACAAACCTAGCTAATGTACACAAAACCATATATAACAATAACCCTAACTAAACACATTATATAAATAACAATAATGAGAGGGGGAGGGAGTCGTATACCTCGAAGAGGTTTCGCTGGCCGGAGGGGGTGATGGTCGGAGAAGGGAGGTGGTGCTGGTGGTGGAGAGGTCAGTGATGGCCGGAGCTAATGATGGTCGTGGCGGTGGGAAATAGCAGGCCGGGGTGAAAGGGGATCGATGGGGTAGTCGTCGATCGAAGGCGGTGGTGGCTCGACCGAAGAATGATGAAGACGAGGGTGGAGGAGCTCGGCAGCCGTCAGTTGGCACAGCGGGGGTCTCGACCAAGGTACAGTGGAAGCAGAGGGAGGTCAGCTCATGTTGGTACAGGAGCTTATGGCGGACGCCGGAGTATCGAGCTCGCCGGTATTCAGTCGTCGGTTGGTGGAACGGTCAGCCAGGGATGGAATGGAGCTCGTGGTGGTTCAGTAGCTACCGAAGACGAGGGATGAACGGATAGCAGGCCAGAGATCTCGTGGCTGCGCCGGATTGGACGGCGGGGATGACGCTGGCCGGAGGTCGGGGTGATGGAGGCTGCACAACGGTTGGTGGTGCCGGAGAATGGTCAATTGGCCGGAGTACCGGTTCTCCAAGGAAGGAGAAGAAGAAAGGAAGAAGAAGAAAGAAAGAAGAAGAAAATGGGAAGGATTCAGTTGAATGTAGAGAGGGAGGAGAGAGAGAGGGGGGTATGGTTTCCTAGGTTTTGGGGATTATGGCCGGCATGGGGTTGTGTGTAGGAATGGGAACATTTTATAGGATAGTGTGTGAGGATTGGAGGGTGGAGATTTACCCATTTCAAATATGGGGTAAGGATTACTCATGAAGGAAATTGTTTCTTCATGCAAATGAGAGGAGGGGATTGTTGACCGATCAAAGAAGATAGTGGCCTCTCCATTTGGCCTTGACCAATGAAGGTGTGCCACATGTCACAATATTTGCAATTTAGCCCCTTAAGTTTGTGTAATTGCATAAACACATAAAATGATGGAAAAATTATGGGAAAAATGGTGTTTGGTGTTTTGTAGGGTGAGAGGGTTTTGTGTGTTTGGTATGAGCTTAATTAAATGGGCATTGGAAATAAGTTGGGATTAAAATGGAATTAGTCAAGTTGGTATCCATAATTTAATTTGAATAAAATATGTCCCGCGCTTTTAAATTAAATGGGGGCACATGGGGTCTCAATTTGGGAGTGACACAACGATCAAAAATGGTGTAGGCTTGGTGTCAGTCTTGGACCCTTTAGTTGGTCCAGCTCAACGGGTTAAGTTGGTGTCTCAAAATTGATGGTAACGATACAGGTGTCTGACACGGGATTAAATATAGGATTTGGATACGGGAAGTTGTACAATTAATTTTGGGCACAATGAATTTGATTTTGATTGACGAAAAAGTCCAGTGCCTAAATTGGCATGTCAAGTCAAAAGTACAACAGTCCGTTAGAATTTATGGGCCGATATTGGGATCCGAATAATTCAACAATGGTAGGACGCACCGAGGGTTTAATTAAAATAATCATACTTCTGTACCCTTACTCTAAACCTCAATCATCTACTACTAAAATAAAATTTTCTAACCCATACCAGACTATCTATAAAAATATTTGAGGGAGTTTACATCCTTCCCAACTTAAAAAAATTTTATTCCCGAAATTAAGAGTAAAGCACGATAATAGCTAAGAAAATTTAAAAGCAAGCTGGAAATCAAATATGGTACATAAATTCGTACCTTGCTCCTCAAATAAATATAGGAAACGATGTCGAATGGAATCCTCGTGCTCTCAGGTAGACTCGCCTGGCGAATGATGCTTTCATGCAACTCTAACCAGTCGAATAGTCTGCCCTCTTAAAGTTTTCTCACTGTGATCGAGGATCTCAACTGGCTGCTCTATGTAAGATAAACTAAGCCCGACTGTAATCTCCGAATGATCAAGCTTGTTGCTAGGGTCTGCCACATATCTCCTCAACTATGATACATAAAATACGACATGCACTCCTTCTAATGATGGAGGCAATGCAAGATGGTAAGCCACTTCGCCAACTCGTTCTAAGATGTCAAAAGGTCCGATGTACCTCTTACTTAGATTGCCTCTGCCTCCGAATCTGATGGTACCACGAGTAGGCGATATCCTCAAAAATATATGGTTACCTTCCTTGAACTCTAAAGGTCTGCGGTGCGCATCTGCCCAATATTTCTGTCTGTCCTGTGGTGTACGCAGGTGGCTCTGAATCTGCTTGACTTTCTCCATTGTCTGTGTCACCAACTCTGGACCAAGTATCTGACGCTCTCCCACGTCACTCCAACATACTGGTGACCTACACTTCCTACCGTATAGTACCTCATAAGGTGCCATCTGTATGCTAGCCTGGTAGCTGTTATTGTAGGAGAATTCCACCAAGTGTAGATGGTCCTCCCAAGATCCTCTAAAATAAATCATGTACGCTCTCAACATATCCTCTAATATCTGTATCGTGCGCTCTGACTGGCCATCAGTCTGTGGATGATATGCAGTACTGAACTTGAGACGAGTTTCTAAACTCTCCTACATACTCCGCCAAAAATGTGACATAAATCTGGAATCACGATCTGATACGATGCTGACAGGCACTCCATGTAGTCGTACTATCTGTCTCATATACATGTCAGCTAATATCTCCGTGGACTGCCCAACTCTGAAGGGCAAGAAATGTGTAGACTTGGTGAGTCTGTCTATGACAACCCAAACTATATCCTTTCCGCTAGGGCTCCACGGGAATCCTGTGACAAAATCCATGTTAATGTGTTCCCACTTCCATTCGGGAATGAAAAGCGACTGCAATAGTCCTGCAGGCCTCTGATGTTTAGCCTTGACTTGCTGACAAACTAAACATCTCGCAATGAGTCTTGCAATCTCTCTCTTCATCCCATGCCACCATAAATATTGTCTCAAATCTCAGTACATCTTCGTACCCCCGGGATGAATAGAATAAATCGAGCTATGAGCCTCGATCATCAACTCCTGGCGTAGCTCGCCACTCGGAATGTATAGGCGATCTCCATACCTCAATATTTTGTCTTCATGAATCCTGAGTCCCGTCTGCATGCCGGCCTCTGTCCTCTATCGTAAACGTCGAAATCTCGCATCTGTAGGTAAGGCTGCCTTGACCCTCTTAATCAATGTAGACTGAACCTCGAGACTGGCCATCTGTCCCTCCATGCCTGGCAATACAATCTCAATCCTGAGTTCCTGAAGATCCTCTAGCAATTGTCACTGAGTCATCAAAAAGTATGCCATGGACTTCCTTCTTAAGGCATCTGCTACCACATTCGCCTTGCTAGGGTGGTATTGTAACTCAATATCATAATCTGTCATCAACTCTGGCCAGCGCCTTTGCCTCATATTGAGCTCCTTCTGCATGTAGACATACTTCAGACTTTTATGATATGTGTAAATCTCAACATGCTCACCATAAAGGTAGTGTCTCCATAGCTTTAGTACAAATATCACTGCAGCTAGCTCTAAATCATGCGTTGGATAGTTTTTCTCATGAACCCTCAGCTGTCTTGATGCGTAGGCTATCACCTTGCCGTGTTGCATCAGTACACAACCTAATCCGCTCCCAGACGCATCACTGTATACTACAAATCCTCCTGATCCTGAAGGTAGTATCAAAATTGGTGCTGATGTCAGACGCTTCTTTAGCTCATCGAAAGTTGCCTGACACTTGTCGGTCCAGATAAACTCCTCGTCTTTACGCGTCAGTCGCGTCAAAGGCGCAGCTATCCTCGAAAAGTTTTCCACGAACCTCCGATAATATCCGACAAGTTCGAGAAAACTCCTAACCTCTGTAACTGATATAGGGGTAGGCCATGTCTCAACTGTAGCTATCTTCTCTGCGTCAACTGATAGTCCATCTCTGGTGATTATGTATCCCAGAAATAGTACTCTATCCAAGTAGAACTTACATTTGCTGAGCTTTGCGTACAGCCGCTCATGTCTCAGCGTCTCGAACACAATCGTTAGATGCCTCTCATGCTCCTCCTAGCTCTTGGAATATACCAAGATGTCGTCGATAAATACCACCATAAACTTATCTAAGTACTGGTGGAAAATACTGTTCATCAGACTCATAAATACTATTGGCACGTTGGTTAAACCAAACGACATGACTAAAAACTCATAGTGCCCATACTTCGTCCGAAAAGCCGTCTTCGGGATGTCCTCTCTCCGTACCTTGATCTGATGATAACCGGATCTGAGATCGATCTTCGATAATACACATGCACCACTAAGCTGATCAAATAAATTATCGATTCATGGCAGTGGATACTTGTTCTTTATCGTTACAGCAATTAACGCCCGGTAATCGATACACAAGCGTACCGTCCTATCCTTCTTCGGTACAAATAGAATGGGTGCTCCCTGTTTGATAATAAACGGAAGAAATAAAACTAGGTTTATACCAAACCCTTTCTTAGGTTTACAAACAAGAAGTACTATTAATCCTATACGAGGATGTTAAGTACAAATTTTAATCTGAATAAATATTGCTATAGGAGTCTGATCTGCAGTCGATCACTTTGTCCCTTGGACCACACGATGATGAAGAAGTGCTGTAGAAGAAGGAGATGCTTCAAAGTTTGCAGGAGGAAGTGGATGCTCGATGCCAAAATTGTCGATCGCTACTCTCTGTCTGAGCTCTTCTCTCTCTGTTCTTCGATTTCTTTTTAACTTTCTCCGACCCTTCTTCCCGACCTTGGATTCTTCAACTCTAGAATTTGTGACCCTAGACCTCTGTCAATAGAGGTCTCTATTTATAGAGTTTTAGTGATAGTAACCGTCCAGTCGGCATAAAATCCGGACAGTGGAGAGTGTGACACTTTTTACGCGGCGGTTATAATAACTGCCACCCACGTATAGATGATCTTCTGAATAAGTGTGTGACGCATGTCCCATTAAGAGATAATGCGTATAACTGCTGCGAAGATTACTGTATGCAAGCCATGTGGGTAACTGCCCCTTGCATAGAAAAGGTTGGCGTAGAAGCCAATAACTGTCACCATGGCGTAGAAGCTAAATAGTTGTCAGGTTGGCGTAGAAGCCAAATAGGCGTATAAGCCTTATAGGCGTAGAAGCCTGATACTGCGTGGATAGGTAGCTAGCATAAAAGATAGCTGATCCTTCTTCTTTTACTGAGGCCTTGAGCGTATTCTGGGCCAAATAGCCTTCTCACGCACAAATGCAAATATAGCCTGAGTTGGCGTATTTCAATGAGATAGCGTACAACGTGCTCCTTATAGCTGAAAATAGCCCGAAGGCGTATTTTAAGGAGATTGTGTACAACGTGCTCCTATGGCTGAAAATAGCCTGATGGCGTAATATAAAAAGGTGATGATGTGGACGTATTAGCCAAAATTATGGCTCGCCTGGTTTTTGAAAATATAACCAAATCTCGTGCATTTAATGCAGAGATCTGCCACCATTCTGAGCATTAAATACAGAGACGTGTCTCGACCTCTGTACGAAGATCTGCCACCATTCTGAGCATTAAATGCAGAGACATGCCTCGAGCTCTGTACGAAGAGCAGCTTTTGACGTGGCAGTTCATTTTGTCTTCTACTGAGCGTAAAAACTCACATCTGCTTGTGTAAAACTAGGCAGCGTATTCCCTTATATGCGTAAAAAATACTTTTGTATCAGGGAAACGTCACTAAACGATGATTTGGGTCTCTGTGCCGCACCATTATTACAGCCGTCGTCTGGATAGCTGTGCAGTACTCATTGTCAGGAGTCAGGATCACTGCATGATCTGACAGATTCATCCAAGGAATACGATGCGTTCCTCGTACACTTCCATGCTGCATTAAAAGCGGATGAGTTTTACGCCATAAAGGCGATGTAACAACCCTTTTACGCTGAAACGGCCTAAAAATACTGTATTACGCGAATTGTCCTGGAGCTTATATTTTACGCTGTACTAGCGACAAAGCTCTTTTGTACGCTGATGGCTCTGAAGCCATACTTTACGCCGCCCCGCACTAAAATGTTGCGTATAACTCTACAGCGTATTTTTTATGCTTCTACAAGACCCCCTTCAAAGTTTTCAAATTCCTCATAATTTGAAATACTTTGAATGAAGCATAAAATGGTCAAAGTCTGACTCGTTACTCGAGGCTAATTTTTTGGCAGATTTTTAGGGATTTGTTGGGATTCGGTGTGTTCTTTTTTGCCTATATAAAGGCTGAGGAGTTAACCTGTTCTTCCCATATTTCCTTCACCACACAGAGATGATTGCTGGAGTTCATCGGGTCGACTTGAGGAAGAAGAAGATCATGTTCTTTCAGCATGTAAGGAGCCAAAAAAGAAGGCATCTTCGAGCAAATATCCTCTGCAATGATGGATCATGGAAGGATATCATAGCTTTCTTTGCTCGAGATAATCAGCAACTTCATATAGCGATTCGTCCAAGAGAGAGGAAGGGTCACATTCGACCACAAAGCTTACAAGCTGTATTTTCTTCCGTTGTTCATGGACGAGGGCAGACAAACTAGCCCTATCTTCCAGTACTGAGTTGGGTCTAAAACCTCAACTCATTCTGTCATGGCGTATGGAGGATGGGCTCTTAAATAATTTATACAGGCCCAGTTGTATCCTCCCGCCATTAATCATTTTCTTGTTCATCGACTGTAGAAGTCGATAAAATACTGTAGAAGACGGATAAAGATCTCCCCCAATGCTAGAATCTGACAGAACAGATTCTGGGCATGATCTTTAAATGAGGATGAGAAACCCTTTGTAGACGGGATTTCCCTCATATGTAATCATGAAGATGAAAAAACCCTTTGTAGACTGGATTTCCCTCATATGTAATCATGATTTAATAAAATCGTCTTCTTTTGCATATCTGATGATTTGCCATATTTTTTTTCCTGTGATAAAGTCTGAATATGTGTAGCTTCGTCATGTCTGAATAACTTTATGCTGACTCTGATAAAAAGAGTATTTGGTCCCGTCCTTTCTTTTACGCATAACTGAAGATGCGCAGAAAGCTTGTTTAGCATTTAAGTCGAATATTCAAACTGTCCTGCTGTTTGGAATGGGGAACTGCGTAGAATTCTGAATCATCACTCTTCTGAGAAGGAGAATTATTGTTCAGACGGTCATCTTTAAGAATGATTTCCCGAAAAGCCCTTGAAATTGGGCGAGAAATGGCTGTCAACAACTGAGTCACCATCTAGAACTGTAGAGAAAATATTCAGACTGGATTCTGGATGAAACTCCAATCGATCCAAGAAGAAGAGTTATTTTCAATATTGAACTATGCATGCTTTGGGTACTTGGGATATTTTGAGGCCAAGAAAGAGTATCTTCTGTGTGAACCCTTGCAATTGGCCATCTTGAGATTTGTTCAGATATACGCATACTCTGGCCCGCATATTTTAAGATATGCGAAAAGTCATAGATCCGTAGTGTAGATGAGCATAAGATCATGAGTTTGTGGCCTCTCGAGCATAAAAGCTACTGAGCATAAAAGCATCCGGACGAAAAAAATTGTAGATCTGTAGCCTCTGTAAAGAAAACTTTCGAGCGTGAAGTCGTAGATTTGTCGTCTATGACCGTAAAAAGCTTCTGAGTGTGAAATCATAGATTTGTAGCTTCTGAGCGTGAAGTCGTAGGTTTGTAGCCTCTCGAGCGTAAAAGCTACCGAGCGTAAAAGCTACCGAACGTAAAAGCATCTGGGTGTAAAAACCATAGACTTATAGCCTCTGAGCGTAAAATTGTAGATTTGTAGCTTCCCGAGCGTAAAAAGCTCCTTGGCGTAAAATTACGAATTTGTTCTGCACAAAAACTTTTTGAATTCGCTGACTGTCCGCCTTCTCTGAGTAATAGGATGATGTAGTCCCCAGTCATAACCGAATATTAAATATCGGATTTGGTTAGGGATTCGAGGAGTCCATCTGAACTCTATAAGTACCCCAAGGCTTTCAGAGAGAAGACTCTTCACTTGTCTTTTGCAAAAGAAAACTTTTATCTTTTTGAGTACTCTCCTTCGTTTCTTCTCTGAGCATTCTGAGTTTCTTAGCAATGGTACCAAAACCAATCTCCTCCTCTAAGGGAAAGAAGGCTGCCTCCACTTCTCGCTCCTCTGCCCAAGCAAGAACTACTCCCGTCGGGCAGGGCGAGCCACGCTCTGAACGAAGTGTTCCACCGACGAGCTGTGCACCGGGCGTTATAGGTAAAGCTTTTGGGATGACAAGAACGAAGAAAACCCTTCGCACACGTTGTACGTGAACGCGCTAGGTCATCTTCTGTGCTGATTGCCTCTTCGAGGAAGATGATGCACAGAGATGTTTCATCTTTTACGCCCACATTTCTAATGTGTCAGCGTAAAAACTCTATATTTTCGCAGTCTGGCGTAAAATCTTTGACTGTCAAAATTTGGCGTATACTACAAACTTTGAGTGTTACGCTCTGGATGAGAATTCTAGCATAATAACTCAAATTTTGGCAGTCTGGCGTAAAACCATTGACTGTCAGATTTTTGTACATACTGCCAATCTTGAATTTTACGCATTGGAATGAGATTCCAGCATAAAAAGTCAAGTTTTTACAGTCTTGGCGTAAAAGCACAGACTGTTGCTCTTTTGGCATAAGCTGCAAGATTATGAGGTCTAGTATAGGAACTGACGTGTTTCTCTTGCACTTTGTAGTTAACTTGCATGCATCTCCGTTGGCTGAGGTGATGGGTTCTGCTGCTGGGATACTGCACTCCAACTACCTGGAGGATTTGTCCCATGTGACATTTCCTATTTCTGGACCCCAATATCCTGAAGGAAGGAGAATCCTGATATCATCTAAAGGAGAGCGAATGTTGTTGAGCATGATCAACGGAGAGCCCCTGGCTTATATAGACGGGGCACAATACATAAAACCGGCTTTCCTCTTCGGGGATATGATTGACAAGCAATCCCAAACGAAGCCCAAGAAAGAAAACTGGGTTTTTCCTGCCGGGGGCCTGGTCCTGTATCTGCCTAAGATGCTGAGAGATTACCCTATCTCAGCGTTCTTCTACGCTACGCATCCGAGGAGGATGTCGTGGACCCTGACTCCCAATCTTCACGGCTAGCCGGGGAAGATATTTTACTAGAAAGGATCCGACAAAGGGTCATTTGTAAGCCGCCCTTCTGGCCCGGTTATGCCGTTCAGGGGATTGTATCCGGATAGTGTCCCGAGTGAAGACACTTTACTGCTCCAACCAGTCCAATTACCGACTTTCTGTAATAACTTCATGGGGCACGGAGGAGTATACCCCAAGGTTAATCTTCGGACCAATGGGTGGGTTACCCCTACAAATCTTCGATGGGCTGGTTTAGCTGACTGGCCCCTGAAGCATTTCCAGACTGAGCTGGAGAGCATTGGTCTGTACGCGGCTGTGAGTGCTACCAGTGTTGGGTTACCTCTCAACCCCAACCTATTTCTGGCTTTGATAGAGCGATATATTTTTCTCCCTGGGACTTTCGCCACTCCACTGGGAGAGTTAGGATTGGCCCTTCATGAAATGGCAGAGATTTCAAGACTGCCAATGGGGGATACTCCTTATGAAGAGTATGTTCCCATAAACTGGGAACTGGGGGATACGGACCCTCGGGTAGTGGCAGTGTACCAGGAGCTGATGTGTCACTATTTAGCGTGCACCGCCTTCTATAATGAGCCCTCTGATTTGGCTCATACCAACAAATGGGTGTCCTACCTCTTCTTCCATCAGGCCAGGACTGCTAAGCCAGACAAAGTTGTGGATAGCAGGGATAGGCCTTTGAGCCTTCTGAGCGTGCTTAATGCTCAAGTAGTCGATGACCTTATTGAAGACGCTGGGGCTTCAGATCAAATTTTCGACGAGGGGATAGGGAAATATCCTGTAGGCACTAAAGCCTACAGTTATTTGAGGCATTGTCGTAGGCCTTTGTCACGAGAAGCTCAACTTGCTGGCTTCCTCTCTGTATAGCTGCGCCGATTGGTGGTACCAGGCATTGCATCTGCTGATCATATTCACCGCAATACCTTATGGCCTGCAGTGCGTCTGGCATTCGGGGCAAGACTGGGCTTGCTCCTTGCCATGGTATGCCGCATACAAGCTGGCCTGAGGGCCATTACTGATGGACTGCTTGCCGATGAAATACGACATAACAGCTTTCCCAGGGTAGAATTACTGTTCCTGTATTTGATGGGATGGTTAATTCTCCATAACCCCCGGGTGATGTCTTCCGGCCCTGGCAGTAGTTCGGGAAGTAATTTCTTGTTGAATTACAAGAATTCTACCTAGAACATGACCACAGTTTTAGACTGTCGGCGGGCACTAAATTTTGCTCACAGCTGGAAGCTCTTCTGCACCGTCCCCTCTGTACATCTCAATCAATAGGAGAGCAGACTTCAGGACTCAGGTGAAAGACAGACCCTTCTTTCTCCTGAGGCTTTTAATTGGTTGGTCTGTATTAGACCTTTCCATTTATTATATAGAAGCGAAGACCAATGCTTCTTGGAGCCCTACCTGCCTAGTCGGTTTGCCAGGCAGTTTGGGTATGACCAATTGCATGTGGGCAATGTCGTCACCAGCTTCAAGTCCAGGGGTGGACTCATTGATAGAGCGAGAGAATGGCGATACTTCATAATGGGTTGCACTGAAGCTGCTTTTACTGTACCCGCAATTTTACTCTCCATGGAGTTATGCATCCTCCATTCGTATGCCCAGTTTTATGTGGCAACCAATACCTTCCATCGTGATTTTAATATGCGTAGAAGTTTTAGGATGCCTTCTTCTAAGTCAGCAGGAAGAGACGAAGTCCTATCAGTTTCCTCTGACGAGGGTGAAGATTTTGTCAATCCAGATGAGCCTTTGTTGGCAGTGCGAGAGGCAAAATACCTCTACCTGCAGGGCCTCTGGTTATCTCTGGTAAGAGAAGGGCTCATGTTCTGAAGGAGACTTTCCCTCGCAAGAAAAAGAAGACTGTTAGTGGTCCTGACAGGGATTCCATTCATGAGGCTCCTAGAAGTGAGCCTGCTGTTTCCCCTGTTGGGGACGCTCCTTTGTTTAGAGGTTCCTCGCCTTTAGAGAGGGAACCTCCACAGTTCCGGTCGACGGTGCCGGAGAATCTTTGCTCGAGGCTATTATCGCTGCTGCCGCTGCTGCTGCTGCTGCCGCTTCAGGCAGTGGTACGAGATCGCCTTCGAGGCCGAGTCAAATAAGGATATCTTTATCCAGATCAGCAACGATAGAAATCGCTGTCGCATCTGTAAGTATACCCAGCGAGATTCCACCCAATGAGCCTCGAGTGGATCTCGGTGAAGACCTGGAAGAATACCTGCCAATCTCAGTTGGCACATCCCCTTCTCCAGGTATGACAGCTCGCTTAGCATCATTAAGAAATGATTTAGCTGTACTGGCTGCAGACGCGACATATTTACCATCGGCCATGGGTAAATGTCGTCTTTATGCCTCCTTTTAGAAAAATTAACATCATGTTGATATTAACTTTCTCTTGTCTTTATTTCAGGGGAAGACATCTACGGGGAGGATAGCGTCGACGCAACTTTCGGCTTTGTTTCTGCTCCTGTCTCTGGCACGGAGGTGCCTGACTTTGAAGAGGCAACATTTTCGGGTGCCGGCTCGCCCGAAATGGTTTCGATATCTCGAGAGGAGGATGAGCTTATCATTACGATAATGCCTCCTTTGAGTACGCTGGCCACTTCGTCCGTTGTTGGCGCTTCTTCTTTTGCCGCGCCATCTGTTGAGGCGACGACTGTAGCAACATCGTCTACAGTCATTCCTGGAGGGGGATTCGTCGATATTATAGCCACTCCCAGCGTCCATTCGGATCTAGCCATGCTGACTGAGCAGTATACTAGTATTTTCTACACCACCTTGAAAACACTGATATCAATGGTGCTGGAGAAGAATCTAGGATTCGAGGCTCTGAGGAGGTCCTCCCAGTTTGCTATAGTGCCGATCAGAGACTTCAACGATGCTGGGAGAGCTGATACACTGGAAAATATAGTTAATTATTTGGAACAACCCATTAACGACTATTTGCAGCTATCTCGAAGCAGCATTGACGGTCTCGTTCAAGCTAGGTATGACTCATTGACTGCAGAGTTTGCTGGGCAAATAGAATCTCTAAACAAATCCATCCAGGAACAGCAGCAAGAGATGGATCATGAGCATGCTGAATTGGAGTATGTCAATCCCCAGCTGACTCAGTGCAAAGCCGAATACAAGAAGGAGACAGTGAGGGTCCACAAATTGAAAGATGAGATCACTCAAGCAGAGGAGAAGGCTCTCTCTTTGTCGGCAACCCGAGATTTGTTGAAGGATCGAATGAAGACTGCTCAGCAGAACCTGACACATGTGGGTGTCATCCACTCCGATTTTGTACATGCTCAGTCCGAGCTATCTGCTTTGAACAACGAAGCGGCAAGGTTGGAGCGGGCTTGCGCCGACGTCTTAAACTCCAGGGATGAGAGAATGGCTACTCTGGCACAGTAGATTCGCGACTTAACTGCTCCCCCCAAATGATGTACCTTTTTGCTTTTATATGTAATTTTGCTCTTTCTGGGAATAATAAAGAGGCTTTATCTGACTTTGTGGACCCATCATTTTGGAATATAAATGACAGGCTAGGGTAAAAGTGATATCAGAGGTAATATGGACGTGATATACTTTCGGTAAACTTCAGCTGGATATATCTATTCAGAGGTTATATGGACATGATAGAATATGCTCCAACTAAAATTTGTACACAAAACACTATCAGAGGTAATATGGACATGATAGGTCTTGAAGTTCCAAATTAGTTAAACATATCTATTCAGAGGTTATATGGACATGATAGAATATGATCCAACTAGTTTTGGAAGTAGTATTGTCAGAATGAGATCTTCACCATACTCCATTTAGCAAAGGAGATTAAGCATAGTACCTCTTCAGGAATTTACCGTTGATAGGAGCCATTAACAAGTCTCCGTTCGGCTTGGCTAACCTATAAGCGCCATTTGAGAATGTCGTCTCGATCACATAAGGGCCTTCCAATTTGGGTTGGAATTTACCCTCACTCTTGTGAGTAATAATCATTGGCCTTCTTACAGCTAGAATTAGCTCACCAACTTTGAATACTCTTTCCTTTACTTTTTGATTAAAAGCTCTGAAAATGCGTGCCTGGTAGAACGCGATGCGCTGTTGGGCTTGAAGGCATTTTTATCTAATCCTTCTAGCTCTTGAAGCCTTAATAGGTCATTCTTTTCCTGAGTCAACTCATTAGCCACTGCTATCCTGAGTGACGGAATTTGAATTTCGATGGGGAGGACTGTTTCACTCCCGTAAACCAGTGAGAATGGGGTACAACCCGTCGGTGTTCGTACCATTGTGCGGTAAGCCCAGAGACATTCTCCTAGCTTCTCATTCCAATCTCTTTTGTTCGAAGAAACAAACTTTTTTAAGAGTTTGATAATAGTTTTGTTGAAAGCTTTCGCCAAACCATTAGTAGCAGGATTGTATGCCGTAGAGGCCACATTTTGTATCTAATTTTTATCGCAAAATCGGTGAAACGCTTGGCTAATGAATTGAGGCCTATTGTCATGAATTATCCTTCGAGGGATCCCAAAACGATAAATGATGTGATGCTTAATGAAGCTGATCACGTTAGATGTCTTTACCTCAACAAGAGGGATCGCCTCAGCCCATTTGGAGAAATAATCTGTGATAGAATATGAACCGATGACCTCTGGAAGAAGACGGGTGAATAGGACCAATGATATTCGTACCCCATGCTTTGAAAGGCCAGGATGCCACCGTAGGATGTAAATGTTCAGAAGGTTGATGTATAAAATCTGTATGAACTTGGCAGGCTTTGCATTGACTTTTATATTTTATTGCATCTGTGATCATAGTAGGCCAATAATAGCCCATCCTCCTGATACGATCCTGTAGCTTAGGACCGGGTTGATGTGCTCCGCATATGCCGTCGTGAGCTTCACGGATAATCCGCTGTGCTTCATTACCAGAGAGACATCGTAATAATAGTCAGTCATAAGTCCGACGATATAAACATTGTGAAGACGCATCAAAATAGAAGCGTAATGATCGTCTTTTGACGGATACTGCTTCTTTAGGGTCCTCTGGCAAGATTCCGTATGCTACAAAATCTATAAAGGGACTTCTCCAGTCTCTTTTTGGGAGATCTGTGTTCACAGCGTAGCTGCATTCTATGTGAAAGTTGTTTTTCACACAGAATAAATCTCTGTTATGAAGGATCACCAAATTTTGCCTTCTTATAGGAATAGCTAAATCTGCAGCTAGGCTGGCCAGGGCATCAGCTTCTAGATTCTGAAATCGAGGCATATTCTCTAGGAAGAACCCTTGGAAAGACATGGCTATTTCGATCGTTGCTTGGTGATAGGGGATGAGGTCTGAATTTCGGACTTCATATATTCCTCTGACTTGATTGACGATCAGCAGAGAATCACCGAAAGCTTCCAGGTATTCGACATCTAATTCTTTAGCGACTTGGAGCCAAATGAGTAGGGCATTATATTCTGCCATATTATTAGAGCAGGGTTCGCTAAGAGAATATGCTCGATAGATGACGAGTTTATCAGGAGTGACCAGGACAATTCCTACTCCTGAAACCACGTTTCCCCTGGGACCAGTCCTAGGGGCACCATCGAAGAATAGCTACCATTCATCACTCTCCATCACAGAATTACATTCTGCAACTTCGTCGGGAATGTCCTTATATAGTTTGGAGGTTTCCGAAATCGAATGAGCAGCTAGGAAATCAGCCAATACTTGGCCTTTGATGGACTTCTGAGGGACGTACACCATATCATACGGTGTTAATAATATTTCCTAAGTCGCGAGTCAAAAATTAAGAACGCTTGGTTTGTTCATCAATACCCGAAGATGATTGATCCTGGAGATGATATGAATAGTCTGGCCTGTGACATAGTGTCATATTTTCTGAATGGCGAACATTAGGGCCAAACATTCTTTTTCTACTGGATTGTACCGATGTTCAGCTCCGACATTCATCCTGCTTAAGTAGTAGATAGCCTGTTCATGACCCTCATCGTTCTTCTGTGCGAGGAGAGATCCCAGAGAATGATCCATTGCTCGAACATACAGCAAGAATAGTCTTCCTATGATGGGAGGTACCAGAACTGAAGGATTAGTGAGGTAGCATTTGATGTCATTAAACGCTTGCTGACAGGCTTCCTCCCACACGAAGGATACACCTTTATTCATGAGATGAGAAAAAGGCTGACATCTTCCAGAGAGGTTAGATATGAATCTCCGGATATAAGCCAGACGACCTTGAAATCCCTTGAGTTCTCTCAGATTGCGGGGTGGTCGCATTTCTAAGATGGCCTTGACTTTATCAGGGTCCACTTGAATGCCTTTAGCGGTAATAACCAATCCCAGGAATTTGCCACTGGATATACCCAGAAAGGACTTTGTAGGATTCATTTTGAGTTGATGTTGGCACATCAACTCGAACACTGTCTTCAGGTCTTGGATGTGATTATCCTTGTCGTAACTTTTGACAGCTATATCGTCTATGTAACACTCCACGGTTTTGCGTAGATGCTCATGGAATATGTAACTCATGGCTCGTTGGTACGTAGCTCCGGCATTTTTCAGTCCGAAGGACATGACCGTATAGCAATATACTCCCAATGGTGTCCGGAAGGCAGTATGCTTCTCGTCTTCAGGATGCATCTTGATTTGATTGTATCCTGAAAATCCATCCATGAAAGACATGCGTTCAAAACCGCATGTATTATCGATCATGACGTCTGTGATGGGAAGAGGAAATTCATCCTTGGGGCAGGCTGCATTCAAATCTCGGTAATCTATGCAGACACGTACTTTCCTATTTTTTTTCATGATCGGGACAACATTGGCGACCCAGTCGGGATATTGTTCTTCCCGGATGAAACTGCAGGCTATCAGCTTCTTAATTTCAGCTTCAATGGCGTCCATCATGTCTGGATGGAACCGGCGTTGATGTTGCTTCACAGGCTTCGAATTGGGCAATATATTGAGCTTATGAGTAGCCACTTTTTCATCGAGACCTGGCATATCCTCATAATTCTATGTAAAGATGTCGATATATTCTCTTATCAGTTGGACTATTTCTTTCCTTTCTTCTTCGAAAGATTATTACTGATAAATATCGGTTTTGGCGAAAGTTCATCCCCAAGGTCAATTTGGACAACTTTATCTTCAGTGGGATGTTCTCTCTGCTCGAACCGGAGTTCCTATTGTGTATCCATATGTTGAGCCCAAGAGTCATTCTCAAATGATTCATATTCTTGTTCGTCTGCTTTGAGAGAATCTGTTATCATCATATTTATTGATAATGCTCGTTCGGGATCATCTGATGAGCCAGAAGATGGTGAGCCATCTTGAGAAGAGGAAGAGATATCCTCATTTGACTCAGAAATTGCAAGGGAGGTGGTATACCCTAACCCAAAATGAGTTCATTGACAGTAGGAATCACCGTGCAATGGCATTCGTCTGCCTTTCCCGTAGTTGAGGCCTGGTTCTAGCTTCAAGTCATAACCCATACTTTGCATAATCTTCAAAGCTTGCGGGCTATATCTGTGAACCTGCATTTTACCAGCATCGTCATTGGGAGAATCTTCTTGTACAGTCGGTTTATTGCGCATGCGACCGAAGACTATTGAACGCTGACCGCTGCGAGTAGATAGGACAATAAAGATAGAATCTTCATGTGGCCCATATATCATGATGACATTAGATGGTGACGCTACTTCCCACACATACGGATGATAGGAATCTATAGCTTTCAAAAATCTTTGTGCTATAGGTTCTATATCGTTATGGGGAGAGGGTTCCTGATCAGGAATTTGAGCGTCAATGTACTGGAAAAGAGGACCTTTATTATCATCAGAAACTATGTTCCTGGCTGTATTTACATCAATCGGCTGCTTATTGCGCCGAATGTTGATGACCAAGGGTGGAGGCTTCTGATTCAAAGTGATCACTAGAGGATCACCTCTGTTTCCTGACTTGGTTTTGTTCAGGTGGATAGCCAGGGGTTCCATGACTTTCGGACGAGTAGTTCGCCCTTTCACCTTGATTGACAGAGGTTGTTCAGCAGAGGGTTCTTCTGGCTCCCGGTGGAATTCCTCCTCTATTTTTCCTGACACCTCCTCTATGTAGTCTTGGGTGTACAACATGGCATCAGAATAGTAGGATTATACTCCTTTAAACGGGTTAAGGTCAGCAAATTCCGTTTATACCATTCCTTGGGCATCTACATATTTAAAGCATTGATGTAGAGTCAAAGGCACGATATTGTGGTCGTGGATCCATGGTCTGTCCAGCAAAATATTGTAGGACACCTCTGAAACTATGACATAACATGTAGCCACTGATATGAGGTCGCCAATCTGGATCCTTAGACGAATCTTCCCCAACGGCTTACTTTTCCTGGCGTTGAAACCCACGATTGTAGTGGCAGTGTAAGCCAATTCGCTGGTAGGAATCCTCAATGGTCTGAGCAGACTATGAGGAATGATGCTGATCGATAATCCCGGATCTATGTAAATCCGGTCAACCTCTATGGAACTGACATATCCGGTGTAATAGAGGGGTCTGTCATGCTTGTTGTGTTTTAACAGCATATCATCTTGAGTGAAAGTGATATTTGGGACCACCTCCATCACACTATGACATTGAGGACATGCCACAGGTTCTTCATTAGGGGACTTGAGCTGGGTCAAGTATGCATTCGCCTGCATCAACTCTTCACTCAGGGCCTGACGAGTATCTTTAGAGAGCCTGAGTAGTTCAAAAATGGACAATCTGGCTGGTGTATGAGCCAACTGGGCTAGGATATGAAAGTTATACGGCTTCTCTAAACCTTTACTCTCTAAATCTTTACTTTGAATATTCTTCAAAGGTTTATTGAAGCGCACTTCCTTTTGTTTCCCCTTGTCCGCTGAAGTTGGTCTCGAAGGACCGGCCTCTGGTATGACAGGTTCCGGTTCTTAAGGCTTGGCAGCTGGAGCGTCTACCGATGCTTCTTCCTGACTTCCTCCATAATCCTTGAGGTAGGCTTTCCCTGAACGGGTTCCAGTAGCCAAAAGCTCTTCTTCTGATGTCGAGGATATCGCAACCATATGACATGGTTTATGCTTCGAGGTCTTCTTAGACTTAGCCTTAGCAACTTCAGTCTCTTCCTCGTTCTCTGACACCAGATCTGGATGAACCCACATAATCTTGCCCCGCTGGGTAGTTATGGGTACTAGGTCATGATTTTGACCCCTGGCTGGAGGGAGATTAACGATATTCATCGTTGTCCGGGAAATAGGTACAACACCATTCAGAACTTCTTGGAGAGGCATATTGCCAAATTGTAGAGAGATCATGTTGGCTGTGACCGTCTTCTCACTGTTGTGCAGAGTGATGGCCTTAGCATCGATCAACTCCTGGATCTTCCTCTTCAGTATATAACACGCCTTTGTGGGGTGATGTATGTACCTATAGAAAATGCATTACTTGGGGTTATTGGTACTGCCGACTTCATTAGGCCGCTTTACCTCAGGGAGGGTAATCTTGCCGCTTTTGGCGAGACACTCGAATATGCTCGGAATATAGTCGTCGTCGAAAGAGTACACTTCAATGGGCCTGGAAGTCCCAGGTATCGTCTGTGTGGTTGCCGCAGTCTTTTGCCTGGACGTATTAATCGCCAGAGCTTCTTTTCCTTTGGAACCACGGGGATGGTCCCTGTTGGAAGATGACCTCTTGCCTTTATCGGAGGTAGATATCATAATTCTATTATCACACGCCTTTCGACTGTTGTCTTCAGCGGCTACCGCTGAGATGATAAATGAGGGCCATTCATGGAACTGATATGGTCCTGTGAATACCGAGATTACTGGAAGAAGGTTCTTCCTGCAAATATCCACCAATGCTGAGTCTGGAACTCCCAGAGGCATTTGCAAAGTGGCTTGACGAAAACGTTCAATGAAAGTGCGAACGTTCTCTTTTTTCTTCTGCTTTACTTCGATGAGAGAGGACATAGACATATCCATCCCTCCTTCATAGAATCGTGCAAAGAACAAAGTAATACAGTTGTCTGCAAGACTACGGTACCACTAATAAGCCACTCCCGAGAGACAGCCTTTGAACACTCGAGTATGAAGGACGTTATTTCCTTGCAATAACACCGTCATCATACTGAAGTAGTTCATGTACTGGCTCGGTGATGTCTTTCCCTCAAACAAAGCCATAGTCTGTGGTTTGTATTTAGGAGGGAAAGGGACCTCGTCCCAGATAGATGGGTACGGCTGGTTGATTCCCAATTTCTTGAGCTGATCTTTGTGCTTCAAGGCATCAAATTGGGCTTTCAATTCTCGCACTACCTGTATTGGATCTTCAGCAGGTGGAAGGACCGCAGAGTGGAGAGAGATCGGTTGTATTGCAACTTCAATAGGAGGTAATACATTCTCCGAGTTATGAAGTGGGGGAGCTGCTGATTCTTGATCTAGAACAGGCTCTTTGTTTGCGTTGGATGGTGGTAAGTCCACCCCCATACGTATTTCAGTCGGAGGAACCGATGCTTGAGCTATAGCAGCTGTGTGTTAAGTCAGCATCATATGGTACATATTCTCCACCATGGACTGTATCTTTTTTAGAGATGTCTCCAACACAGCGATGCGTTGCTCAGTACTTCCTGACGAGGAAGCCTTTTCATGTTCATCTTTAATGACATAGACCCCCATTTCTCTGGATGTCATTGAAGGGCTAGTATAGGTCTCTGTAGAGAATGACTCTATACTTTCATCATCTGGTTCAGGAAACTGGCGACCCCAGTGTCGGAATTAGAAGAATATGAAGCCGGTTGTCGTGACCTCGAACGGGTGTTTCGGAATACCCCAGCTTCAGTGTTATTAAGGAGTTTGTTGAATCTTCTTTGGCTTGGAGTTCTAGAGGGATGACGTCTTGAATTTGACCTTTCTCTAGGAACGTGTGAAGCCATGTTCACTGATGCATGTGCAGGCTCTTCTTCCTGGAAAGACAGAGAGTAGTTCAACCGGTCGAAAACCGACCGTTTTGCTTCAGAACAGCAATAATTAACTACAATCCTATGACTATTACAATAGTGCTCCCTAGGAGGCGTAATAGGCATGCTGGAAGATCCTCTATCCTTGCATTTCTGGATCAAATACTCACGCAAGTCAAGAGGATTTACAGAAGAAGAAGGCTTCTTCCTCTTGTTTACATCAGTTGGCATGCGGATATTGGGAACCATAACTTTTCCCCTGCCACCCGTATACAACAGGTTAGCCATCTGAGTAGCAGATAATCCCCGAGGAGTGTGTCTCTCCGCAAATTGGGCTTTCTTTACGCTGAGGGGTTTAACCTGGCATAATTTGGAGCTTTGGCATAAAACCGAAGAAGCTTTCAATCGGTCATCCGCTTCTCATGTAATCTTGAGAGCAGACAGATTTTTCTCTTATTGGCGTAAAGGCCGAGAAGTTGAGTAGTCCGCCACTTGTTTTTTCTTGTGTAAATTGCAGGGACCATCTGCTTTTCTGTGGAGGGAAGATACATTCTTACGCGCAGAGCGCGATTAGAATTTCTGATTTGGCGCTGAGGCATTATCCGAAATCTTGTCTACCACGTAATAGATGAGAGACTGAATTTTACGCACAGAGCACGGAGTAGACTTCTGGACTAGCACTGAGGCATTGTCAAAAGTTTTGTCTGCCATATCACAGACGGAAGATAGAGTTTTACGCACGGGGCGCAGAGTAGACTTCTGGACTAGCACTGAGGCATTGTCAGAAGTTTTGTCTGCCACGTTACAGACGGGAGACAGAGTTTTACGCGCGGAGCACTAAGTTTGCGCAACTACAACCTGGTTGGTCGGAGAAACCGGAGAGTCGACAGGAACGGTAGGGGAAGTCCTGGGCATCCAGATCTTACGCAGTTTCCTTTTGTCTTGGACAGAGAGAGAGTAAGAGCTACCCCCTGCTCGAAGCATATCTTCATAGGCAGACTGGTCGAACTGGACGACCAAGGTCTTCTTCACTGATCCTACTGATACTGCATCATGTTGAGCAATTACTTTTCGTCAGATAAGAAAGAGGTCCCCAGCAGAGTCGCCATCTTGTTTTTGATAATAAACGAAAGAAATAAAACTAGGTTTATACAAAACCCTTTCTTAGGTTTACAAACAAGAAGTACTATTAATCCTATACGAGGATGTTAAGTACAAATTTTAATCTGGATAAATATTGCTATAGGAGTCTGATCTGCAGTCGATCACTTTGTCCCTTGGACTACACGATGATGAAAAAGTGTTGTAGAAGAAGGAGATGCTTCAAAGATTGCAGGAGGGAGTGGATGCTCGATGCCAAAATCGTCGATCGCTACTCTTTGTCTGAGCTCTTCTCTCTCTGTTCTTTGATTTCTTTTAACTTTTTTCGACCCTTCTTCCCGACCTTGGATTCTTCAACTCTGGAATTTGCGACCCTGGACCTCTGTCAATAGAGGTCTCTATTTATAGAGTTTTAGGGACAGTAACCGTCCAGTCAGCGTAAAAGTCGGACAGTGGAGTGTGTGGCACTTTTTACGCGGCGGTTATAATAACTGCCACCCACGTATAGATGATCTTCTGAATAAGCGTGTGACACGTATCCCATTAAGAGATAATGCGTATAACTGCTGCGAAGATCACGGCATGCAAGCCATGTGGGTAACTGCCCCTTGCGTAGAAAAGGTTGGCGTAGAAGCCAATAACTGTCACCATGGCGTAGAAGCCAAATAGTTGTCAGGTTGGCGTAGAAGCCAAATAGGCGTAGAAGCCTTGTAGGCGTAGAAGCCTGATGCTGCTTGGATAGGTAGCTAGCGTAAAAGATAGTTGATCCTCATTTTTTGACTGAGGCCTTGAGCGTATTCTGGGCCAAATAGCCTTCTCACCCACAAATGCAAATATAGTTTGAGTTAGCATATTTTAAGGAGATAGCGTACAGCGTGCTCCTTATAGCTGAAAATAGCCCGAAGGCGTATTTCAAGGAGATAGCGTACAACGTGCTCCTATGGCTGAAAATAGCCTGATGGCGTAATATACAAAGGTGATGATGTGGACGTATTAGCCGAAATTATGGCTCGCCTGGTTTTTAAAAATATAACCAAATCTCGTGCATTTAATACAGAGATCTGCCACCATTCTGAGCATTAAATACAGATACGTGTCTCGAGCTCTGTACGAAGATCTACCACCACTCTGAGCATTAAATGCAGAGACGTGCCTCGAGCTCTGTACGAAGAGCAGCTTTTGACGTGGCAGTTCGTTTTGTGTTCTGCTGAGCGTAAAAGCTCACATTTGCCTGTGTAAAACTAGGCAGCGTATTCCCTTATATGCGTAAAAAACACTTTTGTATCAGGGAAACGTCACTAAACGACGATTTGGGTCTTTGTGCCGCACCATCATTACAGTCGTCGTTTGGATAGCTGTACAGTACTCATTGTCAAGAGTCAGGTTTACTGCATGATCTGACAGATTCATCCGAGGAATACGAAGCGTTCCTCGTACACTTCCATGCTGCATTAAAAGCGGATGAGTTTTACGCCATAAAGGCGATGTAACAACCCTTTTACGCTGAAGCGGCCTGGAAATACTGTATTACGCGGATTGTCCTGGTGCTTATATTTTACGCTGTACTAGCGACAAAGCTCTTTTGTATGCCGATGGCTCTTAAGTCATACTTTACGCCGCCCAGCACTAGAATGTTGCGTATAACTCTACAGCGTATTTTTCATACTTCTACACATCCCATGGAAAAATACTAGCCCGAGTGAAACCCTTGTCTAAGAGATCCTCTACTATGGACCTTCAACTCAACCAACTCTATCGGTGCTAGTCTGAAGATGAGAAAATAACTGGTTCGGCTCCGGGAGTCAACTCTATGGAAAACTCAATCTCTCTGTCTGGTGGCATGCCTAGAAGATTCTCTAAAAATACATCCTCAAACTCGCTAAAATGCGGGGGTACACTGGTTCACCCTTTGCAATGTGTGTCACTAAGGTTGGACACCATGCTCTCGGGCTCCCTGAAGAAACTCAACTCAGGGTAACCTGGTGGTCTAAAAATAATGCAACCACGCCTACAATCTGGCGTCGCGTGGTATTGGCTCAACCAATCCATGTCTAGGATAATGTCATAGTCTAGACTAAACCTTATAATAAATTCTTCCGTTCTGCTTTCAACATCAATCCTCAAAAGAAAATTTTCCTTGCCTAATGTATAATTACTCTTCCCCTTAAATTTATTCCTACAATTGTATTCTTTAATTTTTTTTTGTTATTTATCTCTCCAAGTCACACAGTACATTAATGGTATTCCCCAAGCACATACTAGAATTCCCGGAATCAGATTATTATCTTTCAAGTGTGGGCCTGAAATTTTATCCTCACCATTTCCTAATATAATTCCTGGTATCGCCATCATATACAACAACTAAGTTCTAGCATCGGGCTATGCATTTCCATAAATTATTCTAGGTCATGATCAACAATCTTTCCAGCTCCTAGTACTTCCAAGATCACTGCTATCTCAAGCACGGGTAGGGTACTACTGGGTCCAATTCTCTTGCTAACCTTCCACACTAGTTCTAGAATCCAAAATAACCTATCAATCTATCCTACTCAGGGTAACAATATCCTCAAGGAATATTACATGAATTCTGTCTTCTGTCGTCTGGTCTTCGATCTTCTTCTGGAGGAAACCATCAGGCTAGAGCATTCGTCTTCCCGAATAATAGGAGACGAGAAACAATGATATCGATATTGGCAAAAACTGAACGAATACAATTGGAAGTCCAAGGACGATAATCACATACAAAGAGTTTTTAAAATCGATTATGGATTAAGATCCTATTCAACAATAAATCATAATATCTATTCCTAATTTGCAGGCTCGCTTGGCACAGTCAGGTGACCAAGATGATTTAAAATGGACCTGCATGGGCCACCACAAAAATATGTCATAGCCCAGTCCCAAAATATATAGGACCAGGAATACGTGACATGCCAGCTACGCATTCGACCAGACTCTGGTCTGACTTGAATACGTATAAGCTGTATAATATAAAGGGCACTATCTAGATATCTCATAAATGTAAACCTCTATGTCTCAATCCACAATGTACAACAGTCTGCAAGAAAGAGCTATATGTGCTATAGTCGACCGCCCAATAACACATAAACTCGAATAGACTCGAGAAGAGATGAGTCTATAAAAATTAGGCTACAACAGCAGATGAATAATCAATAAGAATAAAGTAACCATAATGCCGGTGGAAATGATATGAGTACCTGGTACAATGCCCGCAAGACGTGCAACTCCATCAGCAACTCCAATACCCCAAAATCGTCTATGCTGCAAAACTGGCAGGAAATCAGGTCCTCAGAGGGACGTAACAAGGTACAAAAATACAATATACCAAGTATAACGGAAAGTATAAGTACAACGACAGGGTAATCTATCATAACCAAACAAGTGTGACACAGTTTAAAGACAATGTTTGACGCATGGGCTGTCCAAAATAAAACTGTAGCACCGAACACGGAAACACACTAGACATACCGTAGCTCCGGACAAGAAGTCACACGGGTGATACAACTACACTAGATACAGGATCACTACAGATACCATATATATACATATATAAGTGTGTACAGAGGAGCCCAAACGTCTAGTAACTGTCTTTCCCTTTCCAAGCGGTCAACGATGGTGCGTTGAACCTGAACCTCTATCTAGTAGTCTCTTCGCACAAAAATACTATCAACAAACGCAACCCTAAGATCATCCCAGTCTCCAGTCATGATGTCAGTATTAGGATACAGGAAATTTGGCACGCTATCAGTGTATGAATGTGTCCTGGGGTGACGATATACTCAGGTACGTACATCGTGGTGTTATGAACATCTAATATTCGTTATAATATGTTACGACGAACGTTTGTACCCGGTTGTGATTTAGACGCGAAGTATCGATTGTAAACAAAATATGCGCACAATGTACATAATAAAATATCAGTAATTGAAATACAGGATGGCAAGGTACACTTGCCTTCGTCCGGCTGCTGATGACGGGGATCCGGTACCACGTCCAAGTCCTTAGGTCCCGTAGTACCTAGAGATGAGATACAAACTCAATCAATAAACTATCATGCGACAAACAGGGATGACATACGTCTATAGATATGCTCAGACTCAGCTACAACTCATAGGGACAAGACGCTAGAGGGTCGATCACGGTTGACTATTGGTACGATACATTAAATCAAACTAAACATCTATACAATATCATGAAACCATCCTCAAATACACAATTAATAATTATTAACCTTCCGTTTTATATCATCGTTACCAAATTACACAAAGTACATCTCTTCAATTAAACCCATCATTAATATTAAGTCCCCAAATCACCAATTAATGGTTTGATACCACACATCATTTCACAACAAATCAACTGTCCCTGGATGATAAATCATAGTGTTATTTTGCAACAATTTAATTTGTTCAACAATATTAATCAATAGTGCATATATAAATTGCAATGCCCTAACATCTCAATGTATCTCAATACCTTAAATATTAACCTTGCAATTTCCACCCATGCATATACTTCATAACCAACTTATATAATCCCAACACATAAACAACAATCCATGTATCCTCGTACCCTAACTCCTGTTTATCCATTTATTTCTATTTTGATTACTTATGAAGAAAAACCCTAAACTCACCATTAATCCTAATCCCATTATTAACACATGATCATTTATACTATACTACATTAACACAAGCATTATTTAAACACAAACCTAGCTAATGTACACAAAATCATATATATCAATAACCCTAACTAAAAACATATTATATATCAATAAACCTAACTAAACACATTATATAAATAACAACAATGAGAGGGGGAGGGAGTCGTATACCTCGAAGAGGTTTTGCTGGCCGGAGGGGGTGATGGCCGGAGAAGGGAGGTGGTGCTGGTGGTAGAGAGGGCAGTGCTGGCCGGAGCTAATGGTGGTCGTGGCGGGGGGAAACAGTAGGCCGAGGTGAAAGGGGATCGACGGGGTAGTCGTTGATCAAAGGCGGTGGTGGCTTGACCGGAGAATGATGAAGACGAGGGTGGAGGAGCTCGACAGCCGTCAGTTGGCACAGCAGGGGTGTCGACCGGGGTACAGTGGAAGCAAGGGGAGGTCGGCTCACGATGGTACAGGAGCTCGTGGAGGACGCCGGAGTATCGAACTCGCCGATGTTCAGCCGTCGGTTGGTGTAACGATCAGCCAGGGGTGGAACGGAGCTCGTGGTAGTTCAGTAGCTGCCGGAAATAAGGGATGAACGGATAGCAGGCCGGAGATCTCGTGGCTGCGCCAGATTGGACGACGGGGATGACGATGTCCGGAGGCCGGGGGGATGGAGGCTGCACAGTGGTTGGTGGCACCGGAGAATGGTCAGTTGACCGAAGTACCGGTTCTCCAAGGAAGGAGAAGAAGAAAGGAAGAAGAAGAATGGAAGAAGAAGAAAATGGGAAGGATTTGGTTGAATATAGAGAGGGAGGAGAGAGAGAGGGGGGTGTGGTTCCCTAGGTTTTGGGGATTAGGGCCGGCATGTGGTTGTGTGTAGGGATGGGGACATTTTATAGGATAGTGTGTGAGGATTGGAGGGTGAAGATTTACCCATTTCAAATATGGGATGAGGATTACTCATGAAGAAAATTGTTTCTTCATGCAAATAAGAGGGAGGGATTGTTGACCGGTCAAAGAAGAGGGTGGCCTCTCCATTTGGCCTTGACCAATAAGGGTGTGCCACATGTCACAATATTTGCAATTTAGCCCCTTAAGTTTGGATAATTGCACAAACACATGAAATGATAGAAAAATTTAGGGGAAAATGGTGTTTGGTATTTTGTACGGTGAGGATATGTTGTGTGTTTGGCATGGGCTTAATTAAATGGGCATTGGAATTAAGTTGGAATTAAATTAGGATTAGTCAAGTTGGTATCCCCAATTTAATTTAAATAAAATATGTTCCGCGCTTTTAAATTAAATGGGGGCACATGGGGTCTCAATTTGGGAGTGACACAACGGTCAAAAATGGTGTAGGCTTGGTGTCAGTCTTGGACCCTTTAGTTGGTCCGGCTCAACGGGTTAAGTTGGTGTCTCAAAATTGATGGTAACGATACAGGTGTCCGACACGGGATTAAATATATGATTTGGATACGTGAAGTTGTACAATTAATTTAGGGCACAACAGATTTGATTTTTAGTGATAGAAAAGTCCAGCGCCTAAATTGGCGGGTCAAGTCAAAAGTACAACAGTCCATTGGAATTTATCGGCCGATGTTGGAACCCGAATAATTCAACAATGGTAGGGCGCGCCGAGGGTTTAATTAAAATAATCAGACTTCGGCACCCTTACTCTAAACCTCAATCATCTGCTGCAAAAACAAAATTTTCCAACCCATACCAGATTATCTATAGAAATATTTGAGGGGGTTTACAGGCGCCCCCTCCTCCCTCCCGGTGACCCCCTCCAGCCGCCGCATCCTCCCTCCTCCGGCCGCGTCCTTCCTCCTCCTCCTCCTCCTCCTCTAGGTAAACCCTAAATCTCTCTCTCTCTCTCTCTCTCTCAGGCCACATATGTGACACTGACACAGACACGACACACACACACACACTAACATAGACACTGATCAGGACCTAGGGTTAGGGTTAGGGTGAGATTTTTTGACCTGGGTCCTTGTGTTAACAGTACGGAGATGGTGTATACTGGATCTTGTGAGGAGTGTACAAGAGTGAACACTGCTCTATGATAGTGCGTATATGTGTTCTTGAGTAAGGTGTGTAGTATTGTAATTAAATTGTAGATGTGAACTCTGTTAGATGAGTGTCATGGTATATCATAGATACCCGTGTATTTGCAGTAAAGGGGATTCCAGTACAGTATGTATCAGAGATTGGGTAGTTCTCTGTGTGTGTGCATAACTTAAACACGGTAACCCACAGTTTCCTATATGCATATTGGTATTCTAGTATGGTGTGTGGTCTGGATTTGTGCAATTGCTCAGAGCAGTAAGTGCAGTAGTGCCCTGCAGTATGTGCAAAACTGAAACTGCAGCAGTGGCATTTGAAACTGTGCAACCTGGCACATTGCTTCTGTATTGAGCAACAACATTCCCTGCATGTGTGTATGTCTCTAAAGAGCCTGTGTAGTGTAAGAATCCCATGTGTACATCAGTGTAGTAGAAGTCTGCAGTAGTGTCAAGGATTAACTACAGAACAGGGGTATCAATATGTGTGTGCACTTGCTATTTGAGTATAGAATTATAGGAATTGAACTATTATGGGTTTGAACTTAAGAAATGTGTTCAATATTAGCATATGAGAGGGTGTGTAATCTGTGCATTGATATGTGCCTGTCTAGTGTATGTAGGTAGTGATGTGTATCATTTGATGGTGTCAAGAGTGCCTATGTTAGTGTGCAGACCTTGGGGGCTCTATGCTGCAAACTGGTAGTGAGATGAGTGTGTTGTGTTCAGATTTTGAGTGCAGAAAATAGTGTAGCAATCAGTGTACAACCGGTCAATACCCGACCCTTCTCTTATTGGAGAAGCTTGGATAATCGTGCTATAGATTTGGCAAAAAAGCAAGCAGTGGTTATATTCACTCTGAGGAAAGAAAGGAGAAACTTGAATCACATCAAAAAGTGTTGCTTATCAAATTCATTTTGACTTAAAAATTTATTATCTTTTTTAATTTAATCCTACCATCTTATAATAAGCTTTAACAATCCCAAACCAAGCCTAACAAAAAAGAAACCACAACTTCTGTCCTGGCCTAGGCTAGGATTTGGGTTTGCTATAGTTACCAGGATCTAGCATGCTGCTGTCCTACAAATATTGTACCTACACTGGTGTGCACACACTCTGCACAGGATCTAACATGCTTCTTCTATGTGACTTCAAATATAGATTACCTAGCCAACTAATTATCAGCTTCTTCTTTAGAGAATCACACTGTATGTAATGATTTATATGATACATACTATCATTTTTGCAGAAGTATCTAGAAATGGATATGAATTACTATCTGTGTAATCGTTTGTGGATGTTCAACCGTCATCCTGATGACATGTGCGGTGTGCGAGATGAATTCATTGAGGGTGTACAACAGTTTTTGTAGTTCGCCAAGGCGTTCCCTTAGTACATGGACGGTACCAAAATTAAGTGTCCGAGTGTGAGATGTCGCAACAGAAAATATCATCCAGAAGTGGAAGTCATATATCATTTGTACTCGAAGGGCTTCACGCCGAATTACTATTAGTGGACCGCGCACAGAGAACTTGTATCTCTAGCATCGGAGTCGGAGCCCTATGTGGAGCCGTATATGGATGTCCACGACCACAATGCTTACGACGACGGGTGGGTGAACATAGTTTATGATGCGGCGGGGCCTAGTTTCAATCTGGACAATTATGATACGGCAGGACCTAGTTTCAATCTGGACAATTATGATGCAGCTGAGGAGGCACCGAATGCCGATGTTACAAAGTTTATAGAGTTGCTGGAGAATGCAAGGACTCTAATATATCCTGGTTGTGAGGATCATTCATCGTTGAAGGTGGTTACAAGATTATTGAGCATCAAGTCCGATTTTAACATGTCGTAAGAATACTATAATCGACTAATCGATTTGATTACAGAGATCTTGCCCGAGGGTGCAAACTTGCCTAAAGACTTCTATCGATCTAAGAGGATGGTGAGATTGCTTTGGATAGAAAATGAGAAAATCGATGCATGTCACAACGGGTGCATGTTGTACTACAAAAACGACAAGGATGAAGATGCGTGCAGATTCTGTGGTGTTGATCGCTACAAGGCCACTGTTAGAGGAAAGTCTATCGGTGCAAGGAAGCCTACCGATTCAATGCACTACTTGCCTTTGACGCCGCGGTTGCAGCGATTGTTTATGGTTAAGGAGACTGCAGAAAATATGAGTTGGCACGGGCAAAAACAGATCGAAGGAGTATTGGATCATCCGTCCGATGGAGAAGCATGGAAGCACTTTGATCGAGAGTATCCATATTTTGCCGAAGATTCGCGTAAAGTCAGATTGGGGCTCTCCTCTGACGATTTTACCCCATTCAGACTTTTGGGCTCCTAGTATTCGTGTTGGCCTGTGATCGTTACTCCGTATAATCTACCACCTTGGATGTGCATAAAGACTTCGTATATGTTCCTAACAGTTATTATCCCGGGTCTGAACAATCCGAAGAGGAACATCGATGTGTATTTATAGCCTTTGATAGATGAGTTGAATCAGCTGTGGGAAGTAGGTGCCAACACGAATGATGTTTCTAGAAAGTAGAATTTTTATTGGAGGGCAGCACTTATGTGGACCATCAACGACTTTCTGGCCTATGGATTGTTATCGGGATGGAGTACCCATGGTCGTCTCTAATGTTCGTATTGCATGGACCGTACTAAGGCTTTCCATTTGAAACACGAAGGCAAACCGTGCTTCTTCGATTGTCATCGACAATTTCTGCCAAAGGATCATCCGTACCGGAGGAACCGAAATGCTTTTCGTATGGGAGTTATAGAGAAGGCCAATCCACCCCCAAGGTGGCCCGAATATACGATATGGGAAGAGGTAAAAGATTTACCAAGTACTATCGAAGAGCCTGCTAAGCGGTACAAGTGTGATGAATTTGGTCGTACCCATAACTTGACGAAGAGGAGTATATTCTGGGATCTGCCATATTAGAGCACCAATCTGATCAGACATAACCTTAATGTCATGTATATCGAGAAGAATGTGTTTGATAACATAATTAATACTGTAATGGAGGTAAAGGGGAAGACGAAAGATAATCCGAAGGCCAGGTTGGACTTAGAAGAAATATGTAGATGTCCTGCATTATATTTGATAGAGGAGGGGAATGGAAAGTTAAAGCAATCTAAGTCAGTTTTCTCACTGGAGAAAGAGGATAAAGGGAGACTCTGTAGGTGGATTCAGGGTCTAAAGTTTTCAGATGGGTATGTGTCGAACTTGAGAAGATACGTCGACCTCAAGGAAAATAAATTGGCGAGTATGAAGAGCCACGATTGTCACGTATTCATGGAGTGGTTAATTCCGATTGCATTTCGGGAATTCTTATCGCAGATCGTTTGGGATCCATTGACAGAGCTCAGCATATTCTTCAAAAATCTTTGTTGTACTAAGTTGCTCGTCGATCGTCTAGAAAAGCAAGAGAAGGACATTGCGGTAACACTATGTAAGCTCGAGAAGATGTTTCCTCCTAGATTCTTTGACTCTATGGAGCATTTGCCAATTCATCTTTCCTATGAGCTACGTGTTGGTGGTCCTGTCGGTTATCGGTGGATGTACCCCTTCGAGTGGCATCTGAATTACCTAAAGAGAAAGGTAAAAAATAAGGCACGGGTTAAGGGCTCTATTTGTGAAGCTTATGTTCTCGAGGAGATTACAAACTTTTGCTCGATGTATTTTAAATCGCATATTGCTACTAATAGAACGAAAGCTCCGAGAAACGATGACGTATATCAGGAATCTAATAATGCAATACTCAAAGTATTCAATACGTCCGAAAAGCCTTCGGGCAAAATAAAGAAGAGATATTTGAATGACGACGAGCTAAGGGCTGCTCAGTTGTATATATTACTCAATTGCGATGAGGATAAAGTGGAGAAGCTAGAGGGGTAAGTAATTAATACGTCCATGTGTTACATCATCTCAATGTAATAGTATAAGATACTATTATGCAACTAATCAACAGTTGCTTCATTATTTTTCAGCAGATATAATAATGAGTTGAGGTTGGTTAGACCCTACATAACAGACGAAGAAGTAGAACAAGAAATGAGATGCCATTTTCCTTCTTGGTTGAGCGCATATGTAAGATGCTTGGTAATTACTTTTTAATTCTGCACTTGCAAAACAAATAACTTACTATCGCTACTTTGGTATTTAGGTCGATCGTCTAATAACACCCGAGACTGAATCTATTAGAACTCTAGCCAAAGGACCAATTACTGCCGTTAAAATATGGCCAAGTTGCTGTGTGAATGGGTTCAGGTTCAAGTCAACAAATGCTCCTATCAGAGACAGCTTTCTGGATCTTGATTCCACAAAAAATAGTTGTTTGTGTATCAAATCTTCGAACTACAAAAACATCAATCCAGGCAATGATTTCTTTGGCATCTTGCGAAAGATTGTATAGTTGACATATAATTATGGCACGTAACTATATTTTGACTGTAGAATGTACTATTTTAACAAATATATGTATTATATTTCGACGGTAGAATACTTTGAGATATGCATCACATTTTGACTGTAGAATGTACTATATATTTGTATTTTTCTATATTTATCATATATTGTTATCAGGTATGACAGGACAACGCGAAGGATTCGGCAGGTCCCGAGGTAGACTGAGTGCTCCTTTGGTACTGCCTACTGTTGATTCCGGATCATCGTCGCCCATTACTCCAATATATCGATCACTCACATCTCCGACTGTTGGGACTAGTAGTTCCAGGCGTGATTGTACTCCCTCGTCCAGCGTTCCTCCTGCAGATGGAACCATCGGGACAGATGAGCATGTCGAGGAGGTCGTACCCACGTTGTCCCAATATTAGCAAGATCCTCCATGCGCACCTCCGGAGGAGACGAGGACAGAGATTTGGACCGACGGTACAAAGTAAGTCAATTAGATGGTTTAGCATAATATATATCGTGTATTTCTTTATTCATCGTATATTGAATTTTTTGATCAAAAGAATTATCTCTGTATAGATATCGTCCATCGTCGGTTCAGGGATGCCTGGGCCAATTTATGAGGAACAACTACGGTGGCCCTTGGATCAACTACTCTGAGGCTCCGGAGGAGAGGAAGGTATTCTAGTTTGCGCACTTTCAGGTAAAAGTATATTAAATAAATCCTCTAATTTATGCATATTATATAACTTATCCGTGATGCTCACTTACTAAATTATTTATTGTAGCAAACATATTTCTATCTACCACACCGGGCCGAGTTGATCGAGCGGCTCTTTCCTACCGTTGCCGCCAAGCTTATCCGAGATGCTCTGGATGACCAGAAGGCTCGTGATTGTGCTGGAAAACTGATCCAAGGTTCGATCACGCCTGAGCAGTGGACTGCGAATGAGGGCTAGATTCGACGATCCAAGCTACAAGGAAAGGTCTGAGAAGGCCAAGGCGGCTAGGCGGAATGCTGCCAAGTGGTGTGGTGGCTCGATTTCGTTGACGGGATATTTTCGTCGTTTGGTATGTTTTTTTTTTTAAAATATATTATTTTAATATAAGTACCAAAAAATGGTAGTAGGAAAAAATATTTAAGTTTAGTACTAAATAATATATTTTTAACAGGTACAGAAGGGTGAGGATGCAAACATGGTGACCGTCTTCTTTGCCACCCATCGCAAGGACGAAAATCTCATTGATGAGAGGGCCTCGCAGACCTATGTAAGTGTAACTTTACTTTGTGTTAATTTTAATATAACTTAGGCAATTATCGAGTTTCCAAACCTTTCTAGGCCGAGTATCTTAGGCTGCGTAAGCGGGCGACTGCTAGTGCACCTACACCTGGAGAGGCTGGTAGTTCCTCGCAGCCCGCTCCAGCTCCGTCGGCGGATAACCTGTGGGTGACCGTAGCTGGTGGTCTCCAGAGGGGTACGTACTACGGTACGGGATCTTATGGCGCCCTAGTTATGACGCAGTTATCTAGGGCCTCCCCGACAGCTGCGTATTCCACACAGCCCTCGCAGTCGTCGGCCAGAGTCCAGGGGCCATTGACCGTCATATTGCGTATCTGCGTATCTCCATGACGAGTTGCTGCGAAGGATGGAGGAGCAGCCCCGGTCCCAACCGTGGCGGATGATCCGACGCTCTTCGCACGATTCGATATGCTCGACCGCAGCATCACGGAGCTCCGAGATTTGACAAATGATATTAGAGCCTCGATAGACCGCAACATCATGGAGCTGCAGGCATCACAGCTATCGATGGGCGAGAGGTTGACGATGATGCAGGATTCAATGGTTCATAGCAGTACGAGGCTGCTATCTACCATAGATTCTTACAACCAGCGACTCGCAAACTTGGAGCGGGTACAGCCTTCTGGTGGGCCTACATCGACACAGACTCCACCGACGTCACTTCCTTCTCCATCGACATCGGTGTCAATTCCACGGGAGCAGTATGAGCTGATCTTATCCTTCATGCGCGTCGATGGTCAGCCTTCTGCAGATCCGCAGTAGTATAGCTAGTTGCTGGATATTTATATTTTTTTATTATTTAGGATGAGATTGTATGGATATATATTTGTCGTATTCTTTACGATGAGATTTGTTGGATGCTTTCTTTTCTTCAAATTTTATTATATTATTCATATTAAATATGTTATTTTATCGGTGTTGAGTGTTCAACCCAAGGGGGTTGGCAAACCCAGAAATTCAACGGAGGGTTGCTCCGGGTCTATTTGTACTGATTGTGATTTAATAAACTGCAGGAATAATAGTTTGGACACAATTTAGAATTCTTTTTTTTATTTTATCTATAAAATTAGCGATATTTTTAGCGACGTTTAGCGATGTTTAGCGACGTGTATACACGTTGCTAAATACGTCGCTAATTAACGATATTAATAAATGTTGCTAATGACATCGCTAAATATGTCGCTATAAACATCGTTGTACGTCACAAATTGCTGACATGGCAGTATTGCTAGGTCATTAAAGACGTTGTTGTAACGTCGCTATATAAGTCGCTAATTAGCGACGTTTAGCAACGTTAATTAATGTCTCTAATTAGTGATGCTGCGTCGCTAAACGTTGCTAATTTTAGCGACACATTTAAGTCGCTAAAAAATGTCGGCATAGCGATGTTTAGCGATATTTTTTCTTTTAGCGACTTACTTTTTTCTGACTTCTTTGAAACGTCGCTAATTACGTCGCTAAATGTGATTAGCGACATTTTTTGTCATTTAGCGACGTTTTTAAACGTCGCTAATTTGACTTTTTCTGGTAGTGGAAGTTCCAATAGCAATTGTGGATTAAGATCCTAACAACCTTATCCTAACTGCAGGCTCGCTCGACACAATAACGTAACCGAAACGATATGCTCTGACCTTCAAGGGCCACCACAAAAAAATATCATGTTCCAGTCCCAAAATATGTAGGTCTAGGGATACGTAACATACCAGTTACGCATTCGACCAGACTCTGGTCTAACCCGAATACGTATAAGCTGTATAATAAGGGTAACTATATAAGAATACTGAAAATATCTATGTCATAATCCACATAAAGAATAAAATATCAAGAATAAACTACATATGCTAAAGTCGGCTGCCAGAAATACATTAGCTCGAATAGATTCAAGAAAGAAATATAAGTCTATAAAAACTAGGCCACATCAGCAGATGAATAAGCAGTAAATATACCCAGAGCACGATAAAGACTCTCCCCACCCAATGTAACCTCACGTCTCAATCAAGATACGCAAGATCATGAGCTCTAACTATCAGCATAAGTTATAGTCAATATGTATAACTATCAGTATCACTATAATATGCTTCATGTATTCCTATCCAGAGTCCAAGTACCATGAATAAGTCTAGAAAGACTTTGGCACATGAATATCATGTCCAGTGTCCTATGGGTGAATGTGCAAATAATGTTTACACCAATCATGAGTTCGAAAGAATGACTCACTAACTACGATACTCGACTCCGTAGGGGATACCGGTACCCGAATCTTGTTCGGACACAAAGTCTAATATAACGGCTCTAGGCTCAACAAGTACATCAACAAGCCACACAAATATAATATCTAATGCATAATTAATATTAAATAAATAATTTAGAACTGTAAATACCTTGGCAAGGTACACTTGCCTGGTTCTACAGTTAGTGGTGGTAAAGATGATCCCACGTCCACTCCTTCAGAATTTAATTGACCTAAACACAAATTAATACGCTTAAGGGTCCAATCACGAATTCTTGTAGTTATAACTTAATTATATAATTTTATTATTTTCCTTGTACAACCAAGTCCAATATTATTTCTAATATTTTACTTTACTTTTACAGGGTATCGGAACCTAGTTTCTTAGTTTTTAACTTCCAAAATTTAAGTTTAAGTCCTCAATTAAATAACATGAACATAAATCATAATAAATCATATAATATTTATTTAAATATAATTTATATTTATTTTATCAATAAATTTCTAGATTTGATAAAATAATATATTTCATGATTATGGTTACTTTAGGTTAACTGTTTTGTCCAAAACTTGTTCGGAACATTACCAGTCCTTTAATATGGTTTATATTTATGAAAAATTATTTTATATGATATTATATTCTGATTTAATATGATAAAATAATCATTTCCTTATTTTTTCCAAAATATCTTCTATTTACTAGCAAACAATGCCAAAAAATTACCACAAAATCTAGGCTAGTGGCCCTTAATTTAAGGGTTCAGATTTGACATTAAAATACCATAAATATAAATTTGAAATAATTTATTTCCATAATTAAAACACTTATAAATTTAGTTATAGAAATTAAGATCAAACCCTCCAAGAATCGTATCATAAAGTCATGTTGTGTGTCGACTAGGTATTCTGACAACTTGATGCTAGTTTATACAGGCAACATTACCAACATGAGTAATAAAATATTTTTATTATAAAATTATATTATTTAATTTTTTAGAATTTAATAATAATTATATATAAAAATAATTATATCACATCATTCATGCAACCATCTCAACTACGCTATCTAGCTATCCTTGTAACTTGGCTAAGTAGTCTTTGCATCCAATCTTTCCATCGACATAATATATGATTAATTATATAATTATAATATTTATATTCTAAATTAATAACATATAATTTTCTAGAATTATTTTATATATATGTATCATGACAATACTCATTGAACCTTGTCTACCATTGGTGCGTCGTGTCCGTGTCATGATTGTTCAATTTTCTTGAAATAGTTTCTACATAAAAATATGAGTTTCTCATATATAGAGTTATTCCGATTCATAATATAATATTATCATGAGTTACACAATCTTTGCTTCTTGGAGAATAGAAAAAAGAATCTAAGTTGGAAGACTTACTCGTATGTGATTACGGCGTAGTCCTTTCTCGCGATACGGACCAAGCACCAAATGGACTCCAACCTCCACAAAACTTGAGGGAGTGCTTGAGGGCTTCATATATGAGGTAAATATTCAATTTAAAGGGGATTTTGAGGGCTGTGAGAGGGCGGACAGCAGCTGCAACCAGCAGCAAGTAGTCGGCCTCTTGGGGTGTCTAATCTCTTGCTCTAGGGCTTGTCAGCTTGTGGGAGATGAAGTTGGTTTTGGGAAGGAGTGGAAAGAAAGTAGAGAAGGAGAGGAAGAGGCTGAAGTAGTCACGAAAGAGAGGAGGGAGGATATATGGGCGACCACAAAGAGGGAAGTAGATGCTAGGGTTAGGGTTTGTGAGGAGTATGCCTTATATAGATGTTTGTTGGGCCCATGGTAGGGTTTTGATGGGATTTAACGTTTGGTTCAAACCTAAGAGATTTGGTTTAGCCCTTATTAAGGCTTTGAGTGCACTTGGTTCTAGTTGTATGGGTCTTGCTTGGATTTTAGTGCAAGTGCACAAGAAGGTTTACTAGCGGTACTTCAAATAGGTCATTTGTTGTGTTATTTGAGTTGTTGTGCATATGCGAGGGTTTATGTATAAAAAAATATATATATATAATGGAGGATGAGTGTGGAGTAGTGTACATGTCTCATAAGAATTGGTTTGAGAGACCGAGTAGGGTATTTGGGCTCGGTTGGATTCAACTAGCCAAATAAGGGTAGTTTTGCAATATCAATGGTTGTAGATGTTTTTTAATATTTTTGGAGCATGGAGGAGATCAAATTAATGCAACACATATGGTCCAACTATATTAGACTCAATCAAGATTAATATTATAAATTTTGTTGGAAAAAAAAAGGTCGTGTATTGCTCAAAATATCAAAGCAATGACAAAGTGTCATATATATTAAAAAGGATTTTAGAAATTAATTATTTAAATCTATCTAATTAAAAAATTAAAATAATTAAAAATTATCAAACTAACCCTATTCAAAAATGAGGGAGCTTACAATAAAACTCCCCACAGTTGAGGCATATGGAACCGGCTCAATATCTTCCTTCTCGTCATCGGTAGATAGACACTACTCCTCACTGAACTTAAAGTGAGCCGCAAGGGGGTTACTCGCTTTCTTCGACCTGTCTATCCCAAAATATTAAAGTACCCAATGAATGTAGTTCTTTTGGGACAATTATAGCAGCTTGTACTCTCTCTCTCTCTCTCTTTCAGCTAATCTCCATCCTAAGAATAGTCTTCGTTGCGCTAAAATCCTTCATAGGGAAGGCCGCGCCCAGTTGGCGCTTCAACTCTACTATCCTAGTGGTATTTTGACCCGTCAGTAGCTTATCTTCAATATAGAGTAGTAAAATGATGAAATCATCCTTGGCAAAGTACCTCACAAATACAAAATGGTCCGACGTCGTTCGTGCGTAACCATGCTCCCCCACAAACGACTCAAACTTTCTGTACCACTGTCTCGGAGCCTGCTTCAGACCATGCAAGTTCTTCCTCAACTGGCAGACCAAGTATGACTTGCCCTTCTCACAGAATCCCTGTGGCCGATCTATGTACAACTCCTCCTCAAGATCACCATGAAGGAATGTTGACTTCACATCCATTTCCTCGACCTCTAAGTCAAAACTGGCTGCCAATGCTAGCATCACCCTAATAGACGACTTCTTGACGACTAGCGAAAAGATCTCATCATAATCTACTCATATTTGCTGACTGTAGCCTTTAACTACCAGTATTGCATTGTATCGAAGGCGAGTAGCATCATCTGTCTGCTTCACTCTTAACACCCATCGATTCTTTAAAGCCTTCTTGCCCTTTGACAACCGTACCAGATCATAAGTAGAGTTGGCCTCTAAGGAACTCATCTTCTCTTGCATGGACTCCATCCACTAATATTTGTGTTCATCTTCCATAGCCTCTACGAAACTTTTGGGTTCTCTATCGTCAGTCAGTAGCACATACTCACCCGGTGAGTATCTCGTCGATGGTCGACCCTCCCTATCGTTCCTCCTCAATAGAACCATTGGTGCTAGCTGTATACCAACAGCCCCCTACTCAGGAACTGCCTCCTCGGCATGCTAATCGGTACAAGTGTTGGGAACAACTTTATGTACTGGCTCCCCTATAACTGGATCCACTGGATGTCCTCTGGAAATCGTTCAAATCAAAATGACTCTAACTTAGGCTATTTTTTATCCTCATAAGGCATCTAAGAATTGAGTTTTGATCATGATCTGATCCTCTATGAATACCATGTCCCTGCTTCTGTAGAGCTTTCTTTCCACTAGTTCGTAGAGTCTATAGCCAAACTCATCCCGGCCTGAACCGACAAAGACACACCGCCTCGTCTTCGGCTCAAGTTTGGATCTCTCGTCCTTCGGTACATGCACAAGGCCTTAAAACTAAACACTCGCAGGTGATTGTATGATGGCTCTTTGTCATACCATACTTTGTCAGGCATATCACCTTACAAAGGAGCACTAGGAGATAAATTAATAATATAAGCAGTTATGTAAAGAGCCTTACCCAAATAGCTGCCTGACAAGTTTTTTTTTTTGATAATAAATATCGTACCCTCTCTATCAACGTCATGTTCATCCGCTCTGCTACACCATTGAGCTAATGTGACTTTGGCGGAGTCTTCTGGTGTCATATCCCTTGCTCTCTGCAATATATATCAAAGGAACCGATATATTAGCCGCCATTGTCCGACCGAACACATAGCAGCTTCTTGCCCGATTCCCTTTCAATGAAGGCCTGAAACTCCTAAAAAGTGGACAACACCTGATTCTTGGTCTTTAAGGCTTAGACCCAAACCTTCCTGTAATAATTATCAATAAAAGTTACAAAGTAAGAAGCACGACCAATAGATTTTACCTTCATAGGACCGCAAATATTCGAGTGAATCAATTCGAGCAACGTCGGCATCCTTGAACTTGGGTGACTTTGGAAAGATACCCTATTTTGCTTTTCTGCCAAACAATGTGTGCACCTCTCCAGCTTTGTAGACTTGAGTCCTATAATCACCTTCCTGTTCACCAAGTAGCTCATCACTTTCTTGCTGATGTTGCTGAGCCGCCTGTGCCATAACTCGATAGACGCATCAATAGTTGTTTTTACCTCATGTGCCTCCTGTGCGCTCCCTTCCATATAGTAGAGTCCGAACCTCTTGCTTCCTCTGGCAATCACCATCGAACATCTGAAAAGTTTATACTGATTATTCACGAAGAGATTGAAGAAACTCTCGTCATCCAACCTTTCAACCGACACCAGATTGAAACAGATATCAGGGACATGACAAACATCTTTAAGAGCAATAATTGTACCCATCTTTTTTCTCAAATCCATATCTCCAATGGCAACTATCTTTGACACATCTCTATTTCTCATCTTCAACACTCCATAGTCACCTGTTATGTAAGTAACAAATAGTGTCTGTTATGGGATACATGCGCTGAAGCACCTGAGTCCACCATCTAAGATTTGTCATCACAGACGAGGTTCATAACTATCTCATCACCTATAATAATTAGATCGCCTCCATGTGTCGAGGCTGCCGCTATAGTGTTCTCGCCCTGCTTTCCCTTATCGCCCTACTTTCCTCTCTTCTAAGTAAAATAGTTTTAGTTGATGTGGCCCTTCTTGCCACAATGGTAACACTCCGTGTCCTCGTACCGACCCTTGGACTTTTACCTACTTTTGTCTTTGCCACCTCTTGGACCCATGCTTTTACCCCTTCCACGGCTCTATGAAACAAGTGCCTCTGAGTGGGATGTGGATGAAGTGGTATCACTACCACATAAATAGAATATGAGAATTTTTATCTTTTATAATATATATATATATATATATTATTTATTTGTTTAAATAATTTATATTGTAATATGTTGTAATGATTAATAACACGGGTTGACGGGCTAAACTTGGTGTGACCATTAGACTCAACACTAGATTAGTCACTTTTGGGACCTAACTAGTAAATCCTCATGAAATTAGAAATTTGTTTAATTTTCCATTAGGGATGAAAACTTCACTTATTGGAAAACTTTTCATGAAAATCCTTGAGGGCACTTTAGTATTTGTGCCTTGGCAAACCCTAGGTCTCTAGTGGCCGGCCCTATATAGGAGAGGAGGGAGCCTCCCTCAAGCTCCATTTAATGTTCATAAAATCCTAGATTGAGTTCTTTCCCAAAGCCCCTCATTCCTCCACCAAATTTTAGAAAATCAAACCCCAATCTCTCTCAATTCTCTTATCTAAGAATCCTATAAGTTTAGGTCTCAAGGAGCATTGGAGGAGAAGAAGTTTGGCTAGAGAATCCTTGGCTTTGCATCGAAAATCCATCTCCCAAGAGGTAAAATCCTCAAATGCCTCTTTTAAATTCTATTTTTATTATTTGCTAGGCTATTAGGAGCCCACCCATGGATTAGGAATATACACAAGGAGAGAGAATGATTTCTATTAGCTTCCATCATGATTCCTTCATGGTGTTGTGTGCATATTTGGAGTTTTATGATTATGGGTGTATTTCCTCCTATATCTTTATGATAACTAATTACATTAGATAAATATAATCATATTTGATAGGTATATATGTTATTAGTTGCATATGGGGGGTTTTGGTATGAAGATTGGTTGAGTATCATGAGTATCGTTATTGTGCACTCAAGGCGTTTATTAAATTGATTATTAGAATGTGTATCTATTTAGAGGGTGTTATTCATATGATAATGTGAATACATATATTATATATACTTATTATATTGTGTGTTTGACACTGTGTCACAAAGTGGGGTGTCGGGTAGGACATATATCAGATCTCGACAGTAGCAACAATATGATGAATCAATGCAACAATAGCAAGCATAGAGTATAAGCATTGTACTGTGGGTTGAAACTAGTGGTAGGGTATAGATGTGTTTCACAACTATGTGAGGATATTTAGTTCAGAAAGAGGATCGGGTTCTGATGACAACCATCAGATATTATATATATGTGTGTGGTTGTATACGTGCATACACGTATAAGTGTGTATTAGAGTATCAGTATGGAACCAACTCTAGTTTAGATAACACCCTAGGTAGAAGTCCCAAATTGGAACCTAGGATTGATACTAATACTCATGTATTATATGGAGAACTAGGGAATAGGCGAGTTTGGGTTAGACGACAAGAAGTGATAGCAATAGCAGCAACTACTTGCCCTTCATATGAGCAGTTGTAAGGGGGTTGAGTAGCCCTGCATATTAGTGAGCACATAGTGCAGTGCACATACTAACTTGGGTACTATGTCCAGTGTAGGCATGGACAAACCTTGGCTTGTGTAGCAAGGTCTCGGGTAGAGTGTTACAGCATGAGAAGGCTTGTGCATATTGTAGCAAGCAAGGTAGTTTGATAGCAGTAGCATAGGCAGGCAGGTAAGTAATGAGTGATAATTTACATGTTGCATATGGGGTGTTGTGATGCTTGAGGAATAATTAAAGGGAGTACAGACATTGGGTTCCTGGGTACAGTTCACATGTTATCTTGGAACTACTGCAATTGTGTAGTTTAGTGATAGGGTTATCAGTTTGGATCTTGGAGGCTCGGATGATAGGTCTTAGATGGTGTTCAGTAAAAACTAAAGTGGTGTGTGACTGATACCTTGGTATCAGACAGATAATTGGGCAGTGTTTCTTTCCATGGGACAACTAAATCAATGTGGATTGCACATATGCAGTATTGTTCATACAACAGTAGTGGGGAGAGGTTATCCTAAGTGCAGGCAGTGTACCAGAGTGTTGCTGTGCAGTGGTTATAGGGGAGTTCAGGCGGCAGGGAGGAAGGATATAAGGATGTATCCTAGTAGTGTTGGTGTATCTCTGATACTAGTAGGTATAGGGCATGTGCCTTCGTGCGTACATATTAGTGTTTAGGTTGGTATAAGTGAGCATGGTATAGATGGGTATAACAATTGGCATAGAGTTCCCTTCAATTAGGAGTCTGTAGGAAAGTGTCCAGTGTATACAGTGTTGCACCACTATGCAGAATTCTGTATCGGGGGGTTGAAGGGACCTGGGTACCTAGTATTGAGGTAAAATATATAGGGTACCTGGGTGAAGGTGAGATGAGGGATATCAAGTTACTGAGTAGAGGTAACATAATTTGGGGATTGATGCCAAGGGGTATCCATTGCCAATTATGCCAATAAGTGGTAAGGTTGCAGGTAGAAGAGAATGGGGTATTAGTAGTAGGTCTTGAACATCAAACTGTATTGCAGTGCTGTCCACCAGTTTAGGGTTAAGTTGCAGGCTAATACCAGTCAGTGTGTTAAGGGTAATTAGATGTATACATGAAATATTAAGTTAGTATCTATTAGATACTACGGTATTAGCATACCAAGTTATTAGAAGTAAGGTATTGGGTCTAGGTAAGTTGATATTAGTTATGGGGTATAGTTAAGGTAATATTGAAGTCTAGTGCATATTAAGTACTAAGTGAATTAGAAGGTATTAGCTGTAATCTACATATCTGAGTTAGTTATGGCAGATAGTATAATATTTTGACTAATTAACCTTGTTAGGACTTAGGAACCTAGGAATTAACCTAGTTGACTTCCTAGATTTAGCATGGACCTATAAATGGCCTAACAACATATTTTCAATCTAGTTAACCACTTGTATCATTTTAAACACTATTTTGACATTAATATTTCATATTTAGGTTAGAGTGACTATAGTTTGGATATCAATTCTTATGCATTGCTCAGGACCACATGCGAGTACATTCTCTGACAATTTTTATTATTTTGATTATTACTATGATTCTAATTGTAGTGTATACTTGATTCCGACACAGCGGATACACGGGCTAATATCATAGATACCTGTCATGAGGAGTCATGATTGGAATCCATCGTACTAGCTAGGGATGGGAAAATATTAGCAAGTTATGTGATCATATCCCACCTTACATGTATAATAGCTCACCCCACACATCACGTAGGCTACAGCCTGACCATTTACATACCTCGTAGCCTGTTATATATGATTAACCTAACTTTTGCTCATATCATAGCTAACCAAATCGTCAGCCTGACCTCACATGTATCATAGCCAATCATATATAATAAGCCTGATCTAGTCCCAAGCCGATCACATAGCGAACTGATATTTCATGACACTTAGCCAGTATTTCTATTCTTGTCCCAGTACATTCATTTCTAGCATTCATATATATCTGTTTATTGCTAGTTATTTCTTTATGATGATTACATGTCTCTCCATATTTTTCTTATATTCCAGTATTTTCTTTCATTATGTATTTTTTTACACTATAAAATTGCTGTTAGTATTTGTGCTTTGCTCCAATCCTGACTGGATAATATTTTTCAGAGGATCTTGAGTATTTCTGTCCTACCCATTATGGTCCAGGAGTAGATGGCGATTACATCCCGGAGATTCCAGAGGAGCACTCCATATAGAGGAGACACCACCTGCAGTTGTTTAAACATCACTTAGCCAAGTTTATTTATGTATTGGATTGTTCTAAACTTTGAGACTTGAGTTGTATTATGTTGAGACCTTATCTTTTTGGGATAGCTAGACTTATATACTTATTTTTACTATTTAAGTCGTATTTTAGACTCATGTAAGAACTTCTTTTATGCTATTTTTCATATCTTTATCGTGCCATTATGTCTCGCCCAATCCCAAAATATCGAGGGACTAACCATGTGACAATGGCCAGCAGCACAACTCCAATGGACAACCCAATTTTATGGACCCTTTAGATTATATTTAAGCTGTAATCAACAATAATGGTCTACAATATATGTATCATAGTCTATGTATCTAATCTCATCCACAATCCATAATCAAGAGGCAATATAATAAACCAGTCTCAAGCACCAATATCAAAAATGAAACTGTCTATCATAATATAATAAATAAATATTATGGAGAACAACCCATATCAAAATAATAAGGGAAAATATCCAAGTCTATAACTAAAAATCATAAGGTATCATACATAAAGATAATCTGAAAACTCAAGAGAAGTCCTCCGGTACAACCTCGTCCTCGGCTGCTGGAACTGCTCCGATATCAGCTCCTGACCTGTCAACCTCGGGATAAACCTCCTCGTCAATACCTGGGGACATAATTCATATCCAGGACCTCAGGGGACATAGAAAGGTACAATAAACACTCAAGCCAAAAGTGAATAATATAATGATATGCATAAGAGGGAAGCTACAACAATCAACTATGTGAAATGCAAATGAGAGTATGGTATCGTACCCCGGGCTGGTACTCACGAAAGATCCCAATGGACACTTCTATAATCTAATAGTATACTTAAGGCTCTATGTGGGGGAACCAAGAGGAAGATGTATATATACAAATATAATACTTTAGATTTCGCATAGGAAACCTAAAGCCTAATACACATAAATAGTAATAGTAAAATATGCCCAGAATACGATGGAGACTCTCCCCACACAATGTAACCTTACGTCTCAATCAAGACACACAAGATCATGACCTCTAACTATCAACACAAGTCATAGTCAATATGTACAATTATAATTACCACTATAACATGCATCTTGTAGTCCTATCTAGAGTCCAAGTACCAAAATCAAGTCGAGAAAGACTCTTCCACATGAATATCGTGTCAAGTGTCCTACGGTCGGATGTGCAAATAATATATGCACAAATCATGGGTTCTTAATAATGACTCTCTAACTATAATACTCGACTCCGTAGGGGATGTCGGTACCCGAATCTTGTTCGGACATAAAGTATCGTATAATGGCCCTAGGCTTAACAAGTACATCAATAAGCCACATAAATATAATATCCAATGCATAAATAATATCAAATAAATAAAATATAACTGTAAACATCTTGGCAAGGTACACTTGCCTTGTCTTGCACTCAATGATGGTAAAGATGATCCCGCGTCCACTCCTTCAGAATTTAATTGACCTAAAAAATTAATTACTTAAGGGTCCAAACATGATTTCTTGTAACTATAACTAAATTCTATAATTTTTTCGATGCCATGATAAACCAAACCCGTTATTGTTTGATAATAAATGGAAGAAATAAGATGAGGTTTATACGAAACTCGCTCTTAGGTTTACAAACAAGAAGTACAATTAATCCTATACGAGGATGTCAAGTACAATTTTTAATCTGGGTAAATATTGCTATAGGAGTCTGATCTGCAGTCGATCACTTTGTCCCTTTGACCACACGATGATGAAGAAGTGTCGTAGAAGACAGAAAGAAGCTTCGAAGGTTACAAAAGAGAGTGGATGCTCGATGCCAAAGTCGTCGATCACTACTCTTTGCCTGAGCTCTGGATTCTTCTCTCTCAAGGACTCTTTGACTCTTAGTTCCTTGACCTCTATTCTCCCGATCCTTTACCTCTGTCAATAAAGGTCTCTATTTATAGAGTTTTAGTGACAGTGACCACCCAGTCGGCGTAGAAACCGAGCAGTGGAAAGTATGGCACCTTTTTACGCGTTGGTTATAATAACCGTTGCCCGCGTATAAATGATCTCCTGAATGAGCATGTGACGCGTGTCCAATTAAGAGACAATGCATATAACTGCTGCAAAGATCACGGCATAAAAGTCACGTAGGTAGTTATCCCTCACGTAGAGAAGGTTGGCGTAGAAGCCAATAACTGTCACTATGGCATAGAAGCCAAAGAGTTATTAAACCGGCATAGAAGCCGAGTAGGCATAGAAGCCGAGCAGGCATAGAAGCCGAGTGGGCGTAGAAGTCTAGCAGGCATTGAAGATAGCTGATCCTCCTCCCTTGACTGAGGCTTTGAGCGAATTCTGGACCGAATAGCTTTAATACGCACTAATGCAAACGTAGCCTGAGTTGGCGTATTTCAAGAATATAGTGTACAGCGTGCTCCTTAGATGAAAATAGCCTGATGGCGTAACGTGCAAAAGTGATAATGTGGACATCTTGGCCAAAATTACGGCTCTTGGAGATATAATCAAATCTCTTGCATTAAATAAAGAGATCTGCCATCATCCTGCATATTAAATGCAGAGGCGTGTCTTGAAGATCTGCCACCATTCTGCGCATTAAATGCAGAGACGTGCCTCGAGGATCTGCCATCATTCTGTGCATTAAATGCACAGACGTGCCTCGATCCCTGTACGAAGAGCAGCTTTTGACGTGGCAGCCTGTTTGTCTTCTATGGAGCGTAAACAGCTCACATCTGCCTGTGTAAAACTAGGCAACGTATTCCCTTGTATGCGTAAAAGCAGTTTACGCCGAGGAAATGGCACTAAACGACAGCCTAGGTCACTGTGCCACGCCATCATTATAGCCGTCGTCTGGGTAGTCGTGCAGTACTCTTTGTCAGGAGCGTACTGAATTGGAGTATGTCAATCCTCAGCTGACTTTGTGCGAAGTCGAATATGAGGAAGAGACAGCGAGGGCCCGCAGATTAAAAGATGAGCTCGCACAATCAGAGGCGAAGGCTCTCACTTTGTCGGCAGCCCGAGATGTGCTGAAGGATCGAATGGAGACTGCTCAGCAGAACCTGGCACATTTGGGTGTCATCTACTTAGGTTTTATACGTGCTCGGTCCGAGCTATCTGCCTTAAACAATGATGCAGCAAGGTTGTAGCGGGCTCGCGCCGATGTCTTGAATTCCAGGGATGAGAGAACGGTTGCTCTTGCGCAGAAGATTCACCACCTAACCGCTCCCCCCAAATGATGTACTTTTTTACTTTTCTATGTAATTTTGCTCTTTCTGGGAATAATAAAGAGGCTTTTATCTGACTTTGTGGACCCATCATTTTGGAATATAAATGACAGGTTTGGGTGAAAGTGATATCAGAGATAATATGGATGTGATATACTCTCGGTAAGCTTCAGCCGAACATATCTATTCAGAGGTTATATGGACGTGATAGAACATGCTTCGACTAAAGTTTGTACACAAAACACTATCAGAGGTAATATGGACGTGATAGGTCTTGAGGTTCCAAATTAGTTAAACATATCTATTTAGAGGTTATATGGACATGATAGAATACGATCCAACTAGTTTCGTTTTGGAAGTAGTATTGTCAGAATGAGATCTTTACCATACTCCATTTGAGCAAAGGAGGTTAAGCGTAGTACCTTTTTCAGAATTTGCCATTGATAGGAGCCATCAACAAGTCTCTATTAGGCTTGGCTAACCTGTAAGCGCCATTTGAGAATGTCGTCTCGATCACATAAGGGCCTTCCCATTTGGGCTGGAATTTACCCTTACTCTTGTGAGTAATAATCATTGGCCTTCTCACAGCTAAAACTAGCTCACAAACTTTGAAGACTCTTTTCTTCACTTTTTGATTAAAAGATCTGGAAATACGTGCCTGGTAGAACGTGATGCGCTGTTGAGCTTGGAGGCGTTTCTCGTCTAATCCTTCTAGATCTTGAAGCCTTAACAGGTCATTCTTTTCTTGAGTCAACTCATTAGCCACTGCTATCCTGAGTGACGAAATTTGGACTTCGATGGGAAGAACTGTTTCGCTCCCGTAAACCAATAAGAATGGGGTGCAACATGTCGGTGTTCGTACCGTTGTGCGGTATGCCCAGAGATATTCTCCCAGCTTCTCATTCCAATCTCTCTTGTTCGAAGAGACGAACTTTTTCAAGAGCTTGATAATGGTCTTGTTGAAAGCTTCCGCCAAACCATTAGCAGCGGGATTATATGCCGTAGAGGCCATATTTTGTATCCAATTTTTATCGCAAAATCGATGAAACGCTTGGCTGATGAATTGAGGCCCATTATCATGAACTATCCTCCGGGGTATCCCAAAGCGATAAATGACATGATGCTTGATGAAGCTGATCATATTAGATGCCTTTACCTCAGCAATAGGGATCGCCTTTGCCCATTTGGAGAAATAATTCGTGATGGCCAGTATGAACCAGTGACCTCTGGAGGAAGATGGGTGAATAGGACGAATGATATCCATACCCCATGCTTCGAAAGGCCAGGACGCAACCGTAGGATGTAGATGTTCAGAAGGTTAATGTATAAAGTATGCATGAACCTGACTGGTTTTGCATTATTTTGTATACCTTATTGCATCTGTGATCATAGTAGGCCAGTAATAGCCCATTCTCCTGATACGATCCTGTAGCTTAGGACCGGGTTGATGCACTCCGCATATGCCATCGTGAGCTTCACGGATAACCCGCTGTGTCTCGTCATCGGAGAGACATCTCAATAGCAGTCCATCGTAGGTCCGACGATATAGACACTGTGAAGACGCATCAAAGTAGAAACGTAATGATCGTCTTTTGACGGATACTGCTTCTATAGGGTCCTCCGGCAAGATTCCATATGCCACAAAATCTATAAAGGGACTTCTCCAGTCTCTCTTAGAAGGATCGGTGTTCACAGCGCAGCTGCGTTCTATGTGAAAGTTATTTTTCATACAGAATAAATCTCTGTTAAGAAGGATCACCGAATTCTGCCTTCTTATAGGAGTAGCTAAATCTGCAGCTAGACTGGCTAGGGCATCAGCTTCCAGATTCTGAGATCGAGGTTTATGCTCTAGGAAGAACCCTTTGAATGTCTTGGCTATCTCGACCGTTGCTCGGTGATAGGGGATGAGGTCTGGATTCCGGTCTTCATATATTCCTCTGACTTGATTGACGATCAGCAGAGAATCACCGAAAGCTTCTAAAGATTCGACGCCCAATATTTAAGCGACTTGCAGCCCAATTAATAGAGCATTATACTCTGCCACATTATTGGAACAGGGCTTGCTAAGAGAATACGCTCAATAGATGACGAGTTTATCAGGAGTAACCAGGACAATTCCTACTCCTGAAACCACGTTTCCCCTGGGACCAGTCCTGGAGGCACCATCGAAGAATAGTTGCTATGCATCACTTTCCATTACGGAATTACATTCCACAACTTCGTCGGGAATGTCCTCGTATAGTTTGGAGTCCTCCTGGATCGGATGAGCAGCTAGGAAATCAGCCAATAATTGGCCTTTGATGGACTTTTGAGGGATGTACATTATGTCATACGGTGTTAATAACATCGCCCAAGTCGCAAGTCGGGAATTAAGAACACTTGGCTTGTTCATCAGTACCCGAAGAGGATTGATCCTGGAGATGATATGAATAGTCTGGCCTGTGATATAGTGTCGCATTTTCTGAATAGCAAACATCAGAACCAAGCTTTCTTTTTCCACTGGACTGTACCGGTGTTCTGCTCCGATCATCATTCTGCTTAGATAGTAGATAGCCTGTTCATGACACATATCGTTCTTCTATGCGAGAAGAGCTCCTAGAGAATGATCCATCGCTCGAACATACAGCAAGAATGGTCTTCCTATGACGGGAGGTACCAGAACTGGTGGATTAGTGAGGTAGCGTTTGATATCATTAAACGCTTGCTGACAAGCTTTATCCCATACGAAGGATACACCTTTATTCATGAGACGAGAAAAAGGCTGACATCTCCCAAAGAGGTTGGATATGAATCTCCGGATATAAGCCAGACGACCTTGAAATCCCCTAAGGTCTCTCAGATTACGGGGCGGTCGCGTTTCTAAGATGTCCTTGACTTTATCAGGGTCCACTTGAATGCCTTTAGCGGTAATGACAAATCCTAGGAATTTGCCACTAGATACCCCCAGAAAGGACTTTGTAGGATTTATTTTGAGTTGATGTTGGCACATCAACTCAAATACTGTCTTCAAGTCTTGGATATGATTATCCTTGAGGCGGCTTTTGACAGCTACATCGTCCACGTAACATTTCACTGTCTTGCGTAAATACTCATGGAATATGTTACTCATAGCCCGTTGGTACGTAGCCCCGGCAATCTTCAATCCGAAGGGCATGACCGTATAGCAATATACCCCCAGTGGTATCCGGAAGGCAGTATGCTTCTCGTCTTTAGGATGTATCTTGATTTGGTTGTATCCTAAAAATCCGTCCATGAAAGACATACGTTCAAAACCGCATGTATTGTCAATCATGACGTCCATAATGGGAAGAGGAAACTCATCCTTGGGGCAAGCTGTATTCAGATCTCGGTAATCGATGCAGACACGTACTTTTCTATTTTTCTTCATGACCGGGACAACATTGGTGACCCAGTCGGGATGTTGTTCTTCCCGAATGAAACCGCAGGCTATCAACTTCTTGATTTCAGCTTCAATGGCGTCCATCATATCCGGGCAGAACCGGCGTTGGTGCTGCTTCACACGCTTTGAATTGGGCAATATATTGAGTTTATGAGTAGCCACCTTTGGATCGAGACCTGGCATGCCCTCATAATTCCATGCAAAGATGTCGATATATTCTTTTATCAGCTGGATAACTTCTTCCCTTTCTTCTTCTGAAAGATTGTTACTGATAAATATCAGCTTTGGCGAAAGTTTATCCCCAACATCAATCCGAATAAATTTATCTTCGGTGGGAGGTTCTCTCTGCTCGAAGCGGAATTCCTATTGTGTATCCATTTGTTCAGCCCAAGCGTCATTCTCAAACAGTTTAGATTCTTGTTCATTTTCTTCGAAGGAATCTGCTACTATCGTATTTTCTGATAATGTTTGTTCGAGAGCATCAGATGAGTCGGACGGCGACGAGCCATTTCGAAAAGAGGAAAAGATATCCTCGTTTGACTCGGAAGTTGCAAGGGAGGTGGTATACCCTAACCCGAAACGAGTTCGTTGACAGTAGGGATCGTCGTGCAGCGACATTCGCCTGCCTTCCCGTAGTTGAGTCCTGGTTCCAGCTTCAAGTCATAACCCATACTTTGCACGATCTTCAAAGCTTGCGGGCTGTATCTGTGAACTTGTATTTTACCAGCATCGTCATTGAAAGAATCTTCTTGTACAGTCGGTTCATTGCGCATGCGGCCGAAGACTATTGAACGCTGACTGCTGCAGGCAGGTGGGACAATGAAGATAGAATCCTCATATGGTCCATATGTCGTAATGACATTAGATGACGATGCTACTTTCCACACATACGGATGATAGGAGTCTATAGCTTCCAAGAATTTTTGTGCTATAGGTTCTATATCGTCATGGGGAGAGGATTCCTGATTTGGAATTTGAGCGTCAATATACTGGAAAAGAGGATCTTTATTATCATCTGAAACCGCATTCCTGGTTGTATTTACATCAATCGGCTGCCTGTTGCGCCGAAGGTTGATGACCAAGGGTGGAGGCTTCTGGTTCAAAGTGATCACTAGAGGATCACCTCCTTTTCCTGACCTGGTTTTGTTCAGGTGGATAGCCACAGGCTCTATGGCTTTTGGACGAGTAGTTCGCCTTTTCACCTTGATTGACAGAGGTTGCTCGGCATAGGGTTCTTCTGGCTCCCGGTGGGATTCCTTCTCTGCTTCGCCTGACACCTCTTCCATGTAGTCTTGAGAGTACAACATGGCATCAGAGTAGTAGAATTCTACTCCTTTAAACGGGTTCAGGTCAGCAAACTCCGTTTGTACTGTTCCTTGGGCATCTACATATTTAAAGCATTGATGTAGAGTTAAAGGAACGATGTTGTGGTCGTGGATCCAAGGTCTACTCAGCAGAATATTGTAGGACACCTCTGAATCAATGACGTAACATGTAGCCACTGATCTGAGGTCGCCAATCTGGATCCTTAGGCGAATTTTTCCCAATGGCTTACTTTTCCTGGCGTTGAAACCCACGATTGTAGTGGTGGTATAAGCCAATTCGCTGGTAGGAATCCTCAGCGGTCTGAGCAGACTATGAGGAATGATGCTGATTGATGATCCCGGATCTATGTGAATCCGGTCGACCTCTATGGAACTGACGTACCCGGTATAGTTGAGGGGTCTGTCATGCCTGTTATGCTTTAACAACATGTCATCTTGAGTGAAAGTGATATTCGGGACCACCTCCATCACACTGTGGCATTGAGGACATGCCATGGGTTCTTCGTCAAGGGACTTGAGCTGGGTCAAATATGCATCCGCCTGCATTAATGCTTCACTCAGGGCTTGATGAGTGTCTAGAGAGAGCCTGAGTAGTTCGAAGATGGACAACATGGCTAGTGTATTAGCCAATTGGGACAGGATGTCGAAGTTGTATGGCTTCTCCAAACCTTTGTTTTGAATATTTTTCAAAGGTTTATCGAAACGCACTTCTTTTTGCTTCCCTTTGTCTGCCGAAGTTGGTCTCGAAGGACCGGCCTCTGGTATGGCGGGTTCTAGTTCTGAAGGCTTGGTAGCTGAAGCGTCTGCCGGTGCATCTTCCTGACTTGCTCCATAGTCCTTGAGGTAAACTTTTCCTGAATGGGTTCCAGTAGCCAAAACCTCGTCTTCTGATACCGAGTGTACCGCAATCATGTGACACAGTTTACACTTCGAGTTCTTCTTAGACTTAGCCTTAGCAGCTTGAGTCTCTTTCTCGATCTATGACACCAGATCTAGATGAACCCATATGATCTCGCCCCGCTGGGTAGTTAGGGGTACCAGGTCATGATTTTGACCACTAGCCGGAGGAAGATTAACGATGTTCATCGTTGTCCGGGAAATAGGTGTCACACCGTCCGAGACTTCTCGGGGAGGCAGATTGCCAAATTACAGAGAGATCATGTTGGTTGTGACCGTCTTTTCGTTATTGCGCAAAGTGATGGCCTTACAATCGATCAGCTCCTGGATCTTCCTCTTCAGTACATAACATGCTTTTGTAGGGTGGTGTATATATCTATGGAAGATGCAGTACTTGGGGTTATTAGTACTGCCGACTTCATTAGACCGCTTTTTCTTATGAAGGGTAATCTTACCGCTTTTGATGAGACACTCGAATATGCTCGGAATATTATTGTCGTCGAAAGAGTATACTTCAATGGACCTGGAAGTCCCAGGTTTCGTTTGTGTGGTTGCCGCGGTCTTTTGCCTGGATGTATTGATTGCCAGAGCTTCTTTTCCTTTGGAACCACGAGGATGGTCGCTGTTGGGGGATGACCTCTTGCCTCTATCGGAGGCAGAGATCATGATGCCATTATCACGCGCCTTCCGACTGTTGTCCTCGACGGCTACCGCTGAGATGATGAACGAGGGCCAATCATGGAACTGATATGGTTTTGTGAACACCAAGATTACGAAAAGAAGGTTCTTCTTACAAATGTCCACCAATGCCGAGTCTGGAACTCCGGGAGGCATTTGCAAAGTGGCTTGACGAAAATGTTCGATGAAGGTACGAACGTCCTCTTTTTCCTTCTACTTCACTTCGATGAGAGAGGACATAGATATGTCCATTCCCCCTCGTAGAATCATGAAAAAATAAAGCCTTGAAGTCTTCGAAGGAAGTAATGCAGTTGTCCGCCAAGCAACGGTACGACTGATAAGCCACTCCCGAGAGACAGCCCTTGAACACTCAAGTGAGGAGGGCGTCATTCCCTTGTAATAACACCGTCATCATACTGAAGTAGTTCATGTACTGACTCGGTGATATTTTTCCCTCGAACAAAGCTATAGTCTGTGGTTTGTATTTAGGAGGAAAAGAGGCCTCTTCCCAGATAGTTGGGTAAGGCTGGTTGATTCCCAATTTCTTGAGCTGATCTTTGTGCTTCAAGGCATCAAATTAGGCTTTTAACTCCCGTATTGCCTGCATCAGATTTTCAGCCGGTAGCGGGACCACGGAGTGGTGGGGAATCGGTTGCATCGTGACTCCAACGGGAGGTAATACATTCTCCGAATGAGGAAGCGGAGGAACTGCTGACTCCTGATCTAGAGTAGGCTCTTGGATCGTACTGGATGGTGGTAAGTCCACCCCCACACGTATCTGAGTTGGAGGGACCGATGCTTGAGCCATAGCAGCTGTGTGTTGAGTCAGCATCATCTGGTGCATGTTCTCCATCATGGATTGTGTCTCTTTCAGAGATGTCTCCAGTACAGTAATGCGTTGCTCAGCGCTCCCCGATGGGGAAGCTTCCTCGCGTTCATCTCCAATGGCATAAACTCCCATCTCCCTGGGTGTCATTGAAGGATTAGTATAGGCCTCTGTAGAAGTTAACTCTATACTTTCGGCATCTAATTCGGGAGACTGGCGACCCCCAGCATCAAAATCAGAAGAGTATGAAGCCGGTTGTCGTGACTTCGAACGGGTGTTTCGGAACACCCCAGCTTCAGTGTTCCTAAGGAGCTTGTTGAATCTCCTTCGGCTCGGAGTTCTAGAGGGATGACGTCTTGAGCTCGATCTTCCTCTAGGTATGTGTGAAGCCATGTTCACTGATGCATGTATGGGCTCTTCTTCCTGGAAAGACGGAGAGTAGCTCAACCGGTCGAAAACCGACCATTTTGCTTCAGAACAACAATAATTAACTACAATCCTATGACTATTACAATAGTGCTCGCTAGAAGGCGTAATAGACATGCTGGAAGATCCCTTATCCTTGCGTTTCTGGATCAGATACTCACGCAGGTCAGGAGGATTCAAAGAAGAAGAAGAAGAAAATGGCTTGTTCCTTCTGTTCACCTCAGTGGGCATACGGATGTTTGGAACCATAGTTTTTCCTGTGCCACCCGTATACAACAGGTTGGCCATCTGGTAGCGGATAATCCCCGAGGAGTGTGTCTTTCCGCAAACTGAGCCTTATTTATGCTGAGGGGCTTCACCTGGCGTAATTTGGAGCTCTGCTCAGGTTGGCGTAAAGCTGAGGCGGTCCTCAGTCGGCCATCAGCTTTCCATGTAATCCGGAGGGCGGACAGATTCTTCCCTTGCTGGCGTAAAGACCTAGAAGTTAAGCAGTCCGCCGCTTGCTTTCCCTTGCGTAGATTGCAGGGATCATCTGCTTTTCTGCGGAGGGCAGATATATTTTTACGCACGGAGCGCCTTTGGAATTTTTGATTTGGCGCTAAAGCATTGTCAGAAATTCTGTTTGCCACGTTATCGACGGGAGACTAGATTTTATGTATAGAGCGCGGAGTAGACTTCTGGACTAGCGCTGAGGCATTGTCAGAAGTTTTGTCTACTACATCACGGACGGGAGACAGAGTTTTACGCGCAGAGCGCGAAGGTTGTGCAGCTACAATCTGGTTGGTCGGAGAGGTCAGAGAGTCGGCAGGAATGGTAGGGGATGTCTTGGGCATCCAGACCTTACGCAGCTTCCTGTTGTCTTGGACAGAGAGAGAGTGAGAGCTATCCCCTGTTCGAAGCATATCTTCGTAGGCAGACTGGTCAAACTGGACGACCAAGGTCTTCTTCACGGATCCTACGGATACCGCATCGTGTTGAGTAATTGCTTTATCATCAGAAGAGAAAGATGTCCCCAGCAGAGTCGCCATCTTGTATTTGATAATAAACGGAAGAAATAAGACGAGGTTTATACGAAACCCGCTCTTAGGTTTACTAACAAGAAGTACAATTAATCCTATACGAGGATGTCAAGTACAATTTTTAATCTGGGTAAATATTGCTATAAGAGTCTGATCTGCAGTCGATCACTTTGTCCCTTAGACCACACGATGATGAAGAAGTGCCATAGAAGACAGAAAGCAGCTTCGAAGGTTGCAAAAGAGAGTGGATGTTCGATGCCAAAGTCGTCGATCACTACTCTTTGCTTGAGCTCTGGATTCTTCTCTCTCACGGACTCTTTGACTCTTAGTTCCTTGACCTTTGTTCTCCTGATCCTTTACCTCTGTCAATAGAGGTCTCTATTTATAGAGTTTTAGTGACAGTGACCACCCAGTCGACGTAGAAGCCGAGCAGTGGAAAGTATGGCACCTTTTTACGCGATGGTTACAATAACCGTTGCCCGCGTATAAATGATCTCCTGAATGAGCGTGTGACGCGTGTCCTATTAAGAGACAATACGTATAACTGCTGCGAAGATCACAGCATAAAAGCCACGTAGGTAGTTATAGCTCGCGTAGAGAAGGTTGGCGTAGAAGCCAATAACTGTCACTATGGCGTAGAAGCCAAAGAGTTATCAAACCGGCATAGAAGCTGAGTAGGCGTAGAAGCCGAGCAGGCATAGAAGACGAGTGGGCGTAGAAGCCGAGTGGGCGTAGAAGCCGAGCAGGCATAGAAGATAGCTGATCCTCCTCCCTTGACTGAGGCTTTGAACGAATTCTGGACCGAATAGCTTTAATACTCACCAATGCAAACATAGCCTAGTTGGCGTATTTTAAGGAGATAGCGTACAGCGTGCTCCGTTGCTGAAAATAGCCTGATGGCGTAACGTGCAAAAGTGATGATGTGGACGTCTTGGCCGAAATTACGACTCTTGGAGATATAATCAAATCTCTTGCATTAAATGCAGAGATCTGCCATCATCCTGCGCATTAAATGCAGAGGCGTGTCTTGAAGATCTGCCACCATTCTGTGCATTAAATGCAGAGACGTGCCTCGAGGATCTGCCATCATTCTGTGTATTAAATACAGAGACGTGCCTCGAGCCCTGTACGAAGAGCATATTTTGACGTGGCAGCCTATTTGTCTTCTGTGGAGCGTAAATAGCTCACATCTGCCTGTGTAAAACTAGGCAACGTATTTCCTTGTATGCGTAAAAGTAGTTTACGCCGAGAAAATGGCTCTAAACAATAGTCTGGGTCACTGTGCCGCGCCATCATTATAGTCGTCGTCTGGGTAGTCGTGTAGTACTTTTTGTCAGGAGTCAAACGTCAGGTTCACTGCATGATTTGACAGGTTCATTTCAAGGAATACGAAGCGTTCCTCGTACACTTCAATGCTGCATTAAAAGCGGATGAGTTTTACGCCATAAAGGCGATATAGCACCCTTTTTACGCTGAAGCAGCCTTGACATACTGCATTACGCGGATAGTCCTTGAGCTTATATTTTATGCTGTACTTAGCAAAAAAAGCTCTGTTGTACGCCGATGGCTCTGAAGTTATCTTTTTACGCTGTCCAGCATTAAAATGCTGCGTATAGCTATTCAGCGTATTTTTCATGCTTCTACAGTTATTATTTCTAACCACTTTACTTATTTTTACAGGGTATCGAGACCTAATTTCTTAGTTTTTGACCTCCAAAATTCAAGTTTAAGTTCCCAATTAAAGGACATAAAAATAAATCATAATAAATCTTATATTCTAGAATTAAACATGATTTATATGAATTTATAGCAATAAATTCTAGATTTGACAAAAATAACCTATTTCAAGATTTTGACCACTTTAGGTTGACTAGTTTTGTCCGAAACTTGTTCGAGACATAGACAATCCATTATGATAGTTTATATTTATTAGAAATCATTTTATATCCTATTTTATTTTATTCTAATCTCAGGAAATATCCACATATTTATTTTATCCCAAAAATTATCTATTTACTAGCAAAACAATGTCATAAAGTACCCGAAAATCTAGGCTAGTGGCCCTTAGTTATATGGTTCAGATTTGACATTAAAATATTAGAGAATTAATTTAAGAATAATTAATTTTCAGGAATTAAATACCAATTAATTCAGTTTTAATAATCAATAATGATTTCCTCTATAAATCGCATCAAAAGTCTTAAACTAGTTCTACCGACAAACAAATCATCACCAAACTATCATAAAAAATCTATATTTTCTAATATGAGAACAATATAGCAAAATAGGGGTTCTAAATCAGTAATTTGACTTAACCTAAAAGTATCATGCCAGGTGATTTGAGATAGAAGGATTTAAGATTTACCGAAACCATTTGAGGATTAGAAGATAGTGCTTCTTCTTGTCCAAGAAATACTCTTTCTCGCTTGTGCTTGGCTTGCTACTCCCTTTGTGATGGGTTTTTAATAAAAAAAGGGTTCTTGGTATATTTATGGGAAAGATGGGGTTCTTCTTGAAGGTTTAATGATGTTTGGATGGAGAGATGGTGGAAGGATGATGAAAAATGAAGCTTTTGGAAGAGAGAAAGAAATTTTTGGTGAAGGAGATGATGTTGTGAGGGTGAGAGAGGCGGGGGGGGGGGGGGTTGTTTCATGTGTGAGGGAGAGGGTAAAGGGGTGGCTAGCTATGAGGAGGTGAGTTGATATGGTTAGGGTTAGGGTTTAGTGTTAAGTTGATATATATAGGGCCTTTTTAAATAGATTTAAATAAAGGAGGGGGTTATCCTACTGCTAGGGGGTTCGGATAAGGGGGGATGCTTTTGGCCAAAAAGTGAGGGTGGGGTTGGTTGTTATGGTTAGGATTGGATAAGATTTGGTTGTTGGGTTGGTTAGGGAAGTGGTTAGGTAGTTATTTGCCAACTATGTTGCCACCTATACAACGTTCTATAGTTAAAACTTCTCTAGATAGAAATAAATTAATTTAAATATTATATATATATATATATATATATAATAGTTACATAAGAATATTTGGGGTGCACTACATGCCTACATGTGTTTGGGTTAGGTTTGGGTCAAGTTCTAGTCAAAAGGAGATAATTTTACGGTAAACATAATTCTAGACGTTCTTTAATATTTTTGGAGCATAGGGGAGATTAAATAAATACAACATCCATGTTCTAACTATATTATACTTAATTAAAATTATTATTATAAATTTTGTTGGAAGAAAAAAGGTCGTGCATTGCTCAAAATATCGAAGCCATGGCAAATGATCATATATCTAAAAGAAGATTTTAGAAATTACTACTCTATTCTATTTAAATTAATAAATTAAAAAAATACCAAAATAACTCTATTCAAAAATGAGGGGACTTATACATTTATCTTCCTATACATATCATTGTGATTGTGTAGACATTATATTAGTATTCTTTTTACCTTGTCCTCCTTATGGAGTTGAGATCATTAACATATTTTATCTTGTGAGTTGTGTTAGCTATTTTTGAGACCAAGACAACGTTCTATTCCCGATGATGCAGCGTAGGCTGGATGTACCCATGCCCAATTTTTGGGTGCGGGTCATGACAAGTGGCCTGAGAACATCTCCGTATCTCTTCATTCAGTACCCCGCTCTTGGCAGACTCTAGACTGACCACGCCTTCCGGAGCAGAAGTGATCATAGACACTCGTTAGGTCTCCCACAAGTCTGGCAATGTACACCGCAGCCATAGTCCCTGAACCTCGTCGTTGAACTTGACTCCCATCGAGAATAGCTGGTCAACCACATCCGGGAACTCACTCAAATGATCCGTAATGGATGTCCATCTTTGTACCGCAGATTCATCATCATCGAAATCAGGATCAATTTATTTACCCCGATCTTCTTCGCATACAACGATTCCAGCTTATCCTATAGTGTCCTCGCATACTCAATACTGGCAACGTGGTTGTATACGTTCTCGTCAACAAATTACCTAATGTACCCATACACTTGTATATGCTCGAACTATCAGTCATCTTCGGATTTGTCACTGGGCCTCTCGGAAGCAAATACCGGCAGATGCAGCTTCTTAAAAAATAGTAGATCCTTCATCGCTTCTCTAGTAGTGATAGTTGGTATCATTCAGATTTACCTTGCGCACCGGCTTCGCGTCCATCTCTACTCCCTGGTTTGCCAGTCAACTCCTGACACCCTTCTGAAATTTTAGAACCTGGCTCTGATACCACAGTATTGAAAACGAAACGCGAAAACCATTCCCCAAACCAGAGAGTACCTGAGAGAGAACCGAGCAAAATGCACAAACCAAAAAATACCAAACATAAATCGTAGACACAGAGATTTTAATGTGGAGAATCTAGATAAAAAAAAACCACGGGATGATCGGAGTCCAACCTTGAAGAACATCCACTAATAGAATAAAGATATTACACCATCTACAAGCGCCACACTAATCCAACACGGATCACCGTAACTCTTTGAAATAAAAATATATTACAACCACGAAGAAAAAAGATAGTAAAAAATATCCAAAATTGATCTCCTTCTCCAAAATGACCTCCGATCATTCTTTCTCCTCTCCAAAGTTACAGTGACACTTTTGTCACCTTTATTCCTCTCTCTCTCTCTCTCTCTCTCTCTCTCTCTCTCTCTCTCTGTTGTGTATTGCATGAGCCTTTTTATAAACCCTTGCACGAATTATGGTTTCCATATAAAAATCTATATATGGAAGCCAAAAATATTTATGAAAATCTAAGTACATTCAATCATATATTTAATGAAAATCAAATCATAAATTAGCTTACAATAAATTTGAAATCCAATTATATGAAAAGTTAATATATGAAAGATCCATTCATAAATGTATAATTAAAGTCAAAGATAAAAATCTAATACAATATTTGCTTACCATAAATGTTCCAATACACAGCGCTCGATGCACTTTTCGAGCTTTTCAGACATACGGATGGCGCTCGTCGCACTCCGGGGTATTCTCCACATAGGTTGGGAACCCCACCCACTCTAATATTGTGGTAACCGAGAAGAGATATAAGATCATGGTTGGGTGGCAGAAGAATAGTAGATCGAGCCACGGGGACGTATTATTCCTTCCATTTATAAATGGTGGGAGTTGGGGGATAATGGATCCAAAGGCATGCAATGTAGTGTGCACAAAGTTTCGAGCGTTACGTCGGACCTCGAACGTTATGTTAAAAATTAAAAATTAAAATAAAACAAAAACATAGCCTCTAATTTTATTTTTAATTTTATTTATTATTATTTATTATTTATTTCTTTATACTCTAATGAAGTCACACATGAATTAACAAAGTATATAAGCATGCCATGCATAATAAGATTGCAGTACCTTAGCCAACATATTCATGATTTTCTCCTTGGAATCAAACGAGCACGCAACGGATTTTTCATCACCACCATAAAGTCCAACTTCTCCGTCATATCAATATCTTCCCCTTGGACTTGTTTCCACTCGAACTCCTTCACCAAATTGGCCACAAATAACTCGAGATGCAGCATACCAAGCTCCATCCCTGGACAAATCCTCCTTCCCGCTCCAAATGGCATCATCTTGATCTCCCTACTCCCTGTCATATCCACAATTTCCTCGCTGCTGCCGGGTAAGAACCTCTCTGGCTTGAACTCCTTTGGCTCATCCCATGTCCTCTCGTCCCAACCGATATCGGCAATAAAGAAATTTACGGGCACGTTCTTCGGTATAACATACCCTTCAAACTCCATGTCCTCCTTCAACGCATGCGGCAACACAAAGTGCGTAGGCGGGTGCCTCCTTAGGCTTTCTAGTACCACTGCCCTTAGATAGGGCATCTTCTGCAGTTCCTCTTCTTTCACTGACTCGCCTTTAGCTACGTTTTGAATCTCTTGGTACAACTTGTTCTGTATCTCTTGATTTCTCACGAGATTCGCCATGATCCACTGCAGTGATGCTGACGTAGTGTCGGTGCCAGCGGTCATGATCTCCCCAGTGAGCACCATAATCTCGTTGTCGGTTAGGCCTCTGTCTTTGCCTGGAAGTTTTAGTTCGAGGAGGGAATCCACGTAAGGCCTAATTTCTTTGTCATCTCCACTGTTATTTTTGTTCTTTCTACGGGCTTCTAGCAGCGGGCGTTCGAGGTCCTCCAGCTTCCGTTTTGAGTCGAGAGCTGACTTCCATCAACTTCGATAAACTAACTTCGAGAAGGCAGGAAAGAACGCATGAAACTCAAGATCCCTCTCGTAGATGAGAAGTTCTCGGATCGGGCCCTCGACCTTCCGAATGAAGCTTTCGTCAAGCTTCTCGCCGAAGCATATGAGGAATAGAAGGGAGAACTGAGCAAACAAGAAGATGTCATAGGGGGTGACAACACCTTCACCAGAGCTGGATTGGAGCTGAACGTATAAATGCTTCTTGAGGAGGCCGAGGACCCATTCACGGCCGGGCGCAAAGTACTTCAAACGAGAATGGTTAAGGATCTCGGAATTGATATTACGGCGGAAGAGCCTCCACACGGGGCCGTAAGCTCCACCGGTGATGGTGTACTGCTCATCGCTGTGGAGGAAACTAGTGGCAGGATTCGGAGCGGGGCGATCGGAGAAGGAGGCGCCGAGAGTGACCAGGGCTTTGTGTGCCATGTTGCGGTCGGAGATGAAGATTGCGGTGCGAGCACCGAGCTGGAGGGTGACAATTGGGCCGTACTTGCGGTGGATGCCTTGGAGGACTGGCGTAATATCCAAGACCGATGCTCGGAGCCAGAGGGGGTTGCCAAGCAAAGGAAGGGCTAGCGGACCCGGTGGGAGCCTACTCTTCTTCTTGGCCAGGAGGAGGAATGAGATGGATATAGAGATGAAGATGGTGACCAGGATGAGAAATGAGGCCTCCATGTTAATTGTCAATATTAGAGGTTGAGCTTTGGCTATATATAGCCATTAGTCCGGGAGAGTGGGTGTACGCAATATTCAATTTTTTTACTATTAAGCATACAATAACGACTTACGTACTTCGTGTAATTTTATATTTGAGATTTTTAGTTGAGCGTTGGCTGTATATAGCCATTAGTCCGTGAGAGTGAGTGCACACAAAATTCAATTCTTTCACTATTTTGCACATTCAACACGAAGAATACTTGATTTTTGTACAATAATCACTTCCGTAGTTTTAATTTGATATTATTGGTTGAGCTTTGGATATATATAGCCATTAGTCCGTGAGAATGAGTGCACGCAAACTTCACTTTTATGCACATTCAACACGAAGAATAGTGTTTTCCTACCATAATAACTTCCGAGGGCATGCCTCTGTTGATGTGATCCCTCGCTATTGGCTCCGGACCTTACTTTTTCTATTGGCTTCAGATCCGTCCTTTTAAATTTCGGACACTCCTCTAATCATCCCGGAGGCCATTCATCAGTGTTGATTTTTCTATTCAATTTTACAATAAATAAACCTATGAATATTGAATAATATTGTCGGAGTTGTGGTACCGGCCCTGAGTTTATGGGGTCCCAGACGAATTTTAAAAATAGGACCGCATATACAACGTCCAAAAAAAAAAAAAAAAAAAAAATACTGAAATAAAGGTCAATTAGTAAAACTATTTCCACCAAGAATGGAACCTAGAACCTCTAGTATGAAAAACTAACAATACAACTACTGAACCACAATTATTTTGTGCTAAGAGAGACTTATGGTATATGCAAATTCTATTTTAGATACACGATTATATATATATATATATATATATATATATATATAAACCAATTTTTTTGGACCCTTCTCGTACTTGGATCCTGGACGGTCGTCCTGGCTGCCCTGGGCCAGGGCATGCCTTGCGAGTTGATGTATATTATTGTTTTTTGTATGTGCTCATATTCTCGATATTTGCAAATGTATTGGGTAACTGTAACTTCAACTTCTATCTTCTTGAAGATCTATATATACTGCTATATAATATAAAAAATTAAGAGAGTTTTTTCTTTTCTTTTTCAAATATCCTTATCTATATTTACTACTTAAACTATTCATTAAATTTAATATGGATAGTTAGGTAATTATGTGTAGCAAAAAATTAAATGGGTTGTTGTTTGTTCTTTTCAAGATGTAAAAAATTAAATGGTAAAATAAAAATAAAAAAACTTATTATTTGTTCTTCCCGAATGGTATGAAATACGTGCAAGGGACGTGCATATATACTAGTACATATAATGACCACTAGTAAGTTAGTGTTACTACAATTTTGTGTAATCATTCCTTTTATTGGTTAACTAGTATATATGCATGTACTTTGCACGTATTTCATATATTATTATTACAAAAATTAAAAGAGAACTGCTATAATTCTTTTAATATTTATTAAGATTACTTAGGAAAACCAAAAGACAATTTCTTAACTACTCTAAATTTATCTATACTACTATATAATAAGGAAAGTAAGGTTTCACCGTGGAAAGTACCACCCCCCCCCCCCCCCCCCCTCCCCTCCCCTCCGTCCCAAAAACAAAAAACCCTTTATCTATGTTTACTACTTAAAATTGTATACTAAATTTAACATGCGTAGTTGGGTAATTACATGTGGAATTAAAGGATATTATTATTTGCTCTTTTCAAGATGTAAAAAAATTAATGGATTTTGCTTTCCATAGATAAAATAAAAAAATATTATTTGCTTTTTCCAAATAGTATAAAATATGTGCAAGTCAGGTGCAAATATAATAGTTACTGTATAATAAGAAAAGTCGGTTTACGGTAAGTAATTATTTTTCAAATATACCCTTATCTAACATTACAAATTAAAATTGTTCACTAAATTTAATAAGGGCAGCTAGGCAATTAAGTATAAATTTTTTAAAGAGAAATATAGTTTGCACTTCTGTGCCTTTTTTGTTTCCCAAGTACAAAAAAAGTTAACTAAAAGTCGATTAAAATACGCGAACATACGTGCATATATACTAGTTATTTTCATAGAAAAAAGTTGAGGCTTCCCCGTGGAAGTTTTTGTTCCTAAGATATCCTTATCTATGTTTACTACTTAATTGTTCATTAAATTTAACATGGGTAGTTAGGTAATTTTGTGTGAAAAAAATTAGAGGGGTTGTTTTGTTTGAGATGTAAAAAATTAAATAAATTTTCTTTTCTCAAGTAGTAAAAAAAATAAAATAACTTATTCTTTGTTCTTCCATTATATAGTAGTATAAATACACTGCATTTTTAAGCCCATGCAACCAGCGAGTAAGATATTTTTGACGCCCACTAGGTCAAGCAATACCAGAATAACACATATTAGCGACGTCAAAAAATGTCGCTAATATGTAAAACGACGTCGCTAAAATAATTTGGTGACGTAATTAGCGATATTTTTACGTCGTCGCGTATTATATGGTCGCTAACAACAAAAATGTCGCTAGTGGTCGCTGTAGAGACGTATATTTGCAACGAGAAGATGTCGTAGAATATACGACATTTAGCGACATTTAGTGACATGTAGTCGTTAAATTGGCGACATAAGCTTTGGTCTCAATACGTCGCTATATTACCAACATTATGAGCGACATTTTTCTACAAGAATGCTGACATTGCAAGTTTTGTCATGTCAGCATGTTAGTGACGTGTAGCGACGTACTAGCGACATACATATTTCTCAGGTAGGGACGTTCACCAACGTAACAGTACATAGGTGAACGTCGTAAAACGTCACAAGACATCGCAAAATTGAAAAAAAATAGGCTGCAGTTTGTTAAATATTTTCCAACAAAATTCTACCTACAGTTATAAAATCACAGTTTATATAAATAGACCCGGAGCAACCCTCTGTTGAATTTTCTGTATTCTGGGATAGAAGGAACTCATACTACTCCTGTGAAAGTGTCACCGATGCCGATAGAGAAGATAGTGATGGAGGTGCTATCGATGCCGGCGGTCCAGGAGGACGTATCTGTTCCAATGCTAGCAGTCGAGCATTGTATGAATCCATGGCAGATATAACCCTCGAAGTATTCTCCGCCACCGACCGGCTCAACAAATCCTGCGCCGCATGGATCCTCGCAAGTGAGTCACTCATGGCTGTATGCGATCCCTCCAGCTCCGTTTGTCTGCGCTCCATAAACGCGGCCAGAGTTGCCAAGCTGTGCTTTGTCATCTGGCCCATAGTCTAGAGCTCTATAAGGTTGTGATCATTCGTAAGGCTATGCTCGAGCGAATCAAAACTTGCAGTAATCGTCACATTGTTCGTATGCGACACAAACTATGGCTGCTTCATAATCCTCCGTAGCAATTCATTATGCAAGTCAGCAATCTGACGGTCAACGCTCACCTGGGCTCGTGCCGACGCCTACGAAGGCTGCGAGGAATGCACACTGATAGAGGGGGCCCTGGATGACTGTATCGCAACATATGCCCTGTAGGATCCCGTACCGTAGTACGTACCCCACTGAAGACCATCAATGGCGGTCATCCAGAGCTTGTCCGCCAATGGAGCTGTAAAGGACTGCGAGAAAGTACCTGCCCCTTCCTCTATAGGTGCACTAGCTGTCTCCCGCTCACATAGTTGAAGATACCCGTCCTAGAAAAGTGGTTGCGAACATCTAAGTTACTTATTACTAACTATATAGATATCTATTTGTATATTTTCTAAGTTACATTAAAACTAACACAGGGTAGTAAAACGTACATTACTTTGTGTGGCCTTGTCAACGATGAGCTGCTCGCGCTTCCGATGGGTGGCCAGGAAGACTGTCACTATGTTGGCGTCCTCACCCTTCTGTACCGGTTAAAAATTATATTGTTTGTTATTAAAATTATACATTTTATCCTACTTGCATTAAAATAATATATATTCAATAGAATATATACCAGAAGACGAAAATATTGTGTCATAGGAATTGAGCCACCACACCACTTTCATGCATTCGACCAAGCCACCTTTGTCTTCTCCGACCGTTCCTTGTTCTTGGGTTCGTCGAATCTCGTCTTCATCGTAGTCCACTGCTCAGGCCTTATCCAGCCGTGGATTGGTTCTCCGTCGCGATCACGGACCTTCTGGTCGTTGATCGCATCACGGATCAGCTTGGCAGCGACGATAGGAAACTGCTCCTCGATCTTCTGAGTCCGGTGTGGTGGATAGATATTGATTTTCTACATGAAGTAAAATAGAGAGTTACATAATATGCATAAATTATTATTGATATTAAAAGTAAAAATATTTTTATCTTGGAGAGGGTAAACCAAAATGCCTTCATGTCTTCAGGATCATCTGAGTAGTTGATCCAAGGTCCGCCATAGTTCTTCCTTAGAAAATGCCCAGTGCTCTCAGTACGGCCGAAAGATGTTATCTATACAACGATAATTAAATTCATGAATATATAGATATAATCATTTAGAAAATGTTAACTATTTAACTTACTTGCTAGGCCCGTCCTACCAAATTACCTTCCTCATCTCGTTTGGAGGCATGCATGGAGGATCGCTCTAATCATACGTAGACGGAGTCGGCTCGACCTCCTCCATCTTCTCCTCTATCTCCATGGTGCCCTCAGCAGGAGGAAGGGCGAACGGGGGAGTAGTCTCATGCATAGAACTGCTGGTCCCAGGTACCATCGACAGAGTCGAAGATGTGACTGGCCAGTACACTTGAGTACTCCGTGACGAGGATCGATACAGGTAGCCGGTACCGGAGGAGCACTCCATCTAGAGGATCTACTTCTGTATGATCCTCATCATCCTTTCATACCTAACGATAAAAAAAATTTACAGACTTATATTAGTTCATAAAAATAACATACGATGATAAAACAAATACATAGACTTATAATAATATATGAAATATCACAGCCACATAATCTTATATGAAATATCACAGTCACACAATAAACACAAAATAAAAGTATCGCAGTCACACAATAAGCACAATATAAAAGTATCCATATAGTTAAAATAGATATTATATTCCACATTAAAATACAGTACATAGCTAGAGTTCTAAATGGATTTTAGTTTATTTTCAATCCCCTTCTGAAAATTTATCTACTTCGTTTTCATAGTCCACCTCTTCCTCTGCCTCTTCCTTTTTACTTTCATATACTTCGTGTTTCTCTTCCTCTTCCTCCTTCTTTTCACATTAAAAATACAGTACATGGCTTAGGTCCTGGACGGTCGTCCTGACTGCCCTGGGCCAGGGCCGGCCTTGCTAGTTGATGTATATTATTAATTTTGTATGTGATCATGTTCTCGATATTTGCAAATGGGTAACTGTAATTTCAACTTCTGTCACGACCCACACACAGAAATTGGGCATGAGCCGTGGGTACGTCCAACCTACACCGCAGCATCGGCGGTAGAACGCTGTCTAGGTCTCAAATATAACTCATCATGTCAATGGTCTCAACTCCATAAGGAGGACAAAGATAACCCATGAATCCACAGTTCTATAATATACTCAATCACAAGGCTATTTGAAAGTAAATGGCACGATGAGAAATAAGGATAATGAGTTCTGACATAAGTCAGACACAAATATAAATATATCACAAGTCTAGAGTCTAGATGTCCACCAAAAGTCACAACAATAATACAACCCAGATCTCAGTTCTAGAACAATAATACATAAATAGGACAGTCTAAATGCCTGTGGGTAGGATCTCCTCTAAGATGGGTAACTCCTCTGGAATTTCTGGTATGAAATCTTCCTCTGCTCCCAGGCCATAGTGGGTAGGGCAAAAATCCTCCAAATCCTCTGAAAATGTTATCCAGTCAGGATTGGAGCGAAGCACAAACACTAAACAGCAGTTTCATTTATGTTGACAAAAACTATAAAATAATGTAAGGAATACAAGATGAAAAAATACTGGAAATATAGAGTACTAGAGAATATGAAATGAGCAATGGAACATCTAGCAATGAATAAATATATAAGTGGATGCTAGAACAAGTGAATCTAAAATAAGAGTAAACATCTGGCTAAGTGTTTGAAATATCAGTTTATTACGTGATCAGCTTGGGACGAGATCAGGCTTGATATATATGATTGGCTATGATACATATGAGGTCAGGCTAACTATCTGGTTAGCTATGATGCGAGCAATAGTCAGGCTAATCATATATATCAGGCTATGAGGCATGTAAATTGTCAGGCTACACCCGACGTGATGTGTGGGGTGAGCTATGATGCATGTAAGGTGGGGTATGATCACATAATCTGCTAATATTTTCCCATCCCCAGCTAGCACGATGGATTTCAATCATGACTCCTCATGACAAGTATCGAGGGTGCTAACCCGTTTATCCACAGTATCAGAGTCAAGTATAGTATACAACTAGAATTATAGAATTAATCAACAAAAATGAAAACTGTCAGAGAATGTACTCACCTATGGTCCCGAGGAAGGTGCAAGGATCAATGTCCAAGGCTAGATCATAATGACCTAATTATGGAATATCAATGTCAAAATACTGAATTAAAGGAATAATATGTTTAACTAATTAAATTCGAGGCCTCTAGGTCAATTCTGAGGTTTACTGGTCAATACTAGGTTAACTAGTTAATACCTTGCCAAACTCAACACTTCTAGTACCCATCTACTACTACCTCCCTATTATGCACTAACCATACCTTGGTGGCACTAGGCCTATAATACTTGGTATCTTAAAACTCATTAGATGTGTAAATACTGGTTCATGTAGGTACCAGATAGACACAACCCTTAAACCTAGTTATTTAGTTCTAACCTTGATATCTAAGTTATACTAAATACTACCCATACTCATAACCCATATATGTATTCATATACATATAACCAGTACACTACTAACTATATACATCAAGCTAATTTAGCAAAAGTTAGACTAATCAATTCCCTAATGCCTACAGTGTGCTTATCAAAGTTATTCTACAATTGACCACAACCCAAAGTTGGTTAATCTAATCAATCAGGAGAAGAGAACCAAATATACATCTTTCAGATACTTCAACAGCTGGCCTCAGCAGAAAGGATAAAAGGGAACAGTGGGCAAGGCACTGCACATCTGGTTAGCTAAGACAGATATCTAACTACTGGCAGGATCAAACAGGTAGTATGATCCTTGTTCACTGGTACACACTATCTTACTAAATCTCCTGATACATAACTGCTCACCACTGCACTGAATTTCCCCCATGTGTACTTGTGCATCACTGAGACACTGAACTCAGTGCACAGGCACACATACGAACATTCATTGAGACTCAAGACTGACACTCAATACAGATACTGATACTTCTAAATTTCCAACCAATGCACACTTCTATACTTTACTAAGACACTCGACACTTACCAACTCCTCACCTGGCACCTCACTGTACACTGATACAGTCCCCTAATGTCTGATACACAATGCAGCTGTAGCCATTGTTCAATTTTGAACTAACTGAGTGTACAAACACATACTACACAGCTCATCCCCCTGCACACTGGGAAAACTCAACTCACCTAGTCCATTACTCATTGAACCAAAGCACTCATAGTTCACAAAAATCCCTGATACTAATGCACTAGAGAACTCAACAACTGGCACTGAACTCCCCAGCTTACACATCAACACATCACATTTTCAAAACTGCACAGACTGAACCATTCACAGTTATAAGCATATCACCCTCTGAAATTACCTGAATTGTTGATACACAACACAAACACAGATCCTACACTGCTACTGATACTCTAACACTCGAGTTTAGATACTGTGCTACTGACTCTAGAACCTGGAAACCCGACCTCTCATAACCCCTAATCACTGATACAAGGAACACAGTTCTCTACCTCACTGAACTCAGTCAATGGACACAGGGAATCTAGCTTACAGGTTCGCACATGACTATCATAGTATTAGGAAATTGATACTGTGAACCCTATGAATCCCAAGAATTAGTCTAATTACACAGCATCAGGAAATTAAACCCGAAAACCCCTGATACACTGATACACTGATATATATGAACTAAACTCACAGGACCCGACTGCACACAACCAAGCACAGGCTTCACTGATGCTCACTGCACAGATCCCCCTCACTGAACTTAACCTTGACACTAACACTTAACTATTGATACATCAACCCACAGATCCTACTGATACATCACTCGTGAAGTAAAACTCCCAACTGAAACTCTAAGACCTACACACATACACACTCACAGGAACTCACAGTCCCTGAACTTCCTAGGTTCAACCCCATGCACCCACTGGTCATACAACTAAAACACATAGGAACTTCAAAATCTCGACTGTGCATAGTGAAACCCCCAATACATATATACAAATCAGCACAAATCCATAGGTATAACTACACACACACACACACACACACACACACACACACACACACACACACATATATATATATATATATATATATATATATATATATATATATCAAGGTTCCTAAGAGCTAGGTTAAAAATAGGTATTCCCTCACTGGGAACATTTCTACAAACACATGGTGTGTAAAAATGGGTTTTCCATCAAGAACTCCAAAATACCTAAATTCAAACCCTAAATCGAGATCATTACCATAGGTAGGAGATGTATTCGTATAGAAATGCACATTCTTATAACTAGGGCTCACGAATTTGGGGGAAAACTAACGTTGGGACACCTAAACCCTAGATTCACCTAGGTATTCATAGGAAAACCCCAAAAACGAAATCTAAAATAAATGGTGGGCTCCTTATGGCCAAACAATAATGAAAAACAGAATTAAATAGGATTAAATTCGGATTCTCACCTATTGAGAGATGGTTTCCCAATGTAGGTCCTCTTCTTCAAGCCTTCTTGGTCCAAGCTCCTAGATTTCTCTTGATGGAGGAGAAAATGGGTTTCTAGGGTTTATAATTTCTGAAATTTATGGGGAAGGAAGGGTTTTTATAATGGAGGCTAGGTTTAGGGCTTTCTTCATGAAGGAAGAAGCTTGAGGGAGTCTTCCCCTCATTATATAGGACTAGGGTTTGGGTTTCTAATGCCAAGGTTTAATTAACCCTTCATGATTAGTCATGAAGAACTTAAATTAGTTAGGGTTTAGTCATTCACCTAGGGTTTCACTAAAAACTAGAATACCAATTAGGGTTTAGTCACAAGGGTTAAACCTAATGGATTTTTAGGTCAAACCTAAAACCTATGCATTAAGAATACCCTATAATTTATTTAATAAACTTATTATACATAATTATTACACAATAATTTAAACAGGAAAATTATAATAATGTCCCAATCTGGAAATGTGGTAGTGACAACTTCTATCTTTTTTAAGATCTATATATATTGTTATATAATGTAAAAAATTAATAGAGTTTTTCTTTCTTTCGAAAATATCCTTATCTATAATTACTACTTAAACTATTCATTAAATTTAACATTGATAGTTAGGTAATTATGTGTAGAAAAAAATTAAATGGGTTATTGTTTGTTTTTTCCAAGATATAAAAAATTAAATGGTAAAAAATAAAAAAACTTATTATTTGTTCTTCCCAAATGGTATGAAATACGTACAAGGGACGTGTATATATACTAGTACATATAATGACCACTAGTAGGTTATTGTACTACAATTTTGTGTAATCATTCCTATTATTTGTTAACTAGTATATATGCATGTGCATTACCCGTATTTCATATATTATTATTAAAAAGATTAAAAGAGAACTACTATAATTATTTTAATATTTATTAAGACTACTTAGAAAAATCAAAAGACAATTGCTAATATTTATTAAGATTACTTAGGAAGACCAAAAGACAGTTCCTTCGCTATTCTAAGATTATTTATGAACACCAAATGATAACTTACATAATTAGCCAGTTGCCTCTATAAACTTTAATAAATAATTTAATTAGTTAATATATGTAAGGGGTATATTTGGAAAGAAAAATATCACGGTGATGCTCAACTTTTCTTATTATATAGTAGTATAAATAAACTGCATTTTTAAGCCCATGCAACCAGCGAGTAAGATATTTTTGACGCGCACTAGGTCAAGCACTACCAGAATAACACATATAAGTGACGTCAAAAAATGTCGCTAATATGTAAAATGACGTCGCTAAAATGATTTGGCGACTTAATTAGCGACATTTTTACGTCGTCGCGTATTACATGGTCGCTGACAATAAAAATGTCGCTAGTCGTCGCTGTAGCAACGTATATTTGCGATGAGATGACGTCGCAGAATATACGACATTTAGCGATGTGTCATCGTTAATTGGCGATGTAAGCTATGGTCACAATATGTCGCTATATTAGCAACATTATGAGCTACATTTTGTTACAAGAATGCTGACATGGCATATTTTTCCATGTCAGCATGTTAGCGACATGTAGCGACATACTAGCAACCTACATATTTCCCAGGTAGTGACGTTCATCGACGTAACAGTACGTCGGCGAACATCACAAAACATCACAAAATTAAAAAAAATAGGCTGCAGTTTGTTAAATATTTTCCAACAAACCTCTACCTGCAATTATAAAATCACAGTTTATATAAATAGACCCGGAGCAATCCTCCGTTGAATTTTCTGGGTTCGCCGACCTCTTCGGTGGAACACTCAACACCAAAAATTTTGGTATACAATTAATATGAATAATAAACTAAACTTATATAGAAAAAAAATCTACAAAGTTACATTACACTAAATATGTCCCAAGAAATAAATAAATAAATTTAAAATAAGTGTCACATGTGTCTCAGAATATAATGAAAAGTATAAAATAAATACATCAAAGACACAAGAATGGGCCAATACACACAAACACACTAAAACATGTCCAAACAAGGACTACTACTGATGAGGAGGAGCACCGCCGCTCATCTGGGATTAAAGGAACTCATATTGCTCCTGTGAAAGCATCACCGAAGCTGATGAAGGAAGCAATGATGGAGGCGGTGTTGATGCTGGTGGACCAGATATCTTCTCCAATGCGATTAGTCGAGCATTGTATGAATCCATGGCAGATACCACCCTCGATGTGTCTCCGCCACCAACCATCATAATAAAACCTGTGCCGCATGGATCCTCGTGAGTGAGTCACTCATGGCCGTATGCGACCCCTCCAGCTCCGTCTGTTTGAGCTCCGTAGACGCGGCCAGAGTTGCCAAGCTGCGCTCTGTCGTCTGGCCCATAGTCCTGAGCTCTATATGGCTGTGCTTTGTCGTATGGCTCAGAGTCCTGAACTCCATAAGGCTATGCTCGAGAGAATCAAAACATGCGGTGATTGTCGCATCGTCCGTCTACGGTGCAGACTATGGCCACTCCATAATCCTCCCTAGCAACTCGTCACGCAGGTCAGCAATCTAATGGGCAACTCTCACCTGGGCTCGTACCGACGCCTGTGAAGGCTGCGAGGAATGTACACTGACAGAGGGGGCCCTGAATGACTTCGTCGCCACATAGGCATCGTAGGATCCCGTATCGTAGTACGTACCCCTCTGAAGACCACCAACGACAGTCATCTATAGCTCGTCCGTCGACGGAGCTGTAGAGGGCTACAAGAAAGTACCAGCCCCTCCCTCTACTGGTGCACTAGCTGTCATTCGCTCACGTAGTTTAAGATACTCATCCTAGAAAAGTGGTTACGAACGTCTAAGTTAGAAGCATCTGAGTAGTTGATCCAAGGACCACCATAGTTCTACCTCAGAAAATGCCCCAGTGTACTCAGTACTGCTGAGGGATGGTATCTATACAACGATAATTAAATTCATGAATATATAGATATAATCATTTTGAAAATGTTAACTACTTAACTTACTTGCTAGGCCCGTCCCACAAAATCTCCATCCTCGTCTCACCTGGTGGCGCACATGGAGGATCGCTCTGATCATACGTAGACAGAGTTGGCTCGACCTTCTCCATCTTCTACTCTGTCTCTATGGTACCGCCAGTAGGAGAAAGGCTGGACGGAGGAGTAGTCTCAGGCATAGAACTGCTGGTCCCAGGTACCGTCGAAGGAGTCAGAGATGTGACGGGCCGGTACACTAGAGTACTTTGCAACGAGGGTCCGTAACAAGTAATCGGTACCGGAGGAGAACTCCTTCTAGAGGATCTACCTCTGTATGATCCTCGTCATCCTGTCATACCTGATGATAAAATAAATACACAGACTTATAACAGTTCATAAAAATAACATACGATGATAAAATAAATAGATAGACTTATAACAGTATATGAAATATGACAGTCACACAATAAACATAAAATAAAAGTATCGTAATCACACAATAAACACAATATAAAAGTATCCATACAGTTAAAATAAATGTTACATTCCACATTAAAAATACAGTACATAGCTAGAGTTCAAAATATATTTTATTTATTTTCAATCCCCTTCTAAAAATTTATCTTCTTCGTTTTCCTCGTCCTCCTCTTTCTATTCCTCCTCCTCTTCACTTTCATCTACTTCGTCTTTCTCTTCGAATAATTCTACCTCTTCCACACGATTTGACGTGTAGTGAGAAACTTTCGTTGAGTCTACATCTACAATATTTGTTACAATAGGTAGCTCATCCTCCTGATAAGCTATTTCGTTAATGTCAAAGGTATTTCTAGCTCTCATCTTTCATACTGCCTACCAGTCTGATCTCGTTGTTCCCCATTTATGATAAGTTATGAAGTGCACGAGATGATCCTGACTTGATAGGACAAATGGTTCAATGCCTTTATATCGACGCCAGTAGTTTATATCCACAAGACCATGCTTGTCTATTTTTCAACCTAGATCTTTGATCGGATCGAACCAATCACACCTGAATAACACGATCTTATCTGGCTCAGTTCCATAATTATATGTCAACTCCATAATCTCCTGTAAGACGTCATAGAAATTATTTCCTGGATCAACATCTTTGTAGCTCGAAGATCTGATACACAAACAACTATTTTTCGTAGAATCAAGATCCAAGAAGCTGTCTCTTATCGGGACTTTTGTTGATTTGAACCTAAACCTATTCACACAGTAGCTTGGCCAGATTTTTACGACATAAATTGGTCCCTTGGCTAGAGTTCTAATAGACTCATTCTCAAGTGTTGTGTGGGAACGATCGACCTAAATACCAAGAAAACGATATTAAGTTCAATGGTATGTTAATTATTGTATATAGTGCATATACAAAAAGATCCTTACATATTGTCATGCCCCGCTCCCATAATACTGGATAAATATAGAGAATGACATGGCCAACTGTACCTTGTAGAATACCAAAGTACGTCATAATATGTTAAGGTTGTCAATAAGACAAATTTGTCAACTCTAGCATGCTATGACGTAGTCCTAAGACCGAAAAATCCTATTATCTCAATCCAGCAACACAAGTACAAGAGTATATTATACATAAAAGTAAAAAAGGCATCCCAAATTATATGTCATATATGATCATAAAGCTAACGAATACATAATACTGCACTAGCATAGTTTAGAAATGCATGATCAAATATACCAGCCATGGTCTAATATATACATCATGTTGACTAAAGTCTAAAAAAATATAAGGAGCTAACCATGTCCCTTGCTAAATACCACAAAAAGAAGCAATCAAGATGAGGTGTGGAAGAAGAAAACCCACTCGCGAGCTTCGGCCGTAGTCCTACGAATGTGAGCCATCTTGCTGGAAGCGCAGAGGATCCTGGTTCCCTACGGGATAACCAGGCCATGCAAAGCCACTGGGGTCAGAACCCCAAGCAACAAGTACCACAAAGGTGCTCGAGGTGATAGACCAAATACATCACATCATAAGCAAAAAAAGATATAAAAAAATAGATTGCGACTTATACAGTACCAATATACTTGTCTCAAATTAATACAGCAAGAACTGATAATAAGTGCAGAATTAAAAGTAAGGCGATGAGCGGCAAGAGAGCATAGGTACTGCTCTGGACCGGGACCACAACCCTTAAATCAAACAAGGACTGGGGTTACAGACCTTCACCCGTCAGAACTTAGTACCCTAACCCCTAGCCAGTAGAAAACGAAACTAGAAGAGCAAGCTATATAAGTAACAAACATCATATTCATGGCCAAAAATGCTTACGGCTTGCTATAATTAACTAACTAGGTTACCACAAGCCTTAATTACTAGAAATATATTGCTAAGAATATTGCTACCACCAGCACTGCAATTAACCTGGGTGTCCAAGTGTACGCTTGTCTTATAAATTTAAATGCACATTCAACCATACAAGAACATAACTTATTACTTATTACAAACAGAAATTGAACTTATAGGCATAAAAATAAACTTGTGAATCAAAATTTGGTCTTATAAACATAAATTTGTCTTATAATCATAAACTTTTCTTGTAAACATAAACTTATCTTTTAATGTGCCACAGCACGCGTAAACTTGGTCAGTCATGGAGTCCTTACCTAGCAGGGTTGTCCATGACGCATGGGGCCCTTGGGGATTGGGGTAGCCGGTAGCGCAATATTCTTTCTTCCAAAAATGCTCTAGGTAAATCTTATCTTGTTTAATCATTATTAAATTATTTCAAGTTCTCGAGTTATGGAGACTCGAGAACTTCCCTAGAATGATGGATCATGTCATGACCCGCATCCAGTGTAGGGATGCAAGTCAAAAATAATGCCTAGCCTACGCCGCAGCATCGACGGTAGAACATTGTCTTGGTCAACTATACTATCTAATTATCTCACAAATAAAGCATAAAACTCCAATAATATCTCAACTCCCAGAAGAGTGTATTAAACTTAATTCAACACAATACACAATCACAATTCTATAGCACGATTAGATATCAAAAAAGTCTAACATAACTGTACAATCTAAACAAATACAACAGCAATGGAACCAAACCAAAATCTCAAATATAAGCCAGAAACAAATTCGGTACCAAAATGCTAAAGAGAACTAGTAATGCTAACTATTGAATGTGGCTAAAACTTCCGGCAATCACTCCAGAACTAGTGGGTCCATGTCTGCACTATCTATAGGTAGAAGTCCATAGTATGTCGGACACCAATCTTCCGGATCCTCTGAAAAATATTTTTCAGTCAGGAATGGAGTGAAGTGCATCTCTAACATCAGTTCTAATCAATGATATAAACTATGTAAAAGTAAATAGATATGAATATACAAGATGCAATAATGGATACAAGAGATATATAATAAAGTAAATACTGAAATAGATACAATAATGAACAATATGGCAATGAACAAAAATACTAATGACTAAGTGAGTGAGTACCATCTTTAACATGTAATTGGCTTGGGAACTTAATACAAGATTTATGGCCTGGCTAATCATATGTACGATGTATGATTAACACTATTCAATGAACAAGACTTGATACAAGGAGGGTATGATCATATATCTATACTACATACTCCCCGCCCCAGACTGGTATAATAGATCCAACCATGGTACGTTATGACACGGGTTTCCATAAGAAGGGTGCTACCCTCCGCATGAACCAATGTATGTAAATGTACAAGAAGAACAATGAACAAGGATTGCACAAGATACACCATGAATACCAAGGAATAATATCTCATGATGAGATTCGGATATACCAATCCGTGTAACAATCGTGTCAAGAAATTAAGGATATCTACACTAGATACAACATAAAGGATATCATAAATGAGAAACTATCAGAGAATATACTCGCCTGCCGTCCAGAGCAATGAATATCAAACTATGTCCGAACTGGTGTCATACACACCCATATATGGAATATTGCATTAATACAAGGTGTTGGAAAAAAATTAAGTTAAACTAGTTCAATTCTAGGTCATAAAGCCATTTCTAAGTCAAAACAGTCAAACTAGGTCAAATAGGCTATTTCTAAGTTGTATGAGTCTATCTCTAAGATACTAGGTCAACACACTATGAAACTAGGCTACACCAGCTCATCCAAGATACTATGAGACACACAAAAGGCCGTATCATAGGAAAAGTAAGTTTTTATATATGAAAATAATAATTTATATATATATATATATATATATATATATATATATATATATATATATATATATACAAGTAAATACATATAATACCTTAGTTAACTAATATAAATAGGATACCTTTACCTTGTACTAATGTGTATCATACTACCACATACCTATCTCGATACTCAAACCCAAAACCTTGAGTATCGAACAATTACCTTGACATTACATTGGTATCCCAAGGTAATTCAAATCCTCATTCATAAAACTAATACCCAAAAACTATATGCTAACACATATACTAACTATGAAGATATATTAACTACTAACGTATACTAACACATAGATACTAACTTAACATATAATACATACTAGTACATAGATACATATACATCATACTAACATATTAATACAATACTATTTAGATACATATAGCTACATAATAACAACTAGGCTAACTATTAAACTAACAAGGCATTTATAACTAGCTATCTTAGCTAACTACTAATTGCTAACATGAATACTAATTAACCGTTAAACTAATAAATGCATTTAACTACTAACTATCTAGACTACTAGCTATATCTACTAACCACTACCCAAATAACTACTAACCATCTAAACTCACCAATCTAAACTATCTTAACCTATGCTAAACCATTACCTTGTTGTGTTACTGATGAAACTGCACAAACTAACTTGCTGCTGTGCAAGTTTGGAATAAAAAATGAAGAGAGAGAAAGTTTTCATCCCCTTTATATAGGCCTGTCTTGGCCCCTCCCTCAAGCTACCATGTAAAGTCTAAAATACCCCTTGGGGCCTCTCATGAAGAAATTAATTAAGGAAGGAAGGTTCTAGTCTAATGGGTTTAACTTAATTAATCTCCCTCCTAATGATTGGGCTTATTATTGGGCTCAAATCTAACTACAATTAAATGTTGGTACATGGTTCTAATCTAAACTAGTTAGGTCCATTAACACAAGTCAAAAGATAAATCTAACATTCTAACAATAAATAAATAATAAAATAAATAAATATTCAACATGCACAATATTTAATTAATTGCCAAATGACTAAAATACCATTTCCTAGAAAATATGGTAGTGACAGATCACAGGTATGAGCTTTTCACTAGTTATCGTATCTGCGACTCGCGATACATTAGGCAACACTCACACTTAATTGTCCGATGACAAATGTAATAGATTTTCATACACAATAATTTCTACGGTGTCATGAGGATTGTGAAATAGTACATAAACTGGTCTGGAAATATAAACTTGTATCGACATAAGCACACCACAATAATTACTAAAAAAAGAGGTACTAAATGAACATAATAAAATTTTACACAAAAATTCCTGGCCGCATACGCCCACTGGCCGCATGGACTCACTTGCCGCATGCACTCACGTTTCGCATGCACTCACTAGCCGCATGCGCTCACTGGTCGCATGAACTTATCTGCCGCATTCACCCACTGGCTACATGCTCAGGGTTAAAGTCTACTTTTCGGGGAAGTATCGAAGTGACGGACAATAAATGAAGTGTCAGTGAAGTAAAATAAAGTGATTGATGTGACATATCATAAAGTATGTCAGAAAGAAAAGACAAAACCATAAAAAGATGTGCAAGGGTGAAACGAAGTTATTCGGTAAAAGAGAAGAGGCACACAATGCCAATGCCATATAAGTCCACTTGACGCATTGATGCCCCTCCTGGACTTATGGAATTTTTTATTCGTTCAGCGAGTGAAAACACAAGGTATTCAAGGACACTTGTGTAAATAAGCAGTCATGCGTCCAACAAGATGGACACATGCTGTCAGTATGTGGCAAGAGTTTATGCCGCAAAACCCTCTTGGCTCACATAGCACTCTTAGCCACACAGCTCGCTGGCCGCATGAAGACTTCGTCTTCTCCAATAACAGGTTCAGCCATGGCCGAAAGCTCCAAAAACCAAAAAATTATTTTCTTCATAAAAACTTTATTTTAACTTAAAATTAAGTGAATCAAAAGCCAAATTGCACGAAACAAAATGCTCTAACATAAGGACCATTAGTTTTCAAAAATACTAAGTTTTAATAGATCAAAACCAAGAAAAACTCATGCAATACATAAAATTCTAAACATGAAACTCAGATATACAAAAATGTATACATCAAAATCCAAAACTCCAAGAACTAAACATGATGAGCAACTTAAGGAGAAAATTTTCCATCAAATTCATTTTTTAAAACAACAACACATATAAAAATCAAAAAATTCATGACTTCATCAATGAGCAAGATGTACTTTCCTTGGGTGGCTCCTAGCCTCTACCTCTCATGGTCCAAGTCGTAGCAACTTCTCCCTAGGGTTAGGTTTAGGGAGAACTTGAGGGAGAGGAGGAAATAAAATGAAGAAGGAGAAAGAGAGGAGAGAGAGAAAAGTCATATATATACTAAAAGAGGAAAATAGGGTTTAGTAATGGGTTCATCCAAAATAAATCTAACCAAGGGTCCATTCTACATGCGGGTTCTAAACCAGGCCTATGGTAGTGCCAATGGGTATTCTACTGGTCTCGGGTTGCTCTCTCAACAACCGGAACAATAAAAAATAAAAAAATAATTGGAACCAACATGAGAAATATAGTAGGAATATATTATCAGAAAAAATTAAATTTTAGAAATTCAAGAAATACCAAATCTGGAATCGGGTGTGACATCTCTACCCTCCTTAGAAAAATTTTGTCCTCAAAATTTTACCAAGGCTTGTCAAGCTACAACACATGAGAAAGCTTAAGAAATCAAGTCACAATTCAAATGATTACACTAAGCAAATCACTAAAAATAGAAAAGATAGTTGCAAAAGTAACTAATGGATAAATGCACAAAAGCAACACAGAGAAAAATGGAGGCATATGGATACATATACTCCTGAATTAGTCAAATAGGAACTCGTCCTCGCTTTCCTATACTGACTCACACAAATGGACAAGAGCCAAGCCTGGAGGTAAGTCGGCACCAATGACTATATCGAGAACATGACTCTAATCCAGGACATACCTTCACAGTCGAGATACATGATAGACACCATGTACCATGAGTCATGAAGACAGAAGAGCGGGGCGATGAACTCTCCTTTTGCTTAACAAAAGGATCGAAATGACTATCGTATCTCAAATGCGTCAGAACACGAGATTGTTCGACAAGAACCCAAGAATGAGACAAGCTAAAGAAAGCTCAGAAATCTTACCCACAATTATAGCGGCTTCGGCTAATAACTGCTCTATATTGCCAAATATTTTATCAGACCATCGTCCAGGGGCTATGGCTCTGACCTGCTGCTGGTTCTATCTTACTGGTTGTGAACTTGCGCATACTGCGCCGGATATTGCAGATGGAACTGTTGAGTCCGCGTCAGGAGAGGACGCTGGGCTAGGTGTCAAACTACTAATATTGGTCCTCTCGGGCCTTCAATCACTGCTCGATACGGAGCTGGTAACTGTCGGACTAAGGAAGTCTCTGGGTATATGATTGGGCATGAACCAATCATGGGGTTGGATGTCCCACATCTGAGACATGGGCCATTGAACCTCCTACACTATTCTTTGGTATGCCCTGGCTTGCCGTAGTGGCTGCATCCTGCTGATACAGACTACCTGGTAGATTGTACTGATGTTACTATGGAGGTAGAAGGTGCTGGCGGGCGAGAAGTTTTAACTGCTGGTGCTGGAGGTGATGACTGAATACTGGTGCTTCTCAGGGATGAGTGTGACCTCTTCTGGCCTCGTGTCCTTGCTATTAATCTCTGGCCGGCAAGTTCTTGGGATCTAGCTGTCTTGAGAACTTCATCGTAGGTGGTATAATTTTGACCCACCGTAAACTGCTGAAGCTCAAGATGTAATCCTTTCTCAAATCTCTTGGCTCGATCTCCCTCGAAAGTTACCATATTATGAGCAAATCGGCTAAGTCTGCAAAACTCAGCCACATATTGGTTAACCGATCTTGTGTTCCGGCGGAGGTTGATAAACTGCTAGTGGAGCTGAAACTTGGTGGTGGTATAGTATACTTTTCCTGGAAGAGCTCCTTCAACGTCTGCCAGTCAATGGGCTTCGAAAGTGCTATTTCTTGTGTTGCCCACCAATCTCGGGCAAGCTATGATAATTGCAGCTTTACTACTGTTACCTTTTCATCATCTGGGGTCTTAGTTGCATCCAGGATGACCTCAAAGTCCTAGAGCCAAGAATCTGCTGAAACTGCATCTTCCGTGCCGAAGAACTTGGTTGGACGCATGCGGCTAACATTAGTCATCGCGTTGTGAGTATAACGCCCAATGCTATCGAATGCTACTCTTAACTCCCTTGCAAAGAGTAGTATTCTTCTTTTCTTGTCCTTGCTGAAACAGTTGGCAGAGTTGGACTACTTGTTGCTGAAGTTGGAGTTGTTATTGCTGTTGTTATTGTTGTACCATCATCATGGCTTGGATTATTTATAACATAGCCTGAGACCCTGTCTGCCCTGGTTGTATTGGAAGAACTGGTGCTATTGTCTTGGCTGGCTGGGATGGTATAAATGATAGAGCGAGCTGAACTGGCTGTTCTGACAAGACTGGTGGATCTGATTATGTTGGTCGAAGATGCATAACTTACGGAGCAGGCTGATAAAAAGCTACTGATGCTTGCCCTTGGTTCAATATCAGGATCTGGCCCTGGCCTACTTGATCTGCTGGAGTTATTGGTGCAACAGAACCCTTAGAAGGAGGAGCAGGTAGGGTATCCCTGAAGGATAAGGACACAAGGATATTAACAAGGGACGAGAATGAAACAATTATGTCAAGCAAGTTTAAAGTTCAAAAAAATGAGAGGTGCATGTTGCAAGTGGAGTTCAATTGAAGATTAAAGAGGATTGAGATTTTAACAAGATGAGTCCTCCCACAAGTCTAAAAAATAAAACTGTATGGGCACCAATAAAACCTTGTCATACTCCACTCCCAGAATACTGAATAAATACGGGAAGTGACATGGCTAACCACACCTTGCAAAATACCGAAGTAAGCTGCAATAAATTCAAGAAGATAAATGGGTAAACTCTAGCATGCTATGACGTCAGTCCTAAGGTCGACAAATCATATTATCTCAATTCAGCAACACAAGTACAAGATTATATCATACATGAAAGTAAAAAGGCATCCCAAATTAAATATCAAATATGATCATGAAGCTAGTGAATACAAAATGCTGCACTAGCAGAGTTTAAATATATATGATCAAATATACCAGCCATGATCTAATATATACATCATGTTGACTGAAGTCTCAAAAATATAAGGAGCTAACTCTGACCCTTGCTAGACAAAAAAATAGAAGTAATCAAGACGAGGGGTGCAAGAAAGGAACCCAATCGCGAGCTTTGGCTACAGTACTACGATTGCGAGCCATATTGCTGGAAGCGCAGAGGATCCTGGTTCTTTTCGGGGCAACCTGGCCATGCAATGCCAGTGGGGTCAGAACCCCCAAGCAACAAGTACCACAAAGGAGCTCGAGGTGATAGACCAAATACATCACATCATAAGTAGAAAAAGACATATAAAAAATAAATACAAATCGAGACTTGTACGGTACCAATGTACTTATCTCAAATTAATACCAGAAGAACTGATAATAAGTACAAAAATAAAATTATGGCGACGAGCGGCAAGAGAGAATATGAACTACTCTGGATCGGGACCCCAATCCTTAAAGCAAACAGGGACCAGGGTTACAGACCTTCACCCGAGCAGAACTTAGCACCCTAACCACTTGCTGGAGAAAATAAAACTAGAAGAGCAAGTTATACGAGTAACAAACATCCAATTTACGGCCAAACATGCCTATAACTTGCTATAATTAACTAACTAGGGTTATCACAAGCCCTAATTACTAGAAATGCTTTGCTAAGAATATTACTACTACCAGCACTGTAGTTAACCCGGATGGCCAAGGGTACGCTTGTCTTATAAATTTAAATGCACATTCAACCATACCACAACATAACTTGTTACTTATCATAAAAAGAAATTGAACTTATAGGCATAAACATAAATATGTGAATTAAAAACTGGTCTTGTAAACATAAACTTGTCTTATAATCATAAACTTTTCTTGTAAACATAAACTTATCTTGTAATGTTCCACAACATGCGTAAACTTGGTCAGTCATGGAGCCCTTGCTTAGTAGGGTTGTCTATGTCGCATGGGTCCCTTGGGAATCGGGGTAGCCGGTAGCATAATATTCTTCCCTCCAAAAATGCTCTAAGTAAATCTTATCTTGTTTAATCATTATTAAATTATTTCAACTTCTCGAGTCCTAGACATTCGAGAAATTTCCTAGAATGACGGATCATAGGTATGTGCTTTTCATGAATTATCATATATGTGACTCGCGATACATTGGGCAATACTCACACTTGATTGCCCGATGCCAAATGCAATAGATTTTTATACACAATAATTTCCACATTGTCGTGAGGATTGTGAAATAGTATATAAACTAGTCTGGTAAAGTAAACTTATATCGACATAAGGAAGCACACCACAATAATCACTAAAAAATGAAGTACTAAATGAACATAATAAAAATGCACACACAAATAACTGGCCGCATGCGCCCACTGGCCGCATGGACTCACTTGCCGTATCCAGTCACTAGCCGCATGCACTCACTTGTTGCATGGACTTATTTGCCGCATGCACCCACTAGCCGTATGCTCAAGGTTAAAGTATTCTTCTCGGGGCAAGTGTCGAATTGATGTCCAATAAATGAAGTATTAGTAAAGTGACATAAAGTGATTGATGTGACATGCCATAAAGTGTGTCAGAAAGAAAAATAAAACCATTAATAGATGTGAAAGGGTGAAGAAGAGTTATGCAGCAAAAAAGAAGAGGCGCATAGTGCCAATGCTGCATAAGTTCGCTTATTGCATGCTCTGACTGCCTCATAGATGCCTCTCTTGGACTTAGCAAATTTTTTATTCGTTCAGTGAGAGAAAACACAAGGTGTTCAAGAAAACTTGTATAAATAAGCAGTCATGTGTCCAACAAGATGGACATAAGCTGTCAGTATGCGGTAAGAGTTCAGGCCGCATAACCCTCTTGGGACGCATAGCACTCTCAGCCGCAAGCTCGTTGGCCGCATGAAGACTTCGTCTTCTCCAATAGCAGGTTCAGCCATGGCCAAAAGTGCCAAAAACAAAAAAATATTTTCTTCATAAAAACTTGATTTTAACTCCAAATTAAGTAAATCAAAAGCCAAATTGTACGAAACGAAATGCTTTAACATAAGGAACCACTAGTTTTCGAAAACACTAAATTTTAATAGGTTAAAACCAAGAAAAACTCATGAAACACATAAAATCCTAAACTTGAAACCCATATCTATAAAAATCTATACACCAAAATCCAAAACTCCAAGAACTAAACATAATCAACAACTCAAGAAGAATATTTCCCAAAAAATACATTTTTAAAGCAATAAAATATATAAAAATCCAAAAATTTATGACTTCACCATTGAGCAAGATGTACTTGCCTTGGATGGCTCCTAGCCTCTACCTCTCACGGTCAAAGTTACAGCAACTTCTCCCTAGGGTTAGGGTTAGGTGGAGCTTGAGGGAGAGAAGGAAACAAAATGAAGAAGAAGAAAGAGAGGAGAGGGAAAAGCCATATATAATAAGAGAGAAAAAGAGGGTTTTATCATGGGTTCACCCAAAATGAATCGAACCAAGGTCCATTCTACATGCGGGTCCTAAACCTGGTCTATAGCAGTGCGAATAGATATTCTTTTGGTCTCGGGTAGTCTCTCTCAACAACAAGAACCATAAATAATAAATAAACAACATGAACCAACATAAGAAATATAGCAGGAATATATTATCAGGAAAAAATAATTCTAGAAATTTAAGAAATACCAAATTTAGAATTGGGTGTGACACATATGCACTCAACCAAGAAGAAAAATAAAGTTTTATTTCCTATTCTACTTCTTCATATGTTTTGTATGGTCTCATCGACCTTATCTCATCATTAAATGTGCTAAAAAATAATAAAATATCGCTCGATTAGTGTAAAAATATTAGCGTATACTATTACAATAAGATAACTTAAACTTTGATGTATTAATTACTTACCCCTCTAGCTTCTCCACTTTATCCTTTTCGCAGTTGAGTAATATATTCAACTTAGTAGCCCTTAGCTCATCGTCATTCAGATATCTCTTATTCAGTTTGCCCGAAGGCTTACCGAAAGCATTGAATACTTTCAATATTGCATCATTAGATTCCTGATATCCGTCATCATTTCTGGGAACTCTTGTTCTATTAGTAGCAATATACGGCTTG